>OY754338.1:96025169-97225169 GCA_963573305.1 Pyrrhosoma nymphula | reverse complement strand
ATAAATAGAAAACATAGTACTCAGACTACGTTTCATCTATTTCTTCTACACAGTTCTATCGCCTGTCATGTCCATATCACTTCCCATGAAGTCATAAATTGCTTCATAGATGCTCACACGTTCCTGGAATTCTGATTTTTCTCATATAAAATGTGTATTTAACATGTCCACCCATTATTTTCTCAGTTTTTATCTCTGCTTCGTATGTTTCCTTTTAAACACTTTACTGCCAGTATTAAAAATGAGGAAAATGACAAACTATTAACTAATAATATGTAGTATTCCTGAATGATAACTACCGTTCATCTTTTTTTGTCTTCCGCCATATAATTCGGGTGAGCATTTCCTTTCCCCCATAATTATGGAATCTTCCAATTTGCCTGAAGCGATATATTCCCCTATTTTGGAACGCAAAAGTCATATTGTCTACTTGCTGCATTATTTTTTCTCTGCTCACTGCATAAAATTTACACAAAAGTGTTGTTTTCCAAGAATTTGTAACTTGTTACAGTCTAAATTGTAATTTTATTTTTCATGGCTTACTTATTTTCAACTTTAAGTCATATTTTTTCTGCGATTGTTTTTTGTCTAGTTTTTCATGCAGCCATTTTTTTAACCTGTGAAACTCCAAGCATAATGAAGAATTGGCCGGCACATTTTTCGCACTGCATGTTGTTTCTTCTGAACTGAGGTCCTTAAAAATATGCTAAATATGATTCAAGAAGGTGATTGTTGTTAATGATTCAGCTAATTCCAAACAATATATGTTCGTAAAAACAACAAGGAAGGCATAATATATCACAGTTCTTAAAGAAAGTACTTTGAATTTTGGCTATGGAAAAAACCTGAACGGTCAAATTACCCAATTAAGTATTGAAAAGTGTAATTTTATTAGAAAATTGTAAAAAAATGAATCATGATTGCGCGGAACGTTATGTTCCAAGAGTTATTTAGGGCATCAGTCATCATGCACTATCACGATTTTCCGTCCAAAAACGTACCGTTTAATTTAGACATAGCCTTAGTTTACCGATTTTGTAACTTTAAGTAGAGCTCTGTCACATGGCTGAAAAATTAATTATTTTTTAAAGCTAGGCTATTAATAACCGTCCCAGGAATTCATCAGAGGAATCTCGGGATCTAGATGTGCCACTTAAAATATGCACAATTTCTATTAGAAGACCTTTTTACCACTTTAATGTTTTATCAGTATTGATTTTGTCTTCAATAATGTGCCTATGGAACAATTCTTCATTTCTGTCGCTAAATTTAGCTATCAAATTTCATGGTAAATGTATTATTTGTTCATAGATTTTTTCGTAGGTATACAGTAGCTAAGTAAAACAATATGGTACAGTGAAAATATTTTAGGCCCCTAACTGAAGAAAAGTAACTGAGAGATCCTATTCATATGACCATAAATGAACGACTTAATGATCTGTGATTATACACCGATCAGTCACATTCCAGGAATTTTCTCGTTATCATCATTCATCGCTCATACTGTCTTGCATATGGAAGTCCTCTTTTGTCTTATTCCTTCATCTCAAGCACCCATTTCTATTTGAATTATTCTCGAGCACTCATTCCGCGAGTTCATCGTAAGAGACTAATGTTCGTTTTCATTTGTCATATTCCAATTGTGTTTTCATCTAAGGATTATACCCATCAAGGGAAATGGTTTAGGCTGCGGATGATTACTTATGTCGGCATAGATTCTGATTTGTAGACTTATTCGTACGCCAGGGAGAAGTAAGAGGCAATTATGAGCCATCTGTTCCTTGTCAGGGGAAAAATTTATTTCTTCGTTCAGTAACTCATTTCTCCCTGATATTCTGATTTCCAATGCACACACGTTGAAGCGGCACTCACTGTTCTCTAGTCGTACTTGGCCGAATAAAGCGGATGAGTTGATCGAGACGCTCCTTATTTCGTGGTTAGACAGCTGTCCGCGGCCGTTCTGAACGAGGTTCGTCTATCACTACGCTACCACTACTCCTGCAATGCATAAGTGCATCACTCATCACCTCTATGTGTTAACTATAATCTCTAAAATGGAAACACAGATAAATGAAAAGGGGCAGAGAGATTGGAATTCTTCATTCATGACAACGGGTTCACCTTATTGCATCGTGGCTCAACAGGAGTCATCTGATTTCATTTAACGGCGTCTAGCCGATTCAATTGCCATAGTGACCGCTTGACGAAGGAGGCGATATAAATCTGGATGAAAAGATATTAACCGCGACATGGGTTGCGCACTCAACGAAGCGTGGAAACCCGTGCTTTACAAAGTTAACGTTGGTAGTAGGAGCGGTAATCGTGGGTCATTGATTGCACATTTTAATAATTTTTAAGTCGAAAGAAAATTCATGGTCCATATTTTATTTAAGTGAATCTTTTTACGCGTTGAAACTCACCCGACAGAAAGCAGTGGAAATGATACAAGAATTATATTTTCATTTTTTTTCTTTAATTAAAGTGACTAGAGTTTTCGGTGCGGTATTCGAAATTAAGATGACATTACATTGAAATATGTTGTTTTCGAATTTTGGACTCGGTATGGCACCTTGATATTCGTTACAACAAAGATAATTGTACAAAATGTTATTATTTCGCGTTTAGAAGTACACCCTTACGTATGCAACCGAATTATTACGAAATCGTAAAGGTACATGGTATATAAAAGCTTTGAATTCCCAAAAAAAAGACTCTGCATGATGCAATTTTTCACATTTTTATCCATAGGTATCACTAATGAGAACACGCACGCAAAATTGCACGCAAATATAATCATAAACAAAACTCGCACCGACCACTTTAAGTCACTGAAAGAGAATTGCTTAATTCCGCAGAGAAAATTATCCGCCTTGACCGAGACTCGGCGGCGAATCCGTCGATATCGTGCCGAGTGCTTTAGCCAGGTAACTTACTGAGGCGTTCTTATCTCCTATGGATTTTTAAGGGCTTTAGAGAAACAAGTTGATCAAAGCGTATGACGTTACAGAAGTAGTCGTAAGCGTGCGGTTAGCGCCACCGTCCGTGAGGTTAAAGCCGAACATGAAATACAGCGAGGTGTTTGCTCTTTTGACGAGTTTTCAGGATAGCGGTGAAAGGCATGAAACTTTATGGAGCTACCCGCAAGTACACAAAAGGCACGCTTTGGACTGCTCCTGTGACATAATATGTCCGGCAGTCCTGAACAACTTGCTCCTTTAAAGCCTTCAAAAACCCAAAGATGAGAAGGACGCCTCGATAACATAACTGGCTAAAGCTAAAGTCAAGGCGAATGACATTTCCTCTTTGTAATTTCGAACTTGTGTGTTCTTACGGATGACATGGCAAAGGAAATACCGTGGTTAATTCCGGTACCCTCGAAATTCGGAAATGGGGAAAATTGGCAGCATCTGAAAATATCCAGGGAGTACATAAACACGAAAGAAATTGACACAACAGTGAAATTCACTATGACGATGGCAGATTTTCCTATCAAAACGCTGGAGGCCCAATACCTGGCCTGGTGGAAAATCCAAGAAGACTTCACTCACATTAGGAGGTATAACCTTTCGAGCAGCCCCATTGAATTTGTTTTGATTATCGAAAAATGAATTCGATTAAAACTGAAACTAAGCCTTTTTTCCCGTCAAACGTGTGAGTATTCAACTTTTTCTACCTTGTCTCCCTTCATCCATGCCTTGTTTAAAATGGTTTTTGTTCCCCTGCCACTATTCTATCACGGCGATTTTCATCCGTTACTCCAATCATCCACCTAATCTACCTCCTCATTCCTACTATCAACTCCTTTCCCTCTCCAGCCAAAACCTCTACTCCCTAACTTCTCTCCCTTTCTGGTAATTGAATTTTCTCCCTCCATTTCTTTCCTACCGATGAATCGGAATAAAATAAGTCAAATGTACTCTCCTACATCATGCTCCAAACTCGCCTCCTTAATTGTTTCCTTTTCGCGGATGTTGAAGAGCATATTCAAAGAGGGTGAAATTGTATAACTGCCGTCCGATTTCAACCCTCTTAGATTCTCCGTCCGAAACTATAATTTCCTCTGACTTGAAAAGAGTTTTAAATAGATCGCTAATCCTTCAATGTCTTCAAGTGAAAAAAGGTAAGATCTTTAACTTACCCCATTCCATTTATTGCCATGAGAGCATATCCTAATTTTATTCCAATTTAGCTTATAATGTCTCAATTTTCTGTCATGATCACATTGATAATGACTAAAAATTGTCGATGCCATGGTTGGGTTGAATTAACATTGCGTGAAAACAGCACAAAGTTTTGACGTGCGTCGGTGTGGATGGGGGCTGAATGAATGGTCTTCAGCTGACGGCAATGCAACGAAATTTTGTCTACCAAATGTTTATTTATAATTAATGGATCAAAATTTGAATTTATACACAAAGCTTTTTATTGGCGTACTACAGAAATAGCATCAGCCGTCATCAGGTGCAGACCACTTGTTCATGGAATTTGACCCAAATATTCTACATATCGAGTAGATATGGCCACTGCTGGATACTTCGGAAACATTTGAAAACTAATCACATGAAGAGAGAGGTGTTTGTTGGAAGAACAAATTGTTCTATTGCTCCTCCTCTCCATCCCGCTTTCAAGGCAACCGTCTCCTCATCTACTTTCTTCCCCCCACGTTTACCCTCCCCCAACTTTTGCCTTCATCGTTATGACGACAGCCCAGAGACAAGCAGCTGACTCCGATTCCCTCTCTACACCAACTACTTCACCCCACCCCCACCTCTGCACTATATATGTATGAAGAATAATTAACTCAATGAATTGACTAAGGTCAGAAGGATTTATTATATAAGGATGTGAAAATAAAAGTAGGAGGCGAGCTGATGAAGCCGATTAGATTCGCGGACTACTAAGCGTTGGTTAGCTGATCACCCAAGATATTGCAAGCTTTTGTAGATGAATTAGGAAATTATTGAGAAAAATACGGAATGAAGATAAATCATAAGGAAACATAAGTAATTAAATTTTCTTGGACAAAAAAACGAGGCTGGTCATAGAAGTAGGAGGGCACAAACCGAAGCAAGGAAAGTAATTTGTTTACTTTGGGTAGTATGCTAGATGAAAATGGGCTTGGTAGAAAATATATAAGGGGGATAATAGCGTTAGCGATGGAAGCGTTTAGTAATAAAAGGGAGCTGATAACGGAGACCGTGGGTGAGGATATGAAGGAGAGGCTGATGAAGAGGTTGATACGGAGGGATACGTTGTATGGAGCAGAAACGTCGACTCTGAGAAAGGAGAGTAGGCTGCAGGCTTCGGGATGTCGGTGTGGAGGATGATGGAGAAGGTGAGGTGGACGGAAAGGAGGACAAACAAGGAAATGCTTGGTATGGTGGAAGAGGGAAGGAAACTTCTGGATGAGATGAGAAAGAGGCAAAAGTAGGTGGTAGGAGGAGGTGATGAGGGGCGAAGGGTTTCTTAAGGTTGTGATAGAGGGGAGGACGTTGGGAAAGTGGGGAAGGGTAAGAAAGAGAATAGGTTTTATGGGCAGAATGAAGAAGGTTAAGGCGCATGCTGAGATGAAGAAAGAAATATTATAGGTATAAAGGGCCCAGAACGTGTATAAATCTTGAGGATTTTTACACACTTCCATTTGAACCTATCTTAACCGGTAGATTACCTGTTAATAATTACGTATTCAAACCCGCCGTCAGCCGTCTATCAGCGGCAGCGCTTGAAGGGTGGGTGTGTGGTAAGTTTGGCGCCGCTCACACCCCCGAGGGACAACCCTCCCATTCCCTCCCCAGCGACACACGCAACCCCCCAGAGTTGACTGTGATCGATAGATCCCCTCCTCAATTTCCCCCCCCCTTCCCTACCCCTGCCCCTCCTTCCGTCACTATGACTACGGCTACGAGAGGCGAAGGGAGCGGGGTGGGAAAGTGGAAGGGGCGTAAGTTCTTCCCCGTCACCTTCTTCCCCGCCCTTCCCTCACCCCTTCCGCTCCTCCTCTCCATCCATCCGAAGGGCGAGAAACCCTTTATTATTGCACCTCGCCCTTCCAGTGTACTCAAGGGTGTGGGGGGCGACACTTCAATGTGCCAGCAGATCGTCTTCGAGGGAGCGACCTTGGAGATTCGTCTGAAAAAAAATTGCGCCGTGATAAAATGAGAAATATCTCCCCGCATTGTGTTTGGGAGTCGTCTGAATAAATATAATCCCGAAACGAGGTTGGTTGTCCATTTCGGCAGCATAAGGTTGTGCTGACACCTGATTGGTTGGCTATTTGGGGGAGACAACCGCCATAGGCCAGGAGATTATATCTTTTCTAATAAGTTTAATTTGGCTTGAGCATTTAAAGATTGGAATGGCTCACAGCGATTTGAATAATAGGCGTGGCTATAGTATTTCAGTCAGGGAGCTTTGCGTGAAATATTTGTTTATTTAACAAATACTTGACAAAACGTGGATTTTTGGTTTTTTTTTTAGAAAAAATCAGTTTGTAGGGAAGTAAATGATATTTTTTATGTGTAGATATGAATAAAACCTACAAAATAAGCTATTCTGCAAAGTATAATTAATATTTAAATAAATTTCTTCACAAATTTTTAAAACAAAGTACTTCTACAGTACAAAATGCTTCCAATAGTGACAAATAAGTGTGTTAAATTTAAGCTCGAAAAATTAAATAATTTTCTCATTATTATTTAATTGTCACAGTTGTAACATCCCCTCCGAATCCCCGGCAAGCATCAGGTTTCATTTCCGTCATAATGGCCGGAGACTCGAGAGGGGTTGGGCAGTAGTCCCAGCCACGTCCGACGCCCATCAGATGAGTGGCTACGCTTCTGTCGGGTAATGCGTACGCATTAAACGGAGTTACCCCAGGATGACGGCCTTCAGCATGCGTGCAACTAGTGATTCCGCCTGTGCCACGCATGACGGAATGTACTTGATGTTATATAGCAGCGAGCCCTTAACTCCACCGAGCACATCTATGATGAGGACCACTAGTTTCACAGAGTGTCCGGGATACATTTTTCGAAGTTCGAAAAGTAGGTCTTGACATTTCGTCCGTTTTTCCACATCCTTCGCATCCATGTTAGTTTCAGCTGGAGCCGAAAACTCGATCACGAACATGGAGCGTGTAAGGTGGTCGAGGAGAACGATATCAGGCTTGGTCGCCTCCAACTACCTGGTGGTGCAGGAGTAATTCCACCAGATTGTGCATTTATAGTTCTCCACGACGGACTCAATATCTCCAGGGGCATAGGGCAGCACAGGTGTTCGTCGATGCCATAATGGTGTCGAAGGTGAAAGTATAACACCCGCAGGGCCGCGCTATGACGAGCTAAATACGCCAACCTTGCGTAATAGCTACATCCGGAGAGAAGATGACTCAAAGTCTCCGGCTGAGCTCGGCACGCCCTGCATTTCGTGTCCGCGACCTCCGCCTTGAATATAATTCGGCGGTACACGAGTGTGTTTATGACACCATCCGGGCACGCGAGAACAAAACCCTCGGTCTCAGACTTCAGACCAGCGGAGCAATAATAAGCGGAGCTCCTTCGATAATCCATGCTTTCCGATGTTTCGATAGAAACGTACATGCATGTGCTTATCTGTATGCGCCTTGAGCAAGGCCTTCTGCTTGGCATTTTTTATTTCGAGCTTGGTGACGTCTGCCTTCAATTACGATGTGGTCATGTCATTGTCACTTCCGTCGGATGACGAGTCGAAGTCGAGACCGGTTTCGTCCGCTGCCCCCTTAGCCGCCTAGAAGAGAAACGCCCCTGCTCCCGCACTCTCGTGCTCTCTCACGAGATTGAGCAGGGGGTCCCTGCTTTTCAAAACTCGGCATGCCGTACCCAGGATAACTCTGTTGTAGAGACACTCCAGATTCAATAGTCCTCTACCACCTACATTGCGAGGGAGATATAATCTGGCAACGGATGATTTCGGATGAAGACATCTATAGATGGTCATCATCTTCCTCTTTCCACTATCGAGGTTCTGCAACTCGTTGACGTTCCATTTCATGCATCCGAAGGTATACAGCAGAATAGGAACCGCGAACATGTTCGTGGTAAGAACCTTGATCTTGTCTGACAGCTCAGAACTCCAGATGCCCCTGAGAGTCTGTCTGTATTTGGTGGTGAGCCTTCCCTTCACTGCTGCAGCCTCTTGCATTCGGCGCTAGGGGATGCCGAGATATTCATAGCTATTATCATCCTCGAGGTGACGAATGACGCTCCAGTCAACAAGTTGCACGTCTTCCTTGATCTCCGAAAATCTTCTTCTCGTCAAGTGGATGGATGCACACTTGTCCAATCCGAACTCCATCCATATAGCCTCTCTGTATTCCAGTACGGTGTCCAGGGCAGTGCGAAGGTCTTTCGCATTAGAAGCCATAAGCTTCAGGTCATCCATATAAAACAAATGGGTGACCTAATGCTTCCTGTCACCTGGAACACCGCAAATGTACCCTCTACCTCGTCGCAGCCTAAGGGACAGGGGTAGGAGGGAAATACAAAACAGTAAGGGGCTCAAGCTGTTGCGTCGCCTTGAAAAACGCCACGGTGGTATGTTACCAACTCTGTGGAAACTGACCGCTAGCCTGAAGTCAGAACAAAGCGCGTTTTCCAGAGTGGTAACAGGCGTTGGATGCAGGATACTACCTATGGGTGGACTTTCATCAACTTCAATATGGCGATCAAAAGCTCATAGGAATTGGTGTCTAAAACCTTCTTGTAGTCCACCCAGGCCATTTATAGGTTTCGCTTAAGCCGGATGGCATCCTGGCATATGCACCTATCAATGAGCAGGCTATTCTTGCGTCTCGCGATTACATGCTTTGAGTTCCTCTGCTCGTACACCTCCTCCCACGCAGGCTGGATGTGGTGGAGGATAAGGTCGCTCAAGATCGAGGTGAACGCCTTATATACAGTGTAGTTTTGAGGCAGGTTATGGGGTGGTAGTTCATTGGATTGGACAAGTCTCCCTTCTTAGGTATCAGAACCGTGCATCCCTCAGTCAGCCAAGGTGGAATAGGTTCTCTACCTATCAGAAAAGACGTAACGATTCTGGTGAGGTGTTGGTGGGGGAAAGTAAACTTCTTCCACCAGAAGTTATTCACAACATCCATTCCTGGAGCCGTGAAGTTCTTCTTGCCAGATAAGGCCTTCTTCACGTCACTTTCGGTGACTGAAAGAGGTCCATCCACATCTTGTAGGTGGTGGTCACATAGCTCTTTAAAGAGGTCTATTGCCGGAGTGTCTCCGTTGAATGGCTTCGACGTTTCGTAGATCTCCTTCCAGAAACGTTCAACCTCTTGGACGGGTGGTGGGGATTCGACGAAAGGCGGAGGTGGTCGAAACAGACACGACGGGTGAAGGAAAAAGGTGGAATTTTCCCTCACGGCCCTACTCCTCTTGAAGAGTTTTTTCCAGGCAGTGGTGAGTGCTCGTACTCTATCGACCGCGTGCTGCTTTATGGTAAACAGCACGCTTTTATTCAGCGTGTGATGGATGTATCGGAGACTGCGCGCAATGCGCCGAGCTTTGGGAGTGAAAGTTCGCCCAGATACGATGTATTCCATCACACACTGGATTCTCGACGCCTGTCGTCTCGTCTGCGTGATCTTGACCTCCAACTGTTCCAGCCTTTTTGCTGTTTTGTCCTCCCGAGAGACGTTCTTTTGGGAGTGAGCCATAATTTTGGCAGCAGCGTAGACCACGCAATATACCGTCCAAAGATCCGACGTTTCCGTTAGGATTTCGTCGATAAGACCATTAAACTGGGGCAGATGGTTACCCCTCATAAATATCTTCGGTAGATGTCTCTCTGCCTAGGTTGTACTTCATCATAGTTAATGGTGCTTAACAACCGCGTCCGTAGTACAGAGACGGCCTGACCAGCTTCCTCTCCATTTGGCCGAGAGACTAACACAAATGTCGTTCTCGCCTCAGGCGGTGGAGAGGCTGCCTGTGTCGGGGAGAGTCGTCTGACCGGTAGTTTATCCCTCTGAGCTGGCAGTTGGTGGGGAGTTTCCTTTTTTCGCAAGTGGTTGGCATAATCGCGCAGATTCTGCTGCTATAGATAGTCGTGTTCCGGATGCATCTCACACCACAAAGAGTGCATCCTTGCCATATACCCCCTGCGATCGGGCTCGCTGGCAGCATGGCATGCTAGGAGGTCGCCCCTTAGGGCTTCCGTCCACTACATACGAGCTCCCTTATCAGATGGTACTTCATTGCCACACCTAACTTCACTAGGGCCCCCATACGAGAGGGGCTGGTTGTGGGTGGCTTTATCTATTTTCCTTTTTGGAACCAGAATAACTGCGTGTGGGGTGGTTAGCCCCACAAGCAGACGTTCACCATTAGCCGGCAAAAGTCGTTACCAGGTACGCCACGGGGAGGCTGGTGGTCCGGATTTCGTACCCCGGATTTCGTTCTCATTATTAATTATATTTCCCAGGAAATAAAAATTCCCATACGGCATTCTCAATGGATTAGTGGATTTTGAAGCTCTGATGTAGAACTATTGGTGAAAAAATAAAAAAGATACATTTGCAATAAATAAACTGTTTTAAATCGCTAACAAATAAACAAATGATTTTTCGTTAATATCAAAATGCCAAACTATTTTGTTTTTCAATGTATTGGAACGGAAATAAGTAGGTACATGTGTTTGCTGGCATTTTTAAACGTATTTTTTAACCTAACAGCTGAGGTTATTCACACCGCTAAGGATAGATTGGTAATATTGGTTGATAAGGGTTGAATTACTTGGTAGAGTAACAGCTCTCTCAGCGCCTAGTCAAGAGGGACTTCTCTACGCGGCATATGATCCTCGATGTCCTTCCACCCTCAGATAGTGCCTTTCTGTATAGACGAGGCCTCGTGTCCATCCGGAAGAGCGGCAGAATTCTCAATGTCGCTTGGGAAGTTAAGAAAACAAGATCTACGCATAACTGTGGATTCGCGAAAGGAAAATATTTGTTAGAAAGGCGGAATAGAACCTGTGATTGCTTTGAGATAAATGAATGATTTAAATGAGTCGCAGTGATTAATTCCTGTTTTTTTAGTATTTAAGTAAATTATTTCAACAACATTTTTACGTAGCACTCTGATTACTCTCACAAAATCACTACGGAAAACATCAAAATATTATAAGTAAAAGAGCAAATTTTGAAAACCTTAAATTATACTCGGAACTGAGGAGGCCTAGTGAACGCGAAGTTAGAGAGGTTGGGAAGAGTAATCCTAGGGATCAGCGAGATCAAGTAGACAGGAACAGACGACTATTGGAGCGATAGTTACCATGTCATATATCCAGAAGGTGACCAGAGGATCGCAGGTGTTGGCATCATGCAGAAGAAACAAGACCCAAGAGTGCAGTCGGTCTGGCAGTACAGGGACATGATCTTGATGAAGCTGGAAGGAGAGCCTACGCACACCTTGATAGGGTAGGTCTACATGCCAAAGTCTAGCTATACAGAAGAAGAAATAGAAGAAGTGTATGAACATGTGGAAGAGGTCCTCGGAGTAGAGAAGGGGAAAGAGAACCTCATCATAATGGGTGATTGGAACGAAGGGGTGGGAGAGGGAAAAGAGGAAAGGAGCGTAGGAAATTTCGGACTTGGATAACTAAACGCCAAAGGAGAAGGACTAGTGGAGTTCTGCAATGAGAAGAATATGGTTGTAGCAAACACCCTCTTCGGGCAACATCAGCGAATAAGGTACATGTGGAAGATGCCAGGGGGTTAATATGGCCAGGTACAAAATAGACTACATACTTGTCAGAGTGAGATACATGAACCAAGTGAAGCAGTGCAAGAGCTATCCCGGGGCAGATATAAATAGTGATCATAATGTAGTAGTCAAGGAAAGTCGCCTTCGGCACAAGAAAATAAGGAAGATAAAATATGAACTATGATGGAACACGAAATTTCTGGCGAAAAAAGGCAACAGAGAACGATTCTCCGCAGCTGTCGATATGACAGAGAGTGGAGGAGAAACGGGCACAGAGGGAAGATGGAATGACTTAAAGAAAACAATTGCAAAAGTAGGAAAAAGAGAATAGTAGATTCGCGACCAAAAAAACATGGATTAGGACGAAGATTATGGAACTTAAAGATGAATTAAGAAAATACAAGAACCCCAGAAACGAAGGTGAGGCAATCCTCTATAAGAAACTTAGGAACCAAGTCATTCGAGAAAGCAAGAAGGCAAAGAAGGATTTAATGGAAAGCTGCTGCGAGGAAATCAACGAAAACATGAAGAAGAGGAAAATGAAAACAGAAGAGACACTTTGGAGAGAGAAAAACGAAAATCAACAACATCAGGGATGTGAACGGGAATATACTGATTGAGGGTGAAAACATTAGGAATTTATGGAAACCATACATCGAAGAGGCCCAGGTCGTTGGAAGAAAGCCTAGTGAAAGTCAAGAGCATGATAACCGGGGCCCAGACATACTGAGAAGTGAATTTGACAGAGCAGTGAACGACCTAAAGATTAACAAGGCGCCTGGTGGAGACGACGTCAATGGAGAAATTGTCAAGGCGCTTGGGATTAAAGCCAAGGACAGCCATTACGAAATAATCAAAGATAGCTACGAAAGCGGAAAATTCCCGGAGGGCTTTCAAAGGGGTGTAATGATTGCGATACCGAAGAAGACAAGGACTGAGAAATGTGAGGAACACAGAACCTTGATTCTGGTGTCACATGCGTCAAAAATACTTACGCGAATAATAAGCCAAAGGATGGAAAGGAAAATTGAGGACAATATCTCGGAAAACCAATTTGGATTTAGGAATAACAGAAGAACCAGGGATGCCATACTCCGCCTGAGGTTAATAGCAGATAAAAATAGATACATGTGAACAAGTCACTGTATGTGGCATTCGCGGACTTGGAAAAGCCTTCGAAAATGTTGAGTCGAACAAGATGTCCAGGCTGTTAGAAAAACTCAGAATAGATTTCAACGACGAAAAATAAATCTGTCAACTATTTTGGAAGCAAGACGTCACAATGCGAATGAGGGATAGAAAAAAATAAAAGCTTAAATCAATAATGGAGTTCGACAAGGATGCAACCTCTCACCAGCACTGTTCAAAGTATACTTGGAGGAGGCAATACGAGAGGCATAAGAAATGGGATTGAACTGAATTAAAATTGACAAAGAAGATATTAACGTCCTCCGCCACGATATATTAGCCTTGATTTTTATTAAAATATAAGACGGGAGTCTTTTCATGGAGGAATCCTATAATTGATTCTTTTATTTTTTACTTTTTAGATTTTATCAGATTTCCGAACTTCTGGTCGAGCGTTGGATCGGGATATAGGTGAGACTAAATTCCTCCACATTGCGCCTGACACTTCTATTTTTGTCACTTTTCCATGTAACATGGACACTATAGACATCTAGAATGTTGACTTATTGGCACTCGCATTTGATATGTAGTATACTTCAAGAAAATGAGGGCACAATGAAAAAACAAATAGCCCATCATTTAGGAAGAGAATTTTTGAGTTATTGTAAATGTTTAATAATATCCTCCTCAAAAAATAAAAACTCAAATCCATTGTCGGGTGTGGGGTTGTAAATTATAGTTAAGAGTTGGAATCAAATTCATCCCCTCTGGAGGTATTGGTCTTGCTTGGGAGGAAAAGTGATGCGAAGATATAATATTATCCCTTTAACAATGTGGAGTTCAAATCGATGTTGTACAGCTGAGTTTCTGAGCTTAAAAAAATCAGAAAAAACGAAATTGAATTGCCTGATTTACGCTAAGGCTATGTATTCAGCACTGGGAAACAGCGGCAGAACAAGGCAGGAAGGTCAAACTTTTACCAATACTGGTCAAATGCTAATTAAGTAGATTCGGCGCGCTGTATTCACAAGATAATTCGCTGCTTGAGCATTGTCAGCTACCTGCAACAATTTGATGTGAAACAAGATAACCCGAAAGTATGAGGATTTAGGTGTTATCCTGGTCTAGTCGAATTAATTCTGATAGTTAGTTTTCACACATAAAACTCATTTTTGTTTTGAATAACACTAATATTGGATTTATTATTCGTCTTGGCATAAAAATTTGAATAATCCATACATAACGCATTTATTAGAAGCATATTTTTCTTAACGAAATTAATTTTTCTTCAAATTTTATCCTCATCTTAATCTCTCTGAAAGTGACTGTAAATTGGTCTTTTTCATACTGATTTTAAAGTGTATTGCATACTAATGAAACCCACTTTATAGAGTGAGTATGCCTGCCGCAAATATGGCGATTAAATACGTAGAAATTGCCACAGGAAAAAACGGTCTAGTCCGGGAATCAAACCTAATCCCGTGGCAATTTCTAAGTATTCCTCTTTATAGTGTTGAGCTGGCTTCGCAATGTACTTCAACTGCCATTTCGACAGTTTCCAAATTTTCCAAGCAAGCTGGGTCATGAATGATGATAACTCAACGCTTTCCTTGCGTTTTTTGGACCACGGATGGGGAATAAATCAATCCAGTAGATTAATACCACCAACCGCACCCTTTTGGCCACAGTCCAGTAAAATTGAAACAGATCCCGAGCATTATACGGAGGACTTCCCGGTGGAATTTTCACTTTCAGGCAATCGGATTTTTTTCACGGGCCGAAAAAAAATATTCTGGATGTATCGCACGGATTTCCTTAGCGTTTCATTCGCACCCACTGAGGGGCGAGTTTCCAAATACGGCTGTTGGGTAGCGAAAAATGTTTTTAGTTTAAAAAAAAATATTGAGCCCGGTGAGTTATATCTTACCATGGTCATGCATTACAAATTCGGGAATCATGAAACTTCGGGAATTCAGGCACCCCTGTTTGATAAGTACCTGGAAATGCATTCCACCTCAAGAAAGATGCGAAAAAAATGCTTCATAGATGTAATGACCATCCCAGCATGAAAAACTCCTAATTCATAAAATGACTACCAATGGATGATGACACTTACTACATTTTAAACCGCCGCGCCGTTCATTTTACTCATGTTCACTTGTTTGGTAGATGCTTGATGAGGTCTAGGAAAATATAATTATTATATAACTGGTTCCTGAAATTTAAAAACCCTGTTCTTCGTCTTTCGGATTTTTCTCTTTTTATTGTTGGCTTACATTATTAACTGACTATAATAGCTACACAATCAGTTAATTTAAAAAAATAAGGGAATGGCTAAGGTGTACCAAAAACATTTTTCACCTTAAAATTTAAGCCTCCAGAGTTTTTCTAATTCCTTAAGCCATAGAATATGTTTTCCTTTTTTATGCATGTAACCAAATAAAACGATAATTCACAATCCATATCTTGCTTAAATCGAGATAATTGATTTTAAAAATTTAACTCTTAAAATTTTTTTATATCTTTGAATATTACATGCCATTATGGTTTCAGAAACCCTTATTCTGCTCCAGGCTGACTGATAAGCTTATCATATAGCAAACATAATTAATATAACATTAAATTGCAAAACTATTCGCAGTTTTCCTCGCTTTTAAGCGGTATTATGCTCTTATGTTGGGCCCATATATTACCTTTTAAGACTAGCTGCACATGTGCCCTTTCACCCTTTTAATTAAATAATAATAGGTTTTTACTATAAAGTTCTCTCGGAGTTTTCCGCGGTGATTAGCTGAATATTCCATTCTTCTTCCGGGATATCTGCCGCGTCGTTTTTTTTTCTTGACAACGTTTCTCCTCCCGTCCTGGAGGCGTCTTCAGGTCGAATATATCTGCGCTGCATTTTGTTCCAACTTTATACCGGATCTGGTCACAGCGTTGTCATGAAAAACAACGACACGGCAGATATTCCAGAAGAAGAATGGAATATTCATGTTTTGACTATTTTCTATCAATTAAAGACGCCCAACTGCAATTTCAGGTTTCATTATTCAATTCTCGGTTTATCGTTATCATCCAATAACTAAAAGTTTTAGAGGTTAAATTTTTGTTTCCATCTTCCGATGTAACGATCGATATTTTATCGGCCCATAGTTCTTTATATTAAGTTCATTAAGCCTCCCGAACAGGTCATTGTTCCGATTGAATCGCACTATTTATGATCTCCTCATCTCTGCCTCTAAAGTCTGAAGTATTCTGTGAAGAAAATATTCCCGCTCTTCCACGAATTGAAGTCATTAAAATTAGAGCTTAGACCAAAGTTTGTTTATTACACTCATCACTTAAAATACTTTGGTAGCGTCAGCCCTCAGATCACGATTATGTTTCAGTTCAAAACATGAGCACCACTAAATGGCAAGGCGTCCTAATCGACAAAATTCTTCAAAGATTTTGGAGATCCTCCAATAAAAGTTCGCATTTTTTAACAGACCGTCCAATAACAATAAAAATTTCGCTTTATAGGGGCGAGGATGAACACTTAAAAAAAACTCACTTTCTTCGAACTACCTCCCACGCATTATTTCTTAGCATATTCACGAAACATGATGTAATGACCGCTATTTCAAAGCCTATGTCAACTGTTTGGATTGCCTTGTAGAAAATGAGCAAAAAATAAATCTTGAGCACAAACATCTGTTGCATGATTCAAAACTGCAAACTACCATAGATATATCTAACTATGAACCTTTTGTTAACGCTAATGATTTATTGTGTGAAACGAAGATAAATATGAATTATAAAAACCTACAGTATAGAACAACATTTAGAACAATATTTTACATGACATTTTTATGCAAAAAACACGTCTCTGTTACAAAAATGACAATAATGCTCAGAGAAAGGACGGCTTCGTTTCAGACTCCCTCCCACAAAAGTATTGACAAGAAGCTCCTCCAGTTTGTAGTTTACGCAGTGGTTTGCTTCAGCGCAGCGTCCCGAGTGAATAGGGTGACAGCGATGCCTCTGGACAGCTTATGATAACACCCGGAGCCCTCGAATTTCTCCTTGTGCTGTTTCTGAGCCATCTCGGAAATCACTTCTGGCGTTGAGTAAGCGCGTTCCCTTTCCTTCATCTCCCGAGCGAAAATCACCCCGCGTGGCCTTGCACACTATTCAGACAATGAGACGACGAATACTTGTTTCTAGATTGATTGCAACCCACGGTGAAATTTAAGTAGAAGAGTGATTACTATGTACGTATGTAAGTCTAAGTATGAAATTTTATTCAATCCATTGACTTGTTTAATCATGTTCAGCTGTCTACATTCATTGTGTTCGGGCAGCCCATTAACATGCTGTAGGATTAGGTTCTTTCCCTTATGCTGTGAGTGAAGTCATCTAGGATCTTCCACCAGGACAGGTGTTTTATTGCCGACGTTTCGATGACTGCCTCTACCATCGTCTCCAGGGACCTGAAGCCCGGAAGACGATGGCGGAGACAGTAATCAAAACGTCGGCAACCAAATACCTGGCCTGGCGGAAGACCCGATAAGATACTCACATGCTTATCATGTTATGGTGCATGCATCATGGAATTCAGTCTATGATAAATAAATGACAACGAAGTTTCCTTACTTTGCCACGAAAAGATATGACTTCAATATTTTGTCATCAATGAAAAAAAAAGCATCGCAAAGTAAAATTGTTTCCAGAAAAATAACTGCGCGAATTCTGAGATATACTTATTGTTTTAACACTATGTTAGCATGTCATTTAAAAATATTGATATTCTCTTAATATTTTGCGTTTTATCCACAAACCGTTAAAACAATGTGGAAAAATTTACTTAAAATACGTAGGGTAATTGGGCAAAAAATGGTTTTTCGCGATATTCTTAAGTCAAGAAATGATTCACTAGCTTAAGATTGGGGAATTGAGAAACACCCTGAAGATAATTATTCAAAAACATTATGACTACTAAGACTCATGATAGCACTAAATAATAGAGAGATGTTTTAAAACTCCTTTTTAAGGCCTTTTAGATTTAACATTTTCAAATTTTTTGCTGTTTCTTTTCCTAAACTGGCGAAATGATGATTACAAGGAAGTTAATAGAGATTTTTAAAGGTTAAGCTTACGAAGCCTGCTCTGATCCTTACATGAAAAAAGTAGTTTGTTTCTATTACGCCAATGCTTACGCTTCCTTAAGTGATGTTTTCCCTTGAGCGTATGAACTTGCACAGTTACTTTTCATTAGTTTCGTATCAAATAACTTCGCTGAGCGCTCATACTCTCACTTAAGAATAAAAATAAATACTTTCGCAACATCCATGGCGAAGAAGAGCAGACTTAACTGACCATACGAAGTTCTGAGAATATACAGCTAGTGAAATTTTGCTACAATCTATTATTTAATGACAACGGCAACCGTATTTAATGACAACGGCAACCGTATTTATGTCAAAAGGGGTGAAAAAATCAGTTATCTTAAATAAATAAAAAAGCGCCATTAGTGCTGGAAAATGCTCTGTAAAGTCATTTTCAGTATTTTTGTCTTATTTTGAGTCAAGATATCTCAATAACAATATGTATTAACAATTAAAACTTGTATAGTGGGATGGGCTTTAGTTTTTTACCCAGGCAGCAGTAGCGCATGCCAAACTTGTGAGGACAGATTCCCAATCACTGCGATTGCACAAATTGTGAAGACAGGAAAATTGAGTGGGACAGCGGATCGTATCCACAGGCTTGTTAAGTCACCCTGCGCCACTGTTGCAGACACAGCTGTATAATTAAAACTGTACTCAATATACTTTTAATCTCGGTCCCCTGGACATTGCATTATAGCTTTAAGTACGTAAACACTTCCTCGCATAAACAGAGTATCAGAAATATTTCCTCTTGGTTGATGATTTTATCGGAAATCACCGTCTGAGTACACGGGAACGCCGATGCCATCATTAAAAAAATTAACTTGTCCATTACGAAATTCAGGTAATAGCATATCTGTCTCTTCGATCATATGCCCCTTTTCAAAGTTCTCACATACTAAGCTATACCAGAACTTCCAATGAGCTAGCAACGCCTGGAGGGTCAAATTGGAGCACGACTCTCGAGTATTCTCTTTATTGCCAACGCTAACTCAAAAGCGTCGATTCCTTTAATCAGCCAGTCCGTTACCAGCACTTTAAAAAAAAAAAAACGGTCATCCATAATGCCTCGATTACTGTTTAATGTACTGTAACTTTATTTAACGTAACGTAACGTAAACTTACTGTACTGTAATCGAACTGATTACGATTTTTTTTATTATACTCCTTTATATACTATTATATACTCCTATCTTTCTCTTGGTCACTCATTTTGTCTATTGCACTTTTTTCCAATAGTCTTTTGCTGAAATTATTTTTTTCGATTATTCGTTTACTTGGCAAACCCATCCGGATTCGTATTTTAAACTACTAATCCATCCCTGTTGCATTTCATTGATAAACCAACCTTTTTTACTCGAATGGTTTACCTCTTGACAGTCCTTTTCTCACGTGTATTCTAATGTTGTCAAACCATTCCTTATTTCTTAAGGCCGTTTTACACGAGGAATGATAATGTACACGCGAATGTACGTGAGATTGTACGTTTGTCTCAAGGAAATTAGATCATAAATTTGATTCTAATTCTATTTCCCGTTCAGGCATTGAGACATTCGTACAAGCGTTTTGCACAATTTGCCACTTTACACGATACATTTTGTCTCATGCAAGAGTTCACGGAAGAGTTTGTACAAACAAATGTACCGTGTTAAACAGCCTTGAAAGAGATGCATTTCTTTATTCCTTCCTAAAATTCGTAATAAGTTATTTCTCAGGGTCTATCTCATCCATTTTTGCTAGTCCGAGGTTTTGTACAGATCCCTCTCTAGTTTTTTCAAACTTCATTAAATACGGCATGAGCTTCCCACTTCATTTTAATTTTATTTCGATTAATTTCTTATAAATTGACGGCTGCTGCAGATGTATCCCTGGAAGCACATATTGAGGTTTTTTGGAAGTGGAAGCCATCGTATCATCATGTAAATGCATACACCCATTTTAGTGTTAGTTTTGGCAGACGTATAGATCTTTCATTTGATTCTTAAGTACATTCTTTCCATTTTCTACCACGGATTGAATAACATCGCGTTAGATTCTCTCAGGTAGGGGCTTATTAGTCCGTGGAAGCAATACTATGTGCGGGAATTCTGGCGATTAAAGGTGGACTTGGATGGAATCAATGAATATGTAAACCCTCTGTTCCACCAGATAACTATTTGTTTCCTAGGGCATTGTCATTTTTACCTTAATCATTGATTCCTCATTCTATCATAAATGCCTATCGTTTCACTATCTATTGGATTCTTACCTAACGTTTTCCCTTCCATTTCTTTCTATTTCTCCACCGGATCGCCAATCAACCAGTCTATTCAAGCGTGACCCTTAAATAATCCTATAATTATTGCACTCATTCTTTTTCCTCAAATTTTGGGTTTTGGACCCATCATGAGGCATGCTTCCAATTTAGCTTCATCATAATTTCATTAATATTTTTTTCAGAGTTTCTGTGAATAACTCCACTCGCATCAAACAAAACTTGTCGCCGACACAAATCTCCTCCACTTACCCAAGTACAGCGTCCGTTTCCATTTAAAATGATGCGTGTGTACGTACTTGCTCCATCTGCTCTAGTTTTTTGCCCTCTTACTCGTATTTATATTTTGTTTCTTCTTTGAATAGTTACGTAAAATATGTTATATAAATTCGAAATTTGGAGTACGATATCTGTAATTGTTAATTTCATGCTTTATACTATTCATTTGAAATATTTTTATTTTCACTTATTGTATTTTTTAAACAAAATTTTAGCTTGTTTTTCCATTTTGGTTTTGTTTTTTATGTTGATTTTGCTACTAAGAGGAAGAGTTTGTTTTTGTGTAACCATTGTCGCAGTAAGAAAGTTAATCCTTTGAGGTACTGAATTTGATTGAAAACTTTTTTATCTTTGTTGTATTATAATTACATAGGTATTATTAACTATATCCCTTGCATTGTACTGTAGCCCTGAAGAAGCCTTAATTAAAAGGCGAAACGTCGGCGGAAAAAGAAAGTTGTTTCTTAAAAAAGACATGACCAAACCCCAATTAATGAAATAAACATGAACAAAATATAAATTAAACAATTTATATTTTGTTCCCTCTCGCGCCTGCCTATTTTTCCTGAATAATTATCACCGTTCCACAGTTTTGCTTCATGGACATCGGTTAAATTAGACAGCTGGTGCACCCATGCAGTACATCCCCCCCATGGAAAGTTCAGGAATGTATCCTGTTACAGAGGGGTTTGGATGCAGCGCACGATTGCGGACCGATCCCCCGCCTCACCCGCAACCCCTGTCGGGCCCGCAATGACCGCAGGGAGCGAATCCCAACCACCACCGCTGCTGACTGCTTGCAACCTGCACCCCCGCAGCGCTCGCCGTGCAAACAGAAATTTTCCCTTTGACCTTGGGTGGTCCTTGCCGAAAGAGGAGATTCCGCTCGCCAGCACCAGGCGCCGCCACCTTCTTGAGCACTCGAGATTAGATTGTAACTCCGGCCGCGGTGGCGCGTTGAGTACATCGTTAAGTTTTAAAGGACGGAAGAAAGGGTAAGGTGTCCGGGTTGTAGGGGGTGGGCAGGAGGGAGGGGGGAAAGAGGGTGTTTAAAGGGGGCGGGGCACTGCATGGGAGGGAGATGGTGGCAGAAAGAGTGAGAGAGAAGGATGGAGATGTGGGAAAAGGAATAGCGGCCGCTTCCATATTGATTTCCTCCGTCGGAACCCTCGAATCTGGGTCAAACAGGTCAAGGCAATAATGCCGTCGGGGAGGAGCTGGGTGGAGGGGAAGGAAGTATGGGGGCAGAAGGAGGATGTAGCGGGGAAGGTAATGGGGGGGCCAGACGGGGCACATGCGCCCCAGAGCCTCTGGAGATGTCCGACATCTTTGAACCCAACGCGCAACTAACTCAGCTGCAGACTTGCATCTCGGTCAGGGCGGGATGATTAAACACTAAACTCTATTTCAATGAGTCAGTTTCACATTTGGACGTATATTACCGTCCCTCAACATGTAAAAAAAGTGACCCCCATTATTTATCCAGCATTTGACTTAATAACGTTTTACCGAAGGCCGAATTGCGACTGCTGTAACTTTCAGCTGGTTTCTACAATAGTAGCCGTTTAGCTGGAGGACATAAATTGCGCTCTCAGACGCTGGGCTTTTATTCGCGAGAGGCACGCTGTAACTTTCAGCTGGTTTCTACAATAGTAGCCGTTTAGCTGGAGGACATAAATTGCGCTCTCAGACGCCGGGCTTTTATACGCTCGAAAATTCAGCTTAGACTGTTTTCTTTGCATTCCTTCGCAAATTCATTCAATTTTTCTCCCAAATTTCCGAGAATGACTATATTTGGGATTTGTCTAATATACAATGTGAGATTTGAAAGTAGATTGGTGAAAAGTATTGAATAAGCCATCTGTGTAGGGAGCTGATGTTAAATAAGTTTCGAAGTTATTAACTATGCACTGTTTTACGAATTATCCTACAAATGCCACGTTCAAATAAATCACGCAGAGGATTCCCCCACTGTGATGTGTCAATTAAATAGCAGTATTTGGTTACTATTGAAAATTGCAATTAAAAGTTCTTTCTAAGCTGCTCGTAGACTTAACTTAACTTTCCTTAACCAATGCAAAAACTTATTTATATTTCTTTTCATGCATCTCATTGTCAGTAAACATCATCTAAATCGCAGAAAGGTATACGTTGTCTTACGACTGAGGAAGAGTTGCTATTTTAGAGTAGTTGATTTTTGGATTTCAATGTTTAAGAAATTTAATACACTCGAATCTATTGATCAAATGAAGGTATTATACACCATCCTGAAATGATGGATAATTTTATAAGTTGTGCGCAAAAAAAATGAAAAATTGGAATTGAGCTCAGGACTGGGATGGGTGGAAAAACTGGAATGAGTGGCTAAAGAAGAAAAATATTACAGTTGAGTCACATTGGTTGAATCTAATGTGACTGGGAGTTGAAGGCCGTGGCCGTTAAAGTGGGATCCTGAAATAAAAAAATCGCCCTGAAATAACCACGGTAAAAAACATAATGCGTAAAAGCTCACCTGCGAAGAATATTAAAATGAAATAGGTCATTCTCAATGTTCATTTTGGATTTTGGAATTAACGGAAAATATATTATAAACCTTGCTCTGCTTCCTATCATATGGTAGAAAAATTACATATAAGAGATATGCTTGCCTCCCCCTATCCGCCAAAGGGTTGGAAAGATCCAGAAATGCAATAACTGTCTATTAATGTAGTTAGCTTAAAACATTATTTAAAACATCTTAGGATTATACAGGGTTGTTTTAAATAACCATTTTCATCAAAATATGCTATTTGTGAATCTATTTCGATTTCGCAGTTCACGTTTACCATGATCAATGAACAGTAGTAAAATTACTATCACTCCACAATTAAGTAAAGTGTCCTTTGCCACGAGAGTAAAATAAATTTCCTTGTTATAATTTCAGTGATTGGTTGAAATATATTGCTCGACTTTAGGATGCCTGAATATGATGCGATGATTCAGAAATGATTATTAATTTCATTAAGGGTGAATCATCCATAGATTCCGCTCTCTTTAGGCAACTTGAGCGACATCCCATGCGTTGTGATCTCGAATATCTATATTTTCCTGGTCATCATCGCTCAAAGAAGTTCCAAAATTCTTTTATAGTTGCTGCGTGTCATCTCTGGAACACCCTACCCAAAAACATAAAAAACTGTTCGTCCGTTGCCAACATTAAGATGAAATATTATAATATGTTACTTTCTGACCATTAAATGTCGCTATTATTTTGCAAATTTATATTTAAACTTGTCACTATGTTATTGTCCCAAACACATTAAAAGAACCCAAAAACATTTTCTCTGTTGCTAACATTAAGATGAAATATTACAATATTTTGACAAAATGTTGTTTTTATTTTCTGTAAACCTGAAATTTATTTTTGCATGGATATGTATTTTTTATTTGTTGCCCTTAATACCTCGCACTCAAGTTTTTTCATTTTGCAAATTGTAGTCATTTATATTTACACTAGTAACTTATATTTACGTATTATCTCAAACACATAAAAATAACCCAAAAACAGTTCTTCTGTTGCTAACTTTAAGATGAAATGTATCCATATGTATTTGATATATGATGTCCGTAATACTTCGCCTTATTTTTTTTTTAATTTTGCAAATTGTATTAATTTTAATTTAACTTGTAAATATATTATTGCCTGAATTGTTTGATTTATTTTTCTCTTTTTGTTGCTCGTAAACAATGTACATTGTTTTTGTCCTTAAGGGTTATAACCCCTGGACAATTAATAAATCTTCATTCATTCATTGTTATGACGGCGTGAAATTTTCAGAATTCCCGTAGTACTTTTTTTCGGAAGCTAAGGAATTTGAAATTTTGGATTGGAGATTCCACTTTGAATTTGGTTACTCATCTTGCGTAGAGTCTTGAAAATTAATTCTCCTGGGATAGGTTACGAAGGGATAAAAAAATATTTTTGCTTCACAAATCCGCTCCAACAGCCCGAAAAAAAAACCGTCGTTTTTCGAATTCGTTCTGGTCCCTGCTTTCCCTAATTAGTTTCGAGCGCCAGACACGGAGCCGCTGATCTTGATGGGGACCGCGGAGGAGGAAGGAATAAACCGATCGCGGGAACGGGATGAATTTTAATCTCCGGCTGGGAAATGAAATGTAGTCTTCTCTCTCCGCGCTTCATCTATCGGCCGCTCTCTTCATGCGAGTGACTCGTCCCGGTAAAAGTGCAAGTGGGTGGTTCCGAAGCCGATGGGGATGATTTTCCGAGCGGGCGCCCTAATCCCGCGAGCAGTCACTCAGTCAGTCAGTCTGCCGCTCCCCCCGACTCGGGAGTGAAAAATCTATCCCGGACGCCCGACAGCTCTCGCCTCCCGCGGCCGTGAAATCAGTCGGCCACGGAAGAAATGCGCTCCGAATCGCGGGCAGTCAGCGGGCTTTTGTCGACCGGTATTGAACGCAGCCCAGAAGCGTTCAGCGTATTGTGACTACGCACTTTGCTCTACACTCGGATTATTTATCTAACTGAATTTAGTTTTTTCCCCAAGCGCATTATTCTTCGTGAGAATGGTATCACATTTTCGTCACATTTTATTAGTGGCAGAGAAATCACATTTGGCAAAGAAGAATCGAATAGTAGATATATCGTTTACATTAAAAGTATTTGTATTCACTATCAACATAACGAGATGAAAATATCAAATATGTGATGCATCGAACATAATTAAATAGTATGAAATAAGGCAATTCGTATTATTACTCACTTTTATTTTATTTTTTCTAAAATCCGACCATTGGTTCGGCACTATGTATTTTTTCGGCTGTATAGTACCGAAACCAAGGCCAGTTTTTAGTAGAAAATACATAAAATGGTGAGTAATGGAGAGATTAATAATTAAAAAGTTTTAAAACTAAATTTTTACATGATGTTAAGCCTCATACTTTCGCTAGTGAATATAATTAATAATAATGGTAATGGACGGGTCAGTATAAAAATTGAGCATAAAAATATATCTGCCTACAAATTGTACAAATGACCCAGTGGTATTTGTTGCGTAACACGTGAACTACATTTCTTCTGGCCCAACCATGGGGATTTACTATTTCTCTGGCCAGCTGATTTGGGGGCAATGCCCCCGCGGACCCTCCACCACCCCCTCGGTTGGAAGTTTTCACTTAACACCGAGAGCCACCTTATTTTTATGTGAATTCTAGGTCATTTAGTTCAATTAATTTTCGCTAGTGCTATTAGTTTTAGCCAGCTGTCCACCTCACCTAGTACGTAGTACTAACGTCATCGGTATTGGTTGACTCTTTCCTTTCACAGGTCTTTTCATTTTGTCTCAGCCAGGTGAGTTTCCACACATACGCTAATCATTCCATGAGTAATTGGCGTATACCCTTGACATATACCGATCAGTACGGGTTCTGACCGGTATTTTTCAGTTCTTTTGGGAAAACATTATGGTTCTATGGTGCGGTTCACGTTTCAAAGGTTCTTTTTCTTTTCAATATTTCTGCAGTCATGTTGGTGAATAAATGCCAGTGTTTTCTGATATTCTCATGAGTCCAGTCTAGGGAGTTGTTTTCTAATTGATTTTCCATGTTCACACCTAAGTCTGTGTATGCAGGGCAATGTGTTAGGACGTGCCAGGCATTCTCTTCCTGGTCACCACAGTTTGCACAGAATGGAGACTCCTTCAGCCCAAATATGTAATGTTTTGTTGAAATTCCCATGCCCACTAATAAATTGGACCGTGTATGAGTTATTTTCTTGTTTCTTCAACTTGAGCCTCTCCTGCACACTTGGGTAATATCTTTCTCTTTCTTTTTCAGAGTTCTCCTACCGTTCTTGCCACTGCCTAACTATTCTGCTCCTAATTTCTGTCCTGGTTGTTTTTATAAAATAAATAAATACATAAATATTGCGCAAGTTTTATCACTCATATCTCTCTTGTATGATTACATCTATTGGGAGGCACCCTGCTATCACACAGAGTGTCCCTGTTGATGTGGTCCTATATGCTTTGGTGAACATTAATAGCGCTATTCGTACCTTGTAATTTTCTCTCTTCTTTTATTTTTTCTTAGTATCTCGCCACTCTACGCCTCGCACCCATAGGTAATTAACGGTATAGCTAGCCTATTATATAGTGTAGTGAGTGTTGCTGTTCCACTTTTTGAATCTTTTATTACCATTTGTGCTTGGTAAGAATGATTTTTCAACCTTTCTAATTGTTTCATCACAGTGTTTGGCAAAGTTTAAGTTCTCTCCTACTGTGACACCTAGATATTTGACTTCAGTTTTATACTTAATGCTTATTCCATTTACCTTTACAATGGGTTTACGTTTAAATTTTCTTTTCAGTACTGAAACCATTGTTTTTTCCAAGGAGAAACTTAATTTTTTGCTTTTTCCCAAATCTGTAATTATTTGTAGGGCTCTTTCACTTTTGCTGTCTTTGCTCCGGCCAGTTCGCCTCTATGCGTTACTAGAGCACGCAAGCCCTTCCACTGCGTCCAAGGGAAGGGCAGCCGAATAAGTTGCCACATATTTTTAAAAAATCAACTTTATATTTTCGAAATTTTTCTATATTAATATTTTTTCAATATTCATTTAGATTGAGATCGAGAAAAAAAATTTGCTCAAAATATTATTCTATACTCTAAAAAATTTCACTTGAAAAATATTAAGTACTTGACTGCATTTCATGTGCACCTCTACATTTTATTGCAATCATCAGAAAAAGCATCCCATGAAGATCTTTCGTAATCAAAATTTCAATAAACCTTATTACATTTCCACTTCAGTGCCCCACCGTTCCTGGCTTAATTCATTATGGCTGAGACGATGGATAGACCCTATGCTTTACCTATTCTTTCAACCTATGTGCCAAATATTTTGCCGCGACTTTCCATTCTTGGCGGAATATAGCGGATGACGTCTTATGAAATATTCAGGGATAATCATTAGCTCTTTGGTGGATACTTGATATTCACTGGTTGAAAGTCAGTGTATGTTATCCGAGAACACAATATATTTAATTCCTCAATATCACACTCATAGATGTTGGCTCAAGTATCTATGTCCTAGAGGAGAAATGCTTTAAATATTGCCTGGACATGGTTCATGGTTAAGGAAAAAGATATCTGGCTATGTAGGGCAAAGAATCCCATTCCAATTTATTTTAAGGTATTATACCAAGGGAACGCGATAATTTTACAACGGCACGAATTGGTTTATGAAGGACTTTTAGAAAATTTAGGTCGAAAAAATAACCATATCTAAGAAAGATCCGCATCTTAATAATTGAAGATAATGCCCTAAATTTGAATGATTTTTAAGTAAATTGTGCTTTTAAGACATATAGAGACGGTATTGAGCATGCATAATCATGGGGAATTAAATGTTTTATTTCTGTTTGGACTAGTCAAGCCAAATCATAATGGAATATAGTGTAATTAAGTATCATTTGTATTGGTAATTATGAAATTATTGTTATCAGTTTGAAAAATAATATATATTGATGAGGAAATAAGAAAATGTTATACTCAGATTGTCAATTCTAGCTGTTTCTCCCGGTATCCAGAGTCTAGCGCCCCGATTTCAAATGAATATAATTGCTCCAATGTTAAAGTCCCCAGAATACGGAATATTTAATCTGTCTTGACAATCTCTGAGTTAACTCATTATTTGCCCAATCTTGATAACACTAATCTTTAGGAATAGGAAACCTCTTGAGTCCATTTTCAGCAAGTGAAAGTAGAAAGTAGTTGTAGTCTCTATGTCACCTTGAACTATGTTATTTAAAAAGTGAATTTAAATTAATAATAGCACCCTCGACTGAGTGGAAATAGTAAATTAGCATAGCCAATTTGTACTTCAACAAAAAAATAAGCGCTTCTGGGCGATTTTTCCTTGAATATAGACCAAAATTTTCCAGTGTCACAATTAATGGACCAGTTGGTAGTCAATTTTTGAAACTAAGGTACTGAAGCATAGTTTTATTTTGAATTTTTTGCGTGATGAAGAAGCTCCATCTCTATCTCTTCAGAATAACATTAACTATATCAAATGTTTCTCCATCTTTGGACAATTTTATCAAAATTTTAATCTTTAATTTTATTTGATATTTTTTAAATAATCTTCTATTGTACTACGCATTTTAGAGGCAGTTTCATCATTAATCATGCACCAATAATATATAATGTGTATTATTTGCTCATCTTTTCATGCTTGGGCCAGAAAATAAAGCAAATGGCCTTTGCAAATTTTAAATTAATATTAAGCAATCGCCCACAACCCAAAAACGAAAATTTCACCACTGACCTAATCTTATGTGCATTAGAGGCCTTTGTCAAAATATGAAAAATATTCTAAAGAAGCGGCGATTTCATCTCCAGTTGGTAATCTATAAAAAAGGAAAGGTAATATAAAATACGCGTATAACTTTTTCAGGACATTTTTTACGTTAAAAACTTCACTCCCGTTAAAAATACATGACGTATATAACGTATTTCTCAATGAATCTCCTTTGAAATAATGCTCTTTCGCGTGGTTTTGAAAAACTATCATTCTTTATTTGGTAACTTTTTATCGTGAGTCGCTTCTCACAAATCAACTTTTGTCACCATCACAGGTAATCTGCCTGCGTCGATCTTAGCTTCTGTCCATCCTACGGTTGGCCAGACTATTTATCCCTTAATGTCATTCCCTATTCTTCTTATGTCAATTTTTCACCGTTTTTTCTTCCCTTCCTACTCTGAAATGTCCATTTAACGTCATTCTTCAGGAAGCAGTTTCGTCTAAGATCAAATTGCCTAACTGATTGTTTTTCGATTTTTTAAATAAGATCTTATCTTCTCCATCAGTTCCATTCATTATAATTACCCTCATTTCTCTACCAACCCGTCCACTCGGTGTTTTTCATCAACTGCCAAGTCAGCATCGTAAAACCGTATATCCTTTTCTGTCCATTATAGGATTTAGCAAGGTGAAAAAATACTCACAAGATGATAATAAATTCCTCCCAACAATTCAAGCCTTGGGATAGGTAAAGTATTTTGGGGTGCTACTTTACTTTTCGCTGCAACAAGATGAATACAGATTCCGGATTCTGAAATGGTTCTCAGATATACTACTGCACCGTAGCCGCGCTCTGAAACATCACAGAATCCGATCAGTTATGATTCGGAAAGCGAATGGGAAGAAATAAAGCGAGAATCTTGACCTGTTGCAGTGAATGACTTTGAGATACAAACTTGGTCCACTGAAGTCTAATATATTCCGAAAGGGAATCATCCCATGACAATTTTTCACTCCATAGTGACTGCATCAAAACTTTAGCCCATAATGTTACAGGAGTAAGAACCCCAATAGGATCAAAAATTCTCGCTATATTTGAGAGCAGTTTTCTTTTAGAATTTACAATCGAACCAAAATTCACATGGTAAGAAAATGCATCGGATTTGGGTGACCGGTACATTCCCAACACCTTAATAACCTCATATCTACCGTCAGACATACGATGATGTGTATTTTGAAACAATACCCTGCATTGTAAGTCCTCAGGTTTTGGTCGAATCTCGACCTTTGCTTCTTCCACCTCACAAAACGCCTTCAACTGATTAAGAATAGGCATCTCGCTCCTACAAACAGCCAACTAAATAACGTGCGAGGGTTGTTGGGAGACAATGGTTGGAATACTTCCCATTATAATCCAACCAAAAACAGAATTCATTGCTATTGCGCTTGCGTTAGACAACGATACCCGCCCACCGATAAGAATCCGTGGGAATAAATCCATACATAATAGCATTTCCACGGGTTCTGGCTTATCCAATTCTGGATCTGCGAGACGCAAATGAGAAATTGTTTTTGAAAACATATTGCGGCAGAGGAGCCGTTGGAAGTTCATTTATCACCTCGGATACCACAACCGACTTGGTAGAGAGTATCGGGGATGACGCATGCCTTGGTAACAAAGGAGCACAAAACCTGACCCTTCGGCTGTTGCAGTGGGACATGAGCTAATCCAAAAATCTCGCCTTCGTAGGCAGATATGGTCAAGGACAGCCGCCTTACGGCCGAAGAGGAGATGGCCGACACTTGGGACCAAGGGTCTATGAGAATTCTAATGCATTCCCAAGCCCGATTATCAGCTTGAATCTTGGCTACCGCTATGCCTAGAATTGTGGTATGCTGTTTAGCACTCCGAGTGTGCGACGTTAAGATCAAAGTGGGAGAAGAGGTTGAATAAGACGTTTTGGGCAGGAAACTACCCTCTTCGATATCGCGCCGAGATCCAATGGGTCCTCTTTCTTTAATACCGTCGTTGAATTTACGAAATACCAAAAGAATTTCCGCTACTGCCAAAATGATGTAACGACGTATGATGGTATCGCTTACATTTTTCACACAGCATACCTTTTACTTGGCACTTGGGGGCCCAATGCCCCGGCCTCAGACAATTGAGACAATTTCTTTGAGCGCACGAAGTTTGAACGTTGATCACAGTTCAATTCAATATATTTAGTGCATTTAAATAATGGATGCAAAGAAGAACACAGCGGGCAGATATCACGTTTTAGTGTTACATCTTCCGACTTCGAAGATGATTCGCGGACTGAAACTGGGAGCAAATATTTAGTTTTACCTCGAGAACTAGAGGAAATAGATTTAGGGATGGTTCCGTCTGTTGTTTGCAAAATTTTAATTCGTTTCTTTACGAAATTAATAAGATCCATCACAGAAGGAAACATGTTTCCATTTAACGTCTCTTCGAATTGTGATAATGTCGCCGCGTCCAGAACACGAGCCCCAAATCGAAATAAGATAAATTCTCCTAAATCAGGTATATTCAAAGTTCCCAAAGCTGCATACATCTCCGCAATGGTTGTAACGAAATGTTGTAACGAAGCTAATTGATTAGCAGAAACAGTCGAAAACGAAAGAATTTTATCCAAAAAGGAAAAACTGAGAATACGAGGATTGTCATAAAAGTCATTTAATTCTCTCCAAGCTGACGGATAATGCATTTCACCAAAAGGAACAGAGGAAATTGGGTATTTTCCAAAATTTTAAATTGAAGTACACGGATCTTTATATGTTACTTTATCTCGCACAAGCTTGCGGAGTGAAAATAGTTTTAAAGTTGATTCAATATTAATTGAGATATTTAAGATTAAAATAGTCGAAATGTCAAATTTTTTACTCGGCTGCGAAACGAAATCTGATTGGCTTGACCTCATTTTCGCTGAGCGATAGTGAGTAAGAAAGTGAAGAACTGTAGAAGAGACTGTATATTTAAAGAATTTTCATTGAAAACAAAGACTATGGCGCTCAATGGTTTAATTAAAATCACATCAGATAATTCACCCAAAGTGGATATGTTTATGGTAGGCGTTTTTAAGAAGAAGGACGACCGATTTAATACTGCTGAAATTCGTGTAGCTAAACTCCAAAAACGTGAGTATAAAGTTTGCCTGTAAAATCGTCATTACTGTTTTTTATCATTTTTGGTGCATATAATTATGTATTTGGTGTATGAACTTTATTAATTGTTTTTCCAATGCACTTAATCATTATGATACTTCTTCTTTCTTTCTCAAAGTCCATACCTGTCCATGAAACAGTAAACAAACAGTATCTTAGTAACATATCGACGTAACACAGTACTTGCCAAATGTTTGTGCTGCCAATACTCAACACATTAAGACATTAATTTGTGATTTGTTAATTAGTGATTGTTTGTAGAGGAGGTTTCTATAGGTGGGTTCTCTCCAGTAGAAATGCCTAAAAATAGATTCTTATCTCCTAAATATCTATCCAAAGTTGAAATTTTGTGTCGTTATATATAAAGATTTTCGTGAGAGTTATGGTGACAATGCTATAGGATACGTCAAAGTGAAGAGAGATGGACCACTTGTGCAGAGTCATTGCAAGAATATGTCCAGAACACAAAGTGCGTAGTAAATCATACATTGTGTAGGTGGACATTAAGGAATCAAAAGGAAGAAATGTCGTGATTGCGTGAATAAATTTATTTTTCGGTGTTTTCACCGATGTATTTGTACATTGTGTCACAAAACACCATCCATATCCCTTACTTGGATGCCATTTAAAAGCAAATCAAGAAACAGGAAAACGTCCAAAACTAATTTTGCCACACTTTTTTCCACCGTAAGCATAAGGAAACGCCTTGGTCTAATTATAAACAGTGAAAATGACGTCAAATGCCATTCGGTTGTTTTCGGAGTGTGCTCGGGAGCATTCGTAACCTTAGACTTTCTTTAGCTTTTAAAACCGAAATTCGTACAATTTGATAAGAAAACTTTTAGCCAATGCAATAATTTCTAGTAACAAAATGAGAAATTCGATAGTTTGAAATACGTGGAAAATACCCAAATATTGCCAAGGCCTTTCGTTGGAGAGAATATTTTAGATAAGAAAACTTTTCAATTGAAGATATATCATTTCGGTCATGCACCACCGATTTAAATATATCTCGAAACGCTGGCTACTCTGAAAATGCCCCCAAAAACTTTGGAACATAAATCGAAGGAAGTCTACATTTTTGATTAGACACCAAGGAACTGGTTACTTCGTCCACTACATGGTTGGACGATGTCAATCTTTGAGAAATAAAAAAAATGAAATAATACTTCTCTTCGAACTCTTCTGCGAGAAGGGAATCTGTATGGTACATTTCAATGCGATTAGAATTAGCGGAGGGTTCATAGACTGCTTGTTTCGCATTCGTGAAACAACGATATACCTCATTTAAAAGAGAACACCTTGCCGAAAATATTCCAAATTTAGGATGTTCACTTTCACGTCCTGATAGATGTTAATCTCGCATACTATGTCGTTCGCGATTGAGAGGATAGCCTTTGACTGGTCCCGTTTAAATCGCAGGAGAGATAGACGCGATTCAAAATTTTGCCTCGTGGTTATTCCTGTCTCAGGCATGATTGCATAAAGCAATCGAAATAACAAAAAAATACACTAGGCCCTATTGATTTCCAAAGATTACCGGGTTTCGGCACCAAAAATTGTACGCACACGGGCCCGCTAGTCCCAAGCTTGAAACTTCTAGATCTAAACAACCAGGACTGACCTTACGCACACGTACTTAAAGAAATAAAAGAATAGAAAGGAAAGGGGAAATCAATAAGGGAAAGAAAATAAAAAGAATGGTGGAGAACGGGGGAAGAAAGGAGGTAAGGAAGGGAATAAAAACTCACTCCCGTCCGTTGCTACTTCATGGTCTCCGTCAGCTTACCCGCGCTGTCGTGAATCAGACCTGTCCCTCTCTACGGTGACTCCCAGATGATTTCTCTGACACGATTCCACCTTGACTGAAGTACTTTGAGGAACTGCCAAACTACGGCGATATCTCGCCGTACACGCACAAAACAAAAACGAAGCGAAAAAAGAAGCAGACGGGAGTAGGACAGGGAGGGAGGTCAAACAGTAAAGAAAATAATCTTTGGGGAAACAAAGAATAAAAGAATTAAATAAAACAAGTCCGTCCCGGCCTAAACAGTGGTGTTGCTCGGGTTGTTGAAGTCCACATTTCCAAATTATTGATAATTAGAACCTTAAAATATTGGTATGGTCCAAACTTAGATAAGTAACGAATGAATTAGATAAGCCATGATTTGCTAATTTTTTCATCCAATAAGGGTAAATAGGAATAAATTTCTTGCAAGCAATTCCAAGGAGCAGACCATATGAAATGTAAAGAAGTCGTGTTACGGTAGGGAATGGAATAGCCGATGGACAAGAATAACTGTACCGCATGCCATATGGAATTTTATTGGATTTAATGACTGACCAAGGGGTGAGTTACAATTAATGAGACTGTCTATTCTGATTATGTCCTTCTTTCCTGGGATCAACGCAGATTTGTTTCATGTGCGTGATTTTAGCGCTCATCAACTGAACATCAATGCTAATCATCAATATGATTACCGTTAGATTAATTTCAATGGCAAGCTTTCATATTTTAAATAGCCTCACTCACAATGAAATTAGCATTTAGTAGATTGAGAAGCATAAAAATAAAGCGAATACTTATGCATTTCAAAATTCATGGAATGTTTTTTTGTTACCACTCAGAAGAACCACCACTAAGATGCCCTTCTTCAATTGTATTTCTTACCTGAAACAGGATTTTAATTCATGGGAAAATGGGGAAATGAGTTTTGAGAATATTTGACGTGAGTGAGTTGTTTTATTTTTGCAGTAAACCCTAATTCTTTTCCATTTATTTTCCATTGCAAAATATCATCACATAAATTGGATGATTCCCTGAGACATTAACTCGATGGTTTTGTCTTTGAAGTGTAATTTTTGCGTGAAAAATTCACGAATGAGTAATAATGGCGGTAGTAAATCTTCAGTTTAAATGGCTCTAGGTACGTGTTGCTTAATTTGTCCTCTTAGCCCCATATGTACTCGCTAATAATTTTTGCATTGAATTTGCAACAGGAGAGGGAAGTCCCATTCTCGTTCTTAATATACATCTTGAAGGAGACGATTTCCTTAAAGAGAAAGTGCATTTATCAGTATTAGATATTAAAACTTGAGAGGAAAAAAATAATTTCTCCCATTTCCAGAATTACGTCAACTTTGAACGTTCTAACCCAGCAACATAAATCTTCCAAGAAAATTAAAATGATTTCATGAAAGTCAAACTTATAAATTGAAAGCAAAATAGAATAAACTCAAATTTTAATCATGCATAAATTCTTATATGCCTCAAATTTTAGTCTAATTTCAGTTTTTAAAAACCCAGATTTTCTTAGATAATTTATGAGGCTACTTTTATTAAAAAAGCGGACGGATTCATGCACATCATTTTACTGAATTTATTTTGAAATATCTGAGTTTCACGAGCTAAAGAAAAATTATTTTCCTTATCATAAATTTGAAGCATTGAAGACTTCTTTACTTCATGAAAAGTCATGGCCGATGCCCGATCCATGAATTGAAATCATTTTGTGCTGAAGATACTAGAAAGTGATATGTGTCACTTATTTCGTAGTAATATCTCATGTTAGTATGGATTGGATACTGAATGGGATTAATATCAGTTACCAATTTATTTCATGACAAATAATATATGGGCGAGATTAAGCAAAATGTTAGTTTATCGAAGGCAATTCGGATAAAGATATTGAATGCATACCATCCAAATTTTTATAAAAAAATCATGAGGTAATGAAGAACTAAATTAAGCCAAAAGATCTCTTTGGATTTTTTATTTACTGAATTGCTTTCCGTATAGAATATAGTGCGGTCATAATTAAAACTACTTCGCTGCAAGGTCTACGGCCTTCCCGGCGTATAGCGATGTTGGGGGGTTGTTCGGGTTTCCCACTCTCGGGTTTGAATCAAACTCTCCATTTCTGCTGACGTTTCGATGAACGAGTCATGGAGAGCTTGACCCGGTGGGAAACCAAGGAGGTTAGAAAAGAAATGGAGGCGACATACCACTCGATTCTTGATGCCAATTCCGCCATTGCAGTCGACACAGTTTAGATCTTCCTCTGACTTACGTGTCCGGCGGTCGCGTTCGATTTTCGTCGAATCTAAGTTAAAAACAAGGTCCCTTGGTTAAAAACCGCAGACAAGGCGATGTTTTGTGACTGGTTTGGCAGCACCTACTCGGCACAAAATCCTCCCCAAGCACCCCTATGCTTGCTTCTTTTTCGCCCATGAGTGTTCACGGTCATGCCTCCTCCATTTCATTTTATCCTCCTCGTGGGAAACCCGAACAACCCCCAACATTATTTCCCTTCAAATGTACTGCTAAACATAGCAACTTGATCAGTCAATCCGAGTCAGTCATAAATTTTATGGCTCTCATGAGTTTCATAGATTTTATGGCTCTCCTGAGTTTCCCCATAAGTTGAATTTAACTGCATTTTCAAGTGTAGCATTTGCATTCTGTGACAAGTGAATTTCTTTCCTTTTAACCCTCATAACCTCTGAGAAAAATATGTGCTCTTCCTCCAAAGAATTTTTATCCGCGTCGATTAGTAACCTCAAATTCACTTATATAACAAGCATTATACTCTTAACTGTGGACGCAAGAGTGAACTTCGAAAAACGTTTTCTTTCTTGCGTAGGATAAACGTGATGCGCATAAAATGCACCCCCCATATCAGGACATTTTCTACGATCGAGGCAGAGGCAAAATCGGAATAGTATCTATACTCCCTATGATTCAACCTGTTATTACCACATTCCACTACCCGTGCCTACCTCCTCTGGAATGTCCAAGTTAACGCTGAACATGAAATTGTAAGTTGCGGTGTCACCGCTTTCAAAGTGACACCCATCCCTGTCGATCTTATCGCATCTATCAAATCCAGGGAGTGGGAAGGTTGTTAGAGAGCCGTTGTGGTCCACGGTCATCTCCCCGTCGAGGTCAACTGACTCCTCCCCTGAAAGTGAAATAAAATCCATTTTAATGACTTTCCCCTCAGCTAGTTTTCTAAGGACTTTCCTTCACGTCTAGCTTAACTTTCCTCAGAAGTGCTTAACGTAATGTGTGAGGAGGTAATAATGTCTATTGCACACAATTACTTCATGCATGCTTAGATGGTTTACAAAAATAGTTTCAATTTACAATTAAAGTTTTGATATTCTTATAAGTACATTGTTTACATTTTCATTTTATTTTCAAATTGCATATTGGCTTAATTCATTTCATTTTATTTCCCTCCTCTCAACTTTTCTTTTTAAAAATTCACCACCTGGATCACTGCTCGCCGATTACACTTACAGTATACTGGATCAAACACCTAGCCGTACCTAATCTATGCTTGGATAGGCACCTTGCGATAACAGCACCTTTTTCCAAAGGAAATCAGAAGTGCCTACTCTTTCATCGATAAAACACTACGTTCTTCCACGCATTCACCATCAATGATATAAAAAGTCCTTTTCATCAATAGTGAATAAAAATATACGGATTCAGTCTTCGAGTAACTCAACAGTATGTACAAAGTTGAAATAGTTACAAATTATGCTCCAGTTCAAGAGAACCCCTCCCCTGAAATTGAAATTTAATCCATTTTAATGACTTTTCCTTCAGTTATCTCTCTATAGAACGCGGACTTTCTTTCACGTCTAGCCTAACTTTCCTCAAAAAGACTCAAAGTAACGTTTTGAGGAATAATGCTATATTTTTTTAACCACCTAGCTTTAACCTATGCTTCGTAGTCACCTCACAATGACAACACCTGTGTCCAAAGGAAATTAGCGGTACTTTTTCATAATTCTTCGATAAAACAACACGCTCGTTTACGTATTCACCATTTGAAACACGAAGGTCTTTAAGGTAAAAATACGTAGTGTTTCACCGATGGAGAATACAGACTAATAATTATCAAAAATGTACTTCGTGATATCCTAAATTGAAATGGTACAAATATTGGCTCCTCCTCAAGAGCGATTACTTATGTACCTACTTGAAACAAAGATTTCATTACCCTATGTGGTTATCAATGGCCTATGGATATCCCTGGCGTTATGAGATTTAACAAAGATTTAGTAGAATATTCTGAGCGATTAAATACCTTATGAATAATTTCGGGATCATTTAAAGTCATGCATCCTGCTTGTCTTCCCTTTAGGTATTATGGCTGGAAACAACAGATAAAACGATGAGCACGGTTGATTCAAATTATAACACCAAGAAGGTCCAGGAATCGGATTGGGTTTGATGCACTGTCATTTACCCTTATTCTAAAGAAACTGCAACAATATTAAAGATTTTTTTCTTAAATTATGAAAATTTATAAATCAAATATTGGGAACCACCACCACATTGTCAATAAAAATTTGACTTTTTATTGATTTATCAGTGGCGAGGAATATACACATTTCTTAGTGGCTGTCATTACACAGCAAGTAGTATGAACAGTCGAAAATCTTCAACATAACGTAGCATACGTATTATTGCAATTTACATGAAATGACCTCTCCTATTGATTAATAACCCAAGTATGTTCTTTTAAAATCTTTACCCAACGCTTTATAATTGCTCTTAGTCAAGTATTTCCTACCTTAGCGCTTATCAATTCAAAAATCCAAGCTTACTATTATATTTCAGAATAACTTAGAACATAACGAGAATTCATGTTCATTTCTTCCTAAATATCAAAGAACCGTATTGCAAGGAGGAATAAATATTAGGTAGAGCTCAAAATATGCAAATTTTCTCTTAGAATATGCAACATTTGTGTACAATATATTCCTGCTCCTTTAATAATAGGTATATGAAAATTCATTAATAAATAATATATATGTATAATGTATTAATATACTACCGCATATTTATTGGACTATTTTTTTCGGAGTTTATCTATTCAATAATTCTAGGAGAAATAAGCATCGAACAGTATATTTATTTTGGTGTACACATTTTCTCTGGAACTGTCCACATGAAATTATTTTTGGCAAGTTGTTTAATGATGTTATAAGTATCCACACTCCCACTGGTTACACCGCTGATAACTTGAGCCATAATCTTAAATCATGTATAGTGATTCCATCGGACAGTTTTTACTCATTGGCGATATCACTTGTACCTATATTATTAAATATAGGTCTTGTATTAAATGATATCTTTCAAAATTACCGAGTAGCTTTCAGGAATTATGATTTCTATTGCTCACTTACAAACAGTGATGTTCAGGAACCCAAAGATGTCGCTCCCGTTGGTAAATTTGCATGGCTGAAGGGTACACCGAAAAATGAGAAGCGAATGTGGAGGCTCCATTTCTTCCTCTGGTGGGAAAGAAAAAGAAAGAAAAAAGATGAGAAAATTACAAATCCTTTGAACTTGACAATGACTCATAGATGACCCTACCATACACTAAATCTAATCAGACAATTAAGACAAAGTATGAGAGAGTTATTTTTAATTCGTATGTTTTCCATGTTCATTTATTTGAAAATTTTGTTGCATTTGGGTATCGTTTAATTTTACGTGCGTTGTAAGTTTTTTCAACAAACTCGTCATTCGTAATCATTCTAAAAAATGTATTCAGGTATTCTCAGCTTAAGAAAGGGTATTAGGCTAAATATTTTCCAAATGCTTGAGTGTGATAAATAAACCCACACTATAGGAGAAAATACAATATTGAAAACGATGGAACTAGACAAAAGTCATTTTCGTGCGAGGCCGTGAGCGCGCGTTACGGCTACCATTAAAAGAGCAAAAACATGAGCGTTTATATTTTATGAGAAAACTTAGAGCTAAAGGAATGAAAGGTACCAAGCAAAATTCGTTAGTCGACTACCAATGTTGAACCCACGAACTAAGGGTCTTTCTATGTGGGAAAAAAGCGTTTGATAGCCGTGGCAAGAACATCGGGTAAGTTGACACGTTGTCATGCGCTAAGAAGTTGAATGAAGTACGTGACAATAATAGCTACAGTATTCCAAGAAATGGGTGAAAAGGTTGTATGGCTGCAATAGCATGAAGCTCACTCCACCCTTTCCCATCTTAACCCAAGGTTGCCAGCGGGGCGCTTGCCCCGGTAACGGCTTGTGTACGCATTGAAAGAATCTATAACCACAATGCTGTGATTTCCACGAGCACCTCTTCACTATTTATAAAAATGTATTTTCCGATATTCCAACCCGTCGCACTACTTCCATACGTCTTATTTTAGACCTTGAGCCTACTATTTACGCCAGTGCTAGTCGAAATGCGCTCCCGTAGTCGTTACGGTACATGAAGTATAAGTCATTGTGCTATCCGGACATCGTGATCAAATATGGGTGATTAAGTTTTGAGCCCATAGTTAACAACTTTGTGAGGCCATCGCAGCTGATAATAGGAAAAAGAACGTTCCTGAGAACAGTTTGACTAATGTCACTCAAGTGCCGACATTACAAATAACAAAAGCCAGGATTATTTGCTTGACCTCGGTAAACCCCATGAAGTAACGTTTACAGTGTGCAAATAACGAAAACTGTAATTTTAATACTGCCTTTGAAAAATTGCTTCGATATTAATTAATTTAGCCAGAATTAATAAATAATAATACCATTGATAACTATTTTTTTATTTCCATCTACCATGTGTAGTACTACTTTGAGTTTGCTTCCATCCTTTGTTAACGCTTTATGATCATTAGTTGTATAGATTTCTCTTTACACAACTTCGTTATAGGCTAAAAGTCTAGGCCTACTGCCAACGTCATATTTTGTTTATACCTCTAGGAAACATGCGCCAATGTGGCCAGCGCACACGTATCACTGCGGTACGACTCGTGAGGTCCCGTCGGCCGGGTTGCACTCAGAGGGGACGTAGGCCCAAGTCCCTTCTTGTGACAGTACCTCTTTATTGATATTCATGAGCATCTCAACCATTTGTGGATGCATGCTTGAAAAGCAAACCGTTACCTTTGCGCAGTGCATATAACGCTGCTTGATTATAAAGATGCATGTAAGCAGATGCACAAGTCATATTTAAATCATTTTTCAAAGTTATGGTTTTCATAAGTACGTATGCATTGTACGTCTCTATAGCGTTTATGTTCCGGTCTTCCTGAAATCAGAAGATTCTTGCGAAATGGAGTGGAATTTATGCATGATGAAATAGCAAAACGTGTGATTTTCCACAATATAAAATTTACTGACGACTCGGGTTTCAAAATGTTTGTATCATCTTCGGGCGACAAAAGGTGCTCATTGCGCACAACATAAACATATTTGGGAGGGAGAGTGGGAAACCGAAAGGATAGACAGTGCTTTAGGAATGATGGTGCTTACATTCAAACCACCCGCGTAAAGTGAAAATAGTACTTAACATGAATTCCGTCATATTTACCTAAAAGCTGCTTACTTTTGCCAATTCATGACTTATTCCATTGCTGCTTCCATTATTTAATCTAAGGTCTAATAGGGAAATAATAACTTTCTATTTTTACGCCCGTATTGCCAACTGCATTACTGCACTCGACCGCATAGCAGTTGTGATTACCATCCTGCATCGACAACAAAGATAAAAAACCACTCAAATCTACTCATCAATGACAAATACAATGAACATAAACTCCCCTTTGCGTCCACAAAATCGCTATTTCACAACTCTACTATAAATCTCCTATACTCATGCTCCTATACTCTCCTCAAATTTCAATCGAAAATGGCCACTTGCGGCGCTAGTATTCGTTGAGTACGTAGTCTACTGATAATTCTTCGATTAATATAGGTATATATTTTAAAGCGTTGAAAATAGATGTACTCAATTAAATCTGCTGTGCATTTTGAGGCTGGAAAAACTGGACTCCCCCAAATTGAAATTCAAGATGCGCAATGGAGAAAAAAGCAAATGAAATCTACATCTCTTTTTACTTCTTGGGTGTTGAATTTTCATTCAATTTTTTAAATTCGTTTTCAGTGTTTGACAATTCAAGCTTTTTCCTTGAAAATTTGCATTGCCAATCAACAGAATCGAATCAAGAGCAAGATAAAAGTTACATTTCCCCTCGCTTATCTTCAAGCTTCTCTAAATCGAAACGGCTTCTTGAAAAACCAAATGATATTGAACGGTTAATTTATTGAATGCATTTTAATTAATTGTTTATGAATGTTAGTGACAATCCAACGCCATCTTCCTTTTCACCAACTGTATCATTGCCATCATAATTAGGTAGCTCTTCAAACAATGTTTTGCTGAAAACTATCTCTTGCTTACCACCAATTAAGGAAAAAAACAATCTGTCACGCGTATTAATATATTTATCTTTAATTCACACTTACTACTAGGACGGAATATGCTGAAAAATATTTTAAAAGCATTGATATTCTATTTAAATGACATTTGAAACCTTTCAGTGTTTAAAATTGTGTTCATTCTTTCCATTTCCTTGAGTCCATTAAATTACCTATAATTTCGAATATACCTACTCCCCGATATGTAATGCGCATATCTAGATAAGCTGATACAATTTCTACCGTTCTTCAGTGTAAAGTTAAATTATTTGAAATCCTTCTTTCGATCTTCAAGAGCTGGTTGAAGTGCACCACCTTATGTTTCTAATGGCTACGTTTTTATGATCTTATAGCATAATAATCGTAGTTTCTTAATGGTTGAACTAAAATTTTGGGAATGGATCAAATGAAATCTCTAGTTATAGTTTTAACACAAAAGGAAATTAAAACTCAGGTTATGAGAAGAGGAGCCCATACTCGATGTATTATTCGACTTCTCAATCACCCCGTTTGGAAAATTCTACCTCGTCATTGACGTGCACAGGGTACACTTTGGAAGGGAGAAATATATGATAAACTCAGGAAAACATAATTCTGTGAAGGTTATAATTGCTAATGTTGCCAGTACTCAGAAGTCCCACCGTAAAGTCATCCCTAAGAGGTGTTAAAAATAATGATCACCAGAATACGAAATAGCATGACTTTATAAATTTAGTTTGGCTGAACAGACCTATAAATATAACCGTTATAATGCATATGGTCTTTATTCAGCGGTGAAGAATAAAACAATTTTGTTACTTACTACTTAAGTGATAATGAACACTTAATATATAAGGGGATATTTACGTCGCAGACATTCGGTTTAGTTTGCGAGAAAATGTGTGTCTGTTGTGTCCATACCATAGAAATATCTTTTGGAGAGTCCTTGTTATGAATAGCAGTGGATAAGAAAGGACATTCTATTTTTTGCATGACTTTAACATTGTATAAATAGCATACACTGACCTCGTTTGCTCCGAAAATGTATGTATGTAATTTCTGAATTACTCTTCTCGTTTAAAATTTTAAAAGATGTGTTCGAACAAGGAAGCGGGATAATTTCAAATCAAAATGAGGATATATATGCAAAAAAACTCACCGCAAGAATCAAAATCCAAGGAAATTACATTTCCCGCCAAGATGAGAAAGACCATGATGTATGCGGAAACCATTGCGTCAAATTCGACTTCAGTCCCGCTTCTCAGCAGCACTAGACCAAGATAAAGACTCTTCAAAGGAAGCTCTTATACCAAATAGAACAAGCTAGAAAAACCATCCGAAGTCGCAGCATGAATCCGAGGTTGCGCGAAAGAACAACCTCCTATAGCATCCGGATCCATCCGAATATGCACCATATAAGATAAGGTCGCGGAAGTGATAAACCGAGGGTTGACTGGACAAGCAAAAGAAGATAGTTGGAGTCGAAAAACCATCCTAGTGTTGCCTCGAGACTTTCTCGTTTCGTAACCGCCATTTGGCTAGACAATACTTCAACTACAAGACTCTCGAAAGTCTAGTGAGATGGTAAGTGGTGAAGATCTAGGAATAAGACAATCATCGGTAGGGATGAGAATTCTCCGTTACAAAAAACCTAGGAGTTAACTTGGAATATCTAAATTGAGACTTCCCGGCATTATAAGATTAAAATAGATTTTTTTAAAGGCATTTCTCTCTGAACAAAAATTAAAATTCTTGCTCGGTGACATCAATCCTGATACCATGACTTCAATCCTGACGTCAATATCTGCGCAAGGAATTGCTCGTGTTATAAACTTCCTATTTGTTTTTCATTAGTATGCGGGCAACCATGACCAGCACTTCTTCGATTGTCTTCCTTTTCGTCCATCTGACTTTCTTCTCTCTCTTCCACCGCCACGTCTAAAACACCTCCAATTTACTCTCAATCTTCAGTATCAAGTTTTCTGCATCATACGACGCAAAACTTCCTATTGGATTCTTCGTCATCATCAGCAGTCCTTAGTCCGAAGATTGGTTTCGTGCAATTGGTTTCGTGCATGTTTCAACTCTCCTATTCAGCTAACCGTTTAATTCCTCCATAAGTCTTCAATTTTATATATAATTTACATCCTTAATATAAAAACCTCTCTTCTAAATTTTCGCCTCGGCATGGAAAAATAATCCCCATGCATAATTCCTCTCCTGCTCTAAACGGTCGGTTTTATTGCAGGGTTCCACAAAATATAAGTTCCAGGTAATAGATTGGTTATGAGAAGTAATTAGCACACTTTATATGGTATATAACATTCGTAAATACAGTTATGATTATTTTCAACACATATACTCCACAAATTCTACCAAACACATTTGATGAATGACTGCATTTAAGCAATTAAAAAAATGTCAATGGTAAATTATTCATATAGGTTGCCAAATTGCATACTGAGGTAATAAATCGGAAGGAAACACAGAGGTAATGAAAATACATTTAATGCTAAGGGTATTTCACATTATATTTACAATATTTAACAATAAATTCTTGAAATAAATAAAGAGAGCTCCAAAATGAAAATTTAGGGCAATAATAATATTGATGATTATTGCTTTGCGTGTTTTCATGCTGAGCATTTAGCCTCGCTAGAATAAATTACATCTTACGTATTTCATAAGCAATTAATTAATACGAGTATATTAATCAACAACTTCTCCGTCGATCTGGAAGCATGAGAGGCCATCTCCATTTTCATTTTTAAGAGTGACTTCGACCTGAATGGGGATCTGTAAGAGAAAGGAAATAGTCGTTAGAAAAAGTAAAATGATTTCGCAATTAATGGTTCCGTTGGGAAACCCAAATGGCAGAGGTATCAACAAAAAATAATTTATATCTACCTCTGATTAGCATGACTGCTAAAATATCGTTGAAAAATATCCCTAATGTCGATAATTGAACTTCCAATTTGTACTTCGCCCAGGCGTAAGCGCTTAAGCATTCTCTTTTTAGTTATTTAATAGTTACGGAAGTAATTTATGAACGCTTGGGCTTTAATTCACGTTTGATACGGCACTTGAACTTAAACCCCTTGGCAGTTTTCTCATTGGTGCTAAATCATTTTGCACTCATATACCGTTTTTAAAAAATAAATCAAGAAATATAGTACATAAACGAGCTGATTTAGAAATTGTGTTAGGACGTAGGTGCATGCGGTTGAACAAAAACGTAGCAAAGGTAAATCTACCAATAGGTTACATCATCTTACCCAATGCCATGAATTCTTAGGAATGTAATGCACTGTTAAATTAGTTCGTATATTAATCTTTTTGAAGAGGGCTGGCAATCCTTTCTATGTCTATGAAAGTGTCACCCTCAAACATTGTAAGAAGTCAACATACTCTTTGCCATGATAATAAAATAGATGTATTTCATACAGATGATTATCCCGCATTTAAAGGTATAAGTTTAATGTAGCTTTTCTTAAATTGAATCAATAATATTTCTTCCCATTAAAAAACTTTCAGGAATTTCGTAGATTCATTCTATAAACGTCTCCGTCCCCTTCCCCCGCTGCATTTCTGATTTAATTGATATAAAAAATTGATGAATTTCCCTTCCGTCTTGTAATAAGCGTCTAAAGGACTTTCTTCTTTTGTTTACAGTGCAGTTTTAGTTGATTTGAGTAATAAAATTAGGTCTTGCTTAGCTTAATTCTGTTACATAATAATCACGGCGTGGCGTAAAATTGAATAAGTGACCCAAGTATTGACTAAGTACCATAAAATTGAAGCCATTGAAGCCAGAATTAACATATCGAGAATGTTTACAAGTTGGGCTCCCTAGATAATATTAAATGCTTATGTAACATTGCCACAAGCCGACGGAGGTAATTTTTTCGCTTGAGATTATCTGTTAAAAATTCATTTTTATCCAATTGCTCACTTGTTAAATTTCCAGTATCATGCTCTACAAAGTCAATTGTAATGCCTGCTCTATTCAACGACACGTTTTAATGCCATATTTTATGGAAATTTTAATCAAATTAAAGTTCATCTGCAAGATCAGATGAACACTCTCGTTTTTATTGAGTTGACTTCCTTTGAATTTAACCTTTCTTTGGATCCTGGTTTAATGCATCCATTTTCATCAAAGCGCTTCATAAATTTTGAGCGTAAATTCAATGACTCCTCTATGGGAAAAAATCCTTGAGAACCTGAAATTTGTTTTAGTACTCCTCTCATTGTGCTTCTATCTTCAAAATGAAAGTGATTGGAGAAAAAAAATATCAACATTTAAAACATTTTAATATTTTTCAACTCTAGGCATTATGCTTTTCTAGTAGTGTTTCCACAGCTTAGTGAAGAGCAGAGTTTTCCAACCTGTGGTTTAAATTTTTTCGAGGTAGTGTGGCTAGCATATTCCCATAACGAGCGGGGCCCGTTTGGAGTACTTTAGAGAGAAACTGGTCACCTATAAAAACGCAAGCCGACAATTCTTGGGAACCACCGAGATCAGATGGATGAAGAATGGAAAATCACGGATATTTCACCTTTGGGTACGATGAGAGGACGGGAATCTGGATGTCATATGTGGCGCTGTCTCCTGCAGACAGTGGGCACTTGCCAGCGCTCAAGTGGGGGCATGCATCATCGTAGCCAATGGGGTAGTCGACCCAGAAGCCCGCAGCCTTGACACGAACATTGGGTCCCAGCTTGGAAGCAGCCATCTCTGATGAAAAAAATACTTAAATAGTTAATTATTGCCGGATGGGAGTTTCAGGTGGGTAAGACGCTCGCCAGCAGTCTTAAAGGGTCTCACATTGAGTACCGCGCATTGAACGGGAATTAAGTAAAACTCACGATTATTTAGTTTGGTCTTTAAGACCTGATATATAGCCATAGGATACAGGGGTAGGTAGGATCATGGGGATCAATGAGGATCATGTTATGGGAGACCGAGATTGAATGTTTTCAGGCTATTTTTTTTTAAATTAAACTCATTGGTTCTACATATATGTGCAATTGCAGTTTAGTTTTTTAATCCCAATAGTATCAGTAACTTTTATTAAATTAACCCGGAAACGCCTGGAATTTTTTTTTCTTGGAATCTATTAATAAACTAATATTTTAATATGATTTGTTTTCTGAGTTATTACTTGCAACCGTTTTACTTTTAACATTTTCCGCTAGGCGCTTAGGGGTATAAAATTAAAGTTTCCTGGAAGTTTATGTAATTTACGTGTAGCTGTTCAAAATATTTAGTATTTCATATTCTTTCACTTTATTATGCATTTTTAACAGTAAATGGCATTAAAATTTCATGAAAATTTAAACAAATTATTTTACTTGCCATAAAAAATAATTTTAAAAATGCTCGAAGTCAAAAATAACAAAAGAGTTCCCATTCGTGGCATTATTTTATCACTGCCGTACAAGAAATGGTGTGAAACAGTCAATGGACAACCCTACATGACATATCACACACTCCGTTCGTGCCCTACTGGCGCAATTTTCATGTTCACACCTACGCCGCTAGGTGGTTGATTTTACGAGGTGGTTGTTACCATCGTACATTATATCATCAGAGACACTGAAAAGTAAATTTCCAAATTCTTTTTCATAGTTTTCCACTCTCCTTGGATTATTTCCTTGATAAACGTAAAAATGTACAAGTGAGCCATCGGGAGGCACCCAAATCCGGAGGCCAAATTGAGGCACCACACTTTATAGCCAAATCTTATGGGCTTCCCCTGAATGAATTTTTTTACATCCGTGCCTCCCGAAATGTGACTCTATTGACTTATCAAAACTCAAGCACTGTTATTCTTTGAAATTCTCGCCAAATTTTTTATTTACCATATCCATAAGAGGGTGCATTTTCCACATTTTATCCGTGGCATCAACGGTAATATTGTCACAGCAGTCGCCTCATTGAGATATGCACGAGTTCAATTCTCATATTGTGTGCACCCTCCGAATAGTGTCTTTTACTAGGAACCGTATTATACCCTCCTTGGAATACAATGGCAACAAACATTTTAACTTCCTCGGGTATTATGTTTGGATTTACACAATAGAGTATTTGCACACTTTTGGGAAGTGACATCTAAAAAATCTATCGATACTTCAGACACTAAATTTTCATTCTGACGGTCGAGAGGATTTTCGTTAATTTTTTATTAGCTAATAAAATCTAATAAATTATTATTGCGCCGAAACACTGGTCCGCCATGCTGTGTAGGCTCTGACGTCATCTCCCATAGTCGACCATTTGTTGATTTGGAGATTGTGTGACTGTGTAGTCTTAGCGTGCGGACGAAACTTTAGCTATTAATTAGCAAATATCGAAATAACTTCGAAAAGGCAAATACTATTTCACTCTCAACGCACAGCTAGGCTATTTCGCTTCTGCTAATATGGGAGATGACGTCACACTACGAAGAACCATTGGTTGGGCGTTTAGACCTAGGCAATTTCGATGCTAAAACAATGCATAATAAAAGCTATTTATTAAATTAATTAGTTGGAATGATACCTTGGTATTTCGTACGTGGAATTTCGAAACCAAACACTACTCGCTATAATAAATTTCAACAAAATACCTCACTTACGCAAATACTCTATTGCAGAATTGTTCAGAGTCAGTTGATTCTACTACTAATGAGAGATTACTTTTTCGTCAAAAAATTGTTCAAAAAATGTGGTAGGGGACACGTCACGAAAGGAGGAGTAATCAGGATTAGGGAAATCGCTTTATGTACAGTAATGTCTTTATCATCCAAAACGATCTTTTGTTCGCGTGTTTGAGGTATCTTAAGTGATTTACAACTTGGACCAGGCTTCCTATATGCATGGATATTCTCGGGCTTTCCTTGGGGCGCATCACTGGTTGCACGTCCACCGTTCCGAAAGGCAACTCCAACTTTTACGAGCAATTTCCGTCCACTCAAATTGTTCACCATTCCTCCGCTGTCTTCTTCGGCTGAACCCTCATAAGAAAACGCAGTTGCTGCCGGTAGTTCGATGTATATTTCATTGAAATCAATGCCAAAATTCTTCGGCACTGCACGTAGCAACTCAAGAGTAGAAGTAGCGAAAAGGGTTTTAAATATGGCTCGACCGAGTGCCATGGAGAGACGAAAGGCCGAAAGAATACAAAGGATTTAGCAGTCTTTGGGACCGTCTTGGGAGTTTCCCGGTGGCTACACTTCTTCTAATTCACTGGCTCTTTCTTCTCCTTTTTTAGAGGAAAGGTTCTGTTTTACCACCAGATATCCCCAACTCCGGGTTGGGAGTGTGCGTCTGGAGCCCGAAAAGAGTATATACATCCGGAGGTATGGGACAGACCATGGGCCTCAGTCATCAGGGTAACGGCGAACACAAATACGACTGAATTAGAGATATTTCCGGGGTGTACATAAATGAAATGTATACCTTATTCAAACTCTAATTGGTTATAAACAGAATAGAGCAAAATAAACCCGGTATAAAAACCACAGACGAAGAAATTAACGCGTAATCGCTCCCTACAACTAACATGGGAAGCGCGTAGCGGTACCGTATGGCACCAGAGAAATATCAATCCTTGTAACTTCCCAGTAAATAAACCTGCAACTAAACTTTTTTATTAAATCGAAATTTACATGTATTAAGGTGAAACACTACGTGAAAAAATGTTGCAGAAAATGTCAATACTGGATAAATAAAAGAAAATCGGAAGGTCTGCATGAAAAAAAAACTGTTTTTTGGCATTCCGTAAAAATTCTCCCATTTGAAACATCTGAATTGGTGTTAAATAATGGCAAATAATGATAAATGTTCTAAATCATAAGCTGCATTATATTTAAATTGATGTAAAGTTAAAAAAATCCAGTATTATATTCAGGAGTAAAAGAAAAGTTAATTTTAATAATACACTACCGGCTGGTACAATACGGTACCACTAGGCGTTATCTGGTTAAATATTCACCCAAATTTTCAATGAAAGTTACAGGAATTTTGACTCCTATGCGTGTATATTCGTCATCCAAGAGACCATCTACAAGGAGAGTTAAAAATCTCGTGAACATGTGCTAATTGCCCGAGGTTTAAAGTCCGCGACTCGTACTTCAAAACATGTTTACGAGATTTTAATCCTCCCTATCGATGGTTACCTGGATGACATATAAGCATGTGCATAGGATTCAAAATTCCAATCTCTTTCATTGAACTTTCATTTTAAATTTACTTTCCAGTTGCTCTCTTCTTCAATAACATCAGTAGCGTTCGCCGTATTTTTACGTTGAATGTGATTACACCCATGTCCGACAACAGTAAGATACCAATTTTCACGGACCCTGAGAAATAAGCAATATAAAATCATCGAATATCAATTAACCCCCCCCCCCCAATGAAACATTTGTATCTACGCCACATAGAGGATACATTAAGAGTGGATCTCTTTTTTTGTAGCACAAATTATTTCAGATAATATTATGGGCTGAGAAAATCCCACCAATACGCATTCACATGCTTTCGATGAAAGTCACCAGAAAAGGAAATATTCCTTGCATTCAGAGGGCTTGTAAATCACGTAAATTTCACAACTATGCAATCACAGTAGTCCATTGGGAAGAAGTATCAACGCAGACCAGGAAGAGCTGAAGTCACTAGCACTGTGTATCTGAAATACCCGACTGATTCGTCCGTGGAGAAAAGACTGATGCTTAAGTGGCCTGTGGTAGTTCTCCAGTATTTGCGTCTGTTTATTTGCAAGAATCACACGTAGGCTTACCAGTTGTGAAGTCCATTTGCGCAATGATGTCCTGCCCCTTTGGAAACTTGCATGGTAGCTCGTTGCAACCTCTGACCCTCAGGGCTGTCGCCGCAGGAACATCATCTGAAATGAAATAAAACGATGATGTGAAGCACGTCTTTTTCGGCGGGCGCAGACAAGCATCAAAAAGTGATGTATCGTCAGTAAAGCAAGAAAGCAATTGATAGCGCTGGTAACTTTGGAGCTTCCTTGAGGACGAGAGTTTAATTCGAAACAGGAGAATTAAAGAAATATGTTAGTTAACGGCTACTTACCGCATTCATAGAATTCCGTGGCATATGCGACGGCGATGATTAGGAAGAGAGTGACAACTTGGCGGAGCATTCTCGGTCGATTTCTTGAGTGCTGCAAGATTAGGTGACAGGCGATTCTCTTCCTTGAACTGCTTCCACTGATATGGACCCGAACGTGAGTGTGGGATGCAGCGATCGTCGGTCTTATATATGACTCTTGCACGTGCGATGCCGGGGATCTTCAGATAAAACAAGACGCCGATAAAATGTCTTGGTGATCACTGGATATCACAACTCCTCTTAAGTCTCGGATTGAAATCTGGACACCTGCGGTTTATCCGCTTTACTTATTTAGCAGGTGATATTTCACGGTGCATAACTTATTTTTTGCTCTCAGCGTTCAACATGTGGTTTCAAGATTGATGCAATTGCGGGATATCTTCATCATAGCATTTACCGCGGCAATTCATTCATCTCATCGTAACCTAATATAACAGGTGGGAGGCACAATTCTTCGGAAAGTTCCAAATGAGTAAGCAGGTGTGGTTTCGACTAGACTTCCAGTTCATTAAGCTTTGAAATGACGAAAGCTCTTGTTGATTTTCGAAGGCTATGATCTCTTTCAATGCCTAAAGAATCCACATGTTTGGTATGTCATCAATTATAGCAGATTACGGGAAAGACCGTCGAGGCCTTGTGATTCGAATGAAAGAGTTCGTATTTCAAAAATTTCAAATTTAAGTCTCGAATTGAAACCTCGACACCTGCACCTTATCCACTTTGTTTATTTAGCAGGTGGTATTTCACGGTGCATTAATTCTTTTGCCATTAGTACTAACGGATGCTAATGTCCAAATAATAATAAGAAAGCCCATCATTAGTGTAAAACCTTCCAATGAAATGGTAAACGTGCTAAGCTTTTCTCCCGCAATGGGATTTATAATGTAAAAAACTAATTTTGCAACTTATCATTTTTGCATTACTGATGTCCTGCATGTGAATAATGTTAATTGTCTTCTTTATTTATTTATTTATTCACAAATGGTTTCTCCTAAAAAAACTAACTTCAATTATTCCTTAATAGTTTCTTCTCAAATCTACCTGCGCCATCATCACAGGTAATCTGGAGCCACCGGCTGTGAGTGCTGTTTATCATAAATTTGTCCCTATATTCTGATCTTCTCTTCATCACTCCGCGCTTTTCTCTATTCTTCAAATTACCAAATTTAAGCCATTTTATCTCCCCTTTTCACTGTATACCTACGGTTTCCTTTAACCCAATTCTTTAGGGAGTCTTTTCGTCTTTTCTTTTCAGCATACTTATCCTCATTTTCAACCAATCCGTCCACTTGGTTTTTACCATCATTCTCTGAGTATCCGCTTACTTTTTCCAACCATGAGAGTGAATAAAGTAGAAGTTCATATGACGGGTTCCCAGGACTCATAATGCAGACAGGAAAGAGATGAGATGAAGGCATTTACCTAGGGGAAAGGAATTGACGTAGAACAAGGAAATCCTTACCATATACATTTGCCTTTGTAAATGCCTTCGTCACTTCTCTTTCCTGTCTGCATTATAATGGGAATGTCCTGGGAATCCATCATATGAACTTCTACTTTTTTCGCTTTTAAGGTTTGAAAAAATAAACGGATATGACATATCATGTCGTATCACATTATAATGCCAATTTATTGTTAGATGTGCATTTTGTGTATCAATTTAGCCATCAGCAACGATGAAAAATCAATGTGCGTTGTAATTACCGGTGATTGACTGCGAAGTAAACACTCTATGCTGTAAATAGCATATCTCACAATGATATTAACATTTACAAGGTTAATGAGCAATTGAATAAAGTGAATACTTGCGCATGTTAATACTCGATTTTTTTCTGGATAAGTTTAAGAAGAATCACTAATGGAACTTCAATTAACTTATCGAATTGTTTTACCTTTTTAGAATGAATTTCATGGGTAATTAGGAAATGAAAATAAAAATATTTTGGCTTGAGTCACTTGTTTTTATTTTTACAGTAAATCAAAATTTCCATAGCAAAATATAATCACTTCAGAGTGTTGATTCCTAGAACCTGTAGCTTTGTCTCGAAAGGCTTGACTGGAAACAATATTTATTGCGTTAAAAATTAAAGATTGAGTGATGACTGAGGCAGTAATGCTTCAGTTTAAAACTCTTGGGCTTTAAATTTTATTACTCCGAGTCATTCTTGCTAACAATTTTTGCATTGAATTTGCAGCAGGAGAAGGAAGTCCCATTTTCGTTCTTCATGACGATTTTAAAAGAGATGATATCCTAAAAGAGAAAGTTCATTACTCAGCATTATTTGAACCTGTGGGGAAACCAAATTAGTTTCTCCGCTTTTCAGAAAAACGCCAACTAAAAAAATTCTCACCCATGGCAATGGAGCAACATAAATCTAACAAGAAAAGTAAAATTAAATTATGCGCGGCTTAGTAATTAAATGCAAGTAAAAATAGAAAAAACTTATCGTTTAATTTTGCTTAAATTCTTGTATATTGCAATTTTGGTTCTATTTTCAGTTTTTTTTACGCCAGATTTTCTGCAATGGTGTTATTAAGCTACAGTTTCTTTTAAATGGTTGCTTGCATGCAAAGCATTTTACTGGAATTTCAGCAAAATCGCTGAATTTCACGAGGAAAATATAAATTGCTTGACATATTATAAAAATTAATGTATTAAAAAATTGTTTTACTTCGTGAAAACTATACGCAGTGTACCTACGGTTGATGACTAGAATTCATTTTGTGCACATCTTACTCCTACTAGGAGTAATGTTCGTCGTAAATTCTTAATAATGTCTCAGTATCCATGTGGTTGGTCGAGTAGGAAAAACATCATAATAATTTATTTCCTTGAGATAAATTAATTGGTGAAATTAAGCTGAATTTAAGTTGTTAATCACCAATTCAGATAAAGGGGTTCAATTCATATAATTCTAATTTTGTGATACAATTGCATATTGTTTAGGAACTATGTTAAGTGCTGAGGTATCTTCGGATTATTCACATACTGCATCTTTTTCAATGTCCATGGTAGTGTAGTAATAATCGAAACTAATGTTACTTCAAAAATACATTTATGCAGCAACTCGATCAGCTGATTGGATAAAAAGCCTACATATCACGGCTTTCCTGAGTTTTCCCATCGTTTTAATCTAATGAACCAAAAAACCTGAACGTTAATAAATAAATTTCTATTTCAGTAATTTTCACGCAATTTTCTTAAGAATTAAAAAATCAATTTTTATTTTTGCTAAATATTTGTAAAATTATATATTTTATTATTTTGATATTCAAAAGACATCAAAGTGTTAATGTAAGCAACCTTAGCTAGCAAAACAAAGCAAGGGGGTGAAATGAAATATGAAAACTGTCATGGGGTTCAATGGACACCAGTGTGCACTTGATGATTCACCCAGGATGTGTGCATGTACATAGGGTTACTTGAGATTTACGTTCTGCGAAAAGTGAATTTCTTTCCTTTTCACCCTTATAAGCTCTGGGAGATACTACGTGCTCCTTCGAGGAATTTTCATTCCATTTTAACCTTCCGGCTGGCCTGTTTAGGCATCACGGGAGCCATGCGAACTGCTCCAACTCTGGCCCTGGAAACTCTTCTTGAACTCCCTCCCCTTCATTTTGTGGTGGAGAGTCAAGCCAGGGCCACAGCTTATCGCCTAAATTACACAGGCCATTGGAATGGCAAGGGAAATCTCTCTGGCCATAGACAGATATGGACCGAGATGGGCAGGTCCAGCACAATCTTTCAGATGGGCAGCGACCACATGTCGGCAAGGTTCTATTGTAAGGATCCTCCTTTCAAAACAGTTATCCCCTCTAGGGAACAGTGGGAGAGAGGGGGGAAACAACTCCACATCGAAGCCTCTGTGTGGTATACAGATAGCTCCAGAAAAGACAATAAAGCAGGGGCAGGCATCTACGGAGGTAGCCCTTCAAGATCGTATCACTTCTCTTTAGGGAAGTACGCCACAGTATTCCAGGTTGAAATCTTTGCGATTCTGACCTGTGCCTATATCATCAAGGATCGAGACCTCAAAAAAGGACCAATTCACATATGCACCGACAGTCAAGCTGCGATAAAGGCGCTTAACTCACCTTGGTGTACATCACGCCTACTACAAGAGTGTCGAGAGGCACTATCGGAGATAGCTAGGCATTGTAGAATCAAGCTTTTCTAGGACACAAAGGCATACCCGAAAATGAAAAGGCGGACGAGCTCGCCAAAGCTGGCGCTAGTCACAATCCAACTGGCCCCGAACCAGTTCTACCAATCACCCCTGCTATTGGGAGAGCAGAGGTCAGAGAATGGACATCTGGCAGACACTCTGAGATCTGAAACTCCACACAGGGACTAAGACAAGCTAGTAGCATTCTGCTCCACATTGCGGGACCTAAGCCTAGCATGACGAGAAAACTTCTATCCCTGGATAGAAGCCAACTTAGAACAATAGTTGGACTGTTGACTGGCCACTATCGTGTCAATAGGCACCTCAATCTCCTGGGACGGATTAACTCACCAAGTTGTCGATGGTGCGAAGAAGAGGATGAAACCACATTTCATATTCTCTGCGAGTGCCCTGTAATCTCCAGGACTCGCATGAGACACCTTGGGGCTGCACACATGGACCCCAAGGAAATCAGGGACATCCCCATCAGAGATATTCTGGCCTTTAGCAAGGCCATAGGACTCTATGGGTGATGTCAAATCTTGCGGATGGCACAATGGACCGTTAAGTCTAAGTGCCCCAGGACTCCATCTTTAGGGGTCCTGCCGCTAATTTAATCTAATCTATCTAACCTCCCGGCGGGCGCGTACGTGTACTGAGCACACGGCGGTCGGTTTTCGGCGTTTTTATACATTTTACCGTAATGGGACCAACTTGGGACCCTTTTCTATTCCTCATTTGTACAAATAGCCTTCGTATTGTGCAGAGATTATTTTCTTAGAAGCATGTTTTGGGGAAAAAGAAAGCGAAACGCGTCGTGAAGTCCGTACGTTACTTCGTTTCTGACCTCTCGTCCCTTCGAGAGTTACTTCGTTTCTGACCTCTCGTCCCTTCGAGAGTTACTTCGTTTCTGACCTCTCGTCCCTTCGAGAGTAACTTCGTTTCTGACCTCTCGTCCCTTCGAGAGTTACTTCGTTTCTGACCTCTCGTCCCTTCGAGAGTTACTTCGTTTCTGACCTCTCGTCACCTCGAGAGTTACTTCGTTTCTGACCTCTCGTCCCTTGGAGAGTTACTTCGTTTCTGACCTCTCGTCCCTTCGAGAGTTATTTCGTTTCTGACCTCTCGTCCCTTCGAGAGTTACTTCGTTTCTGACCTCTCGTCCCTTCGAGAGTTACTTCGTTTCTGACCTCTCGTCCCTTCGAGAGTAACTTCGTTTCTGACCTCTCGTCCCTTCGAGAGTTACTTCGTTTCTGACCTCTCGTCCCTTCGAGAGTTACTTCGTTTCTGACCTCTCGTCACCTCGAGAGTTACTTCGTTTCTGACCTCTCGTCCCTTGGAGAGTTACTTCGTTTCTGACCTCTCGTCCCTTCGAGAGTTATTTCGTTTCTGACCTCTCGTCCCTTCGAGAGTCACTTCGTTTCTGACCTCTCGTCCCTTCGAGAGTTATTTCGTTTCTGACCTCTCGTCCCTTCGAGAGTCACTTCGTTTCTGACCTCTCGTCCCTTCGAGAGTTACTTCGTTTCTGACCTCTCGTCCCTTCGAGAGTTACTTCGTTTCTGAACTCTCGTCACCTCGAGAGTTACTTCGTTTCTGACCTCTCGTCCCTTCGAGAGTTACTTCGTTTCTGACCTCTCGTCCCTTCGAGAGTAACTTCGTTTCTGACCTCTCGTCCCTTCGAGAGTTACTTCGTTTCTGACCTCTCGTCCCTTCGAGAGTTACTTCGTTTCTGACCTCTCGTCACCTCGAGAGTTACTTCGTTTCTGACCTCTCGTCCCTTGGAGAGTTACTTCGTTTCTGACCTCTCGTCCCTTCGAGAGTTATTTCGTTTCTGACCTCTCGTCCCTTCGAGAGTTACTTCGTTTCTGACCTCTCGTCCCTTCGAGAGTTACTTCGTTTCTGACCTCTCGTCCCTTCGAGAGTAACTTCGTTTCTGACCTCTCGTCCCTTCGAGAGTTACTTCGTTTCTGACCTCTCGTCCCTTCGAGAGTTACTTCGTTTCTGACCTCTCGTCACCTCGAGAGTTACTTCGTTTCTGACCTCTCGTCCCTTGGAGAGTTACTTCGTTTCTGACCTCTCGTCCCTTCGAGAGTTATTTCGTTTCTGACCTCTCGTCCCTTCGAGAGTCACTTCGTTTCTGACCTCTCGTCCCTTCGAGAGTTATTTCGTTTCTGACCTCTCGTCCCTTCGAGAGTCACTTCGTTTCTGACCTCTCGTCCCTTCGAGAGTTACTTCGTTTCTGACCTCTCGTCCCTTCGAGAGTTACTTCGTTTCTGAACTCTCGTCACCTCGAGAGTTACTTCGTTTCTGACCTCTCGTCCCTTCGAGAGTTACTTCGTTTCTGACCTCTCGTCCCTTAGAGAGTTACTTCTCACGCGGTTGCCGGTTTCAGGCCCCTAGCGCCACCTTTAATCACACTTTTTTAGGCAACTAGCGCTCGCGTGTAATACAAATCGGCAATCAATGGCAACTCATACGTAACATAATTAACAAGAAATATCATTAAATCAAAATAAAATAATAATTATAATGAAAAAAACAAATAGTTCATAATTACTATGCCATTGCTAAGGAAAGAAATGGGATCAGGCGCGCAAAAAAGATAAAGGGGGGGGGAAGCGTCGCCGTTACAATATTTTTTGTTATTCTCTAAGATATTGACTCTTTTACTGTCAACAATAGTTGGAGACAAATATTGCAAGTTACTGATTATCTATTCATATTTTTATGTGGCAATAATTTTCGCCTGAAGCAAAATATTGCGTGTGTTGTAGAGACCTGCTGTGATAATGAAAACAATATCTTCGTAAGTGTATTTACCTGAATTCCTTACCTTTATATTTGAGGATGAGTCACTTTTTATTGCATAATTAAGATGTAACTTTGCGTCTATTTCACAATTTACATTAGTGAAACTAATTTTGAATTGATTAGTGTTCCAAATAGAAGCCGAGGAACTATCTACTCGAGGCATCTGTTGGACTCAAACGAAGAGGAAAAGGAAGATGATGCCGTCGAATATGATGGTTCCGATTGCGAAGCAGAAGGAATACGTAAGGATGTGTTCAGCTAGTTGGAAGAAGGAGCATCCGAAGATGAAGAAGAAGTGCACTTCTGGTTGGCATAAAGCATAGCCGCATCATACCAATATTCTAGAACTACGTAATCCAGATGGAATCAGAATCGTGGCACCTAGAATTGCCGTGAGATATAGGAGATTTCTGTTTTTTTTGTCTCCAATTTGGAAGATTCTACAATCAGGAAGGCTAGAAGAAATGCAGACAAACTCGTGGAAATACGGTCGATTTTTGAGTGACTGCATAAAAAGTTACAAGACTAGCGATTACAGTGCAATTGAAGAAATGTTGCATTCTTCAGACGTCAATGTAGCTTTGTGCAGTACATTCCCAGCAATTCAGCAAGGTATGGCTTGATTGTGTGGCACAATGTGACGCAAAATCGTTTTACTCTGGCAATAGAGAACTCAAATTCGGGCAGCAAATTGATGGAAAATATAAAGTCACCAGTTCACCGTCAGTTATGGTCAAAAGTCTCGTGCAGTCATTAGATAATGAAAATAGAACTCTTTCCACTTACAATTTGTATACTATACATTAGCTCAATATTTTCTCATGATAAAAATTATATTGATCGGGAGGTGCCGAAAAACAAGCAAGAAATCCCGCACGAATTTCTGTCGACCGATGCGAGGTGTACAGATTTCATTGCCTGGGTTCTAAAGAAACGTGATCCTCGTGTTATATGTACCAAGACTTAAAGCAGTCATTCGAATGTCTACAACGCATGATTCACATAACATCAATGCAGCTACCAACAAACCAAAAATTATAGAACATTACAATGAAACTAAAGGTGTAGTAAACACAGTTGATGACATGTGCGTAGGCCGTGACCCAAGGTGAGTAGAGAGATGGTCCCTCTCCAGTGAATTGTATTTTCCCCGTCATAACTGTTCTCGTAGCCAAGTGAACTATGGAGTAATCTAATTTTCTTCAATAATGGAATCTGAATCTCTCATTTGTTGTTTTCTCTCCATGCAAACAACAAACCTGACGAACTTCACGGAGGCTTGGTTGCGTATCTACAGCGAAGTGTATGAATTAACATTTTTTCAGTTGCCGAATGAGAAACCAGTGATTTGAGTTCTCAAAGTAATGAAAGCATTTATATTGACATTCTGCATAGTTATAGTAACGCACGGCAGTGATTTTTTGTCAGGTTAAGCCGTTCACAGACTGCGAATTCCCTTCTTTCCGCGTTCTGCTAATGTGACGCAGGGAGACGGGAATACAGTGACGTCACGCGAAAGCCTGCCCGCCAGCTGAGACCACCTTCTCTCTTTACTCACCTTGGCCGTGGCCCACCACTTGCATGATATTTTGTTTTCTTGAATATAGCTGACATAAACACAGATTCTGTCTATTCAGTAAACATGGTATGATAAAGAACAGCATCGAAGAAGAATATTTAGAAACGATCCAGCCGTGGGCCTCAAAATGGGGCATTTAGTGTCAAAATCGACGGCTTTGACTCCGCCGTCCGATTGGAAGCATACCTGAAGCGCTACCACTCTCAAGTAAAAACTACTTCTCACGTGAATTTTGCGACAACAGGGAGATGTAAACTATGCGTAAATAACGCTTCTACTGTGATATTGCATGTGGTAAATACGTTAACAAAAAAAATTAACGAGTATTTGCCACTTGCCTTTTGTGCCTACAAGACGCCGAGGAACAAGTCTCTTCGGCAAGCTAGACAGCTATTAAAATATGTAATAATAAAAAATAAGCACGTGAAATGTGAACAGTTATGTAAATAAATAAATATAACTATCCAATGAGAAATTAACCATTGTATAACAAAACACCTAATTTACTCTTTATTAGCGTCTTCGTGTACTGCGTACACAACGCGCCCGTTCGTGTGATGGAAAAATGCGTGCCTGCCGGAAAATTAATACGTTTATGATATGCATTCAGTATTCGATCCAACTCCCCCTGCTAAACTGTGGGCATTCAATTGTACATCTCTAAAAGATTTTTTTAGCGTGCACGATAAACATGCGAGAAATATGTATTGGGTCCCCCGTGTCTCGAGATTTCCAACGTTTGGGGCAAAGACAAAATCGGAATGAGGGCCAGACTCCCTTTAATTCATCCGCAGAGCCGTTTGTTTTCCACATTCTACATCCTGTGCCTACCTCTTCTGGGATCTCGAAGTCGACCGGGAACATGAAGTAGTAATTGATGGTTTCACCGCTTTTAAAACGACACCCATCCCTTTCAAGTCCATCGCATTTGTGGACTCCAGGGACTGGGAATGATATCAGAGAGGTTTTGTGTTCCACGGTCATCTCCCCCTCAAGGTCAGCCGACTCCTCCCCTGAAATTGAAATGAAATCCATTTTAATGACTTTCCCTTCAGTTACATTCCGAAGGAGCGCAAACTTTCACCTCTAGCATAACTTTCCTCAGAATAACTTAAGGTAACGTTCTGAGGAGGTATACTAGATTTGTTCAACCACCTAGCCATCATCTTTGCTTCGTAGTAGTCACATGATGGTAACACCTGATTCTCATGGAAATCAGTGGTACTTCTGTCTCTAATACATCGATAAAACACCACGTTCTTTTAAGTGTCCATCATCGATAAAAACAGGCCTTCTACGTAAAGGAACGTGGTGTTTCATTAATGGCAATAACAAACAAATAATTTTCAGTCTTTGTATAGCTATTTAGGTACAAGTAAAAATGGAATCAGCATAATATCCCTTTCAAAAGCAGGACATAAAATTAGCACTTCATATATGTCTATGCGGAAATGCATTCTATTCAGAGGATTTAACCCTACATACTGCATTACTGCATATACTGCGCGCTTATTTTCTTATATTAAAGAGAATGCTGGCATAAATTTATATCATGCATCATTCTTGTCGTCAAAGTAAGTGAGAGGACTTCCATGTCGTCATACTTGGAGGAAACTATTAACACAGTTAATTAAAATTATAATACTAATAAGGTTCTGGAATTGGATTGGGATTTGAGGTACTGTCTTACCCCATCTATATAAAATGTTTAAAAATATTAAGGCAATATTTAAGTCAACAAATTTGGGACACCTCAAAATAAAACGTCACTTTTCACTGAATTATAAGTAGCCAGTAATACAAGCAATAAATTTCTTTTTCGTTGTCATTTGCTCAGCAAGAAGGATGAATTGTAGCATTGCATACGTCTATGAATAGAAACATCTTTAAAATTTATTGGGGTATAAAATCTCTACCAAAAGCTTTTTTATCTAACTCAGTTAAGTATCATCTTTACCAGCGCATATCATTAAACGCTTACAATTAAATCTAAGAATAACGCAGAATGACACGAGATGTCGAGCTATGTTTTATTAATATTCAGTAAAATTGCTTACTTAATTTCAAAGAACCAGCATATAACAAAAAGGACGAAACGTAATAGAGCTCTATATGTTGGAACATTTTTAAGAGGATATCCAAAAAGTGTATAGACTATTGCTCATTTTACTGCTAACTCATTGGAATTTTTTCCTAAGAGCTTATCCATTCAACAATTATTGGAGATGTAAATATCGAACTGCATATTAATTTTATTATGTACATTTTCTTCAAATATCATCCATTGTAATTAGTTTTTAAAACGGATATTTTTTATTTAAAATTACCTTAGATATCACTTGTTACACCCATAGAATTTCATTAAACTAAAAAACATGAAATCATCGCTATAGATAAACTCCTACATGAGTAGATATCACCATCAGAAGTCACCAATTCTAAGATTGGTTTGCATCAGCTCTCCACTCTTCTCTCCTCTCCGCCAACCTCTTCGTTCGTACATTATTCTTCTCTTTGCCGTCTTCCATTATTTGTCTGATGTATTCCATTCTTGGTCTCCCTCTGTAGTTCTTCGCATTCATTCCTCCTTCCAGTATTGTCTTTAATAGGTTTTTGTGTGGCAAAATGTACTCAGTTAGTTAGTCTCTTCTTTTTCGGAGAGTGTCCATCATACATCTTTCCTCTCCAACTCTTCGTAAGACTTCTTCGTTAAAGAATCTCTCCGTCCATTTGATCATTATTCTTCTGTAAACTCACATTTCCGTTGCTTCCAATCTCTTTTGCTCACCAGCTGTTATTGTCCAGACTCCACTGCCGTATAAGGGCATTCTCCAAAATGTGTTCCATGGGACTATAGCGCGTTCCACATTTAGTTGACAGTATGGGGCTTATGAAGAACGCTATTGCCAAGCTTCCTCACCATAGGCGGCATCCTGACAACATAGGCAACCATTTTTAATTCTGAACCAAAATTATTTATTTTCAAAGAAGTGTTAAATTTAGCACATAATAAGACTAATGGGGAATGACATTTTGCGATGTAAAGGTTACATGAATTACCGGAATACAAAGTAAACATTATGTTTTCAAAATCCCGTATTTTTTAAATGCATGTTACGTATATAATCTGAATAATGAAATGGAAATATTTGAATGCTTAACGCTTCATTATAAGTTTCATTCACCTCACGTGTCGATAATTTACAGCATAATTAATGCCATGGGTTTCGAAAGTACATACGTTTACGTAAATATGAAGGTAAAGGATCGATTTTTTCGAAAAATGCTGAAGAAATGTGGGGCATTGCCATGCCTGAATAAGGAAAAATTTTCCGATACTGCCACGAGAGATTTGTGGGTGAGAAAAAATTTGTCAAGGGTTGCCAGTGGTGTCGACTCTCTCCCCTTTTTGCTTGAGGCACTGAATGCGCTTCTAAGGCCCTTGATTAAAAGAAATAAAAAATATTTATCTTTATCTGCGGGTTGTTCACCATACTTTGTAGAGTTATTTCTAACTTCTCATTTGAGTAAATCTTTTTTCCTATTTCTTATTGTCATACATATTATATATATACTACTTTCGTAAAATACCTCTCTTGGTAGGACTTTTATGCTCATAATAACTTTCATCCTTCCGTCGCAGGTGATCATGTAATATTCTTCCACTAGCGTAAGTTTTTGCTGTCAAAATCTGACGGTGATTCAGTCTTCTAGGTTATTTAACACTTATCTCAAAGTATCATTTCATCATAGTTTTGTCAATTCAGTTTCATCCATACTCGACAGATCTTCCATCCTCTCTTCAAGAATTGTAATGCCACCAGCGAAGCTTATCATACTGATTATGTCTCCATGCACACGTATTCCTGTTTTTTCTTTCTTTTTTATTTCCTTTACTGCTTTTTCAATGTATGCCTATACGGGAGATAATGGGTGACAACGTGCATTCTTGTCGTCCTCCTTTCCTAGCTTCTACTTCTTCCGTATTTCTGACACATTTAATCATTGCCAGGAGTAAACATACCATTCCGAATTCCCCAATACCTCACAGGTATTATGGTTTCTATTGTTAACTCACCAATAGTGACATTCACAGATCCAGTGACACTACTTCCGGTGGTAAATTCGCATGGTTGAAGGCGACATCCATAGATCATCAGTGAATTTGGAGGCTCCGCCTTTTCTTTCTCTGGTGGAAAAGAAATAAAAATAGATGAGGAAATTTCAAATTGTTCGAGATTGGCATTGACCCTTATTGTTGGTTTTACCCCATGCTTAAGATGTAATCAGACAGTTACGACAAAAAAGAGATATTTTTAGTTATTGTGTCTTCCCTGAGTCGATTTTTTTTCTCATCCTTATTAGTTTTTTGACCACTAATCAAACATTCTAGTAAAATATTATCGAGGTATTCGGTCAATATTAATTTTTTTATTAAACACTGTTTGGAATACTGTGTTTAATGAAAATTGAATATTGACAAAAAACCTCGTTAACATTTAACAAGGATATTTTTTTAATTCCTTACTTAAGGAGGCTTCGTTTTTACGTAGTATTTACATAACATATATGTTTCCGTAGTGAAAACAGAGGAAAAAACAACACTGCTATTCCACATAAAAATATTTTTATTATAAGATCTAGGTTTCGCTAACTGAAGATGTAACTATATTTGAGAAAAAACCAACTTTTCAATTTCCACAAACTCTATTTCGCTGGAACGACGTGCGTTTCAAAACACTGTGGCATAGTCATGTGCATTTTAGGTAGTTTGAGCGAAAAATCATTTCACCTAGAACTTGATGTATTTTAGATTCACTTAAAAGAAAAAGCTCACATCTTTCCTATGATTTCAAAATATTAACCCCTTGCCGAACTACTTTTCGAGCAATTTGCATGAAAATACAAGCTGTTTTACGTGGGATAGATTACGGCTGTGCGCTCCAGAGGGAGAGAATTGAAAACATTAGGAATTTATAACACATATATTTCGTCAAAAACTAACGGTATGTAGTTAGCATGTTTTCTCAACAATTTATAAAAATTAATCCAGTACTCACCGCAGTAATTTTTACAGAATCACAAAAAATTCCTGCTGTTTTGAAGGTTTTTTTAGCCGTACAGCGTGAAAAAATGAGTAAAGTTAGATACTTTAGTAGATATATTTATTTAATTACTGAGATTTTTGTCATATATATTATATTTTACTATATTTTTGCACCATTAATGTTATAATATTTATTTCATACTTCTTACAGACGCTGAAATTAAAAATTAAAATTCGAATATGGTTTCCATTATGACTAGGGAAATATCTCGCTCGAACTACCTTAAAGAGTTGGTTGGGTAAGAATATATAGTCAGGGTTCTAGGCGTGGTAAGGAGTGGCGGATGGGGGAAGGTGAGGGGAGAGGATTTCGGTCGAGTTTTCAAATGCATACCGAAGAGGGTGTGGATTTCCAGGAAGACAGCTAAATGACACTCCAAAGGAAACTCCTACAGTGTCTTTAGCTGTCTTCCTGGAAACCCGCACCAACTTCTTTTCTCGTCTAGAACACTGACTATCTGTTCTTACCCTACCAACCCTTTCAATGCACATGGCTATGCCAGAATGAGGTGAAACGCGCGTTGTGCCAGCGAAATGAAGTTTGTGGAAATTACAAAGTTGTTTTTTTCTCAGCATGGATATCCATAATTTACGCGATGTCTGGCCTGATACCATCATTTTTACTATATTTTATTTTCACAGCAGTGAAATCTAGGTCGTGCAATCAAAATATTTGAATGTAGAATAGCAGTGTTGTTTCCTCCTCTTTTTTCACTGTTTTCTTGCCTTGGGTGTCGTTTCATTTTATGCATGTACGTTTTGAGAGTTTTTGTAAACAAATTATTGAGTAACGGACTACATTTTCTCACTTTTGTCGGCCCTTGACATAGGGGTAAAAAAAAATACTGTCGAACAGAAGGTAATTTTAAAATCTCCGTTTTCCCCCTCGCTCCGCTAAAACCACATCTCCGTCTTCATCCTTTTTGAATGACAAGCAGTAACTGCTGAGTGTTCTGGAATAGCTGTACCTGATGATGACGTGCTACGTCGAAACCCGGGTCGTTTACAATAAATAAATGTGGAATCACAAAGTTACTGCTTGCCATTCAATATGCTAAGCAAATTCCATAAAGTTACGCCTGAGACAACGGGATTCATCATTATTCTTTTTTCGATTTCTTTTTGCTTACTTTCCCTTTTACTTGGTAATTTTTAAAGCTCTTGCAACATATTCTCAAGGCAGCCTAGAGATCTATATGCTGGTTTAGGGTTAGATAATGCAGTTTCAGTTTATATTTTTAATCTAGCCACTTAATTTTAAATCATTGTTTAGATAGACGATAGGGGTTGGAATTGGAAAAGAGACTGAAATTACGGACAGTACAGGTGAAAGTAGAATTGTTTTTCTCAGGAACGTATCTTTTGAAACAATGAAGAATAAGCAAATGACTGTGGTTGAATGTTCATAGAATTTCATGATAGCATGTCAAAAGAGACCATATGGTGAGATATGGCAATATCTCTGCTTCAAGATTAGGAATTTCGAGAAAACTCATATGGGTGATGTCCTGCTATCAAACTACAGCAGTATGGCATGTGTTTCTCTCAGTAAAATGCTTATTGCTGGATTGTTCCATGTTGTTTGTTGAAAGTAATGATTTAACCGCGTAAAATATAGGTAGTTATATCACTTGCTAAGCAAAATTTATGGGGCATGAAGGATAGTCATCTGATACCGCAGCTGGATTGGTAACGTGGAAAAATGGCAATTTTAGGGAGGTCGCGCACCTGTAACTTAACCAAAATCTCGTTAAAAATTACATTTAACTGATCCAATAGCTTCAGTCTCCCCTTTGTAAAGCTTCACGGTAGATAACGTGTATAAAACTTATGTTTCCCAGAATTTTTATTAAGAACGAATGTTCGCATCCAAATGTCGTCATCATGATGATTTCAACTATTCAACGTATTTCCAAATAAACATTCTGTGGGACCCACAAGTTTTTAACTACTGTAAACCTTTGCCGCAACCTTTTTACGGTCATTTTTCGAATATTTTAACTTCATCTACTAATACTTCTCTTAGATATCTAGGATTGAGAACAAATGTTGTTTAACATTATTATATACCATAATTATAAAATATGATTTTTTGCTTTGGGACAATGTTGACCCCTATGTAAGTAACTTTGGTCCCTAGTACCTATAAGAGATAACTGTAAAACATGTTTGGGAAAAAGAAACACTTGGGTTTTGATTCACAAACTCAAGACTCATTCTTACAATTCTTTATTTTTATAAGTTTTAATGAATGCTTTAAGCGTAAAATGTGTTTTTTTTTAAATCTCATCAGAAACAAATAGGACATAACATTAGAATGTAATATCAATATTCCTATCTAAATTCTTAAATATTTGTAGAAGGTAGGTACCGCAGAAACAGCAAATAATCACGGACGTTACGTCACGGTACCTACGGTGCGTATAAATACTTTGGATTTCTCAGAAGGAAAACGCGACGGTGAGAAGCACAAAGCGTCAGGAATTTCTCATCGTGTAGATAATTTTTCAATGAGTAAACATACTCTTAAGCTTTGTAAATCGATGAGATCATTTGAATTGAATGCAAAAGCTGGGAAAGTAACTCGACCTCAAAATGGAAATTCAGAATGCTCTATGAAGAAAATAAAGCTAATGACCTCTACTTTTTTAGTTTTCACTTACCGGTAGATAATTTTGAGTTTACATTCCATATTTTTTCGCTTTCAAGTTTAGTAATTCAAGCGCTTTTCTTGCAAGGAAAATTTGTATTGCCAATCATCAGAATCGATATAAGATATAAGTTACCTTTTCCCTCGCTTATCTTCAAGTTTCCTTAAATCGGAGCTGGTTTATGAAAACCCACTTGGCGCTGAGTGCTTAATATCGTATATAAACTTTATTATTAGCTTAAAAAGTTGGCAACAGTCAGTCGCCACCATCTCTTTCGCCAACTGCATCATTTTTATCATAAAGTATATTAAGCCAATTATTTGCGGAAAATTATTTCTTTTTATCGCCAGTGAATGAAAAAACAAGCTGTCACCTGTATCAGCCCATTTATCTTCGAGTCCCTCTTAATATCCGTACGTAATAAGCACTACCATTAATTGCTTACAAATATATTTACTACACTGATAAAATCTTACTCCTTCTCATACCAAACGTAGACTCGGCACACATTTATTAAGTAGTTCCTAATGGTTAATACTTTCCTTAAAGTGACGTACTGATAGCTAGATTTTTTCGTGTTTGAAATTAGTAATGATAATAATTATCTCCAACGTTTCAGTCTCAACCTTGTGGAAGTTCATTTTATCGTAAATAAAAAGGAAAACTTTGTTATATTTTGAAGCTGCGTCGAAACAAGTTGTACCTGAGAATAAATTGGTGGAATATAACTAAGTTTTCCTTTTCATTTACGATAGAATGATAATAATATTTTTTCATTCCAGCATCATGAATATACATTTTCTATTTTCACTAAAGAAAGTTTGCATAGCATATAAGGTAATTGGTATGTGTTTAAGCTAACTTCAACTAAATATTTTGCTGTGGAATTAACAAGTTACACCAAAATGTACGTAGATTAAGTGAAAAAATACAGTGCGTAAAAATGATTAATTTAGTGTGTAAGAGAAAAAATGGTTGATTTTATAACTTGATATGGTCAGAGGTAAACACGCTTTAAAATAGCATTTCAGTAATTTCAGTGGTCAATATCGATAGATGAATCAGTCTTAAGTATTTACTAAACAAGTATTTTTAATAGCATATGGCAGTTCATTATACAATAGGCTACGTGTACAAAAAATGCCTTCTGTTAAGTTCGATTAAGGAATAGGGCCCCAGTAACCTCTGCAAATATTCGTCATACTGCCGCCAAATACTATTGGAGTATTACCACTTAAGGAGTAAAACATTTTAAACATCTTGAAGCAGTACATATATCTCAGAGGTAGTATCTTAAGCCCAAAAAACAGAGGGAGGGAGTGACTACTAAATGATACAAGTCTGCACAAAAGTGGCTGACTTGATAGCACTTATTTTTTTTATTCTTTCACTTTCCTGTAGAACATTAAGTTACCTAAGATTGTGAATATGCTGACCGATATGTGATGCATTTACTAAGATTATCTGGTAAAATGTCTACTTTTCTTCAACATAGGAGAGTAGTTTTGAACAATTGATATGCTTATGCCAATCTTCAAGAATTGGTTGAAATACATCTTCGTATGACTACGCTTTTATAATGCGATGCAGATGTTACATATCCAGCATAATATTCGTAGTTTATTAATGGTTGAACTTAAATTTTGGGAATGAATCAAGTTGTTTATTCTATTTATTGTTTTTAAACATGATGAAATGAGAATGTAAATTATGAGGAGAGGAGCCCATACCGAACGTTTCGTTCGACTTCACAACCACACCGATTGGAATAATCGCCCGGGTACTTAAAGAACAGGAAACTTTTTAGAAGGAGTGAAGAGTATTATAGCCTCGGGAAAAAATGCAAATCAGTGAAGGTTATAATTGTTTATGCTGCCAGTAGTCAAATGGTCGCCGTAAAGCCATCGCTGAGAGATAAGTTCGATTTAATTAAAAGCAATGGTCACCATAATATGAAATATCAAGACTCTACAGAGTTTATTTCACTGAGCAGACCTAATAATATGACCATGGCAATTTACATGGTCGATCTTCAACGGAAAATAATGAAAAAATTTGTCACTTATTGTTTAAGTAATAATTAATACATGATCTATAGAGTTGAAGTCCACATCGTAAAACATCGGCTTAGTTTGCGAGACAATTGTTGTATGCGGTGGTTGCAGCATGGAAATAACTCTCTTCTCATTAAAACTCATGGGAGTTTGGTACATGAAGGCGTTATACCGCTATTGTAGCCACTATGAAATGTGGAGAGTGCCAAATCAAAATATGCGTATGGATGTTAAAAACTCACCGCAAGGAGAAAAATCCAAGGAAACTACATTTCCCACCAAGAGGAGAAAAGCCATGAAGTACGCCGGAATCATTTCGTCGACCTCAAATTCAGTCCTGTTGCTCTGTAGTACCAGACCGAGATGAGGCCTCTCCAAGAGCAGAGCTTAGATTAAATGAAATATTGTACGGAAAGCGAGGTCAGTGCATGCATCAGACGATGCGTCACGAAATATTACTCCTATGCCATCTGGATTCTGCCAAATATGCGCCATGCGAGATAAGGTAGCGGAAGTGACAAATAGTTGGTTGACTTGACAGGCAACAGAAGATAATTGGAGCTCTGAAACCATCCAGCATCCACGTCGTATAACCATCAAGTGTTATTCAAGAGCGCTTAACACCATCCCTGCCCTTAAAATTCAATCAATTAGAGTGTTTTTAAGATGAAAATTAAGATTTTCATGAGCACTCAAATTACTGTCCCCCTATATGTGTCCTGCAATGTCACTTTTCTGACATTTTTAAATTAATGTCTATCTTACGCTTCACACATTGATTCGCGCAGTTTAATGACTGTACGGCCATCCAGTGTCTCAGCGTTCGAATCTCGCTATAGCGGCGGTATTTCTGTGCAATACCTGTCCTCACTTGGGTGTTAAGTGGAGAGCACTTCTAGTGTAGTGCTCACGTCTGTCGGAATTTATGTTAAACTGTGGACCCCTGAGTGACTTGGTATTCCTCTGTAACTCTTCCCATGCATTTCTCCTTCCATTGTTGTTTTAAATACCCTGTTTTGTTTGCATTCGTTTGTTGTACTTTCTCCTTTCTTCTATTAATAGTAGATCCAGTTACTTCAGTGTAACCCATGATCTCTTATTCAGAGTACCTTTCTGGCCAACTAACTATCTTTCTTCGATGAATCCCTTATCGTCTCTCACATCTCAAACACCTACAATATATTATCATCTTCAATGCCGATTTTTCTGCATCATACAATCCAATATGCTTCCATTGCTATCATACAATTCAATGCTTCATATTAGATTTTTTTATTTCACAGTACGACTAGTTTTGACGCAGTGGCGTCATCTTCAGGTAAAAAAAGTTGCAAAGGACATCTTCAGGTTAAAAAAAATATCATCATCAGCAGTCATCGATCCGTAAATTGGTTTGCTTCATATAATATTTCAACTATCCTATCAACTAACCTTTCCATTCCTACTTTCTAATTCCCACGTCCTCACTTTGACACCCATAATTTATCTGGTGTGTTTCCCATCACTGGTTCTCCACTATAATACTTCTCAATCAACACATCTTCAATTATTTTTTTCAAGAGGATGTTTTGTCTATATTCCATTATTTTCACTTACTCCTTTTTATATTAGGCCCTGCTCTTCCTGTGTAATCCATAGCTTTCTAGTCTCTCGAATCAATGGCTGGCGAGTTTAGAAAAGAAGGTGAGCAGACTAACAATTGGTGGCGAGAGGATCAACGGCAGCTTATCTGGCTATGTGGATGGTAGTGTGGGGACAGGTACTGAGTAGAAGGGGGAGAGATTGGAAGGGACTAGGTCATTTAACACATCATGCTTGTGTACATTACAATACGATAATATTTCAAAATTCTCCATAAAATCAAGTTTCTTCCCCTTGTCACATACATGAAAAAGTTTCCGGATAAAATCTGAGGAGTGACAATTTTCAATAAAATGTGTAGCAAACACATACTTGTTATTACCATTTATAAAAGATTTAAAATGTGCAAATTTACGCATGTCTATTTTTCTACCAGTTTCCCCGGCATGAAAACAATTGAAGCCGTTATCACAATCCGATATCACAATTTAATATATGCACACCGCTTTTATCACAGAATATCTAACTCGAGTCGAACAACAATTTATCAAGAGTCATAGGGTTTACTTTTTAACTACTAAACTCCTACATAGGGTTTACTAAAAACACACTTTAAACTTATTATTAGGGATGGATTTATTGATGGGTACGACGATTTTGAGATGAAGGGTAACTTCACCTATTTGGTATTCGATACAAGGATCGGGGAAAGAGCAGTGGATTCCATTATGGCCCGTTTCCGGCGTAAGCGATTTCATAGGGTAACTATCAGGGAATCATTAAAGCCATTGTTCCTGGCGATACGTTTCATGCAAGAGAGCTCATTTGAAAAATCAACGGAAGAAAGGGGTATTAATAATAATAATAATAATTGCGTCTTTATTTAATCAAGTGTATTTAGGACCATTGGGTCCTCTCTTACAATAAACTTGAACAATCACAAACATCCATGTCCTGGGAGGAGAAAAGAGCAGGCGAGGACGTTTCCCCGCCGCCACCGAGGCCGACAACGAGGGTATGGAGAGTAGGCGATTGAGCATGGAATTGAAAGCAGTAATTTTATGCGAGTGGTGATAGTTTGAATCATTTCGTATGAAAATGTCGGTAATAGTATTTTTCCAGTAGATGGAAAAACTATGGCTTGATTCATTTAGGGAAATTGTTAAATCCAAAGCATTAATCTGCCTGAAGCCTATTTCCATTGTGTCACTCCGTTTGTTAACTCCTGATAATGACCTGAAAAGGTCGAAACCGGTCCAGTGTAATAAAAACTGTGGAATATAACCAATTTTATTTTTTTTAAACATCTTCCTAGTCTCTGTTTTATTCTTCCTACTTTCTCTTCTGCTTCTTTCAGAATCCCTTCTTTGATGAACTGCTATCTTTCTTCGATTGATCCTGTATCACATTCTTTATCTTTACCTTTGCCCTAATGTATTTTTACAGGCCAATATATACTCTGTTTTTATATATTCACCAGGACGAAATTTTTCATTGATCTTTTCAATTGTTTATAAATTTAATTAATTGGTATTTCATCATTACTAAAATGTGATAGCTACTTAAATCCACACCTGTATGATTAATGTAGTATTTTACTTGACTTCCATACCACTGTTTCACCAGAGTATAATCAGTGTGGAATCTTCTTCCATCTCCCGCCATTTCTCACATGTATCTTCCTCACGAATGGCTGCCAAAAAAAATGTTCGTGATTACGAGTCCAATTTATCTACAGAATTCAATCAGCCTCTCTCTCTCATCGTTCCGTTTTACCGAGCCATACTTCTCCACTGTCTTTCTTTCTTGGCCTTTCTCTGCAAATGTATTCCAGTACTACAGACCTGTTATGAATTATTTCGCTTTAACATTTCTTATCACCTCTTCAATTCCGTCGTATAAGTATGTCTTCTACCTTTTCATCTCCGTAATCTGATGTTAACATGCATATTTACTCGACGAGAGTTTTCTCATTTTTTATTCTAGAGATGACTTTCCTTTTACCGTGTTATAGATGGCTCTTCACCTGAATACTACTATCTTTTCTAAGTATTAGTACTACAACTGTGTTTCCAATGATAGATCCAACGCGGGTAATCCGGTAGCTGCCGCTCTAACGCCGTTTCCGATCCCTCTTTGAGCGATTTTATTTCACTGATGGTAAAACACCCAGGCCCATTTTCTCTCTTTCAATTTCAGACTATGCAGTTGTCGGCAGCCTCGAGACGATCTGACATTCTAGGTACCAACCGTACATTGCCGTTTATTACAGTTGACTGGTGCACTCCTTCAAGTGGTCCCCGCCCGGAGATCTAAATCCGGAATATTTAACTCGAGAGGGCTCCATCACGTCATTTTTTTCTTCTAGAAATCAAAGCAAAAGAAGATGCCTGATGCTGCTCTTTGGGATAGTAACACGGTGGTTTTACGTTGACTCGCAGTCCCACAACCGTTTAGTAAATACCTTACCGCGCCTTCAGTGCAATGGGTGTTTCTGTACCTATCTACGTGGTATGTGTATTCGTTCACCTTTACTAATGTGAAGGAAGATTGATGTCCCCTCCTACGGGTTACTCGTCACCAATTGTCTGACAGCAGCCAATCGCCAAGTCACGACATTTTTTCGTAACATTTTTCAATCATCTTTCCACCAACACCCTATACATCCCACCGCCTTTTTCCCTTGACTGATTGCTGGTAGAGTAAACTCCCTTTTTTCCCATCTCATCTCTACATGTGTGGGTTTACCCACCATCTGCCACCCAGTGGACACACGGGTTTGAAGTATGCTATCCCTATATAATTTCTCAAGACATAGTGTTATTGAATGTTTCGTTGTTTATATCTTATAATTCTAAAGTCAAAATGTAGACAGAGGATACTCCTCACCATAAGAATCTTCTTTAAGTTTTTTCTTAAAATCCTTACCAAAAATTCCTTTTCGTCAGTTCTCTCCGACTCGTAAAGGTCACTTTTACAAACCGCATTCTCGTCCTACTATTCTTACTGCTATTTCATTTTATCCCCAGGATACTACCCAGGAAACTAAATGTGTAGACTTGCTCCAGTTGTGCCTTCACACTTATACGATTCGTTTCATCATCTAAGGAAATCCCACAGCTTTCGTCTTCTTATGGTTAATCTTCACTCCACATTTCATGCACTGATTTTCTAATGCCTCTTCCAGCTACTGAAATCCCTTTATTTAAAACCATTAGTAAACCAAACCTTTAAATCAGATATCCTCTTACTTTCAATATGAAAAGACATGGCGATAAGGAACAAACTTTTCTTAAGCCCCAACCTAAAGGTAATGACTACCCTCTCCGCCCACGTGGGCAGTTACAACACCTAAAACACATATTCTTTTCTCCTCTTCCTAGATCACCGTCTTCTGACATAATTTCTTATATGACCACCTGCAACACCCAATCGTCACATTTACCTGCTCTAACACTTTTCTGCTACCGGCCAAATCCACCCTACACCGACATCCACTTCCTCTGAAATTCACACTATTCTCACCCTGCATTCTTATTTAGATATTGGAACCATACAACGCTACGCTCAATATTGCATTTTTATAGTCTTTTCGTAATGTCTTTATTAAGAGTCCCTGTTATGAGTTACCATAAGTTTGATCCTCAATATAAAAGTCTCTTTTCTCTTCCTCATTTACCTGCTAAACGCACACATTGTCGTCCATAACATTGCCTAGATAAGTGAAGCGTCTTACATGTTCAAAATTATGTCCGTCTAATCAATTGACTATTTTGGCTATCTCCTGTGTTGAGAATCTGTTTAGGTTATTATAATTTTATGAATAACTTTATTCCATATTCCTAACTATCACTCTGCAAGTGGTGTAAAAATTTGTGCGCCTACATTTGTGTGCTGACACATTACAGATTTTTCATATAAAATGCTGATCTCACCAATTTTTGCTTCTGAAGGGAAAAATTATCCCGATATATTATTCTTCTCCAACTGAAATAGTCGGTTTTGTTGCAGGGTTCCACAAAATACATGTTTCAGGGAATATATTGGTGGTGAGAAGTTATTTGTACATCCTACATGGCAATTAACTTATTTCAAATACTCTAAAATATTTACTCCACGTGTAAACTTTACGAATGCAATCGAATAAATTTAATGAATGACTATTTGAACAATATAAAACTAAATTATTATTAATTAGTTATTTACACAGGTTGCCGTATTTAATACGGAGGTATAATGATTAGAGAGGAAATTTAGAGGTGATAAAAACACAATGGATGCAAAAGGTAATTTATTGACCAAATTTATAGTATTAATCAGTAAATTCGTAAATCGTAAAATCGAAATAAATAAATAGAGCTCCAAAAATAATATTTAGAGCGATAATAATTAATTATGATTGCTTTGCCATGATTTGCGTGCTGCCATGATTTGCGTGCCATGCACTATGATTTGCGTGCTGTCATGCTGAGCGCGTAGCATCGTGAAAATAAATTACACTTTCCCTATTTCGTAAAGTATTAATTTGTGTGACTGCCTTAGTCGACAACTTCTCCATCGATCTGGAAGCATGAGAGGCCATCTCCATTCTCATTTTTAAGAGTAACTTCCACCAGAATGGGGATCTGCAAGATAAATGAAATAGCCATGAGAAAAAAGTAAATTATGCGACAGTGGAAGTTTCCGTCGGGAAATTCAAATGAAAGGGACGTCAACAATAATTAATTCATTAAATACCTCTGATCACCATGATTACTTGACACTTATTTCGTTCCATGACATTGGTCGGTTTATTATCATGTCGTGCATGAACCTCATTAGTACATTTCGTGAAAAAAGTGAACATAGTTGCCCGAATAACTATGTATTAAATAGAGGCATCCGTATTAAACTATATTTTATTAAATTAGTTTATTCAATACGTCTAATTACCGTGATTGCTTAAAATTCACCGCATCAAAGCTTGACTTACTATTACTTCATAAATAAACTGTATCCCTACATTTCGCAATAACAGCGATCAAGTTTCTCGAATCATTACGTAATGTTAAAGATATCCTTATAAAGTTGAAGCAAAGACTGGCTGATCATTTGGATGGTAATCGGCAAATGGGAAGGTCACACTTATGTTCTCTATTGTGAATATTGAATATGCCCATCGGAGTCGAACCGTTCAGTTCCCGGGAAACCGGAGTATCCCAATGGAAAGTGCCACTAGATACTCCCAACTCGCCCTAAGCGGCACCATTTGTCTTGATCGAATTCCACTTTCCACCAATCTTGTTAACAGAAAAACCTTAAGGTCTATACTTCCAAGCCGACTCAAGTTAACGGTCGCCTACTGGGGTGGTAGAAGCCCAACGGGAAACTGTGAAGGCGGAGCTGACAAAAATTGAGTGGGGAACGATTATCGTTGGGTGGGGATGGAATAGGTCTACTCCGTTGTCAATGCAGGCTTGAACGTTTAACATTGCAATAGCCTTAATACGAAAACTACATCAACGGTTGTTGATTTTTTGCGTATATTAAAGACGATTCTTTGATTTAAGTGGGCTGAAAATCCTCATTTCGGAATCTAGCCTTCGCAACGTGCCTCGGAATAATACCAAATTATTTCGTAAAAACCAAAGTTTTACTATTTTTATAAAAAACACAACCACTTCATGATAAAGTTACTCCACAACAAATGATTCTTCATCTACAGAAGAAAAAAATTGCAAGTATCCAGCTGTCACGGCAAAGCCGTTACTGGGTTAGACAAGCTTCTTAGCCCCGGTAAAGAGCCACCTTTCTATGGACCCAAGAAAAATATCCAGTGTTTCAATAATTAATATCCTCCACCCCGCCCTAACCATGGAAGCATTCCCAGCAGCATTAGTTATGCAATAGCTATGGAAGTCATTTATGACCACTTAGGCTATTATTCACGTTTCTCCGGCGCTTAAAGCTAAAATCCTTCGACGGTTCTCTCTTAGGGGCTTATTCTTCCGTCCCACGCTGCGTCTGATTCCATTAACGTAAAAATATTAACGCACTTCACTTCGTCTCGTTTAACAATTGCGTCAAAGAGACTATCTTCTTTTCTTCAGAGTGAAATTGTATTTTAACTCATTTATAATACTGATTCTTAAACTTGGAGAAAAACATTTATAGAACTTTTCTACGGAAAGTTTTCCCTGAGCAGCTGGAATTGGTTTTAGCATACCACCTACCGTGCTCCTATCCTCGAAATAAAAGCTCTTCTAGGAAAAAATCAACATTTAAACCATTTTTAAATACTGATATATGATTTTTCAACTCTATATTACCTGCTTTTCGGGCAGTTTTTACAAAGCTTAGTCAAGGAGGTGATGATCAACGTGTGGTTTGGGTGTACGCGAGAAAATCATAATAGTGGCGGAAGTGTGGTAAGCATATTCCTATAACGTACGGGTTCCAACTGATTGTAATGGTACTTTCGTTGGAGGAAAGCTACCAAGAGGTACCTAAGCTAATAATTCTTGGGAACCGCTGCCACACGAAGTTCAGATAGATAAAGGATAGCAAATCTCGGATATTTCACCTTTGGGTAGGACGAAAGGACGGGAATCTGGATGTCGTAGGTGGCGCTGTCTCCTGATGACAGTGGGCACTTGCCAGCGCTCAAGTGGGGACATGCATCATCGTATCCGATGGGGTAGTCGACCCAGAAGCCCGCAGCCTTGACGCGAACATTGGGCTCCAGCTTAGAAGCAGCCATATCTGAAACGAGGAAAGAACAGAAATGTGAATCGTTGCCATTTGGGATAGCGACATGTGAAAGACGAACGCCTGCAATATAAAAAGATAGCGAAGGTTGCGTATCAGAGTCCCGCGTATGGAACGGAAATCACTTAAAAATCATAATCAGGTGACCAATTTTGAGGATACCGAGACTAGCCACGGTAGTTACCTTTACGGAGTCACCCGCAAGTGCACATAAGTGCGATATTTCACAAGAGAAAAATCATTCGCCTTGACCGGGATACGAACCCGGATCTCTCAATTTCGCGCCGAGTGCTTTAACCAGATAAGCTACCAAGGCGTCCTTCTCACCTGCGCAGTATTTGGTGGCTTTTGGACTGCTAATGACATCATATGTCTAGCAGTCCTGACCACTATGCTCCTATAAAGCCACCAAATACCCCACAGGTGATAAGGACGCCTCGGTAGCTTAACTGGTTAAAGCACTAGGCGCGAAATCGAGGGAGTCGGGTTCGTATCCCGGTCAAGGCGAATGATTTTTCTCCTGTGGAATATCGCATATAATCAGGTGGTTCGACCCTTGAGTTCTGATAAGTAGCCAAGGTGGATTCGGGGGCACATTCGCCGTCTTGAGTCTTACGGAGGGTAAAATGAAACGATTAAACGGTGACCAACATCTTGTACATCGATATCGATACCATACTGATTGACACTCTTATTTTGAATTATGCAGGATTTCAACTTATATGAAGGGTTGAGATAAACCCACCGTCTAAAGTTCAGCTTCCGATTAAATGCCTCTAAAAAGGAAAAAATCTCTCCAATGAGCGGTCCCTTTACACTCAAAATGTTTTCTGCTCCTGTGTCGTGATTCCACAGAAAAATACGTCATCTCCAATAATAACAGTCACAGTCCTTTTCTGGGAGAGCCACTACCCAAAATCTCAATTTAATTAACCGGTTAATTCATCCGTCTGATATACCATAGTGGAAGTGCTTACCACACGGTAATCCTCCTCGAAAAACTGCCAAATTTTGGGATTCAACCCTACTTTCTCGCAATGTAGTTTCTTGAAACATAGTTTTCCGCGGTGTATTATCTTTTTTTAGTGTTGTACCTCAAAAGATATAAGAGTAGTTATCATGGCTTATAGTGGGTTTGTCAGTCACGTACGTTTCACAATTACGAGATCATATATTCAAATGGGAAGATCGTCATCGCATCATAAGGAAGAGCTGACGTCACTAGCACTGTGTATTTGAAATACCCGACTGATTCGCCCGTGGAGAAAAGACTGATGCTTAAGTGGCCTGTGGTAGTTCTCCAATATTTGCGTCTGTTTATTTGCAAGAATCACACGTAGGCTTACCAGTTGTGAAGTCCATTTGCGCAATGATGTCCTGCCCCTTTGGAAACTTGCATGGTAGCTCGTTGCAACCTCTGACCCTCAGGGCTGTCGCCGCAGGAACATCATCTGAAATGAAATAAAACGATGATGTGAAGCACGTCTTTTTCGGCGGGCGCTGACTAGCATCAAAAAGTGATGTGTCGTCAAGAACGCAAGAAAGAAGTATTGATAGCGCTGGTAACTTTGGAGCTTCCTTGAGGACGAGAGTTTAATTCCAAACAGGAGAAGTAAAGAAATATGTTAGTTAACGGCTACTTACCGCATTCATAGAATTCCGTGGCATATGCGACGGCGATGATTAGGAAGAGAGTGACAACTTGGCGGAGCATTCTCGGTCGATTTCTTGAGTGCTGCAAGATTAGGTGACAGGCAATTCTCTTCCTTCGACTGCTTCTCCTGATATGGACCCGAACGTGAATGTGGGATGCAGCGATCGTCGGTCTTATATATGACTCTTGCACGTGCGATGCCGGGGATCTTCAGATAAAACAAGACGCCGATAAAATGTCTTGGTGTTCTCCGGATATCACAACTCCCCTTAAGTCTCGGATTGAAATCTGAACACCTGCGGCTTATCCGCTTTACTTATTTAGCAGGTGATATTTCACGGTGCATAACTTTTTTTTTCTCTCATCGTTCCAGATGTGGTTTCGAGATTGATGAAATTGCGGGAGATCTTCATCATAGCATTTACCGCGACAATGCATTCATCTCATCGTAACCTAATATAACAGGTGGGAGGGACAATTCTTCGGAAAGTTCCAAATGAGTAAGCAGGTGTGGTTTTGACTCGACTTCCAGTTCCTTAAGCTTTGAAATGACGAAAGCTCTTGTTGATTTTCGAAGGCTATGATCTTTTTCAATGTCTAAAGAATCCACATGTTTGGTATGTCATCAATTATAGCAGATTCCGGGAAAGACCGTCGAGGCAGTGTGATTCCAACGAAAATGTTCGTATTTCAAATAAAATTTAAAATTTCTAACAGTCACCTTGACATATTTTACTACACGCATGAATGATTTTTATTAGTACAAGTCACGTTTTGGGTCTCGGTTTATTTTCTGCCCGACATGTTATCATGTTTTTTGTTGCAGCTCACGTAATTCACTATGAATGAATGAGTTGAAAGAGTCGTTCTCAGTGCTATGTTTGCTCATTTCTTCCATACTCTTGTTGTAACTACTGATGAGAATGTCAATTTTGTAGTAACATACATTTATGATAATATATTTCAGGTAATCTGTATGGCGTTTTATGCCTTTATGCAAGGTAGTTGATAAGCGTTGATATTTCGACTCTGCTTGGACACAATCTAGCACTAAAGGAGTTTGCCTGTTTTAAAAATAAGATTTGCATGTACCTCAGTTATTTAGGATGTTCTCAAGCTTAGATCTATGGCAATTACATTTTGAATTCCATTATGTCCGATGCATTTCATGGGATAATAAGCCAGGGTTATCAGCCCTATTGAAAAATTTTCAAATCGCATTGAAGTGTATTCAAACTGATTTAATGTGTACTGCACATTTTAATAAGGTGCTGGGATATTATGGGTCGAATTCTGCTGTATTCAACATATTTATATGAAGAAATCGGATGCAATATACCATACCGTTCCCATCTAACTCTGCAAAACCATATTTCTAGGTATTTATATTTCTAGAATTCATATGCTAGAAAAGTTCAGATTCTTGTCAACTCCAAATTAAAAATCGCTTCAGGGAAAATTTAAAACCGCTATCATCCGGTATCTACAGCGTCCGCGGTTCAGAAAATCGCGATAGCTCATCATTTTCGCGAAACACTTTACATGGACAAGATGTATAATTCATTCAAGCAGTAATAATTCAATCAAAAAATAATGCTGGCGAGCTGAACAGGAGTGGATGGGAGAGTATATAAGACGGCAATGCGGCTGCTACTTCATTATCCGTGGGGACTACACTCATTTAAGTCGTTGGCATACTTGCTTCCAGCCGTCATTTCTTCAGCCTTTTCCCATAATACTGTTTACGTTGTGCATATCTCGTGATACTGTTTACATCATACTCCTTGTAAACATGGGCATCACAATAGGTCTCGCCTCAAAAAATACTCCACTGTTTGTTATAGCCAGAACTATAAATAATGAAAAACCTCAAGGAAGAACTTTCCAACTTTGCTACAGCATTTTATCAACCTGAATCTCATACATTGCTATAAAACGTAATGAAAATGCCTTCAGTTTTTCTGAATCACAGATATTTATTTTTGTGTAGTTGACTGAAAATTCCGTAGCGTTTGAAATGGAGGGTAGAGCGTGCTCTGTTGAAAGCAAGAGGCCCGACGTTAAAACTACCTTTTTCCTTCGCGGCCTGCCGTGATTATCTAGCTCAGCTTCGCTCCTTGAAGTTCGCTACTATTCCGCGACCGCTGCCTTCTTAACAGTCTTCAGGAGCCTGCAACATAGGATTTTGTAATCATCTTGTAATTTTATTATTTGAGAATAGGAAGAGGAGTTCATATGGGCGAAGTCAAATAACTTGCCTCAAATACACTTTTGGTGTCTATTACGGAACTCTCTCTATAAGCGTCACGATTTTAGTCGGTTGCTAGGTGGCTTATCGTACGACAAGTGAAATGCTATTATGTTTGCCATTTTTTATCGTTTGAAGTCCTAACGTACGATTTCGGCTGAGATGTAGTACGTTATCTTTCACTGTCGATGGTATTGATATTAAAATTCTTCATGTTAGCCGATAATGCTGAGATATCGTAAGAATACCTGTCGTAGACATTATTGCCCCTGTATCTTGATATCGGAGTAAATCAACTGAAGTTAAGTTAATAGTTTTTTTGTGCGTTTAGTTTTTTTTAGAGAATTGATATCGACATTTCATCAGTGGTATTTCTGTATATGTTATTTAGTGGATCCCGGGAAGATTTGGTAGTTTACCGGGCATATTTTTGTTACATTTCAATGTTTTTCCCTAATACATTTTCCCAGAGGTTTATATTTTCATTGTTATTCGCGATCTTTGATAGTGTAGCGTCGGACGGTGTGCAAAAATAAGAAACACTTAGTTTCAGTTTTCTATTTTCCAAACGTCTTTTTATTCCTGCAGAGACGCTTACAGCCCGCTCTCCTACTTCCTTAACAACCCCTCTCCCCTTCCAAAACTAAACCTTCGCAACCAAGTATTTTAACAATTTAACATTTTTAAACGAAAATAAATTAAAATATTTAAACAAAAACTATACCAAATTAAACAAATTAAAAACAAATACTGCGGTACGGTTCTAACGCTACAACAGTGATAGTTGTTCATAAGCAATAATAATTGAAAAACTATTTTCGGGGAGTGATTAATTGTACTTTGCTTTTCGTGATTTTCTAAGGCCAAGGGAAGTACGAAAATCACCTTAATGCGAAAGGAAGTTAAGATATAATTAAATGATTAATTTATAGTAGGACAAAAATTGTATCGATAAAACTCATGCACCATTACAATGCTAATCCCACCGAAATGGTTTTCTCCATTTCCTATTATAAATTGCATTTTCTGTCTTTTTCAGAGTAGCAATGGATGAATTTTTATTTTTAGGCTAACATGAGATGCAGCTGCTGCACAGTAGTTTTTGCTCTACTGCAGTATTTGGCTATTTTGGAATATTTCTAAGTTGCATGCATTAAATTAACAGTATATCTACTTCCAAAACGTGAATCGGAATTGTGAAGTACTTTAATGCATTCTTCAATTCCGTTATTGAAGTCATATGTACGTTTCTATACTGCCATGTCAAAGTTATGCTCACAAAGCTCAAGCCACTGATTGTGAGTTTAATTCACTGTTAATATACCTGAGTTTACTCATGTTACTGTAAACGGTTTTATTGGAATTATAACTTAACTGTTCTCTCCACTGGTTTCTCTCAATTTTTTATGCCAAAGTAAGAAGTTGAATAAACATTTTGTTGTAAATTTTGACTTAATCAAACAACATCACATGTTTTTAGTTTATTTTTTTTTATTTATTATTTATGGGCAGAAAAGCTATCACCTTGATTTTTATTTGAAGGGAAGAATTATTAAAATGTTCTACTCAATACGAGGTCAACTTCGCCGATAAACCAGTTTCGCTCTTCATTTACCTTAGTCTCACCGCACTGCATGAGAAGAATCGGACTCGGCTATTGATGAAATTTTGAATGCCACCAAGTAGTTTTCCAGTCCTCATAGATGAAATAACCTAGTATTTTTTAAACTAGACCCCTTCTCACGGGATTGACGACCATGGGTTCCAATGCGTCCACTCCTTCTTCCAGGTTGACCTTCAAATAACCAAGGTACAGTGCCTGGCTTCACTCTTGTTTTACCCTCATACTATTTACACCTCACAAAATTTATCAGTAACCGATGTATTGAACAAAATGAGCTATTTTCACTTTTGTGCATTTAATTTATTTTCGAGAAAAAATGGGTTGTTATTATTTTTAATATCGCTCTTTAGCCCGGTTAATGGTTAAATATTCATTACACATTACACAAAACTATTACCAACTTTAATTAGTGAAGCGTCACGTAATATTAACCTATATTAAATCAATTCTCACATACGAATTCCATAGTTTAACTTGAAATGTCCCTGGGAATATTTCTCAAATAGCTTTCAACTACCAGATGCGTAGTTTCCTCTCGTTCGGCATACAAGGAAATATTTTTTGGAGCTGTAGACATCGTACTTCGACCACCTGGTACCAAGCAGTACACGTACTGAATGTCTCTCATGGCGGAAAAAATAGTAGGTCTACGTGCGATGACCGGAGTACAAAAGTCAAAACAAATCGATTTTTGACAAAATTGTTGTGTTGACGAAGTTCACCACAGCAAGGCCATCTCCGCGCAATGAAAGCACAAAAAGCTTTCGAAACATTTGACAGTTACATTTACGTTGTATTTAGAAATTTTAATAACATTAGGGAAAAATTGGGCTTCACGGGAAAATTTCGAGGGTTCTCCCGACCATAGGGGGAATAAGATTGCATTTCCTGTTTATCCGCTGATACTTCATTTCATGAGGTAATACAATTTTTTTCCTCGTAGCTCTGCAAAGAAATATTTGTCTATTTCGCACAACGAATAAATTTAATTGTTTCAGGCTTGACTTCGTGGAAGTGATAGATATCCATTTTTAATAAAAAACTTTGTACTTTTCCACACTTTATTTCACAACTGCGACCGGTTTCACCATAATATGGCATCTTCTGGCACATTCTGAAGCTTAGGTCATACAATATATACCCAGAGAAAGTTAAAAATGGTGGGGGTTTGAAATGGGAGAGAGAGGAGCAGGGCGATTGGGGCATGGCAGAGTGAGAAGGGGTAGTGGAAAAAACGAGAGGAAAGGAAGGAAAGTGAATCGGGGGAAGAGAGTGGGAGGAGTAGAAGGTCACCAAGTTACACTGTTTTCTATTTTTTAAAAAAGGAAGATTGGTTAAAGCCCCAGCCCAAACATCTGTGACTGAAGGGCAAGGAAAGTAGGCTAAAATATGCCGAAACAATGGTTCAAAAAAGGCCGCGAAGTGAGGAGCTGCAAAGAAAGGACCCCAGAGGAACCACGGGTGGGTTTATGAATGGAAAAAGGACGGAGGGTTGTGAGGGGAGGGAAGGACTCCTAGCAACCGTAAGTGGGGAGAGGGAGAAGAGGAGTGGAAGGGCCGGAGAGGGAATAGGATGTGGGGGAGTGACAGTTACTTTTGCAAACATGGAAATATTGAAAACAGCGGAGAGGAATGCATAAATACATGGTCATTACATAGATTAACATTTTGGTTTTTCGCTAGCACACAAATTTCTAATTGTTCCAAAGCGTCCATTTTTAGGCCTTTTGGTAACATGTGTAGGATTTCAGGTTTAAAATCACTGCTGTGGTTACACTCTAATAGATGCTGGGAAAATAGGGAATGGCCATCAGCATTTTTGAGGGAGCGTTCATGCTCCTTAATACGGGTGTACACTCCTCTTCCAGTTTGCCCAACATAACAAGACATACATTCATCACACTGTAATTTATAAATACCGGATTTCATATTTCTGTCAACCTTATCCTTCCCACTATACAACATTTTCCCTAAGGTAAGGGGGGAATAAAACGCTGCCCTCAAATTATTTGGCATTAAGTTACTTAATTTATATGAGAGGCTACCCACGAAGGGTAGAGACCTCCATTTTTTCCCCGGAAACACAAATAGGGCTAGAGGGAACTATCTCTTTAATCGCCATCTGTTTTTGTTTTGCTCTAACAATTTTGTCCACCAGTTCTATTGAGAAACCATTTGTTGTGGCAATGAAATACATTGTTTGGAGCTCTGTATTATAATTCTCCGGTGATAGGGGAAGTTGGACGAGACGGTGTGCCATTGCATGGAATGCGGCGTGTTTGTGGGAGAAATGATGGGAGGAATCTTGGGGAATGGTATGATCCGTAGTGGTAGGCTTTCGATAGATTGAAAATTGGTGCCTCTGTGCTGTAATTGAGATAGTTAGATCGAGGAAATTAAGACTGCCATTCACGTCCTTTTCCATCGTAAATGACAAATTATTGTGCAGATTATTTAAATTTGCGAGGAACTGATCCAACTGTCGTTCCGTTCCTGTCCAGAGGCAGATTATGTCGTCCACATACCGATATCAATAATGGACACATTGAATGAGTTTGTCTTGTGACGTGAATAGTTTTTCTTCTAAATTATTAAGAAAAATTTCGGCTAGAAGCGGTGAAAGTGGGGAACCTATTGCAAGACCCTCTTCTTGTTTGTAGAAAACGCCGTTGAAAGTGAAATAATTTTGAGCAGTTGTTATTTTTGTTAAGAGCACAAGATCATCCATATTATGGTGAAACCGGTCGCTGTTGTGAAATAAAGTGGGGAAAAGTACAAAGTTTTTTATTAAAAATGGATATTTGTCTATTTGATTTTGCACTCTCTATGAAAATCCATGAATCAATTATATGCCCCCCATTTCGCAGTTATCCATGCACGCCACGGGAGTTGCCACAGCCCGTTGAGACGGAAGGCTGCTGGCTCTCGGGAGGCAGTTGTGAGGTCACACGGGGACGCGCCTCCTTTTAGGTAGTTTTTCGTGACGTTCAACTTTTGACTACTTCGCGAATTTGTATCTTTGAAACTAGGCTTTACTTTGACCTCGGATTTTTATTTTCAATATTAAGCTGCACTCAAAATCTTCTGTCACCTCTATTTTCCTCTAAAAAATCGGAAAGCTCCTCATTGTCAGTTAGAGCTGGGCATTGCTTCTGACGGCCCGGCAGCATTTGATTAATATTTTAGCAAAGTGCGAACACTAAACCCTCAATCAGGCCTGAAATTGGATTCCACATTAACAAGCTGCATTTCCCTTATGTGTTTTCTCTGCACTATTCCTTTGTGTAAATGACTATATGAGCTCCGCGGGCGGCATTGCGGGAAGGCAGCAAATATTCGCGCCTTTTGGGTGGAATTCAGTATTTTTAAGGTGTTTCTGCGGTGAATTTCAGCATTCGAAGTCACAAAATATGTGCGCAGAATCCACTATCATTTTGCATAAAGATGAGAATTGAATCAATAAAAGGCTCATCACTTGCGCCAATGCTAATTATATACAGTCGGCGCAGAAATTATGTGCACACAAGTCTGGGTACGAATAGAAAGTTAACTAACGAAAAAGCCTACAGAAAAAAGTAATCACACCATAATTTTCCGTATTAGTAGTATCTAACGCGGATAGATTATAACTAGAAGCAATTCCTCAATGCTTTATTTTCCCGCCCATCGCACCACCAAATTCAGCGACTCATTTGTTGTAACATCTACCAAAATATGGAACACATTACCAGTAAATATTAAAAGTAGGTACTAAATCAATTGAAAATTTTAAAAGTAAAATTTATGATTTTTTTCTAAATATATAATATGTACCACCTTTGACGTAATCTAAGTATACATATACTGTTCGACTATTCTAATTGTGTGATATACGAAAATATGTTTGTATTTTTTTGCTCTTAAGGGCCTGTACCCAGAGCGATTAATAAATTGTTTACTTTATCTTTTCTGCATAAAATCTACGGAAAAATAGTATCGATAGTTATGTAAAAATAAATTGTAACTTACTTATGTTACATCACCTTAAATATTTATTTTTTTCACATTTTAATAAGCCACTTTTAATAATTTTGCACGTGTAACATGTCTGTCGAATTCTTGCAGGGGTCCCAAAGAGATGTAGCGATTCTTATCAGGCAAAATAAGATCAAAATGCGTCGATGAAGAATCTAAAGCTACCCACATAACACTTTGTACATATATAGTTAGCAGTCACATCGGTAATTTAAAGATTTTGCCTTATTTTTTAATAAACTTCAGCATTAGCATGATGTGTATTAGTTCATATTTCATGTTGATGAAAAATTATACGAGCAACACTGGCTCCTGTAGGAAACCCAAACCCCTCTATATTTGATACTCTCAGCCAAAAATTACAGGCATGGAATTGGCATTTGCAACTGTCCCTGTACATATCCGTGAAATTAATCATCCGCCACTAAACTCATACTAGTAATTGAAATCTTAAAGATAAATATACATTACATCATCATCTTATTTTAACCCTTGGGTGAGTGGAAAGGGCTAAATTGACATATCCTACTCATACAGTTATTCTTCTTCTTGTTATGGTTTGTTGAGTGATTTTTGGAACTCATACCTATAATGATGATACTCAATCAGTACTTACAAAAGATGGAGACGAAAGTCGTTTCCAGTATTTGCATTTAGATGACTGACACATTTGATCAAATACTGATAGAGCAAGTTTACCTTCACGAAAACAGAAGAAGGATAGCGGTTGTAATATGTAATTTTAATGTGAAAAGTAATTTAATTAGCTATGGAAGAGATGAGAGTAGACGTGCTACATTAGAAGGTGAATGAACATCGAAGAAGTAAAAACATATTGAGTTGAGAAGATAAGATATCATCATAAGGTGATAAAATACGTCCACTTAGACCAAGAAGATAGGAGAATCATGGAAGGTGAATTCACAAAAAATGCTTAACTCTTGACAAAGCAGGAAATACTTTAATGATGGAAAGAGCGTGGGAAAAGAAAAAGATAAGCAGCTGGGAATAGATAAATCGGAAACGCCGAAAAATATCGTGATCATGTAAGGATATACTAATACTTTGGAAATCATATGAAAATCATACATGTTTGTCTAGCAATTTTGGATTAAAGGAGTTTTGATGGATGGTATCATTTAGAGTGCATTTACATTTAAAAATTAAACGCTACGCTAGACACAATCTCTTCTCTCATAATCTTCATTAGCATGCTGCCTGGATTTCATCGTTTTATATTATTCAAGAGAAACATATCTCACGAAAGAAGAACTCTTTGCCATTTTACGCTGATAAATGTTTAATTCCGCCTGTTTAAGTGTTTATCATAATTTTCAAGTCAACTGTTCCGGTTGCATCAAGGTATGATAGAAGTTAAACGAGAGGGAAAATAGAAGAAGAATTCATGAAGGAGAGAGGGGATAAAGGGAAAGAAGACAGAGGTGCAGGAGATATTTCTATGCAATGAATGAATAGAGGAGATAACATGAAGTGACTGAATATTTCCACGTTTTCTTATAAGGTTCGGGCAGCTAGTTTTAGTGGGATGGCTTTAAACTTTAGTATTTATTGAAAACTGCTGATTTCGAGGAGTGCCTCCTATGTTTTTACTGTGCGCACAGGCCTCTTAGCTGATGCTTTCGACTTTTGTATTGAGCTTATTCGGGAGCTTAAATAGGCCAACTCCGTTAACTCTTCAAGCAGTATAATTCCACCTATAACTAAGCTGATTAGACACTCTAATTTATGAAGTTTACATTGAAAGAACATACATTTGGGCAAGTATCCGAACTCTGGCCGCTAGGAGTTTTTTTCCTCAATTAAGCTACTCAGGCGTCATGGAATAATTGAGCAGAGGAACCATGCACACTTTAGCGTGAAACTTTGCATACGTGTTCTCATTAGTGATATTTAATTTATGCTATTTTAACACAGCCTGAAGACAAATGACATATGTTTCGTAATAATTCTATTACGCGGTTACATATTTTCTTCTAAACGCGAACTAATACAATGGTTATCATTATAATTGATGCAAACAAATATTAAGGTGTCACACCGAGTTCAATAATTTAAAAAATATTTCAATATAATTTCGTCTGAATTTCGAATACCGCGCCGAAAACTCTAGTCACAAAGTACTTTAATTGAGGAAAAAATTAAAAATATAATTTTTTAGTCTCAATTACTACCTGTATGGTAAGTTTCAGTGCATAAACAGGTGCACTTTTATGATGTGGTCCTAGTATTTTATTTCAACTTACCTAAAAATTATTGAAATGTGCATTTAATGACTCACGATTACTGCTTCAGCCACTTTAATTAGCAAATGTACCCAGTACAAATTCGAGAAAACGGTTCGGATATCTGTCCAGGTGAATGTATTTCACGTGAGCATGAAAGTGAAGCCTGTTTTTTTGCGAAAAATGATGCACCTAATATGGCTATCACGCGCAATTTACCCATAAAGTTTATGAATAATGCAGTGCTCTTTTGTTTAATATGTATTTTCGTTCAGTATTCTTCTAGTAGTACCATTACAGTACCATGAAAATGCCACTACTTATACCAATGTTCCGGCGCATCAACTGCACAACTCATCCATTCAATATGGCCAATTGCGCATTTTAATGGCTTCAAACTCCCCTGTGCTATGGTCTACGATGCGATACGATACTGCATACAGTATGGCTTCATCTATCCTCCATTTTCATAGCTATGCTTTATCTTTTTCCACAAAATACTGCATGTAAGTATAGCGTATTCCATGAGGAATTGCCAGTATGCTTCTTATGGCTCACTACCGTCTATTGCTTGCTTAACATTCCTCTAAGAAGTCATGTAATATCTTCACTGTGAGTCATTAACGACGATTTAAGCAGGAATTCTATTTTTGCTTACGCAAAAAGTGTTGGACAGATGCAAAAACTGGGTTATGAAAATTTTAAGGTGATTTTCATTGATTATAATAATCGAACACTCATTTTTATTCACAAAATGTGATCCTTCTCTATTGTAACCTTTTCATCTCCAATATCTTTCAAGGCATTACAATGAGCTTCCCATTAGTCTAAAGATATTCAAGTACCGGGAAAAATCATTTGGCGAGCAAAGTTTTGGTGCTGAATTTACTTCAAGTTCGCCGTTTTTTTGAGTAATTCTTCTTTAATCTGCTGTCTTAGGAAACGAACTTTAATCTTGGATTCCGTGGTGGTGAAACTTCGAAAAGTTTGAGTTGGCCCTTGGAAAAAACATTCCTTCGATATTTTCTGATTTAACTCCAAAGCCGAGAGTGGTAGCGAGATTCAGAATCACTATTATTGCCTGAATTTACATTCCCTCCAGTCTTCTTGCATACTTATAATGCTGCACAGATATTATTTTTCATCCCTTTCATTACGACGCAATGTCTCCCCATTATTTCAGTTTCATTAACTTATAATTTTTCTAATAATAATTTTTTCCACACCATTAGCTATTTTCGCCCATCGGATCAACTTAAGGAGCTCCTTGATCGCTAAACTTTGCGGGGCACTGTTGGCACTTAACGCATCAATTATGTCATCTTGTTTGGCCTGAAGAGGCTCGAATAGGCTCGAAAACTTCGTTAATCATGGTACCCATCACTTGAATGTCGGCGGGGGTGTCTTTTGAGGGATTGGGATCAAAAGGGAGGGAGGAGGATAGGGGGGCGGCGGTTGACAGGGGGAATCAGGGAGGTTCTTGAGGAGGACGAAACGAGGCTAGAAGCGAAGGACGAGGCAGAGAATAGGGCGAGGCAGATATGGAAGAAGTGGAGGCAAAAAGGGAAAGCGCACTAGTCTCTTTCCGTGAAAAACGTGCATACCGCGATGTATCATAGATTTAAGAAGAGAATACATAGATGGAACCGTACCTTTCGATAGCAAAGGGGCATATTGAAGCCGCTAAAAACTAGGATAATCATTCAAGATCTTTAAGGCAAGCCCGCCCGGGCTATTATGATGAAAAGGATAGAAAAACCTCGGCATTACGGTGGGAATGACCACACGTATAAAAATAAAAGTCCAAAAATAAAGAACGGATGCTGGTAAATATTCTTTTTTTTTATACATAGATCAATTGATGAAAGGAATGGTTCACCAGAGGTTTTTGAGTATTTTCGTCATAGCTTCAAATTATCTATTAAAAATTTCATGAAGTTCACAACGTAGTAAATGATTTTTAATGGAGAAGTAGATCGCGAATAATATGTTTAATAGCATTATTCTTTGAAAATGTGGATTGCATTGATGACTTATTTTATATTGTAACTTGCATCTTATTTTCTTGATTCTATTTCAATTGATTTTATTGTATATTTTGGGAATTGTGGTTATAGATTGTTACTTTTCACTTTTTTATCATCCGTGAAGATTATCCGAATCGGAACATGGATTGAAAGTAGTTAATAATGTTGAATAGATCAATTGCGCAGTTTAAACGCCAAAAACGTAGAGGCCGAATTATTATGGTTTCGTAATGGCTTAACAAGAACAATGCAAAATGGAAATAATTTACGAAAATGTATTGAATTATTCATAAAATCTATGGGCGAATTGAGCACGATAGGTGTATTATTTGGCGCAAAAACAAACAGGCTTCACTCATGTTTGTCAAGACGCCATCTACTCTCTCCTTTAATTTACAAGCAGTAGATATTTGATTTGAAGACGAATACGTCAAAGACCTAGATAGTAATTTCTTATAGGTTGTAAGAATGGTTGTATAAGTAGTGTAAATGATGAAGTAATTGAACAAGGAGACGGTTTTGGGTATTTAGCCGAATGTTTGCGAAAGATTTGAAGGATATATGAAATTTATAATGCGTACAAATGCCGGTAAGAAAGCCGTAGGTATTATGTGGAGCATATGTGTGCATAAATGAATGAATATTTGTCTAGGGAAGTGAAAATCGCAGTGTGCATAAGTGTTCTCCTCCCGACGTCATTACATGGCAGGGAAACCTGGGTATGTCAGGATAAGCAAAGGAGTGAGCTAAATGCAGTAAGAATGGGGTACCTGAGAATAGTTTTATGAGAAGAGAAGAAAAAACTAATGGTGTAAAGTTTGTATATTTTCTCAACTATTTATAAAAATTAATCAATCACTCACCGCAGTAAGTTTTTAAAGAATCGCAAACTATCTGATGTGAAGGCTTTTTAGCCGCGCGGCGTGAAAAAATGAGTCATGTTAGGGACTTATGTAGTTATATTTATTTAATTACTGAGCATTTTTGTCATATATAATATTTTTAACCATCAATATTATTATATTTACTGCATAACTCTTGCAGACGCTGAAATAAAAAAAAAGAAAATCGAATATGGTATCCATTATGACTAGGGAAATATCTCGCTCAAACTACCTTAAGGAGGAAATTATTAAAAGGAAGCCAGTTGTGTAGAATTACCTAGAGATGGGAAACTGAAAATTACCTCGGTAATTTTCGTATATTACCACGGTATTTTTCGTAATTTACCTTAAGGGCCTGTAAGAATACGTAGTATTTTCCACGGTGAGTTAAAACAGAATTATACCTACAGCACCAAATTTGGTAGTTTAAAAGTGTATCTGTGACGTATTGCAGCAGGAAAAATTATTTAGTAAATGTATTCAAATAATTGTCATTATATTCGTAATATGTTTGCATAATTTGTCTTAAAAGCATTTTTCATTAGTCATTTAAATAAAAAAAATGTATTTAGCCACAAGCATAATATGAACTTGCCATTAAACTCACTTGAAATTAGTAGGTATTAGAATAATAAAGACGTCCCTGAGAAGTGTCATTATGACCCTCACTGTGTCTGGTTGTGGTCCATCAAAAACGTCTCCTTGCGGCGCGGTGTATCATCAGTTATCCCTTCAGTTAGCCCTTGACCGGCTAAATGGGGGATTATCATTCAAATGCCTTTTCGATATTACCATTGAAATCATATTAGCAAAGAATTTCAAATAGATTCACGGAGTTGCTTCGAAACATTAAGGGCTAATAACCAAATAACTAATTGTAGAAAGTTGAATTTTTTTCTGTTCCCGCAAAACGACCTCTGACGTCATTTCAACCATCGATTAAAGGCACGTGGTTCAACTCCCGGTGAAGACGGATATTTTTTCAAAGTATTTTCTAAATCTATATACTTTTGTATTTCCGGTAGAAGTGGACATCTTCACAAAAGCCTTTTTAAGGCATCTTTTAGAATGTATGGGGAAAAAGAGGGAAGAAGTGATGGATGAAATGGCGTCACAGCCGTTATGGGAAGTTTTCCCGTCCATTTAACTTTAGACTCCTATACCTCTGGCAATTTTTGAAATATTTAAGAGAAGCTTTTCAAATAGTCATTTGTCATGGTCTCCTGCACGATAAAGTAAAAAGCAAAAATTGTGCTAAACCCCCATTGGCTGATTTGCTCACTAAGCTAAGCTTAAGCTCTACTTTATGAACAGTTTCTGTAAAAGAGAGTGACTGGCCACTAGTACTCACAGCTGGATTCCAATGCTGCGTGACAGTAAATCAAAATTATTGATTGTTGCCAAAGATAACCTGACTTGGCAGTCAAAATAAGAGCATGTTCCAAAAATGCATAGCTCCACTGTCGCATGGCAGAGCTGGTTGTAAAACATCTGGGTACAAGTAAAAGTTAATGATTTGGGACAAAAAAAGATTTTGAAGATATAGTGCCAGACATATCAGAATTTCCTTTTCGAATAGTCCTGCAAACAATTCCAATTCCAATTATTTCCACTTTTAGGCCTTCATTCAAGCCCTTGTCAAAATGTCAGATCTATGACACAAGAAAATGAAAAAACTGTCCCAGAATAAAGAATGATTCCGCCTGTTACGGAGCATGATTTTTAAAATAAATAAAAACAATTTAATTATAAGCATAAGATTAACATTATTCAAGTCATTTTTTTGGGGCATGGGATTCATGTGGAGCTAAAATGTGTGATGCATAAGTTGGAAGTGATTGAATGAATGACCTTGTTGTTTGTTGGTAACTTGTTGAATGTTGAGCCGACAAACAAGGCTACATGTCTTTTTATCCTTAAGGGGAGTGAATTTTTTTAAGTCATACGAAACGGTCCAGTACTGCTAGTTTCAAAATTCGCGGGGCCGATGCTGAGGGGTCTCCCGCTTAAAAAGACCGCACTGCGCGATAGCCTGCTGATGAAAGCGCCGGACATCCTCCACGTTTTACAGGATTTCAGAATTTGAATGAAACTTACGCATTTGAGAATATCTTGATTCAAAGATAAAGGATCCAGCTAGTGCGTATTCCATAGTTAATTTTTGCATCGTTTCCTATGGCCGAGTACTATTCCAGCAAAAATAGACAATTTTAAGCTATTTTATCCTCCAATAAGGTCAGCATCAAGTAAATGTGAAAATAATGAAGTCATAACTAAATCTTCAAGCATCGAAAACAGAATTTTTAAAATTTATTATCATGCCACCATGGCGATATAAAATTCTACAGCCTGAAAACGGATTTTTTTGGCATGGTAACCATCCCCCATCCATTTAAGAATAAAGGGTTAGGACGCTAAGAAAAGGGTCATTTGGGGAGCGAAGGAAGGGTGGAGAGAAACCAGGTGTATGCATAAACCTACTCTAGACGAAAGGCGCCAAAGGGTCCACCGTTTTACGTCCCATCCAACGGGCGGAGTACTGCACTTGAAGTGCTCTCCACATAGCATCAGAGATCGAAATCCTACTGAAAATTCTACGCCACACCCGAAATGCGAGCATAAGCCTTCAGGGTGGTGAGCAAACTTCGCCGTTTCCCTGTACATGAGAGCTATTATTTTTGTAAGGGGAAAAAAATACAACTCACTACTTCACCGGAGAGAAGTGGGCGATAGGATTCCGATAGATAGCGATATCAGCGGTGGATTTCGTTCTGATAGAGAGAGGGAGGGATTGCGGGGTGGGGAAAAGCCATCTCGCCACTTCCTCGTCCTCCGCTCTGTGTGTATATGTGAGCATGTACACGGTCGGAGTGAAAAGACTCCTCCTCGTGAAACACCTGGCGACGCCTAATCTTGAGCAACACTCTTATCTCTGACATCTGAAATAGTGTTGCCACTGACTTTGTGGAAGCATCTTGAAGATGGAGAAACCTGTTTTCCAAAGTACTTGTGCTCGTCCAATCATTTTAATAGTAATATAGACTCCGTGGCCATACATTGTTTGAATAAAGGGCATAAAATGGACGTTCATGAACATTTTGAAATATTTAACAGTAATTCTGAACTATGTAATGATGATTGTAGTCTCCCATTCACCTCACCTTAACCTCAGGCTTCCCATACCTGTGACATACGTAATAATTTTGACCCATCCCATAATCATGTTCCCCCCGCCCTCCTCTTACCGTTCACTTACGTAAGTCAATCAACCTTACCTTGTTTTTTCACTACCCCTCCCTCCGGTTTTCTCACTACCTACCTACCCCACCCCACCTACCCCACCTCCTTCCTAGGTTTTCCTACCCCACCACCTATTTGTTCATATGTTGGGCTGAGAAATTTGTAAAACTGCACCCTAACATGCTGAAACCTTAGTCCGTGGCTATTAAAATTGTGGAAATTTTACCAGTGTTTCTCCATCTTCAAGGTGAATCTCTTATCTCTTGCGGCCCCACCTGAGGCCGATTCTCCGTTCTTCTCAACGGTAACTAAGATCGGAACAGCTGAAAATGAGGAGAGCGGAGAAAAAAAAATGCCGCTCAAGACTCCTGAGTCTTCCTGGAAATGATGTTTTCCCCATTTTCGCCATGGAAACGGTGGATCCCTTGATTTGAGCTAAACGATTATCACACTCAAGACAGCTGTCCAGTCGTTGTGAAACTTTGAACGGCATTGAATACTAACGTCGCATGGCATATATCAATGGAAGCGACTCATAACCTTAGTTGTCGATGTTCCTCAAGGTAGCTGGAGCGGTAATCGTGGGTCGTTGAGTGAATATTTTAGTAATATTTCAAGTCGAAAAAATAGTGTGACCACATGTAATTTGAGTACACCTATTTATGTGGTTGAACTCACCACACATACACTAACGGACATGATACAAAAACATTATATTTTACATGTTTGCCTAAATTAAAATATGTTATAACTTGAGCTTTTGGTACTTTTCGGCGCGATGTTCAAAATGTATGCTAAAATTATATTGTAATATGTTTTTTCGAATATTTAACTCAGCTCCTTGTTATTTGTTATCAACCATTATAATAATATGAAATATATTAGTTTGCATTTAGAATAAAACATGTACATACGTAATCAAATTATTGTGAAATACATATCATGAGCCATAAGGCTACGTGTTAACATATTATTGAATTACCAAGAAACCGAATCGGTAAAATGGAATTTTTTTCACTATTATCGATATATTTCACAAATAAGAGCACTTATACAATGTTTCATACAAATCTGTGCATGGACAAAAAAATAGCTCATTTAGTCAAACGAAAAATGATAGGTCAATAATCTACATAAGAAATGCCCCTGTCAATCGCTCACTGACTCAGGAGCGCTGTAAGATGAAGCCACGGTCACTTAAATTTTAAAATGCCGTTATTAGATGGAACCACAGTCACTACAATTTTAAAATGCCGTTATTCAACTGTTTGCAAAAAATTTCATAAAAGCGAGAATCATTTCTGATTTGGCTCCGACTGAGACAACGTTCTCTTTCATCTTGCGACGACGACAATTTCCAGTGATTCCGGCATATGCGATTACAATTAATAAGTCGCAGGGTCATTCGTCTGACTACGTTGGACTTCAACTCCAAACAGCAGTATTCTCACTTGGACGACGACGATCAACATTAGTTGTGAACGACTTTGACGAAATATCTGTAATACGAAATACAGTCTCCACAATAAAAGAAATAATAAGATTCTCCCAAGAATCGGCCCTTCGTCGAAATGCATACCGAATGCATCAGTGCTATTTGAAATCCATAGGTCTCAAAAATATAAAAGTATCACCACATTCAAGGAACATTATGTGCAAATCGTTATGGTGTTTGAAAAATATCAACAGACGGCAACAATGCAACGAGAAAAGCTGCTTTTCAAATGCATTGCGCTGCTACAAAATCATAATTCAACGTTCCCCTATGAAAAATTTGTATAAAACCCGTATAAAAATTCTATACAACTTATATAGGTTGTATACAATTTGTATACATTGTATACAAATTGTGTAAACTGTATAAAGTCATGTGCTGTATACAGCATATACAATTGTATACAGTGTACACAATTGTATACAATTTGTATACAGTGTATACAATTTGTATACAGTGTATACAATTTGCATACAATGCAATAGTGGTTGCACATATTCAAAATTATGTTTTTTAAACAACTCAATTGGTGATAATAATAGGTTCAACCTTAGTAAATAGTACGGAAATATGATGTTCTGTCAGGTAATGTACTTTTAGTTTGAATATAACATGTTAAATGCCATGAGTTTTAGTGTGACAGCTATTTAATATCATTTAAATAGAGAATCTACCTTGATGGTATGGGGAAGCTCTTATAGTAACCCAGTATTTAAAAAGGTTCCAGCAAAGATCTAAAGAATTAACATGGAATAGCAGTAATACCAGTGGCATAGCCTTGAGGGGGGCATAGGGGACACGGTTCCCGCTCAAACCAATTAATTTTAACAGAAAAATATTAACCTATATAACAAATTTATTCTACTCCACCAATACTAGGAAGCAAAACTAATATTGACTATTATTTATTGACTAATAGTTGATGTCTTACGTATAAAGTGATGACATCTATTACTGCCTCACACATTAACACATCTGTATGGGAATGCAACGGCTTTTTCCGTATATTTTCTCCCTCATCTTCTCCAGAAGAGTCATCATCTTCAGATGATAATGAGGTGGTAGCGAATGATGTAAATATTTGCGGACTGTATTATGTCACATAATTATTTATGTCGCATAATGTCACACAGCACAAAATCTCTGTACAGGCAGTATACAATCTTGTATACAGCCTGTATAAAACTTGTATACAGCCTGTATAAAACTTGTATACAGCCTGTATAAAACTTGTATACAGTTTCTTTACAAATTTACGCAGTAATATTGCAATAATATTCATAATATGTGGCAAAATAGGATAACAGTTATCTGGCATTTATTAATGGCAAATAAATTTTATCAATATTTTATGGCATTTCCTTTAACTATCATGGAATTGTCATTTAATAATTATAGTTCTCGAAGTCACATTTATCCACGGAAGTGTCTAGATATATGCGTCTTTCTAAACACCGTCAATTCAGTAATGGGTGCGAGAATAGGTGCGTCGAGTCTTAGGTTTGGTAATCATGCGATACAAGTGACATACAGTTAGGTAGACACGAGGTAGTATTATACGACATGTTATATCATTGCACAATAGCATTTTCCCCATGAAAAATTGTATAAAACCCGTATAAAATTGTATTAATTTTTTTATACATTCCGTATAAAATTTTATACAGGTTCTATACAAATTGTATACAAGTCGTATACAGCCTGTATAAAAGTTGTATACACGATGTATATAATTTGTATACATCCTGTATAAAAGTTGTATAAAATGTATACTTATATACACTCAATTTTGTACATAACTTGTATAAAACCCGTATAAAGACTGTATACAACCTGTATAAAATTTTATACGGAATGTATACAAAATTTTTATACAATTTTTATACGGGTTTTATACAAATTTTTCATAGGGGTTAGTGTTTGCCTCATCGCAAAATATTCGACACTCCCGCAACCGGTGGGAAATGCTCTTCAGTTAAAAAGTGTGAACTTACTGCAGTGTGAAAATCACATAAAAAAATCACAGACATCATGAGAAAACACCGTGGAAATGCGGTTGTTGAAAGAGAAAGTGTCATAGCAGAGGCTGAAACAATTGCCGTGCATCTTGGAACAAATTTCAATATGCCGCGAGTAATAAATCAGCAGAAACATCATGAAAATCCACCAGCACAGACTCTTAGCGAGTTTTGGAGAATATCACTAATAATTCCGTACATATATTCATTATTAATGTCTCTGGAACAGCGTTTTTCTGAGAACTTACCCGCATTTTTATTGCTTACGTTGCACCCTCACGTAATGCTTGGTATGATGTATGAGGATTAAAAAAACCACTTTGTAGTTACTACAATTTGAATTATTTCCTCGGTGAAGATGTACTTTGATACAACCAATATAAAGGAAAAAATGTGCCAAATGCTGAACTGAAGAAGATATAACTAGCTGCATCAGTAAAAAAAACCCAATTGTTCTACCCACGGCACGGGATCTCAACACTTTTAGGGATCGATACGTTTAGATGAGATGTGAAATTTGTCACCACTAGCGAATACGGTGTCGTCTCCCGCGAAACACACGTATTTCTTAAGCAATTGTGCACGTTGCAGCCGCTAGGTGACAGGGAACATCAATATTTTTAAGTTTCCCAATTTTTTATATATTCCATGGTACATTTCTGTGTTTGTTTCTGCTGTTTGAGTTTCAAGCGCGAGGCAGAAAGATCAGGAATCAGTGAAGTTCGTGCAAATTTAGATGAATGAGGCAGACGTGCGAGCATGAATTGCTATTAAATACTTATAACGCCCAATCATAAAAGTCGTGGGCTACGAAATTCAAATAAATCTCGCTCTATCAAGGTAATTTGTACGAAATGCACTGCTCAGTCACTGTTCTGCGCACGGATACTATATACAGTATCCGTGGTTCTTCGTCACGATCTAAGCTGATGCAGCAAAATCTTCATCCCTGGACTAGCTTTCTGCTCCTTAAGCTGGATGAGGAAGCATTACGCTCTGGAAAATGAAAGGAACGTGAAACACAGGATTACACAGTTTATGCATTATAATATTTATTTCACTTTTCCTGACAGAATATGTTACTGCAACACACAAAAGCATAATACACCTGAATAAAAATAGTATTTGGCTACAAATGTTTTCCCTGTTTAATAATGTTCACGTTGATCCGGAAAATCTTGCCTTGTCGATGAAAGAGTGATCACATATTAGCAGTATTGACTATCAAATATGAGAAAAGAGACGTCTGCCCGTGTGGCAACGCAGCTGAACATTATAACTAACTCAAGCTTTCCCAACTCACAGAATCGGGTTACCGACGAACCGAATGTTGCAAGACGAAGCAAACTTCGAAATACAATAGCACCAGATTTCATTACAAACACTTCAAGCATTGACTTTGTCTCAGCCTATGCTGCAACCTCTCAGCCATAGTATTTATAACAGGTACATTCTCACAAGGAGTATATATAGGGTAACACACTTGAAAAATATGTACTTCACTCCAATCCAAAAGACTGACGAAGACCATGAAGCTTTGACGAAAAGTTCACACAATCCATTAGCCCTGAGTTATATGCACATGAGATATGAACATATGTGTACACCACTGAGTGCCCCAAGCTATGGCACAACTGCAGATCAGTAACAATGATAAAAATCACTGGGTAGGTATCAAAGAATTCTTTAAAGTTCCAATGAAAATGAGTTCTGGTGCACAATCTCTGAGTTTGAATTTCCAGTCACTCCATCATTGCCACTGTAACGTATGATATGAATTGTGTTGTTGATGCTGGGTTGCTGGGGAGTTGTTGATAGAAAGGAAGGGGGATTGTTGGAGAGAATTGGATTTGGAGAGGATGCTGGATGCATCAAGAAACATTGTAATGGAAAGAATAAAGAGTTTTGAAACGAAAATAAACGCCTGACGTTACACCACAGTGATACTTTGTGATACAAATAAACTCATAAAAGCCCAGAGCAGGGTCCATTTAAAAACAAATAATGCACTCCATTTTAAAAGACAGATTAAAATGACTTAGCGGAAACTTCCACGCAGTCCATTAACTAGAAGACTAGTTTTAGTTTAGTTTTTAGATAAATAAAAACTATTAGTTTTTATAGTTTTTATTTCTCTATTTTTGTAATAGGTTAATAGTAATATAGGTTAATAATTCTGATCGATGGGTCCCGGGTTCGAATCCGGGTGAAGGATCCTTTGGACGCCCCCGAAATCCTCGTGGATTGCGAGGCGGCCCAGGGAAAGGATCTGGCTCCCCTACCACCCCTACCCTGAATGTGTGAAATTCGCACGCCTGTGGCTTAGTCCGGGGTGTGCACTACCCTCAGCTAGCTAAACCAACCTTCGGGTTGAATCACTGAGTGAGTGAGTGAATTTGCACTACCATCGTACAAATATTTTCATAATACGCATTAAATCAAGGTAGTTGAGCTCTACGGCCTCGAAATAGATTAACCAGATAAATAATTTCTCCAATGGCCGTAAAATATATGCTTTTAATAGGTTAAGAGTAATATAGGTTAATAATACGCATTGTATGCATATTCAATATATCCTATACAAAATTACATCTAAAATTCTATGATATCTTATGAAAGAACAAAGAAGATCATCCGCCACTCTAATGCTAAATTTCATCCATTACAGTACTCTCATTTTTTTACCCTGTTCACTCTTTTTAATGAAAACTTTCCTATGGAATATTTTGTATACAATTAAATTTCTATTACAGTAGTCTTTCTTTACTTTCTTTAAAAAATATTTTTGCTTTCATTGTTTACCCCCTTGCCTTCATCACGCACCTTTGCTTGTTTTCACATTCAACTTCAATCGCCATCTTACATTTTGCCTTACTTTCAGGATTTTTATGTATCACACTATTAAAAAAACGTCTCCTCTCACTATCCTATTCGTCCAATAGTCATACCTTAGCCATAAACCTAATTGTTAGTGAATTTGGCAACCACTACTAGCGAACTTTCTCCAGCTGACCACTTTTCCTGACATATTCGTCTCTTCCCTCTGTTTCACGAATCATTAATTTGGCTGACGAAGATAATAGAGACAAGACACGCGTTCCTGCTTCTACTTTACCCACGAATTTTCCCCCCAGTATCCTGCCCTTTTAATCACTTCTAGAGATAGGTATTTGTAAAAATTAGAATGGGGAATCTGCGTTCACAGTGCACACATATTTACCGGCACGTAACTCACAAGTCCAACAGGACCAGTGGCGGATACATATGGGGGCGCGCGACCCCCCCTTGCGGGGCCGCTCGCATTGCCGCCTGCGCCGCCCCCACCAGTCAGCCCGCACGCTATTCGTCCGTGTCTTTCGTCAGTCGACTCTGAGTCGAGTTATCGAGTAGTTGTACTTTCTTATGTAGCACGCGCACGCGTCATCGTATTTTATACGTTTCTGTCTGGCACATAGATAGCTAACCTACGAGAAAAGTCCCGGCCATTCTAGTGATCTCGATACGTTATTCTGTCTGGCATTTGCTCGAGAAAAGTCGCGAATATTCTACCTTTTGTATTTGTTCACCCTCCTTAAAAGTCTGGAAGTGAACATTCTGGCACCGAATGTTCTCGAAAAAACCGAGCTACATATATAAGGGAAGCAGAGTCGCTGTCAGGCAGTCAGTTTGAAAGCTACAATCGTCGCGATAACTTGCGCCCCTTGAGTTTTTTCTGTATCCGCCACTGAACAGGACCAGGATTCGAACCAATGAGCTTTGGCCTACTGACCCAAAATTCAGACCAACATGCCACCCAGATTTCTTGATGTAAGTGAAAACTTTAAAAGGTTTTTAGATGGGCTTCATGTTTGTAACCTTATAGCCCACCGTGGATAAATATAGTAAGACAGAAGAAGGATATAAGCAAAAGAAAAAGCTTCGCTGCCCATTTTTCTGCTCAGATACTACCCAAGATATACCTGAAGGAGCCATTTGCAGTCAAATACCTGGGAATCGCCTTACCTTCAGATCTAGCCAGGGGGAAACACTTACGAAGCATTTGCGACGCTGAATTAAAAATGTATGTAACATGTAAGGTGCGACTACCGGCGCAGGCACACCCCGTAAGCGGTGGCTACCCGAAAGTTTTACCCGTGGGATCCTACTAGGTTTGGAAGGCAAAGGGAATGAGAACTGTAGGTCACTCAAACGAAGTCGCAGTGTTCCGCACCCAGCCACAAATTTCAGGAATAAATTTTGAATTAAAAATATTAGGATTTATCAAGTGAGTAGAAAGAAGGTTCCCCAACGAAAATGTGAGCGAGAGATACTAATTTGCTCTGGTTATGCCACATGCCAAATACGCCGCGAGTATTTGGGACCCTGCACAGAAAGGTTAATTCGCGAAGTAAATAAAATACATAGGAAAGCAGTTTCATAAAAAACTCCTACGAGTGAACAGTGTGACACAGATGATGGAAGGACTAGGTTGGGAGCCGCTAGAGACTCGAAGGCTACGCGATATACTCAAAATACTTAAATACTTCAGTTCAAATAAGTTTCAGTAAGACTCTAAAGATATTATTTTGACCCCGCTCTCTGTCATTATTACTGATATAAGTGACAAAATAAGAGAGGTACAGTGCCAATTAACAGGTAAAAAAAATTCCTCCTTTCCACGCACCATTAGTGATTATAGCAAACACAGCGTGACACTAACATAAAACCCATCTTTAAAATACTATTCACCCCTGTCTTCCCCCCCTCCTTTTCCCTATTTCCCTTCATGGCTGATGTCGTAACACTCCCTGCCACACGCCTCTGCGGTGGCTCGCAGGGTAGTAGGCAGATGTAGACGTTATTGGAATGTTTCACCTGTTTCTCTAATTTACGTGTTCAGCTGCGTTTAATGTAAGGCCTTAACATGGCAGAAATTACGGCTAAATCCTACGAAATAGTATTGGTGAAATTTTGATTGTACGCAGCGTAAACCAGGAAAAAAAACTTTTTCTTCGTGGGAGAAATTTTGTGACCCATGCATTGATCACGATAAACGAGGCGAGATGGCTGTCTTTTTGACAAAGTTTCATTAGGACCACGATTATAAATCTTAGCGACGAGAGCACTTGCATAGTTATTTTTTGTCATGCTAAGGATGACGAAAAACAATAATTGATTTTCAAATGTTGCCCAGTACTTCAAATCGCTGTTCTTGAAATTTTAAATCAAGTGAAGGGTCGTGATAACGGCTAGCGTGATGCAGTCAACAGTCGCACGACAACGAGTAGAAAAGATTCATGAATACATCCAGCTCTTCAGCACTTCGTTTATGAGTTTGGTTACCTTTTTGGGATTCAGTATTCTGATTTGTAGGACTGTTGCGACGTTAGATCACGTTAAGCGATGACCTCAGCCATCGTAGCGTCGAATTGAATGGCTAAGGGACATTTCGGCTAATCAGTGTAATGAACAGAAAAGATCGTCTTCTATTCTATGCCAATCATGATTATCAGGTTCACTGAGTCTGAAAAGTGCTGCCACCATCGAGGTTTTTGAAAGCTGCTATATTTTTAATTCATTGCTGAATTTATCCATCGTTTTCTTAAAACTTGGAAATGGCTTTTGGTCACCTGCAGCACTGAGCTGTCCAATTGAGAGATCACAATGATTATCATTATATGTAGAGGTGTTTGCATAAAATTTATTGATTTATATTACAGTCTATACATAAATTATCCGCTAATTGGCTAAATTAGCATACGCTGAATATTTCTTGGAAAAATTGATCAGCTGATGTGACTACTTCCTCTGTCGTAAATATGCTGTTGAAGTACGGTGATTAACGAGTCATGCAAACTCAGTGGCCAACAAGCGACCAACTTACAACAATGCCGTAAAATGATCACCTAAACTGTGGGCTTCTCTCTGTAGTTTGAAGTCAACCCAGTTTAATCAACAACAAAAGCGTCGATTCTGTAGCAGAATAGAGACTTTCCCCATATATCCTTCATTTCATGCTCAACTTTGATGCGAATCTGAAAAGAAAATGTCGTAGAGCAATTTTATCAAGGAAAGCAATATACTTCGAAATGATCCAAATGTTCTGTACTTAAAGAGTAAAATAATAGCTGGCAGAATATTTTGCCTATTTTTGATCGATCAAAATAATCGCTAAAGCAATAAATGCTCTTTAATGTGTATTCATAAATTTTAGGGCAATAAGATATTACGTTCTTACCGCAGAAAATGAGTTTTTCCACAATTATTGTACACATATTCCACAAATAATTTAGTGACCTTTTTAGTTTTGATATAAATCTTCGCTCAGCCAGATACATTATCATAAGGCCTACTTTTTTCTCGAATTTCTTGAGAAAGAATAAAAACTATATTAAGAAATGACCAATTGGTTTTGATTTTTTGTTTTTGAGTAAAAAGAATTTTGTTTATATAGGTATTTCAAGCCATTTAAGCCTGGCTCAATTAGTTGTATACCCATTACAAATTTATTTTATGGCAATATTGTTTATTTAACAGACGTTTTACCCACGGGGAGAAATATGTTTGAAGATTCCATTTGCTAAAGTTCTGATTTAATACTATATTGAGTAAAAACATAATGAGGAAAAAATATCCACAATAACTTGGATTACTTACCTTCGGGTAACGCTCCTGGATCGGTATATGTCGACTGTACGTGTAAGTTACTCCTTCTTCCAAAGGGCATTGTGGGCCTATTAATGATCCGCAGCCATCCTCGGTCAAACCTGCGTCAAATTTCATCCACACTTGTCCCACTTGGACGTTAAGGTGCGGAAACATATGGCTTGCATTAAAACCTGTGGAAGATATTGTGGAGTTTGGGTACAAAATACTACTGGAAACGATATTTCTGAGGTGCGATAAACCCACTCTCTTCATTACCCACAGCTCATTTGTGCCTAAACAAAACAGAAATTTGATGTCTTTACCATGTAGAATTACAAGAGCTAATGCAGGGGTATAATTCGATTTTAAGCACTATTATTAACACTAGACATATCCACTAGGACAACCATAGCACTCATGCACGGCACAGGATTCGAACTCAGGAACTTCGGCACACGGAGCTGGCGAGCTACCGTCTTAACTACGTCGTCAACCACGAGATTATTCATTCTCTGTCAGCTGTGAGTATAGTATCCAGACTCGAGAGAATGGGCATATGTATAGGAAACGAAGTATATGAAAAGATGTATTCCAAGGGATAAGCAATGAATTCACAACAGTCAGCCAATGCAGAGGGGGTGTGCTGGAAACCGTTCGGGATATGTTCTATTTGTTAGGTGAGTCAGGAAATAATTGATGCAATCACTCACTGATGGTTCGAGATTTCGAAGCCAATGAAGCGAGTTGACATGGGTCTTCCTTTTGAAATACGTATAAGGATAAGTGACTTACTAAAACCATTTTAAACGCACACTTTGCTTAAAGTTAGCGCAAAGTCTCTCTAGGTTGGTTCGTTGGAACTTTGCAGAAGCGAACGACAACTAAGGTCATTTGTACAAGCAGGATAGATGGGTAAAGGAATGGCAGGAGAGAAACCTGGTGTAGGCATTAGCCCGCACTAAGCGAAATGCATGCCCCAAGGGGTCATCAGTTTAACCTACCATCGGACGGTTTACCACTCCGGACGGACGGTTTAAGTGTTCTCCACATAGCATCTAACAATAAGTAGAAATTGGGATTCCATCGAAAACTCTCCGCTACTGCTGGGATTCGAATGTGGGACATCGGGACATGAAGCCAATACTCTATCCGCCGTACCCACCCGATTCCCAATATCTCTTTACAATGAGAGTTCGCAACTCATACGTACGCTTTATCCTCTTAATCTGAGTCGCTTCTAAGATATGGCTCTCCCTCACTAGACGGTGCTTATGAATTGTGTATTTGCGGTTGTATGCAGCACTAGATCTTTAGATAAGGCTTAGCGGAGAGCATTGACGGACAAAAAACTGTTTGAAGAAGAAAGTAAATAGTTTTCACGCGGCGTGAATTGACTCAGGTGTTCCTCTCGATAAGTAGCCCAACGACACGAGAGCAAATCTTAGAAAGACAATGTAACAGTGGAAATGATACACAGTAGCACTAATATGACGTAAAAGATCCTGATATAACTTCACTGGTTTCTCCGAAGTCAGCCTATTAATTTAACTAGGTAATTCAAATGGAAATGGCAAATTGAGGGTAAAAACTTATAATACTTTTTTTTTATTGTTTACCACGATAGGTTAGCAACGCGTGGCTCTGATATTGTCAATAAATTCGATATTATTTTTGTTATTATTTCATTATGATGCTTAAAAGGGAAACTTTTGGAAAGTTAATAAATACTACACTTTCAGTCCTAGTAGAAAGTTCCTACTAGAAAAGAGGAAGCCGTTCTCTTGTGGATGACTTGAATTTTCCTAGCTTTATGGTAAAAAGAGAGAAAATACTTCTAAACACAGTAATTTTCTTTTACTGACCATTTGTATCTTTTTTCCTTCGGTTTTATTATTACATTGGACCCTGTAGTGACATGAAGATCGTCAAGTTTTTTTAATATGATGAGAGTTTTGGGAATAAAGTGATCATTTCCATACATTGATCAAACATAATTTATAAGGGAATCTGAAGTAAAGATAGGGATAAGAATAATAATAATCGATTAAAATGTTTATAACGTGATTCCAGAGGTCAGGAAATATTTCTATTTATGAAGCGTTAAAATTATGAACGTTTACAGGATTTTATTTTGCAGCTAATTCCCCTAGAGAATCCTGGTTTTAATACTTATGATCCTTTTATTCTAGCATGTTTTGCAGACCCCTTCGCCCCTGCCATTATATACGTCACTGGTTAAAATGTTATACACGCGTTGCAACGCTTGAAAGAATACGAAATACCTGTTTAGGCATTCATATTTTTCATGCAATTAATTAATTTTAACGGTTAATTTATTTTATCGAAAACATTTTTACCTGATATCCTTTTTTATCGTCAACTTATCAGAAAATTTCCCACCACAGGCGCAACAAAGATGATGGTGATCAAGAGGGGAAAATTCGCACGTAGTGAAAATATGTATATGTTCAATAAGACGCCACAGACGTGACAAGCAAAACACAGGCACAAAATAAAAAGAAACTCACGTCTATTTTTTTTTATTTTCGGCGGCTCAACTGCCTTCTTCCGGACAAGAGAGAGTAATGAATAAATTTTCATTACTCTTTATTGTTATGAAGAAGGCGGTTGTGCCGCCGAATTTTTTTTCTAGAGCACAGAGCAGACGATTGAGCTATTTGCTGTACATCTGTACTATCAGCGGAGCGTCTAGTGCGCGGGCGCTTGTAATTGCGTCAAGCGTATTGTGGGAAGATTTTCGGATGAAAAAGTAAAAGAGAGGTGCTATTTCGCACTCGTCCGGCCACACCTTGAATATGCAGCGAGCATATGGGATCCGGTGCAGAAATACTTAGTCCGGGAACTTAATAAAATACAAAGGAAAGCTGCGCGATTCGTCAAAAACAGCTACGGGCGCACTGACAGCGTTACACAGATGTTAAACGAATTAGGCTGGGAACCGCTAGAGACTCGGAGGCTGCGCGCTAGGCTTAGATTGCTTGAACAATTGAGAATAGATATCTTTCAGAGCGACACGGAGAACATCATATTAGAACCCCACTATATTTCCAGGTCCGATAGAAACGATAAACTAAGAGAGATATTTTGCCGAACGGATAGGTATGGGAATTCGTTTTTCCCCCGAACAATAAGGGACTTCAATAAATGCTAGGCGTAATTTCATTAGAGCGTTTCCTTTTTATCTTTAAGCGGCTGGTGTCCTAACACCCCCCGCCACACGCCTATTGAGGCGGCTTGCGGGGTTATATGTAGATGTAGATGAATTGTATTTTGTTACTAAGCAGGTGATTTACCGGGAATTAGAGTAAGCCATGTTTAAACAAAAATAAAAAAATTAACCATCCGTGTGGGGCCCTGGGGTTGTGCCCCGTTTGCTCCGGCGGTAGTTACAGCCCTGGTGGTGATACCCATTGTTCAACCTTCAAGCCTTAACGTCTAAACGATAAGAATAATCAACTTTTCAAACTTACTTGCATTGAAGATAACATCGGCGGAAATGTTGCTCCCACGGTGAAAACGACATGGTAAGATTTCACAGCCAGCGATCTTAACTTCAAGAGGTAATGGCCCACGTACATGTTCTATGGAAAAAGTTAGGAGTTTTCTTCACCAAAATAAGTCACTTTTTATCGTCATAAATCTTAGTTCCAAAAGTATTATCCACGCAGTTTGAAATGGAAGAATAGTCCATTGGCCATGAAAGCAGTGCTTGTAGCTCTTATGAAACCAGAGTAACTCAAAAAGAAAACGGAATAATTAAATTTTAGTTGCGTTATATATCAAAACCTTCGTGTTAGTTAAAATAAACAAAAATGCACATCAAAATGTCGATGGCGTGTAGACCCAGTTAGTATTAAGGAAAAATGTGTTACTCCAAAGTTTGATAGTGAAGCGCGCCGATGCCTTCATTAAAACTCAAGTTTAAGAAACGGAGTAAAAGCACTTGGAGTGATCGAGTGAAGTAATTTCAGAGATCGGGAATCAACTGCTGGTTTCCTAGACAAATTTGGGCCATTGCATTTTATGGTTTCGTACTCGTCATCTGATGGATGAAGTAAATGATGTTTCGGACAGCATAGCCGCCGGCAATAATGTATTGAGCAATTGCGAATATTACGCTGGACGCAGAGCAAACTTAAATGCCATTATTTAATCTGAAATATTCCTCTTTTTTTATCTAAGTTTCATCAGTACATGGGGCCATTTTTTTAAATTGAACTAATAATGTACTCGTCATAAATATAGCTACAAAAGACTTAGAAGGAATATTAATTCGATCTCCATGGAATTGACTTTCAAGCCCTTAATGTATCTATTCATCTCGTTGATTTTCAATTACTAGCTTGCTACTTTTCTATGATAGGGCACTCTTTTTCATAACATATCCAATCCATAATTGATAGCCGGATAAGAAAATTCCCATTAGCGACAGCAAAAATTGTTCAATTAGCTAAATCCAATTCTCTGAGAGTGACCACATTTTACGAAAAAATGTAGCCATAAAGCGTGAAGACAGACACAAATACATATATAGTTTATCGGTCCAAATCCCCAAAGTTATTAAAATTCACCATCCATCAGTTGATTTCTTTGGATTGAGAATAAAATCAAAACAATATTGGATAAATCCCCATTTCACTTACCGCAAGGAAGGATTACGGTCGCCTGAATGATGTGCAACGGGAGGAACAAACTCAGCAGAGAAAGGAATCCAGTTATTTTCAGCATTTCTAACAACCACAAAAATCGTACACTTCCAAGTGTGTAGTACCTACAGCAGATGAGACTAAAACTTCAGCTCATCGAAATAGTGTGCGGCTTCACACAACCAGTCCATATATCCCCCACAGAATTGTTTACCCAACCGATCCCAGGTGTCCTAGGGAAATTAATGCCGATGTAGGCGTTTCTTCAAATGTTGTTGCCTCCAAAAAAAATGCTGACCTGTGTCTAGCTGCCACGAGGGGGTCAAGCATGATGACGAAAGCCATTTGGGTAAACGCAGACAGTATACATACGTAAACAGATTTCGTCACCCCTTGACTTAGCTTCGGTGAATGGAACGTGTAATGAATTACCTTACCGCAACTTCTCATCGTTCGTTTAAATAAATGGATCGCATTTTCCCCAAAGATTCTTTTGATACAGTGTGTTGCCATAGCATTATGACTATAATTTTCCAGCCTAAGGAACCTACTAGCAATAATTTCCTCAAAAGTCCTCAAAATTGGCATGCAAAATATGAAAAACTAATATAAAAATTATGACGAGTATTGAGTCGTGATCTTGTAGTGGTTCATAGGGAACTGGGCCAGAACGAAGGCGAAGATATTCTCTATGTTAGTGAGCTTGTTAGAGATATAATAAAATAGTTTATTCTACGCGTTTCAGCTGTCTAAAAACAATGAAAAATACAATTTATGCAAAAATAAAATGAGCAATTGATTACCGCTCCAGCCACCTTAATTTCTATGTTTAGAAAGTACTGGGGCCCTGAGGGTTTGGGGGTATGGAATATCCCCCAGCTTGCCGAGCTCGATTTAATAAGCTGAGGAAAGGCTCCAGAACTCCGTTCCGGTATTGTAAGAAGTACGCACCGGCTGAAATGAAGCCCTGAGCAGTAGGAGGGATGGATGCGGAGTAATAACGGAGCTCTTTACCGCTAGTGAAAGCATTATTCCATCGTTGTCTCAGTTTTATGTCATAATAACATTAAATTCCTCTCACACATTGATCGAAATAGTCACTACGTCGGAATAGTCACTACAAGTACTGTTTTTCTCATCAAGGGAGAGTTAGAGAGAGGGGGTCAAAACTTTGAACCAAAACACGAAAAAGGGATAAGAAATGGAATCAATACCCTTCAAATATTTTACTGTCATTATACTTAAAGGGCTTTCTCTCTGCGCCTTGATGTTATGTTGTAATGAGCCGAGACATCGTCTAACACCTGGCACCACGTGGAGTTAGTACACACTGGGAGTATGGTAATAGAGCAGGGCCTTCTTGCATAAAATCAGCGAGTCACCATCGGACGAATGCCTTCATTGCCCGGGAAAAGTTGATGACGCAAAACATACCTACTTCTCATGCGATAAGTGCGCCCTGCAGCGGACTTCACCTTCATCGGATATCGGGCTACAAATAACTCCAGAAAACATCGTACAAATAATGCTAGGAGAGAAAAACTGGAACCTGGAGGCAATATATGCACAAAGCATTTTGAAAGCAAAGAAGGCAGACTCCGACCGTCTCAACGAAATGGGTTGATATCAGTGGCGGATACATATGGGGGGCGCGCGAACCCCCCTTGCGGGGCCGCTAGCATTGCCGCCTGCGGCGCCCCCACCAGTCAGCCCGCACGCTATTCGTCCGTGTCTTTCGTCAGTCGACTCTGAGTCGAGTTATAGAGTAGTTGTACTTTCTTATGTAGCACGCGCGCGAGTCCGCGTCATCGTATTTTATATGTTTCTGTCTGGCACATAGATAGCTAACCTACGAGAAAAGTCGCGGCCATTTTAGTGATCTCGATACGTTATTCCACGAACATGCATATACATGTTCATGCGTTATTCTGTCTGGCATTTGTTCGAAAAAAGTCACGAATATTCTACTGTTTGTATTTGTTCACACTCCTTAAAAGTCTGGAAGCGAACATTCTGGCACCGAATGTTCTCGAAACAACCGAGCTACATATATAAGGGAAGCGGAGTCGCTGCCAGTCAGTCAGTTTGAAAGCTACAATCGTCGCGATAACTTGTGCCCCCCCCCTTAAGTTTTTTCTGTATCCGCCACTGGTTGATATAGACTAGATATACCCGGCGGAATAATGAAAAATGGCCTAGCACGAAGTAAATTGACAAATGGTTCCGTGCTAGTGCCCGAGGGGAAATGGGGGAAAGTTTTAGTCAGTAGTCCGGTAACGGGAGTCCATAAATGGATTTCACCCCTCCATAAAAAAATAGAGCTGGCCCAATCTTCAAAACGAGGCTTGGGATTCCATTCATGCCCTCTTTCCAGAAGCTTTGCGTTCCCATTTAGAGCAATATTTATTCATTATTCAGTTATGAGGTATGTGACAATAATATCTGTTAATAATCAACGGAGCTGTTAATAATCAACGGAGATAATTAAAGATAACATGCGTGTGTCACATATGAGAATGATTTAAAAAAGAAAACTTTAAAGAAGAAAAGACACTCTGTATGATTCAATACTTGATTAATCCATTTTTGCGAAGAAAGAGTTAAGCATTAAGGTAAGTTCCGGTTTTACTAATCTCGCTAAATATAATTTGTTGTAACAATTAATTCCTCAAAAGCTTGAGGCCGGGATGTAATTTTAGCCAATTTTTAAGGAGAGATGAAAGTCATATTAGTTAAATCCCTTCTTTATTCACTTCTGGTAACGTGCAAATTTCTATAAACGTTCCCTAAAATCAAATATCATTATAAAACCCTCTCTATTCTTTGTCATGATATAAAACGAGAAGCCCCCTGGGCTAGTCAGCACACAATTAATTAATTTAGGAAGAGATATAAGCTAAAGGTTTAGGGGCTGCCCAGAAAGACGCATTCCTTTTCTCCCATATCCACCCGCACTTACGTTCTCACCCCTTGTGAGGATCTTACAGGTTTTTCTACGGAGTTGAAACCACAAATATAGAAATAGAGGCAATCCGCAACCTTTCTCTATAACTTTCATTAACGTTAGTGCGTAGGTTTCCGCGGTATCTGAAACTGTTATACAGACAAGCCAACGAACGCGGTGAAATCCCGGAAGTCATGCAGAAGCCAACTCACCGACGCCGCGGAAACCTACGCAGTAACATAACCTGCCTCCACGGAGAGCAGATACACAGGAAGATAAGGAGTTTTGAGAAGCTGCGGAAGAAGAAAGGAAGATTCTTGTCTTTCTTAGCCTTCCTCCAACGCTGCAGGGACACAAACGCCCTGCGTGGAGGTCAAGCACCACCTGAACACTCCATCGGCTAAGAGAATCCTCCGCCACGCCAGCGAAGCTTTATTGAGAGAACGTATCCACTAAAATCTGAGTTCTCTCAAAGGGTGCTCGGATGAGCTTCTCGTCACACATTGGGAGCTTGGCTGTCTTAAAATCTGCAGATTGGGACACAATCGAGAAGATAACGCACGAATCCTCTCACCCCGCTCAAGACAATAAAACAAGAGATTCGCAGATCAAGAGGTTCGAGACTGACAATGAGTAGCAGGCAACACCAGAATACTGGCCCTGAAAAGGACCGTTCCGTCGTCAGCCAAACGTAACTTACACAAGTTGACGCGGCTACCTCGATATTATCCAAGGGTCTCAACTTTACATTGACTCCTACGTCTCTACCAACGGAGAAAATCATCTCTGAAGTGTAGTCCACCATCTGAAAACTACCCGAGGGACCCGCCGATGAAATCAGGGAAGACGCGGCCCTCCTCCGCAACACAAAAGCACCGAAGCCCAACATCACAACATGCGCAGAAAGGAAAGCACTTAAGAAACTACATAACAGCTGTGATATCCTCACCTGCTGACAAGGGCAACGCCACAGTATTATTGACCAAGGACTAAGAAAACAAGATTTCACAGCCCCCCCAAGGTACGTACCATAGGAAGCTGAAGGCCGATTCAACTGCCAAAACAGACCGGAACACCAGTGCCATCATAAATGTAGTACGGTACACTTATTCGGTTTCGAATCTAAGTCAAGCCAAATGAATTTTTCATGGCGAATTTCCTTGCCCTTGGTGCAAGATTTATAAGCCAAACATTCCAACACAAACAAGCCAAGAGGAAACTAGGTTAAACAATAACAGAATTCAGTCAGATTGAAAAATACCAATGCACATCATTTTATTAGAAAAAGTAAATACATGGAATGGTTAGGAAACTCTTCTCTTTCTCCTCTTTACCTATGGTGAACGGAAAGGCATTTTAATGTTTATCAAAAAACATTGCAGCTGACTTTTGCACATTTTAACCACAGGATATTAAATTGCTAGCAGTGAAAATGGGAAAATAACTGACACGCACTATTAATGATTGGCTACTTGACACCACTCATTACGTCTGCCATCCTCGGCGAAAATGGGAGATATTGACTGCGTGTTGCCGTATTTATTTATTCATCGGAACATAGCAGGGCTCGTTATATCCTTGCATTATTATTCATTAATATCGTCTGGCTAAAGAGTGATACCAGCAAAATTGGCAGCGTGGGCATGAAGCGGCAGCTGACGTCACTAGGGTAGTTCACTCACTCGACGTCATTGGGGAATATCGCTACTGTACATGGCACCCAATAGTGGCACCCAAGGTCGCTCTAACCCAGGTCGTGACACGCACTTGACTAATGTAATCCGCCATCTTGGATCCATGTCGCTGCGGGAATTCAAATTCTCCATGCTAATGAATGGCCGACATCGGTTAAAAGAACCACGGATATCTCACCTAATACGCAAGATAAAACAACAAAACTTGCGAAAACAATAGGCAATAGCATGGTACTTTGGAATATGCTTAGACATCCAGGCTGAAGTCTTCCGTTCGACTCCAGAAAAATCGTGAAATTACCTCCGACTCCGAACTTTCAGCTAGGTTACGCGGCAAACATATGCATAAGGATCCACGAATATCTTAATTAATACGCAAGGTAACACAATGAAACTTTCAAGAAATATAGACAATGACATGCTTCTTAGGAATATGTTTAGACATTGAGGCTGAAGTCTTCCGTTCGACTCCAGAAAAATCGTGAAATTACCTCCGACTCCGAACTTTCAGCTAGGTTACACGGCAAACATATGCATAAGAAACCACGAATATCTTTAGTAATTCGTAAGGTAAAACAATGAAACTTGCAAATACAATAGGCAATAATATGGTACTTGGGAATATGTTTAGACATTCGGGCTTAAGTCTTCCGTTCGACTCCATAAAAATCGTGAATTTACCTCCGACTCCGAACTTTCAGCTAGGTTACGTGGCAAACATATACATAAGGAACCACGAATATCCCAAAAAATACGTAAGGAAAAACAATGAAACTTACAACAAAAATTGGCAATAACATGGTACTTGGGAATACGTTTTGAAATTGAGGCTGAAGTCTTCCGTTCGACTCCAGAAAAATCTTGAAATTTACCTCCGACTCCTGACTTTCAGCTGGGTTTCGCGGCAAGCATATGCTGCAAAAGGAACCACGAATATGTTCAGTAATTTGTAAGGTAAAACAATGCAACTTTCAAGAACTATAGACAATGATATGCTTCTTAGGAATATATTTAGACATTGAGGCTGAAGTCTTCCGTTCGCCTCCAGAAAAATCGTGAATTTACCTCCGACTCCGAACTTTCAGCTAGGTTACGCGTCAAACATATGCATAAGGATCCACGAATATCTTAATAAATACGCAAGATAAAACAATGCAACTTTCAAGAACTATAGACAATGATATACTTCTTAGGAATAAGGTTAGACATTGAGGCTGAAGTCTTCCGTTCGCCTCCAGAAAAATCGTGAATTTACCTCCGACTAAGAACTTTCAGCTAGGTTACGCGTCAAACATATGCATAAGGATCCACGAATATCTTAATAAATACGCAAGGTAAAACAATGAAACTTACAAGAACAATAGAAAAGGACATGCTTCTTATGAAAATGTTTAGATATCCGGGATTAATTCTTTTGTTCGACTCCAGAAAAATCGTGAATTTACCTCAGACTCCGAACTTTCAGCTAGGTTACGCGTCAAACATATGCATAAGGATCCGTGAATATCTTAATAAATACGCAAGGTAAAACAATGAAACTTGCGAAAACAATAGGCAATAACATAGAATTTGGGAATATGTTTAGACATTCGGGCTTAAGTCATCCAATCGACTCAGGAAAAATCGTGAATTTACCTCCGACTCCGAACTTTCAGCTAGGTTTCGCAGCAAACATATGCATATCTCGGAGGTTTATTTCAACCGCAGTAATATTGTGGAAATACTTCTGGGAGGATTCTTCGGACAGTTTTCGGAAAGTATCATTACTTACTCTTTTCCTAATGCATGCATCTGAGCGGGTACTCCTCCAGGATCTACACATTGTAGAATGGATCACTTTTTATATCCATCATTTTGCGGATTCACGTAAGGTAGGTATAGAATGAGGTAGTGAAATGAAAATATGATGCTGAATTTTACAATATATATTTATAATTGAGCAAGGTATTCCACATCACCAAGTGCTAGAAGTGCTAGACCCCTCACCACAAAAGCAAGAGCATGGGTGGCCAATTTCCCAGGGTCCTCTCCTTTACGTAGAACTTCAGGGGAAGTCATTCCCACATATCTCTTCAGCCCCTTGTCAAATTCAAGAGTTGGCCGTATCTGCATTTCATCAATGCATAAAATGCACTTCTTGGCCATATCATTCTCCCTACAGAGTTTGACACCCAACCAGTGAATGATATCCTCCTGGATACCTGGGGCAAAAGTGGTGGCCTCGATCCTCCTGCACAGAGTTCTGTATGACGGCAGAGGTAAATCTATCTCGCCCAGAAACTCATACCCTCTGTGGCCAACAGCAGCTCTGATCCTGAACGCCTTCTTAATCGTCTTCTTAGTCCACATGTATGGGTTGGATGGACCTTTATAAGTCAGGCGCTGAATCTGGTCTGGCTCAAAAAGGCCACCCAACCTTTGTACCAGTTCCTCTTTCTCCTCCTTTAATTGCAGCACCTTGAAAGTAAAGAATTGATATCAATTTGGCATATTAATAATAATATATTTATGCATTTGTCCAGAGATTTGCAGTTTGCACACAAATAAAGGACACTCCAATAAAGATAACAGCAGAGTAATACCTAGATACACGTAATGGAACACTTGAGAGAAGTATTAATGCAATTTAAATAGTAAACACCTTAAATTAAATTCTTGCAACAATTAAATTGGGATTTAGAATTACATATGCATAAATTCAATGAACTAGTAAAATAAATTGTTATGAAGAAACTTCAGAATTTTTTCTTTAAAACAACTCTTTTTTTCATATTAATCTCAGGAGGTAAACTATTAAACATCTTATAGCCCATAAATTTAGGTCCTTGAGCAGTGTTATATGTTATATTTCCTAATAAACTTTTGATGAAGGTCTATATAGTACAACAGAAGGTTTTATATAGAACAACATGTTGGTGGGGTGCACACAAGTAGGATTCAATCCACTTATAAGGAATACCTCGTATAGCGTAAAATTTCAGTTTAAGCAAAAGTAGCTCTTGATTTACAAGATCAAAGGCCTTAGAAAAGTGAAAGAAGAGAGAGTGAATTCATTTCCTGTTTATTTACTTTGCCTTTGTAAAGAGGAACAACTTTGGCAGTTGTAGAGTGAATGAATATTGCTCAGCCAGGCAATATAACCTTCACCATAAGGCATCTTTCGTTATAATGAATGCTATTTTTTGTAGGACCATTAACTATATATGGCAACAATACATTTTTTATTAACGCTTGGCTGACACATTATTTAAATGTTTGAAAAGTAGAACATAATCATCGTGAATAAGTGTAGTGAAATAGAAGTTTAGGTATGCCATAAAATGAATAAGGTATATGCATAATAATGGGCCAAGGCGTAGCTCTTAAAGAAAGTGGATGAAGGATTAAAATGGCCAAGCAAATTGTGGTACACAAATCTTGCTTTAAAATGTATCTTTCATTCATACAAACTATGTACTCATGGCATTCAGGCAGTTACATAAAAAATTAACTGTAATTAAAGATATGGTGTCTTAAAATACAATAAGAAGTCTCAGAAGACAGTACTGATCCTTTCACTAATACATCAACTTCAGTCATGGGCATATCCTATTCATTCAATCAAACTTCAGTGTATGCCATTTCTAATTACACATTAAACAACGAAAATCTTGCTTTCATTTAGACATTACATTTTAAACAAGATAATTCTTATTAATACTCAACATATTTGAGCGCATAAAAACATATATGTATGGTACCCTTGATACCTATAATTGTGAGCTATTCTGACAGGGACCCCTTATATGATGCAAACTGCCAAATCTTATCCTCTACACAAAAACTCCCCAAGCATCTATATAAGGACCTCTATTAATTCTCCTCTTTATATATGACCTCCTAAATCACCTATCACACTCCAAAACCACCCTTTATGCAGATAGAATAGAATAATAGAATAGAATAGAATGATACATCGGCCACTGTCACAGCTGATTTCCTAAATAATTTAATATGTTAACACAACCATACTCCAAATGCATGAGTGGTACAAAAGTGACAATCTAGTAATAAAGAAAGAAAAAACACAGCTCATCCAATTAATAAGTAACAACTATGAAAAAGTGGTCTCCCCAAATAAACCTAGAGTGGTCTCCCCATGTTCGTTGGAATTGTGATAAATTTTTTTTGGTATCATAATGATTAGAAAGCTACCTCCTGCTGTATCCATTGACATTTCAAAAATGATATATTAAGCCAAAGTGAATTCATATATATTTCTTACAGAATTGTTCAGGGGAAATTCAACCATAGCTAGTAAAGCCTTCTCTGCCCAGAAATAAACAGTTAAAGCTATGTTCCAAGTCCCTATCCGTACCCCTGGAAAATCACTTTTAACCGAAGCAAATATACTAACATTTCCCTCTATTTACATCTTATCATGTGTTTGCTTTGTTAAATAAAATCCTGAATGACAATGAACTCCATTTATCATGACTACTACACCCATTCTAACAATAACGTACATGCCAGTCAGTATATTCATACTCCCTTTTCGCAAAAGGCACCTATCACTCAGCCTCAGTACTGTACATATTAGATTGCCAAACGAATTCAAAACCATTACCTCTCCCGTGATTTCTAAAGGAGAGCCAAAAAATGCCTAACCAAGAAAAGCTACTAGGTATGATGTAAGACAATTTCAAAGAGATTGTATTTAAACAACTTTGTACATAAATGAAATGAAACCTTTAAGATTAAAATCAACGTAGGTACTCACTTGAGCTTTCAGCCTGCGAATTTCCTTCTTTAACTCCAATATTTCCTGATCTGGTTCCGGCAAATCTTCCACCGAATCATCCAATGTAACATTGTCACAGGTGTTATCGATGTTCACAGCAACTATTGGGAGAAAAAATAAAGGAATATAAGGAAAACTGCTCACATCAACATGTAATGCGAACATAATGAACATAGACGGAAACATTAAAACCAGCGAGCACATAGGAGTACATTCATGACCCACGCTTGGCATTAAATACATGAAATATTCAAATAGATAGCACTTAAAGGTAACAATTTATAATATTCGTAAAAAAAATTGATGTGCAGCAGTTATAGCCAATCTAAGTCATTAAATCCGAGCAACATACATATACATCATGGAGGAGCCGCGAGCACGTTTTTCCAATTCACGTCAAAACTGGACTTTCCCATTTACATTTAACTATAGTCACTTACTTCCATCGCCCGAACATATAATTTTGAGAATTAATGGTTATTTGGAGCAAATGTAGCCTTAAATGGTTAAAATATCGAAAAACACTTTACCAGACACAAGCGTGCTCCTGCTGTAGGTTTCCACTTATCCCGGCGGCAGTTCAACACCCACACCTTTCTTCTTGCTGGATCAGTAGGAAAACGAAACAATCTACAGTTTTTCGTTCTGTTCGAGCAACTTGGAGCACTACAACACACCATTTTCACGAGTTGTTTCTTCCTCACTGGAGAGCGACAATGCTATAATACGTCGAGATGGATCCAAGATGGAGAAATTATGATGCATTATGGGATCGTGTCATGACCTGGGTATAGCGGCCTTGGTGGCACCCACAGATATATATATCTGTGGTGGCACCCAAGGCCGCTATACCCGCTAGGGTTAGAGCGACCTTGGTGGCACCCTAGGTCCGTAAAGTACAGACCTTGGTGGTACCAGATATAGACGGACCTTGTGGCACCATTCAAAACCATCATCTTTCGACGCTTATTAGATATAAGTAATGAAACAAGCAGCGTAGAGAAGTGGGACCAACTGGCTTTTATTTAAGTTTTTGAAATAATTGCAGAAAATATATATTTTTTAAATTAGTAGACTTTCCAATTCACTAGAACACAACAAGCTTATACCAGCCCATAGTACATACATAGAGAATACTATGGGGCTATACTTGGATTGGAACACAGCCTTGCCAGCCTTACTCTTCAGTTGTCGTATTTGCCTTGTTGATGGAATGGTAAAGCCAAAAATATTTGTTTGGGAAAAATTTGTATGATGCGGTAGTGATGACATCTTAATAAACCACCCGCACTACACACTGGAGTGGAGGTCTGACTGGATTATCTGAGTCCGGATTAGCGAGGGTCCACTGTATTACTAGCGTTGCCTAGCATCTTTGGGTGATATGGCTGGTTTATCACACAAATCTAAGCTTAGAAATCGATTAGGCATCCTATTTGTTATTGGTTACGGTAAAAAAACGGCAAAAAGACGGTGAGAGACGCATATGTGGAATGCGGGAGTGAAATATGCGCAGAATATCCCCGGGAGTTTTCATTCCAATCGCTCATACCAGAAAGGAAAGATCGCAGTTGTAGCTGGAAGAGACTTTCGTATAAATGTAGTTCGAGGAGGAAAATCAGCAACGGCTCAAAGTTGAACTTAATACCAATAAAATCGTCCGCCTATGATTTGCTCAGAAAACCCTCAGCTTCAAGCTGCTGCGTTATCTCTATGAGTTTACTCATTGATTTAAAACCTTTATTTAGGAGAATTAATCGACTTAACATAAACGTAATTTACGTTTACTATGGGTACTATTTAAGTTCGTTACATAAAAAAGGGTTTTTAAAATGTGCAGTAAAAACATTTTGGCCCAATAAAAGAAACCTAGGTTATTCACAACACAAGTCTCGACAAATAGTGTGTAAATCCAAAGGGAAAAGATGCAATCGTTGATGACGCAGTAAATATGTAGAATCAATTTCTGAATGTGCAGCCGAGTCCAGTTCTGCCCACCTGGACTTATAATGATGATAATTTATTTGTCTTCTATTTATTTGTCTATAATGATAAAGGATCTTACATAGAAGATATAAGACATGTCACAAAATACAATAGTTTAAGCATCGTAGGTTAACAAAATATATACTATTATTGTAAAGATATTCACATAAAAGACGCGACGAGCATTCATTTTCTGAGTATAATAAGTATAACGCAAGTGAGATAAAACAATGATGAATAATACATCTACGATAATAAATCCAAAATGAAAGCAGGCTATATCAGCAGAAAATCTTAAAATTACCTTGTCAAACAGATATTCATTCTTTGGCCATTCTAGAAAAAATGAAAAAATAAACAGGAACAGAATACAAGAATTTAGTAATGCATATTCAAATTTTTTTATATTAATTTGAAAAATATTTAAACTGCTGTCATAAAGATATTCATTAACAGCAAAATAATGCTTTCTTTGCAGGAAGAATTTCACCCTTTTTAAAACGACACATTTGATTCAATATATTTTAAATTTTGAGGAAGTTAATTGTTATTAATTTATTCTGAAACACATTTCTCTTGGGCCCAGCTTTGCTTGGCTGGTCCTTACCATCCTTACTGAATTATAATGAAGACTTTTCCTGTTGACAATGACACGGCTACCACAATGATGTGCTACTACCACACAGTAATCGACTTACTGGCACATATTAAGTTATTCTTAATTCATATTATGGCAATAATCAAAGTTTTCGCGATATATTCGGTCCTGATGTTGTAAATCACTGGAAATCGAATGGTGCTGTATTAGCAATAGCCGTGAAGACATTACATACAAGATATTTGAAAATCTAATGTTGGTCTTAACAAGTAGGGAATATTGTGAGTTCTATTTTCTTCACGAGTAATTTTCAATGCAAACTACTATTTTTATTCGCAAATGCCAAAATAAGTGAAGAAACATTAATTTTTAATTTCAAAGTTTGTTGCTCCAGTGCTTTCGATTTTTTGTAATCACAAGAATACATTTACAATTTAATTTAAGAAATCCGGAAATGTACGAGCCTTCTAACCTCATGGACAATGACTAAAGTCATCGGTGACAGAGGGCTCATGAAAAAAATCCATAAATTTCATTCTGAGAAATCTTTGGATAGCCTGGATTTTGCTCTACCCGAACAACTCCTTGCTCCATATAGGGGCTGTCCATAAATGATGTCCTACAATTTTCGACCAAACTAGACCCCCCCCTCCCCGCCCCCTTTAATGATGTCACAAAAATGAAAAAAACCTCTACCCCCCTTAACAGTCTGAGTAAAAATAAGACGTAATACACAGTGGAAGTGTGGATGTCACATGAAGCATAGCCCCCCCTCCCCCGTCACACATTGTCACAAGGTGGTGACCCCTCCCCCCTCAATCATGTGGACATCATTTATGGACAGCCCCATAGCATGTATTTGTGTCAGACTACTGTAAACAATAGACCCCACTTTACGAACGGTTCACATCATAATCATAAACTCGCACTGGGAAAGCACGTGCATTTCTGGATTTCTCAAATTATAAATGCATTAAATTAAAAATTAAATTGTAAATGCATTATTGTGAATGCAACATATCAAAAGCAATGGAGCAACAAACTTTGAAATAAAAAATTAATGTTTCTTTAGTTATTTTGGCATTTCACAGCCCACATTGATAGAGTCACTTGGACTGCCATCGGGAATCTTGATGCTGCCTTTTGTGGCCCAGGCTCAGCAAGTGGTCTTCATGCATCTCCCGTACAAAGCACTGTCATTCCTAGTCATGGACCTTTCAATCAACTCCGCAAATTTGGTGGTTCTGTTGTAATTATGTGCGGTAAAAAAAGGCTTCATGCACAGGTGATAAAATGTGGCACAATGTATGTGCAGTAGGTTTGTGGAACAGCAAAGTAGTTTTTGATAATTTTAAATTTAGAATGCCTTCAACCAGCTATGCTCACAATGAACATTTTATATAATTGTTATTGGGCCATATCTAGCAATAATGCACTCAAATATGTTCGGGTGAAACCACATTCGGACATAACATGCATGATTCCACTGGAAATAAGAGAGAGCGAGAGAGACTGTTGAACAGACAAGTAAAAAAATTTGATTTTCCTTTTCAACATTCACGATCATAACAGAAAGTGACACAAACTTAAGCAAATTTCCATTTTCATCCCCTTTACTACTCTTCGCTTTTCATGGCCTGGAACCTAATGCCCCCTTTTCACACTCATTCGCAGTTGCATACAGGGCAATATTTTGATACGCTTTTCCATAGTATCATCATGGGTACTGTGAAAGAATATTTTTTTACTGGTAGGTATATCAATATGTTTGATCTCCCAATACAGCAGAGTCCCGTTTTTCCAAACTACATAATTGGGACCGATGCCTGTTCAGATAGTGCAATTTTTGGATAAATCAAAGTATAAGGACTAGAAAGCAGGTTGTAAATGGTAGCTAACCAATGGTGATGTTTACGCACCTACAAAATCGTGGCTCCACCCAGTTGGTGATTCCAGTTGCCACCTGCAAGTTGGTGACTCCACTGGCAAGATCGTAGGGGCTTTGCCATTTTTGCTTGAATTTTGTCTGAATTAACTGAAATTTTGGATTAACACAGTTTGGATCATTGGGACTCTACTGTATACACAAACCTATGGAGTGAATAGTAAATCTCCTTTTCTGATGAAGATTGCAGTTACAATGAAGAATACATATTTTCAATTTTATAATATTAAACAAAAACACGAATTTCTCTATCTCATAAACAAATAAAGTATAGTAATGAAATTTACATGATTACCAGTGAGCAAATAAATCTACATCTACATCTACATATTACCCCGCAAGCCGCCTCAATAGGCGTGTGGCGGGGGGTGTTAGGACACCAGCCGTTTAAAGATAAAAAGGAAACGCTCTAATGAAATTACGCCTAGCATTTATTGAAGTCCCTTATTGTTCGGGGGAAAAACGAATTCCCATACCTATCCGTTCGGCAAAATATCTCTCTTAATTTATCGTTTCTGTCGGACCTGGAAATATAGTGGGGTTCTAATATTATGTTCTCCGTGTCGCTCTGAAAGATATCTATTCTCAATTGTTCAAGCAATCTAAGCCTAGCGCGCAGCCTCCGAGTCTCTAGCGGTTCCCAGCCTAATTCGTTTAACATCTGTGTAACGCTGTCAGTGCGCCCGTAGCTGTTTTTGACGAATCGCGCAGCTTTCCTTTGTATTTTATTAAGTTCCCGGACTAAGTATTTCTGCACCGGATCCCATATGCTCGCTGCATATTCAAGGTGTGGCCGGACGAGTGCGAAATAGCACCTCTCTTTTACTTTTTCATCCGAAAATCTTCCCACAATACGCTTGACGAATCCTAGCTTCTTCAGAGCTCTGCCACAAATATTTCTTATATGTGCTCCCCACGATAGGTCCGAAGTTATCGTAACTCCTAGATACTTCACTTCATCTGTCGCCTTTATGTTAACACCATCCACAGCATATACTTGGGAATAGTTGGACGACTTCCGAAAGAAATTTACCGCCGTGCATTTGCTCAGATTAAGTTCGAGTCCCCACTCTTGGCTCCACACATGAACGTTGTTTAAATCCGATGATAGAGTTTTAAAGTCAGAGTGATCACTAATTTCACGATAGATGACAGCGTCGTCGGCAAATAGACGTATTTTACTGCTAATTCGAGAGCATAGATCATTTATGTATATAATGAACAAAAGGGGTCCGATCACGCTTCCTTGCGGGACACCTGATGTCACTTTAACGACATCAGAGCTAATTCCGTCAAGAACTACCTTTTGCTTACGATCACTCAGAAAGTCGCGTATCCAGTTTACTACTGTTTCGTTTAGGCCGCATGACTGTAATTTGTATAAAAGTTTGTTATGAGGTACCGTGTCGAAAGCTTTCTTAAAATCTAGAAATAATGCGTCAACTTGTCTTTTCGATTCACCAGATTTGAGAACGTCATGAAGAAAGAGCGCGAGTTGTGTTTCACATGATCTACCTTTCCGGAAGCCGTGCTGACAGCCATGGAGGACGTTACGACTGTCCAGGAACGTCATGACATTGCTAACGACGATATGTTCGAGTATCTTGCCTATAATCGACGTTAATGAAATTGGTCGATAGTTCCCTGGGTCGTGTCTGTTTCCCTTTTTGAATATCGGTGTAACGTTTGCAATTTTCCAGTCTAATGGTATCTTTCCTTCAGACAATGACTTCTTGAATATTATGTCTAAGAACGGTGCGATCTGTGGCGCTAACTCCTTGAGGACACGCGCGGGTATTCCCTCCGGACCCGGAGATTTACTATTTTTTATCGACTGTAGCTTAGGGTGTTGCTTATTTTTTATTTTTTCTAAGATTTTCGATTTCTACCTCTTAAAATATGCTCTGGGGTACAGAATGGATATCTTAAAAATGTCAGCCCTATTGTTTAACATTTAGAGGTCGCTCAAAGAGCATAAATGCAACAACAATTAATTTTCCCCATTTGAGGAAATAACATCAATTTAAGGGCTAACGCACAATTTTACAGCCCTTTAGGGTCGAAATTCGCTCCATTTTAGCGTCCGCTCAACTTTTCCAGGAATTAAATATTTTTCCGTGAGCTACAGCCGCGTGTCACACCCCTGACGGCGAGCCGGTTGCTCGCGGGCCGCATTTGCGGTCAGCTGATAGGTCCTGCGCCCCTCATTGCCTTACTCCCCCCTCGCTTCCCTTACGAGAGTCGGCGGAGGGAGGGAGGTGTCGAATACCTTGGTGACATTTGCACACTGCTAATTATTCACACAAAGTTATAATCCTTACAAGACCGAGGTAAAGCTCTAATTTATACATGTGTTTACGCTTTTGTCGTAAAGAGGAAGAAAAATTACTTTTTTAACAGTTAAGTTAGTGAAAGAGACAACATCGATTCACAAAAAAACTTCCTTCCTTTAATACTGTCACAAAATCTTAAATAAAGCAGCACAACATATTAAGAACACTTATTTATTATCACAAATCCAAATGACATTGCTTTATAAGGATGGACTTTCGCGAGTCTTTTATAGCCCTTTGGAAGTGAGCAGCACCAAGGAGTAAATACTGGAAACTATCCTCTTTGTACGTAATAGGCTTGTTGAAATTCTCCATCAACTTGATAGCGTGTTCAGCATGATCATTGGTCACACGCAAAGCCTTCATTTTATCTTGACTAATTCTGTAGTCGCTGTTGGTGTACCATGTCACAGGATCCTCTTCCAAAAAATCTTCTGGAATACAAAGTAATCGAAAGAATGAGAGAATATTCGTTGTGACAAATTGTACCATAGCTAACCTGTTGGTAAATTCCAACTTCCTGGGCAGTGGTTTAGAAGGATTTGGTACACCTTCATTGTTTTTTAGGTTGCATAAAAGTTTCTTTTTTTCATATGGGCTGACACTATCGTCGGAAAATGATAGTGCCGACAACTGTTCACTCAGATACCACAAGTGCCTGATGAATTTCTTTAGGGCAATGGATGCCGTTGCACTGTCAATGTTCCTATAGTCTTTCAATCTGGTTATTAGCTTCAAATCATTTTTTGGTGCCCCTGGAGCGTCTGTGGCTGTGTACCATGAAAAAAAAAATTTTTTTTTTAATGAAAACAGTCACATCTAGTAATCCCTTGCTTTCACTTTCTGATAAAATAAACAGATTTCTAAAATCCATATTTTTAATGAATATATATCCTTGGCCATCAATATAGCCCTATGGAAAGCTCCGGGTGGTCTAAACTTCATGCTTCGGGGGGGAGGTCTTCCAAGTACGACAATAAAAAGGTTTAAAAGCTCCAAATAGTCATCTCTAGGTTGACCAACCTGTGAATGCATTTGAAAAAATGAATAAAGTATATCTTACGCATCTATTAAAATGATAATGCAAGTGAATGTAAGTAGGCATAAGTATAGTCAGAGCTCATAATTACCTTTATTTTGTTGATAGCAAAATCAACTGTCTTGTTTGATGCATCACCGCTAAAATACTTAGCAATAGGCTCATATGAAAGAGCTTGAACATTATATTTGTCCATTACTGGCCATTCTTGTTGGAATCTTTTAAAGATTGATATTTCAGGCCCATCCACAGGATTAAGGTTGTGCTCAAACACTGCTTCCAGGATTATTTCTAAGGCATGGTGGTGGCAAGCAAGATACAAAACATATTGCTGTATTTTATCTTTTAAAATAACTGCATCACCATTCTTTGAACCTAATATATGATAAAAAAGAAATTTTCAGGTTGAAAATCCCATAAAATATGATAAACTGAGAACCTAAAATATGAAAACACCTCGTTACCTGTATTTACGCTGGTAGTATCAAATGAAAATGCTTTAATTTTGTTCTCTAATCTCCACTCCTCAACGCAGTCGTAAACAATCTCAGCAGTGGCTCGCTCACTGGCAGTTTTAGTGAGTATTGGAATCTGTAATGTTTTTTTCTTTCATCAATCGACCATGAGATTTATTGAACCATTTACTGACGTAATATGCAAAATAATATTTAAATTACTTGATTCAATGCAGGTGCGGGCGTGCAGACCTAACAGCTGACTGCGAATGTGGTCCGCGAGCAACCGGCTCGCCGTTAGGGGTGTGACACGCGGCTGTAGCTCGCGGAAAAATATTTAATTCCTGGAAAACAGTTGAGCGGACGTTAAAATGGAGCGAATTTCGACCCCAAAGGACTGTAAAATTGTGCGTTACCACTTAAATTGATGTCATTTCCTCAAATGGGGAAAATTAATTGTTATTGCATTTATGCTCTTTGAGCGACCTCTAAATGTTAAACAATAGGCCTGAAATTTTTAGGATATCCATTCTGCACCCCATAGCATATTTTATGAGGTAGAAATCGAAAATCCGAGAAGAAATAAAAAATAAGTAACACCCTACTGTAGCTGTTTAGTTATCCCATCACGTTGAATAGTGATTTCTTTCATCGGTTCCTCAGTGAATTGTATTTCAAAGTTACATGCAGTATCGTCTGTGGTGAATACACTTTTGATGTGGGAATTTAACGTGTTAGCTTTATCAATATTTTCGGTGACAAGTTAGATATATCAGAGCGCAATGGCAAAATAATCCTGGTTCTTTTAAATGCATCAGATTGGGAAACAATACGTTAACCCTTTCTAAATAAAACAAATATGCAATTAGTTCATTACATTTTATATTTTAAATGAAAATACAATCATATCACACAGATCGAATGTCATGTGAAAAACAAAATTTAACAAATTTTGTGCGTAATATGCCCTCTATTAAAAAAATATGTAGTGTGCCATAAATATTAACCATCTTATGATCACTAACAAAACACAAATTTTCATTTCTTTAGCTTTAAGCTAAAAATAATGCTCCAAAAATGCATATCTATCAGATTCGGCTATATTGAATACATATAGTTTGAATTGTAAAACCTTCAAGCTATTGGAATGGGGTAAGAGAAACATCACACAGGACCTATACATTTTATATACAAAGCATGTAGAGAACAATGAATAGTTCAATCATTACCTATATCATTTGAAGAATGGAAATTTTTAAAAATAAATTCTTCCACACAAAATTATCATCTAGTTAAGTTAGGATGAAAGATTTTCCATCAGATACACGGCATACTGTTGAGAAAATCAACAGAATCTCATACTGAGCCGGGCGTACAACCATTAACCTTTACCATAACCATTACAACCATTACCAGAGGTATTATTCAAACTCATACCCTCAGGCTGTGGTGAAAAATGCCCATGGTCATGTCATCTGGACAAAATGTTGTTCTGCTTATATTATTTAATGATCGCATGATCAGAGCATAGTAACTACCATCAAACCATGGTCAAGCATCACCCTGCTTACATGACATCCCAACACGTGTAGTTTCCATAGAGTTTAAGTATTGATCTCTTAATTTTTCCCTCTGCAATTCCTATTTCCTTCTTATTATTTTGAAATAAGAAAAAAATATAACTGTTTACCACTTTCCACACACACCTACAATGTGACAAATTGTCAAACTAAATAAAAAAATAACATTAGGACCAATTTATTCAGTCACTACGCTATCTGTGCTTTTTGTATCAACTGCAGTCTTCATATATACCATGACTAAAAAGAAATTGTGTCCAGATAGCTCAATACTGATAAATATATAATTATGACTAGATCATATGATCCTTTGAAAAGAATTCAGGTACTTAAAATATCACTGAAAATCAATTTTAAGCTAAAATAAAACCATATCAAAACTTGAACATAACAAGTACGTTAACATCATATCCAAAAATAACAGCAGATGAATAAAAAACAAGCTAGAAGGCAATTAAAAATATACACCCTTCTTATCACTTAGTATACTCCTTTGTACTCAGTGAATGGTACACAGTACATATTTTGATAATGATATACAAAGATGAGCATTTAATTTATCAGCAAATATGACGCAAATCACAGAAAAATGTAATAAAGCATAAATAACCCCCAAAGACCCAACAACTAAAGATGAATACTTGTGGATAATTTGTTTTTTATGGTAATTTTTTTGTCAAGGCCGTTTTACACGAGGCACTTAATTGCACAATCTAATGAATGCATTGATGAGCATTGAAAATTCCACTGTGTAAAGCAGTGAATTGTGTGTGCAAATGCATGTGCAAATGCAAAATGTTGCAAATTCATGTGCAAATGGATAAACGAGAGATGGGAAAATAGCCCTTGCTCTAATTCCAAGCCTGCATTCTCACATTGCGAATAAAACGCTAATTCAAATTGTGCAATAAAGTGACTCATGTAAAACGACCTTTACACTAGAAGATACGTGCTCATCATTACTGTTCTGGTAGAACTGCATCATTGGAATGCAAAAGTTAAGCACTACAGACGCTAAATTTTACTCCTTAAATAATACTTTAAGCTTCAATGCATGAAAACAGGAAGTACAGCTGTCAAAAATATTTTTCTTTTGAATTCTTACTTTCATCTTTGAATAAATACATACTAAGCATTAGTTAACTCAGCATTGAATTGAATCTTTTCAGTTCATACCACATTCATAAAATTAGAGCAGGAAGGAGAAGGGATGGGGAAATTTGAACCTTTGCTTTAAATCTCCTATTTACCTTATACTGACCTATGAATTAATCATCCCAACTTGCATCATTCATGACAGAAACTCCCTGTACAACCTCTGATACTCTGCATGTTATCAATGGCATTGCATGGCAAGCTGCTGAAGGTAAGGGATAACAAAGTACCTGTTATGAATTTTATACTAAGCCTGATTAAGAGTCTGTATGACAGAGAGTAGAACAAATTCTGAAATAGTCCCAGTGTCCAAAGAACTTAAAGCACTAAAAGAGATAGATGAAAAGTGTTTTCCTTAGAGATGGGACATTCGAATAGTCAAATTCTGGAATAATGAACTGTTTGTACTATTTGATATTCAAGGATACAAAATAATAATTTCACCCTCTTGGATACATTACAAAAATTGACTGTAATGTTTTTTTAAATTCGCTGTCATCAGTTGAGTCTTACATGTAATGTACTCATCTACTCAGTCTACATGCTCTTTGGCATTGTCGTCAGCAAGTGAAGCAGCATCTCTACCAGGGAAAAGTAAAAAACGACATCTTCCTCCAAGATAGTTATCCTAGCCGAGTTTCATGGATAAGAAGAGGAAGTTCAAGCCAGGGGACAAGAGACAAGAAAAAGTAACAAGGCTAATAGCTGAAATGATATCCATCGACTGCCATCCATTGCAAACAGTGGAAAATCCAGGGTTTAGTGCCCTTATTTTACATTTGGAACCAAGGTATATCATCCCCTCTAGAAAGCATATCTCCACCATAGTGATACCTGCTATGTACCAATAATTGCATTCTGTGGTGAAAAATGTACTCGCTGATGCGGAATATGTCTCTCTCACCACGGATTAATGGACATCTACAGCAAATAATGACTACATGAGCATTACAGACTTGGTTTCATCAGTATTCCAGCAAAGGCATGTGTGGCTCCAATTTTGGAACTAAGCCATTTGGGTGAAAACTATCATAATTTTTTACATCACGCATTGGAAAATTGAGATCTTGTGGAAAAAGTTTTCACTGTTATGAAAGACAATGCGAGAAACATTACCGCCGCTCTAGAAAATTCACAATATTCATATACGCCATGTTTAGCCCATACATTGCAAATGGTCATCCGAGATGGGCTTTTAGATTGCAGTGAAGTGTCGACTATGGCAGGTGTTTCTCGTTGGATAGTTGGGCATTTCAAACACTCCACTCATGCAACAAGTCCTTAAATGTGCTCAACAAACAGTGGGTGTTAAGTCACAGAGGTTAGTGCAAGATGAGCCAATGAGATGGAATTCCACGCTGCACATGCTGGCTCGCTTGAAAGAGCAATGACAGGCCGTAGGCCTGGCAGCTTCGGAAACTCAATTGGGAATGGAACTGGCGTGCCACCAGTGGGACCTTCTTGACAGTGTAGTAGAAATTTTGAATATTTTAGAGCATTTCAAGGGTCTGTAACCATTTCAGAGGTCCTCCCAATTGTTAATAGTACATTGGAACAGCTGAAGAGACCATCACCCAGTCGGACAGGGCTATTAACATAAAGAAAGAATTAGCCTTCTCTCTCTCAAAATGGTACAAGAATGTAGAATAAAATTATATTTATGCATAGCTATCCTACTTGATCCTTGCCTGAAGGGCAGCATTTTCAAGAGCCGGCAAAACCTTGATATGGCAAAATTACTTTGGTGATGGAGGTTCATTTGGTGAAAGGCGAGCAACAGAAAGAGACACTTCCAGAGGAGTCCATGGTAAGCAGTAAAAAACATATTTTCTTAATTTGAATTTTCACCAGTTTTCTTGAAAAAAATGATATTATTATGGATCATTTATGTCTTCACTGATTGATGGATGTTTCCTTAATATGATTTACTGATTTTCTGACTGTTTTGATTAATTTAATAATTTTCCATTTTTATTTATATATTACACTTCATAAATATATCTCTAATATGTACTTGCAACTGGGGACATTTTAAATAAGCTTTCACACATTTTTAAAGGTTGGCAGCTACTTGAATGAAGGAGCTGCCTGCAACAAGAAAATTCATGGCATGTGGGCATTCATCTCTCAGCTGATGTCCACCAATACATCCATTCAACGACAGAAGGGGAATACAGCTGAAGAAGAGGTGGACCAACTTAGAGGAACTACTTCTTTCGCCAGATTCAAGCATATTTCAATACATATTGGAAAAACTGTGACAAATTTCCACATTTACAGAAACTGGCTAAAAAATACTTGAGTGCACCTGCCACAGTGTTTTCCGAAAGACTATTTAGCACAGCAGGAACAATCTGTGATAAAAAAAGAAATAGACAGGATTCAGTCAGGGTGAAAATGTTGGTTTTTTTAACAAAAACTTATGTAATGTTGTTTGTGTTGTTCGAAGTACCTTATTGCGAAGATCAATTTGTGTTTTTAGAAGGAGATACCTAATTTGCAAAGTGCAATTCGTTTTTTTAGAAGTACCTAATTTTCAAAGAGCAATTTGTATTTTCAGAAGTAAGTAGCTACCTAATTTGCGAAGTGCGATTTGTGTTTTTACAAGTTACTTGTTAAGTGCCAATAAAAAATTGGTCAAACTTATAAAGCAGGATAAACAGTACAATTTATGTATTGGAGCCGGTGATATTTTTACATTGATTGGATTACATATTTTGATGGCTGTGCATCAACCGATTTGTGACAAACTGTAAATGGGATGGTCAATAAAACCTTCAATACTTCAGAATTTCAATAAATTCTGTTCAATTAATTTTACAATTTCGTTTTTGTGACATTGTAAATAGGTTCCCAGAAATACCTAGTAGTCCTATGCTATTTTTTATTTAAATTGTCATTTGTATTTAAAAATGGTGGAAAAACACCTGTGCAGTATTCGATATTCGAGTGAGATATTCGAGAAAATATTAGATATTTCAACTCGATATTAGAATTTGAGTAAAATTCTATTTGACGAAACTATTACATGCGAGAAAATAAGTACTTGTTAGAGCTGAAGGATGATTTTTTGAGTTACTGCCAAGTATTCTTTTTGAAAAGATGTGGTTCCTCATTGCCTGGAAATATTTTTGAATGAGGCAGACACTGAAGGTAACAAGATAAAAAACTTCATGAGTGATGGTGGAGTTAAATTCAACAATGCCCATGTTAAGAAAATTCTTCAAAAGAAAAGTATATATTAAGATACCTATGTCCATGCCCTACACTCCAGGGCAGAATGGTGTGGCAGAATGGTGGGGCAGAATGTGAAAATATAACTCTAGTGGACAGTGTAAGCTCTATGTTGCATGCACAGAATCTTCCTAAAGGACTTAGGGCAGAAGCAGTGAATACAGTATGCTTTGTCTTAAATTGTACTGGTCTTACAAAGGTGGATGGATAATCCCCACTTAAATTATGGCTAAAAAGAAGTAACATATTAAATTAAAAAAAAATGTTTGTTGTATTTTTTTGTGTAACTTGTCAATGTAAGTGATTTGTCTTTAGTGTATTATGTTCCTTGTTTGTTTTTGTTGTCGTTGGAGGAAGTGGCTAGAAGTGACAAAAACGAGGGCAATGAAGGAATCAGTTCCGTATCTATTAACCATCAGTTTGGTTCGTTATTGAACTTATATTCTTGTATTCCTGTAATCCGATTTATCTGCTAGCCTATGGAGGAAAAACTATTGCAGCTAGCTGCGTAATTGTAATACATAGTTAGTATAAAGCACCTGAGAGAGTTTGGTGCAGAATGCTATTCACGTGTTCCTAAGCAATGTCAGAGGAAGTGCGATGAAAAGAATGGGTACAGGTGCTGGCACCCGAACTCAAAAAGGGTAATTATGAGCCGAGATGTTCTGCTTAAACCACTGGAGATCTTGGTAACAAAGACAGAATTGAGAATCAATAATCATCCTGAATATGGAAATGCAGATGAACATAAAACAGAATTAGATAATCTTCAGGAGGACGGAGATCTTGAACCTATGGTGGATGCAGAACTAAAAGAAATATCATCTGAAGATGAAGAGATGTCCCAGCTGCGTCCCAAAAGAAAGGTAAAGCAGCCTATGTCTCAAAGACTATGTCATGGCAGCGGAGTTATAATTTCCATCATCTTATAGTGAAGCAATAAATTCTGAAGATGGAGACTTGTGGAAGAGTGTCATGGAAGATGAGATGAACTCCTTGAAAGAGAATGCAGAGTGGACTTTAATAGATTTACCTCATGGAAAAAAGGTGATCAATAATTGGTGGGTTTTGCGTGTGAAAACCAAAGACGATGGGACAGTCCAGTGCTATAAAGCACGGTTAGTAGTGAAGGGTTTTGCTCAACACCCAGGTATCGACTACGAAGAAACGTTCAGTCCAGTACCAAGATTTGAGACTGTACGTTCAGTTCTTAATGTGGCTGCTGTGGAAAACTTGAAGCTTCAACAATATGATGTGAAAACTGCATTTCTTTTTGGCAAACTTGTTGAAGAAGTATACATGCATCAACCACAGGGGTTTGAGGATGGAACAAATCAAGTTTGTCATTTAACCCGAAGCCTGTATGGACTAAAACAGGCACCTCGTGGCTGGAATAACAGGCTGGTTGTATTTTTAGAAAAACAGGGGGTGAAGAGGAGCACCGCTGACAATTGCCTGTTTGTAAGGAATAGGAAGGACAAGAAACTGCTAGTTGTTATTTATGTGGATGATGGACTTACTGCAGGAACAGATGAGGGGAAAATGAGTGAGTTTTTAAGACACCAGTAGATGAAGTTCAAGATCACTACAGGACATCTTAGCTCTTTCCTTGGGATGGGAATTCAGTAGCTGAGTGATGGCTCAATTTTTGTGAGCCAAGGGTCACACACTAAAATGGTCCTGGAGCAGTTCCGGTTTGCTAATGCAAATGCTGTATCAACGCCTGCTGAACCTGGTACCAATGGAGGTAATGATGGTGCTGATGACCAACCCTTGAATGGCAGTGCACCATATCATGAGGCTGTGGGCAGCCTTATGTTTCTGATGGTAGTTACACACCCAGATATAGCATACACAGTAAGTGTTGTGTCCCAATCCCTAGCCCAATAATGACTGGAAAGCTGTGAAAACAATATTCAGATATTTGCAAGGCACAGCTGATTATGGACTGTTGTACAAAGTAAATTCCCCAGGGTCAACTTTACAAGGATTTAGTGAAGCAGACTATGCTGGTGATTTAAAGGCTAGACATTCACAAACTGGGGTGGTTTGCATGTACTCACAAGGAGCTATTTCTTGGTGTAGTCAAAAACAAAGAAGTGTTGTGTTATCCACCACTGAGGCTGAGTAAGTGGCAGCAAGTGAAGCAGCCAATGGTATGGTTAAAGAGGTTACTTTCTGAAGTGACATTCTTAAAAGACACTAAAGTTACTAGTTTATAATATGAGTGCTGTAAAACTTGCAAACAACCCAGAGTTTCATGAAAGATCAAAGCACATAGATGTGAAGTATCATTGTCTACATGAAAAGTGCAGTGATGGAACATAAGACATGTTGAGGGTCTGAAACAAGTGGCTGACATTCTAACGAAATCATTGGCAGGGCCACGATTTAAGACTTTATTTAAAATGCTGGGTCTTGTTGATGCTAAAAATTTACCAGCATGTACATACATAGTTAGTTTGAGAGGAAGTGTTGAAAAAAGAATCAAACTACTGATGTTGGTATCTATCGATATATTGATCACGTGGTATTGATTGTCTTAAGAAAAGACAATCGATATCACGTGCAAGAGGACAGTAATGGCATTATCTTTGGTGAAACTCTTATTGTAAGCCATTTGAGTTTCAATGGAATAAAAATGCTTTCAGGATGCTTGGTTGCACGCAAATTTCAAAAAGGAGGTATACAACACCCTTCCAATGATTAAGAAATTGTCCCAAAGACTTTATAAACTTGCATCAATTGTTAGCAGTAAAATAGCAGCAAATATATGTCGTAGGGTTTTTAAAAAAGGGATAATGAAGGAGAATACAAATCCAGAATGTTCTAGGAATTTTTGGAGAGGAAAAAGGTTTCCATGGAAGACAGTCCCAAATATCAGCTCATTTACATCACAACAAAGAGCACACAAGTTTCAACTTCAATGGCTGGGCTCTCAAGTGCCAATAGGTTTGTTGCCAAAATTTATGATGATAGTATCTTGTTTACGAACAGACACATCAGCAAAAGCTAGTTTTGAAGTACCTAAGACATATCATATAAATATTTTTGAAGTACTTAAGTACATATTATATAAATTCTTCATCAGACAATATTCGAGAAAATTCAAAGCGAGCATGAGCCCATAAATACAACCTTCATATAATTTCCAAGTCTTTGTAATTTACTCATGCAGCTGCTCAGAACAATAATGAGCAAGTAAAAACACTCATCATGACCATGTTTCACTGGGTGAGAAGTCAATAATGTTTTGAGTTACATTTTCTGTATTTTTAGAAGAATTGAAAATTAATTGGTACTTATGAGAAATGATAAATATACATAGACACAGAGAGAGTGAGGATGCACTCTACATCCCATTGAAAGGTTAGAAGGTTAGGAGGCTGTGGTATGAACAAAAGATTGATATTAGAGACTGAAAACTGGTAACAGATTCACATCCAGTACCAGGCAGAATTCAAAATTACACCAAATCAAAATTTTATAATTTTCTGGAGTGATTTTAAATTTGGAAAATAAATTAATCTTCCCTTTAGCTTAAGAAGGGATTAAAAAGGGCCTACAAAAATATTCAAATTACTAAAATGAGTACCAAGATTATAATTTTAACATAAACTATCAGCCAGATCAGGATTCTCTGCAAACAGTAAAAATAAATGAAAAATGCAGTAATGTAATTGTATATGCACTCACTGCATAAGATTCGTCACATTGCAAACCAAAGAGCAACTTATTCTTTGAAGGATACATACATATGTACCTATTACCTTATGAAAACAGACAAAAGTCTAAGATAACATTTGAAGGTCTATATGCATTTAAAAAAATAATATTCTGCAATACGTACCATCAGAATGTTTTTCACTGATAAATAAGAAAAATGCCACTTAAAATACTTCATGGGAGAATCTATAAATTTAATATGCAGTACTACATTTATTAAACGGCTAACAGGCCAAAATCTGATGAGTACTGACTATCCGACCCCCATATGTACCTACTCAGATGTTACCAAAATGTATAATGTTAAAAAGATTTAGGACCACTACCAGGTCTGGGGAATTTTACATCCAAAATACATATTCAACAAAAAAAACATCCATGAGGTTTCCAACAACAATTTCCCTTCCTCATCACTGTTCAAACATGTATTAAGAACTGTATTTCAGTTTGTTCTTTGGCAAATACTAAAAATCATTGAAGGCCATGTATTTTGGTCCACAATATAAGACACCATACGTACTCACTCATACAATGTCTAACACACTGTTACTAAATTGATATTTCAAGAATAAACTGTGCGTGTTGCATATGACTGCAACAGGAATCAACAATCCTTCTATGTACAATGAATCAAACTGAAGACATTTGCTCATTTTTTACAGAAATCCAACAAAACATGTACCGCAAATGGAAGTATCCCAGTCCCATACTTCTAGCTGGTGACAAATGAAATTTGAATTCTGAATCATTTGAGAAGTTTTACAAAGGCAATTTTACTAAGAGCATTCATTATGCCTTTTCAGTAAGATGCACAAGTAAATGCCAAAGATCAAGTAATGAACGAGTCTCCAGGTGGTGTGCTCTATTATTTTTTTTTCTCCGACGATTCTGGTGGTCCGTATGCCCCTGCGATCCCGATAAGCCATTGGCTTGTCATCAGGTTTCTCAGGGGCCAAACCACCAGAACTTGACAAACACCCATGCCCTGGGCAAGTGAAAAACCAACCCAGGCGGGATTCGAACCCGCGACCCTCGGATTAGCAGGCGAGGACTTTACCCCGCCGCCACCGGGGCCGGCGTTAACCTGGTAAATGCAAGTGATCCATAAAACTTCCCTTTCTTAGCAAACAACATGAAATTAAAACTAAAATTCTGCTTTCATGCATGCCCCATTCAATTGGAAAGAAGACCCTGCATACTTCTCAGATCAACCTGTTAAAATTGACTTGTTGCTTTAGCTCGCATACCAAACAGGGGTTTATGTGAATTAAATCACAAGTTGAACAGCATTTTAATGGGATACGAACTATGAATGAACACCAGGCTAAATCTTGTAGTAAACGCAACAAAATTCATATAACAAGTTAAACCATTTGCTCCTCTTTTTCTTGCAGCAAGATTCAAATTCAAAGTAAATATGCAGCAGTCTTATGAATTATATTTCTAATGACCTGACTATAAACTCGGGAATTGAAACAAATGCTCCCAACTGCAAATCATTTGTAATAAAAACATTAATATACTTAATCTGTAAAATGTGCAAAGCACCAAAGTAAATCAAATTTCATGAGGATAATAAAAATGTGACTTTCATATAAGCTCAAAATAATACTTATTTGGTTGATTCCTTCCTTTTCATCTCATTTTCCATTGCACCTGCATTATTTTCAGAAACTTGGCCAACATTGACACTGCAAATTCTGAATCTAGAGTGCTTAAAAAATTGCATGCTGTAACTTTGAGTTTCATATTTCAAAACCGGGATTTTTGTGGTGAGAGAGATAAAATTATTAAGCTAAGGTACTACTACAAAATACTTAATTTCACAATGGACCAAGTAATATGTATATTCTAATAGGCATATCATTTCCTAATAGCTAACTTTTTTAAGCCTTATAAGCCATTCAATGAATGAAGTGCACCTTCAGCTCTGCAACAGAGAAAAATTTAGGCTTCAAATTCTGGAAGCAAATTTGGAAAGGATTACTGATTCTGAAGGATAAATTACTGAAAGATCCCATTATGGTAGTTAAGTAATTCGTATAGCACAAGATATATTCAATATAAATTAAATTCAATATAAATTTATCGAGTCTGATACATGAGGCTAATAAAAGTTTGAAGAGTTTCTCATTCCAAGAGACCAGGTTAATCATGTAATAGGAATTTTACTAGCTACCAAATGGAATTGCAATGTTATTTGTATAATTGTTAATACTACATAAACTATGGGTAAAATTAGTACCTATAAAAAAGAGATTAGGTATTCACGGAAATTACATCTCAGCAGTACATACAAGGATTGAAAGGGCAACGGCCTCCCACGATGGAAACACCAGTTCCCGATCAGTCACCGAAATTAAGCATCGTTGGGCTCGGCTCAAGTTTGGAGGAGTGATCCTCCGATTTGTCTGAGAGCTATTGTCTGCACATGGCAGACAGTAAGTGCAAAATGACAGTAGCTGCCAAAGAATGCTAAACAAAAATACTACCACTACTAGGATTGCAAACTGCAAACATGAAATGGGCCAAATATGCTGCAAGTCCACTTGTCCAATTTTTGGCTTTATGAAGGTTTGCACAACCTGTACAACAGAAGCAAAAAGGTTCACTTCTTGTTCATGAATACTGAGAGGGATTCTCCAAGAAGACATACCTCACACAGCCAATGTCCTAAGGGCTCACCTCTCCAAAGGCCAGAAAAACCCCAATACGAATTGAGGGGTGCGTGATAGTAATCACACCGAGGCTCTTTTCACATTCGAGCCCACACCCAGGAGTGCAAGACCAGCCGCTTGACGGTCTGACCTCGCATTCTTGTGACTTCCCATCGGCATCGGTCTGCTCTTTGAGCCAGGACAAATGCTGAGGAGACGCCGACACCCAGATGCTTGTGGGGAGGGTGTGGAAGCACGTGACGAAGAGTTCATGTGTAAGTGATGCCTGTGGGCCAAGCAGGTGCAAGAGCAAACGGACACTTGATCAGCAGTATCGGATGCATTCAAGGACACCATGTGGCCAGCCAGCAGCTTCCCATTGACAGCCATCACCTCTCCATCTAGGGTAACTACATGATGAGATGCCGACTGCAATTCATTGTCCTCACGTCTGACATCTTCTGCATTCCTACATGGAGAAAAGAGAGCAATAAAAAAAGATGAGACAAGAAAGAAGTTCCATGCTCTTTTCAAAATCAACAATTCGATATTGATACAATTACAGTAAATGGAGGATGTTAAATAATGGTGTCTTCGTGATGCACCAATAAAGGTATGGTTCAATGTACGTGCCAAGTATTTCAAATGTTTGCATTTTTTTAAAGCAAAATGTTCATACTGTGGTAAACCTATGTGACATGCAACTCATAACAAAACTGACGAAATGCATGATTGGGAGTGATTATTGATTCTAGTATGTATGTCCATATTCTTGCCCAAATGAGGTATTGGTATTAAAGTAGGCAGAACTAATGAAAATTAGCTATAAAGTGTTATTGTTGTCTAATAAAATATTATCTAATGCATAAATTTATGGGACTTTTGGGTATTTAGAGGTCTTCGGCAAGTTTTCCCCCACGTTCAAAATATTCTTTTTTATTTTCCAAAATTTCCAAAAATTGACATACAATGATTGTGTTTTTAGCCATCGATATTCCTTTGTAAACCCTTAATCCAGAGTTTTTATCTTGAAATGGATAGTAAAGTAATAAATTGTGCATACTTCTTTCTAAAACTTACATTGTCATGAAGCGAAGAACTAGAAGATTGATGCTAGCAGCAACCACAGCAAGTCCAAAGAGAATGAACACCAAACTCAAGGCAACATACCCAGGTTTGTTGCTCAGTGCCTGGTCATTCTACAAATATTAACGATGAAAATTTCAACATTATTTACCATAACAGCCATGAGAGATATCTGAAGTACAAAAGTATTAAAAGAGTAAAGTTTTAACTTTGAGCATAGGTATGTACACACAGACACATACTGTTGGGGAAAGTGGCAGCTAATTCACAAATATTCTAATTATTTTTGGGCATCATTCTGACTCCTGCCAATGCCGACAGATTTACAAGATGAAAGGTAAGGGAAAAGAATTGAAATGTAAGTGTCTTAACACTTTCGAGTCTATGCCCGTACGTGAAACGGGCCGAGTTACTTGTCCATGCCGACTATGCCCGTATGTGTTACGTTTGTCCTTTTTTTCTGTTGTCTACAATGTTTTTGTATGGGAATCGGTTTTATTCTCTACTAATATGTTTCTTTGTATCATATAGTAACTTCAGTGTGTCCAAATCTCACTATGATAGTATGTATGATTTTTTAGCAGTTGTTTTCTAATACTCCCTCCCGTATGTTACCCGATCCCATGTGTAGTGCAGGACGTCTCTTTTTCACACCTTCATTTCTCGTGTTGAATCTTTCATCGCTTCTTTGTGTCGCATATTTTTATTCTGTACGGATAGCACTACCTATGTAATATGTTTCTTTGTTTCTTATACCTGCTTTAGGATTTCGATTCTTCCTGCAACATTTTGTCTAATTTTCATTATGGACACTATCTATATATATATATATATATATATATATATATATATATATATATATATATATATATATATATATATATATATATATATATATATATATATATATATATATAACCGAGCTAACAGCTGGAAAATTGCCACACAATTAGTTGGTGGCGGATCGAGGAAGTTATATATATATATAACTTCCTCGATCCGCCACCAACTAATTGTGTGGCAATTTTCCAGCTGTTAGCTCGGTTACCGGGTATTTTTTCTCAAATTGTTTCAATTGTGAACTCTAAGACTGAAGGTTTGTTGTCTCTAATTCACGGTGAATATGGCAGGAACTCATATTGACGAATCGGCAATTTTGGATATTTTAGCCGAAGATTCAGGAAGTGATTTTGATGATTCCGACGATGACGTGGATCTTGTTTCTATCCATCACAAGATCTAACTATAGATGAGGGAATTTGCCCATTTAGGGGAAGAATCAACTGTAGGGTGTACATGAAAAACAAGCCCCACAAATATGGCATAAAATTTTATAATCTTTGTGATGCGACTTCAGGATACATACTAAATGCGGAAGTGTACACAGGGTCGGTGGGAGGTCTGGATAATAAGATACAGAACGTCGTAGAGAGACTACTTAGGAAAAGGACACACAATTTACATGGACCGATTTTATTCCAGCCCTACTTTGTTTGATTTTTTTATGGAAGAATAAGACTGTAGCTGTTGGCACTGTAATGAAAAATAGAAAAGGCTTGCCAAAAGACGTAACGAATGCAAAACTGAATAGGGGAGAACACATTTTCTGAAGAAAACAGCATCTTTTAGCTTTGAAATGGCGGGACACTAGGGATGTTTACTTGCTCTCATCCAAACACAAAGCAACATTCTCGGAAGTGACCGTAAGAGGGCGATCAGGTAGAGAAACGAAACTCAAACCAGACGTAATTCTCGACTATAACCAGAAAAAGACGGGAGTGGATCGCGCAGATCAGTATATGAATTACTATCCGTTTCAAAGAAAATGCGTCAAATGGTGGAAAAAGATATTTTTCATATATTTATGATGATGGTGGTAAATTCATTCATAATTTACAAAATGAGTCGCACTGAAACCACCTCTGTGCAGTTGGATAGGTACATTGCCAATTTAGCGAAGACATTTGCCGAGAAAGGAGGAATGGAAATAGAATCTTCATCTACTTCATCCACTTCCCCAGGGAATCGCTTATCAGGGCGACATTTTCCTAAAACAATTCCTCCAGCAGCGAAAAAAACCAACGCCACCAGAGTGTGCAAAGTCTGCTCAGAGAGAGGGAAAGCTACGACCGGCAAGAAGACTCGGAAAGAAACACGTTGGTTTTGCGAAGAGTGTGATGTAGGACTATGTGTGCTGGATTGTTTTGCGCAGTATCACACAAAAGGCAATTATGTAAAATAATATCTGAATTACACTAGACACGGTAGTTTGAAGAAAATGTGTTTTTATTGCCTTGTTGATACGGAGCGGAATTTGTCAATTTCAACGCCTATAAAAGAAAATGATCCCGTTGTGCAGTGCGGGTTGCGGGTTATTATAATAATGGCAAAAAATATATGAAAAATTTGAACTTGGTAAAATTGTGACCAATATAAAATAATTGAAAATTGTAATAAAAATAAATCTACAATACAATTTTCCATTACTGTTATTGAAAATAACCCTTTTCATGGAAAAATTACGTTACAAAACAATCAACAAAATGGTAGGAATTTTTTCTAAGACGCAAAACAGTTGAATATTAAAACATCAAGAAAAAAAAAGTATAACATGTTTTGACTTAAAAAAATGATTCATCTGAAAGAAAAAAGGGGAAACTATAAAAAAGATATAAAAAACAACTTTAAAGTTTAACAATTATTAACAAATGGCTTAAGAAAACAATAGAAAAACAGCAGTCCACAGGAGTTCAACGCTTCATCATCGGTCAGACCCGAAAGTGTTAATTAAGACCAAAGGTAACATTTTAACCTGCCACAATAAATAACATGCCTACTGGAAACTGCTAGAGGACAGGAAAATTACTTAGGAGCCAAAGTTCAATGGTTTGATACCCAGAAAAAAAATCATGACCAAATTTGGCCATGATTTTTTTTCTGGGTATCTATTAATAGATGGAAATTTATCATTTGAAGAGAAATACCTAAATAAAAAACTTTCAATATACACCAACAGTCACATTCCATTACAAGAATATTAATGCAGTTGTGGGGCAAATTAAAGAAAGTATACAGCATTTTTAAAATTAGAGAAGGCATATAACAGGATTAATAGAAATAAGTTGTGGAAGGTTTTGAAGGAATAAATGAGCATTTATTGAATGGTATAAAGGTGATGCATGATAATAGTAAGGCAAGTGCGAGAGGGAATGGTGTCTTTGATGACTGGGATTAAAATAAAACAGGGATTGGGATTTGGATTTAAAATAATACCAGGGTTTGAATAATGATGTGTAGTGAGAAGCTCAATTTGGGTAGTCCACCGGGTGAGGGAATCCATTGGTGCCAACGTTTCAATGGCCGAGTCGTCTTCAGGGCTGAATGTCCAAATGAAGAGGACGGACAACTCGGACATCAAAATGTTGGCATGAATGGATTCCCTCACCTGGTAGACCGCCCGAATTGAGCTTCTCAACATCTCATGCCGGGAAAGCCTCAGATCTTAATGATGCGTAATATTTTCATGGCTGTTCAATATTTTTACTGATACATATGTGAGAGATGCTTGCCACAAAAATGTCAGCATTATGGCTCAAGAAGTAAATGTGCAAGTTCTACTAAATGACGATGATATCTGTATAGCTGTATAGCTGCTGTATAGCTGTTTGAGAGTCCACAGAAATTGCAGAGGCTCTTGGACTTCTGTGAAGCAACAGCAAGAATGGAATCAACGATAAAGGCATCATGGACCAAAATAGTAGTTTTTGGGAAGGAGAATGAGAAAAATAATCACATGATGAGGGCAGATAGTGACAATTGAAAAAGTGGATGGTTCAGTGTACTCAGGATGAAAGTTTGAGCAAGATTGGATGATAGATTATGAGATTGATAGGTTTGAAAATGTTGGAAGGAAAGTCATAGGTAGTATGAGAAGAATATCAAGGAATGAATGTTTTTCTAAGGAAGCAAAGATTGCAGTACACAAAAGTTAAGTTCTTCCTTTTTTATTGCATGACAGTGAAACTTGGGTATGCTAGGATAAGCATAAGAGTAGGCTAACTTCAGTGGATATAGGGTATTTGAAAAGTGTCAGCAGTAGGGCTGGGTGGTTTTCCGGTGCACCGGTTTGTTTTCTTCAGTTCCGCCAGGCCGGTTCAGATTTAGTAAAAAAAACTGGTGCACCGGGAAAGCGGATCTGAACTGGTGCACTGTGAAAGCAATTCAGAACCGGTGCACTGGGAACGTGGTTCTGAAACACCGATGATCGTTCGCAGCTCGGCTTTCACGCCACCCGCGCTGTCTCCCTCCCCTTCTCTGCTCGCAGCCTGGCTGGCTGGAGACCGCACATGTGAACTTTCCTATCCCCTCTAACTTACCATAATACTTATATATGGAATTACCATAAAACCATTTTCTATTTTTCCCTCAATTTTACCCCCACCCCTTGATATTGGTGGTAAAAAAGTTTTAGAAACATGCAATTCAAAGGCAACTAATACCTCTCCAAATTACTTGAGTGCGTATTTACTAAAATCAGTTTTTCATTGAATTTAAGCATTCTAAAGGGACGGAAAAGTGACAATTTTCCTGTTATAGCGATTTACCCCTTCTATGCTGCTCTCTACCTCCTTTGCTATTGGTCGTGGAAACAAAGTTAACTAGAGATTCTTGGAGGAAGTTTTGTCCTCTACAAAAATGAATATGGAGCTAATTTAGCTATGATGCACCATTTAGGAGTTTATTTATTTATTTATTTATTTTTTTAAAACATTGTTCACATACAGCAGTAGCGCCAATTTACAGTGAAACATTTAAAAATAAACATGACAGAGGACAAATATACAATAACAACATAAAAATCAACAACGCTGAGCCCAACATGGAAAGGGGAAATATTTAATTTGTTGACAGGTGGGACATAGCTTGGGCGGTGAAATGGTTACATGATAAATAAAAAGGATCGACAGTGTGAGGGAGTGAATTAAGAAGAGAGGAGAGGCGAAATAATGGTGAGTGCTGGGTGAGTGATATCCTAGGAATAGGCAGGTGGAGTAGTGAATGCGTGCGGGTGGATCGAGTTGGTATCCTAAAGTTGAAGAGAGAAAGCAGTTCAGGGCAGTCAATGGTCGAGTTAAGGGTGTTGTGGAGGAGTTTTAAATCAGTTTTAAGTCTGTGGTTTTGGAGATTAGAAATGGAAAGAGAAGACAGAATAGCATTTGAGGACATATTGCGAAAATGTGGGACTCTGTGTTTGACTATTTTGGCAAAGAAATGGGGGATGCAATCAAGGGATTTTAGATTAGTCGGGGCTGATATGGACCATATTGGGGAGCAGTATGATACTACGGGAAGAACAATTGTTGAGAAGTAGGAATGGAGTGCTCTGGGATCTTTTATTTCTGTGAAGCGGTAAAGAAGGCCTAATAGGGACATTGCCTTACTTTTTACAGTCTGAATGTGGTCGGAGTAATTTAGTTTTTGGTCGGTTATAACACCTAGGTCTTGCATAGTTGTTACTCTGTTTAAGGGAGTTGAATTAATGGTGTAATTGAATGTAAGGGGTTTTGTTTTCAGAGCAAGAGTCATGATGCTGCATTTTCCAGGGTTTAGGTTAAGTTTCCAGATATCACACCACAGGGAGGTTTGATTTAAGGCAAGTTGAAGATTAATACAGTCAGAAGTGTTATTAATTTGCTTGTAAATCTTGCAATCATCAGCATAGAGAAGGGTATGGACTTGAGAGGAGTGGAGTTGAGATGGAAGATCATTTATGAATAAATTGAAAAGATATGGCCCAAGGACACTGCCCTGGGGAACTCCAGATGTCACAGGAGACCAAGAAAAAAAGCACCTGCGAGTATTACACGCTGGGTTCTGTTGGAGAGAAAGCTAGAAAGAAGGCTGAGGAACATACCATGTATGCCAAATTGTTGGCTGAGTTTATGAAGGAGGAGTTGATGATGGAGGGTGTCAAAAGCCTTGGAGAAGTCAAGGTAAATGGCATCAAGTTGAGTTGACTTATCTATTGCACTGACGGCATGTTGTTGAAAGACAGAAAGATTGGTTAAGCATGATCTTCCTGGGAGGAAACCATGTTGCTGAGAAGATAGAAAAGGAGAGGTGAAATAGTAAATCCTGTTAAGAATAATACGCTCACAAACGGAAGAAAGGATCGGCAGCAATGAGATGGGGCGATAGTTTGAAACATCATTCTTGGGACCTGTTTTGTGTATCGGAGTAACGTTGGCACACTTCCATTGAGGAGGGAAGGTTCCTAGGGAAAAACAGCGATTAAATAAGATGGCTAAAGGTTGTGAGAGAGATGAAGCACAGTTCCAAATGAATTTAGGGTTGAGGCCATCAGGGCCAGGTGAGCGGTGGATGGGTATCTTGCAGAGATATTGAAAAACCTCCCGCGAGTCCGTCTGTATGTGGGATAGGCAATGATTTGAATTAGGAAGGAGGGAATGGACAGGGGTCATTTTATGGTTGGAAGTAGGCTGTAGGCAATCGGAAAAGTATTTTAAAAAGAGGTTAGGTCTCGCCAATCCAGCGGCATTTTTGGTACCATAGGAGACTGCTTCAGGAATTTGAGGACGATTACGGCGTTGATTTATAAAGGACCAGAATTTTTTGGGGCTGGATGAGATAGCAGAAGAGACAGTATTTGCGTGGTTTTCATAGTCACGGCGAATGAGGAATTTGGAATACCTGCGCAGATCAGCGTACGATCGGCGAGTTTCCTCGTTTGGGACGGCCTTTTGGAGGTACCAGGTGCGATTTTTATTTCCAAGAACATGGATTGTGTCCGGTTTAAACATATGAGGGGAAATGTTTTCTCTTGGGCTTAACTAAAGGCACTAGGTCTTTTATGATGGCCTCGAGGACAGCGTGGAGAAAGTCCACTCCTTCCTCAGGGGATAATGAGGATAAGACACTCCAGGGAATAAGGTCGAGGGAGTGGTTGACGTCCTCCCAGCGAACCTTCGACCAGGCATGAAAGGGTTTGGGTGGAGTGAGGGGAGCCCCGTGGCGTTTCCACGAGCCACGGAAGAAGAAAAAAGCGTCAATGGACTGGTGGTCGGATTCGAAAATATTTCGGCCGGGGGTGATCGCCTCGGGCGTAGCGGTCGAGAGGAGGTAGTCCAGGGTTGCCATATCGCGGGTGCTATGGAGACAATGTTGAGGGAGTTGAAGTGCATTTATAAAATGTTTAATGAAATATTTATCATGGGCACTGACTGGATGACCGTTCATGGGAGATTCCCAGCGAATGGACAAATTAAACTCACCCACAAGAATCACAGGTCCTAGGTTTATGGCCTGTAGCACTGAGTCTAAACAATTTTTCTAGCACACTTAAGTCACTTGCGGGGGGACGGTAAAAACAGCCTACAAAGAGTTTGGAGGTTTTTGCGGATTTCACACGAGGTAGTGTTATTTCACTCCACACAATTTCAGTATTTGTTTCCAAATCTTTTCTTCGTTTCGAAGGAAACACAGATTTAATGGCGAGAAGCACTCCGCCTCCTCTAGAATGACGATCTCGCCGATAAATTGAGTGGGAGCGCGAAAAGAACAATTCACTGCCGCCGAAAGATGGAGTCAGCCATGTCTCGGAGAGAGCAATAATGTCAAACTGCGAGAGCTCATGGTCATGGGAGTTGCACGTTGATAGTTTGTTTTTAATACTACGGACATTTTGGTAATACATGCTCATGGAAGGGCCAGAGTTAACACTCACATCACCCGAAAGGATCACCAGGAGTAGCAGGATGAGACCGTTCCTGGTATACGGCGTCGAGGCTGGTGCGGAGAGGTCGGTTGTAAGCAAAAACTGGAAAAAGTACCGTTTTTCGGTTGTTTTTTCAAGATTGCGGAAAAATGCAAAGGGGTGAAGATGACGAAAACTTGGGCTATTCACTCTCTAACTATCCCGAACAACATATAAAAAAATCAGAACTACCTGATTTGATGCAGGGTTGGACCCCTTTTTACCCCTCTAGCGACTGGACTGTGTTATAAGTTGTCTGCCTGACTGTCGTCTCAAAAATAATCAGCCGCTAGAGTGCAGAGCGGGCATTTGGCCACGTACAGTATTGTCACATAGGTAACTGAATGGGATTTTGCGTATTTTCATGTTATTTTGTTTTGTCGCCGATTACAATGAATAAGAAAGAGTTCATAATCCTTCAAGTTACTGCAGTAGCATTTTTACTAAACCAATGTTGTTGGTTATGGGAGACCTTGTAAAGGATGGAGCATTGTTTCAAGTTCCTAATTACCCCTGCCACTCGCAAGAAGTGAGAGGATAATTCAAATGCTTACAGTAGCTACAAAATTCGTGTCCGAAATGCAGGCATGGATAGGCAAAGATGCACCAAATGCAAACAAAATTTGAACATATTGACGTTGATCATTAACCTTCGGTGAACCAGGTGGGAAAAAATTACATCTCGAACCATGTGGGGTCCCTCATACCCCTCGGGATATCTGTCTCTAAACCAAGTTATATTCGTTTTAAGTATTCTGTTCCTTCTCGTTACAGTTTTTCAACTCATAGCTATGAAAATAAATAATTTTGCACTAAAGTTTATAATTTTTATTATTTTGGAACAAGAAAACAAAAATATATCAATTTTTCACAAACAGAATGAATAATTACCTTTCTCAGTAATTTTAAACAATATTTTTTATGGAAATCAAGAAAGTTATAGTAAAATGTAAAAGTTAGAAAGACAGGAAATACAGAAATGCTTAAAATAATCAGTCTTCTTGACGTTATTCTTGGCCACTCTTAGTACAATTTTTGCAATATATGTGTGCATGTTTTAAGCATATTGGAATGTCACATCTTAAGCAATAATATTTTGCCTTTCTGTCACATTCATGGCATCACATTTTAGACCTAGGTCTTTTGGCTGGCTGTTCCCTATGTGTTTCACCGAGGAAATCACAAATACGCTGATGTAAACCTTAAGGTAGTCTTGGGTTATCTCTCCTACTTTTCATTTGCTCTTCAACCAATGAAATTTCCAGTCTGTGGAGAAACTCTCTTCTTTGATTAGTTTTCCCATTCTCCGTCCTGTTGTTCAACATATGCAAAACCATAGCATTGATTCCTGTGTGATTTACCATTGAAAAAAATATGGTCAGGGGCCAGCACTGTGAATCACGGAACACGTCATATGTTCTAGCAAGTTTGTCGACGACATCGACTCCACTTTTGCTTTGGTTAGTAAAAAAGTGATAATGATGGCTTCCTTCGATCCTCAGTTTCAGTATCTATTTCCATATCATGATGAAGAGAGGATATAATGAGGACAGTTTTGCGTGGCTTCAGCAGGTAAGACACCAAAGAGAAATGTTTTTGGAATCCGAAGAGGGAAGCTTTTCCATCCCGCCGTGTCTTGAGTTGTGGCAGAATGCATGTTTTGTTTGCTCGGAATGTTCCTACAATGGTAAGGTTATGGTGAAGTAATTTTTGTACTGTTTGGTAGCTTGTAAAAAAATTGTACATCGTAACATTTCTACAAGAACCAAAAATACAGCTTAACAAATGATCGGCAACATAATAAAGTTTGTTGTTGGGAGCGATAGGACTATTATCTGGTTGCTTCCTACAGTATATTTCCATGTTCAATGTATAGAATGTTTTTGAATCCGCTAATGCGTAAATTTTCAGACTGTACTTGGCCGGCATGCTCGGAATTTTCTGCCTAAATTTACACCTTCTTAGGAAGGCTACTAGTTCTTTGTCTAACGTAAGATATTCAAATGGTGTGCAAGCTTTTTGACAGTTTTGAACAAAGGTTTCATATATATCTGGAATCGGTGCCAAACGGTCAGTTTTCATTCTTTCGTCCCGTGTCAATCCATTATTAAATCTCAAATTGTTGAGCAAAAATGTGAATTTATTTTTGGACATAGCATTACTAAATATTTCGATTCCAGTACCATCTAATGCCCACATATCGTTGAGGTTCTGCCTACCAGAACGGAACAAGCCGATTAAGAACAATAATACAAAAACAGCTTTTATTTCAGGTTTTGTTGTTTCGGCATGCAAAGGATCCATAGTAGTATTGTCGTGAGATTGTCGTCTAGATTGAAGTTTTTTTTGTTTCTGTGTGTAATTATTCAGTCCACAATATTATCAGTAAAAATGCATCAAAACACTCACACTGACTTTTTCTGCTGTTGGTCTGAGGTTTAACACCTGGTAAATGTGTAATAATGTTTCCTCTTCTGTTACGTATGTTATTCCTCAGTGGCTCCTTTCTCCACTTCGTGTATCCATCTTTACCAGTGTATTATAGTTCAAAATCTGACAAATAATTTCCAGAACTATTCTCTTCAACATCCTCGTCAGTTGAATGGTCGAACTGGATGGTCAAATGATCAGATTCATCTTCGCTACCACCCGGGAATAGATCATCTTCCTCATCATCATTCTCTTGCATAAGGGCTGCAGTTATTTCATCACGCCGCATTCTAGACGGCATTTCAAAGTCTTAATCCCAAAATTAAACATAATATAGTCATAATAATAACAATTGTTTGATATAAATAACTGAAAATAAAGATACGTGTTACTCGTTCCTTATAACTACGTCCCGAACCATGTGGGGTTTGAGGGACGCCAATACATTTTATGCACGTTTACTTGCTATTCTTGCACTCGCAGGACTAAGCCATCTTCACTAAAGGATATGGGAACGTCACAACTCCAGCTACACAAAGTGAAAATGTAGGTCAAATAATATAAAACAGAGTACAGAATGTTTTTCCTTACTTGGGGTCCATCAGACCCCACCTGGCTCACGGACGGTTAATGCAAAATATTTTAAGTTCTTTTCAAGAATAATTTTATGCCAAAGGATGGTTGAGATATTTTTAAATGAATAGTACTTTAAATAATGGTATATTAAAAGAAATTACGGTTACCGAAGGAAAAATGTGATGTGACACCGTGTCCCCAAATTTTCAGATGGTTTGCGAGCTGCCCATTTTCAACAATGTTTTTACATTCATAGGTACCTAATAACTGTATAATTTTTACTTTTAAGAAATTTATATTTCACAATTTTCATACAAAGTTGTCTATTTCCACTCTAATGTCGGTATTTAAAATTTTTTTGCCTTAACCCATTAGCGCCCAGCGTCCTATAAATAGGACACTTACTTTTTATTTTTTTGCATTTTTCTAATGGCATATAATTCTTTTGAAATTATTATTTATGAAAGAAGAATCTCTTTTTATGAGTGTTTTATTTATATTTTTATTTTACGCAACTTTTTAAGATCTCTAGGCCGATTTGATTTTGAAGAATTTTTTCATGTCCGTTACTCAGCCTAATTTTTGTATTTTGTGCAATAAACATATATTTCAAATGTGAAATATTGATCAGATTATATTTATTATGCATCACAGGGTGTATATTCGTAGGTGGGAGCGTCGTCTTTTCTTTAGTATTTTCGTGGCACCTCTGAGAAATGTACCGTCCTATTTATAGGACGCTGGGACATAAAGGCATCAGTTTCCTTCCTCACTGGCCCCGTTAGTAGACCGCCGTGTTTTCCGTTGTGTGATGACTCATGCCTCGTTTCTCAGAACCTTATCATCGCTACTTATCGGCCTTGGTGGCGGCGGGGTTACGTCCTCGCCTGCCAACCCAAAGGTCGCGGGTTCGAGTCCCGCCGGTGGAGGATTTTTCTCCTCCCTGGACATGGTTGTGTGTGTTGTCCTTTGTTACTGTTATAACGCCTGATGTAAAATGACCCTCGAGGCTGTATTCAGGTTGATGAAATAAATAAATAAATAAATAAATTATCTTTCCATGCCTAAAGGCATGACTTTGTGTCCATATTGAATAGAAAGTTTTGTACTATTCCACAGATTTTATTTGCTGTTACAACGCGTTTCACCGACTTTCGGCATCATCAGGTACAAAGTTGGTCTAAACATACAGAGTTTGGTCAACATACAGATATATATATATACCCAGGCAGAGAAGTGGAGGAGGGGGGGTGGTAGGTAGGTGTTACCAGTTATGAGTAAGACGTAGAGGTAGAGGGGGTGGGCGAATATGACTGTGTTTTCGTGGAAGAAAAGGCAGATGGTGTTTCGAATAAAACAGACATTTAGTCTCTTAGGGATTCATTCGTAGTACTGCCTTGTGCGAGTAGAAAGTTCGACATTTCTGCTACGTATTTTTTCTGTTATTCGGAGACATGTTTCGGAAAGGTGTTACTATTAGTGAAATAGAACAAATACTTTTTGAAGAGGATATTGACAATTCAGCAGATGTGAGTGTAGTTGTATTGCCACGGGAGAATGAGGTTGTCAGTGATGAAGACATTTTTGAAGAAGACCAAGTGAACCAAGTTGAGGTTTCAGACGTTCCTGGTGAACTATTGCTGCAGATAGTACCGCGGAATGAAAGCTAGATCACAACTTCTGCGGAAGATGACGAGGAGTATCCACAAGCGAAAAGATCACGAGGTGTGGGGAAGAAACGTTCGCTGACAAAATGCGAACCAATTTGGAGAAAAGTCGTCCCGACCTACACAAAATTGCCAGAAGAAGGTACGTCATCAGAATCTCTGGCAGAGACTATGCAAGGTGAGCTGGGAGAAAATTCTCCTCTTGAAATATTTGAGATGCTCTTTGATGACGCGATAATGAGCATGATAACTTCTGAGTCTGTAAAGTATGCCACAGAAGTAAAAAATGAAACAAATTTCATTTTGTCGATCGATGAACTCAAAACATTTTTTGGAATACTTTTGCTGTCCGGATATCACAATGTGCCCAGTGAAAGGCACTATAGGAGTGAAGATAGTGATTTAGGAATCAATATTGTAAGAAATGCAATGCCAAGAAACAAGTACCTCAAACTAAAAAGCATGCTGCACTTCAATGACAACAGCAAGGTTCAAGAGAATAAAGACGATAGAGGGTTCAAAGTGCGCCCTCTAATAGTCGCTCTGAATAAGAATTTCAGAAGATGGGGCATATTTGACAAACACCTTGCAGTCGATGAAATGATAGTCAAATATTATGGTCACCACGGATTGAAGCAGTTTATCAGAGGGAAGCCGATCCGTTTTGGATACAAATTTTGGGCACTGTGTGGATCAAGTGGCTATTGTTTCCACTTCGACTTATACTGTGGTAAGGAGGTAGCTCAGAATGAGAGACATGATTTGGCATTAGGGTCCCGCGTTGTTCTAAATATGTTGGACCCTGTCCAAGAGCTGGCAAGTCACTGGGTTTTTTTCGACAATCTCTTTACCAGCAGAGATTTGCTTATTCATTTGAGAGATGTTGGTTTTAGAGCTTCTGGTACACTGAGGCAGAACCGCCTGTGCAAATGCCCTTTGAAAGATTCCAAGGAATTGTCTAAGGAGCCCAGGGGCACTTTTGATTCTGCGTTTGATTCAGAAGGAGAAGTTCTGTTCATGAAGTGGAACGACAACAACTGTGTCGCTATTGGGACAAATTTTGACACTGTTCATCCTCTGAGTCATGCATCACGTTGGAGCAGGACGTCAAGGCAGAAGTTGTCTGTTCCACAACCGAATGCCATCAAATCATACAACAAGTACATGGGTGGAGTAGACCACCATGATTGGTTAGTGGGAAAGTACGATGTGTCCATTCGTGGTAAAAAGTGGTATTGGTGTTTATTCACAAGAATGCTTGACATGGCAATTGTAAATGCCTGGATTGTGTACAATAGGGTTTCTTATTCTACCATGGACCTCATTGAATTCAGAAGAAATGTCGCCATTGCTTATTTGAAAAGAAACACTTCAAAACAAGGGAGAGCAGCCATCACATCCTCTTCAACATCCATCCCAGACATTAGATACGATGGAAAAGATCACCTTGTATCAAGACGAGACAAACAAAGGAGATGCCAGGGAGAAAACTGCAATGCAAAACCTCTCACCTTTTGTAAAAAATGTGAAGTAACTTTGTGCAAGAACTGTTTCACTACTTATCACACCAAGAAATGATAAATTCATGTTTCTTTTTTCTCATTTTCAATATGTTTTTGTAGTTGTTATTGCATACAAATGTAAAAACAAACGTAATAATAATATTTTTCATTCAAATTCGTTCTTATATATAATTTTTCTAATTTGTGAAATGTTACCTTATAGTCCCAGCGTCCTATTTTTAGGACAGTCCACCATTTGCAACCGTTAAGAGATATTTTTCTAAAAATCATCCATATTGCTTCTAAATACCCTTCTAAACAAATAATTAACAAATTTTCAATAAAAAGTTTATTTAAAAAAGTATGGGCGTTAATGGGTTAAACAACTTTCCCTGGCAACTTCCAGTTTTGGATTTTCTCGCTGGCTCGTCAATCTTTTGCATTCCATTTCTGTATTCAAGGGTTGTCCTTTGAGCTTTAACAATACCCATCCTATCAGTTTATTTCGGGAACCTTAATTGAAATAAAACCGTCATAGAAAAATAACTTTGAAGGACACTGAACCAGCACCATTTATTTACCAACGAAATTACACGTGAAAGACAAAGGAAGATTGGTACTATCGATCTCTTTCAAATTATTTTTTTTATATTAAAAATTAACTGAGAAAGTTTTCCTCTTCCTCCAAGGAACAGGAATCCAGACAGTATCCAATTGAATCCTTGGAAATTGAATCTAAACTGACTTCACTCCTTTCTACCAGAGTGTCTTGCAGTAGCGTGTCGGACAACTCACGTGAGCAAGAAGTCAATTAAAGAGTGATTCAGTGAAGAGACAATCCCGAGGCAGAAAAAAATAAAGCCACCAAAGCCAACACAAGGCGTCAGAGTCAGACTCTCGCCTCATAATCGTTGCCATGATGAAAGAGAAAGAAAATGTCGACTAAGAACGGCAGATAACTATGAACCACAGGCGAAAGCAATCAGCCTCTCCAAACATATCAGCTCTCTGGAAACACGTAAATCAGATCTGAATTGGAGAGATTTCATCCGCATGCAGACACCAGTTGCTCTGCCTCTAGAGAGCTTTACATTCACACACATGAGTTATTAACTTAGCACAACAGATTTTGTTGTCACAACAGCATTATTATCAAGACTGATCAAGGCGCTTGATAATATTGTTTTAACAATGAAATGCATCATGCAAAGTAAATAAATATCTGTGGAAATTTTGCAATGTCTTCCTTCAGCAACAATGTGAATTTCATCGCTGTTCATGTGGCAAGTTCGAATTCGGCAGATCAACACATTTAAGTGCATTTTTTGACACTTAAAAATTCCAATATATATTTACGCCCAGGCCTCGCATAAAAACCATTGGCTCTCGCAAACATTCTCACTTTTTACTTTCAGTTTAGAAAAGCGTACCCACGTTAATAAGTATCTTCTTTAAAAAAAAACTCATCTTCAAAAACAGGTTAAATAAAAATTTTGGCAAAAAACCTTTTGGATGAGAAAAACGGGGTTCACTACAAAAAATAGTTTTGTAGAAAAAAATGGTTCACTAAAAAAACAGGTTCAGGAGAAAACACTGGTTCAGGAGAAAGCACCGGCTCAGGTGAAAGCACAGTCCAGGAGAAAACACCGGTTCAGAAGAAAAAACCGGTGCAGTATATCTATGGAACCGGTGTACTGCCATCGCGAACTGTTTTTTTCCAAACCGAGAACTGGTTCAATATTTCCTGCACCGCCCAGCCCTAGTCTGCAGTATTAGCAGGAGGAATAGGGTTAGGAATTAGTGGGTCATGAAAGAATGTGGAATGGATGTACCGGTAGTAGACATGTGTGAAAGGAGCATGCTCTGTTGGTTTTGCTGTATTGATAGAAAGGATGAGAGTCAAACAACTAAATAGATTGATGATAGAGCAGTGAATGGTCTAAAAGGAAGGAATTGAACGAGAAATTCATGGATGAATGTGGTGGATAAGGATACGTACAGTTAAGAGAAGAAACATTACAAGTCATGAGAACAAGAGGGCACATATGAAGCAATGTACGAGTGTAACTGCAGCAAAAGTGGTGTACAAGGATAGGGCAGCATGGAAGAAATCATGAAAAAAGAGACAGTTGTGCAGGCGTAATACCGAGAAGTAAGCTCTTTTGACTGAGCTTAACCCAAAAGGGAACAGCATGGTATATAGGTGTGAATGATAACCCAACTAGCAATCGATTGTTATAGTACATACTAGATGCAGTAAAATTACTAGTAAATAAGTAATTTTACTAATCCAGCATAGAGATCTATCTAAAAGTGAAATTTTAAGTTAAGCCACTCGGCAGGTGACTGCTGTTATATGATAATGCATTTAAAGAAATTTCCACAAAAGACACCTGGGCAAGGATAAATAATGACTGCATCTGGAAGAGCCACTAGGACAAAACTATTAATAAATACAACCTGAAAACTTATGTTTAGAAAATCAAGATTATGGTTAGTAGAAGAAATCAAGAAGACAGAATCACTGTCAAACTTGGACACCAAAAACTTACGCAAGAGGTAGAATTTATTACATTCATTTTAATGTAAGAGTATACATATATACTTTTAGAGTGGAGGAGCATAATATTGAGGAAAATTTTAAAAATCCTGAAGAGAATATATAGCATTTGGGAAGTGACCTGTATCCACTTAAAGGGAGATTTGGTTGGAACCAAAAAATGAGTCTACTTCACCGAGGACTTAAAGGACCACTTGGTTATACCTATGTGTTTGTTTATTAATTAAATTTGTAGTAAGATAAAATTAAATTCAAAATAAAATTAGAGTAAAAACATTTATTTTCAAACATTTCTGGCCAGCAGAACCATCAGCGAGAATTTCAAGTCCAGCTTTTAACGTCACTAACCTGAAGGGCTACGTAGTCTCCAAATCCAATAGTGGTAAGGGTGACGAAGCAATAATAGAAGCTATCAAAGTAGCTCCATCCCTCATATCGTGAGAAAACAGCAGCTCCAGTTGTGATGATGGCAGATGACAATAACCCTGTAGCAAGCATCAAGTTCATCTCAGTTGCCTCTGTTTGGCGAAAGCGAAGCCATTTTTTCCCTCGACGGATAACAAGGGAGGCACACTTGTTCAGTCTTTCACCAATACTCTGGAACATCACAAGGCCTAAGGGAATCCCAACCATTGCATAAACTATGCAAAATGCCTTGCCTCCATACGTAACTGGGGTGGAATGCCCATATCCTGAATTGGTAAACAGAATATTTTAAAATCACATTAGTTACAGTGGCACATTACTGCTACAAAATAGTGGAAAACGGGTTACATAGGCACAACCAAGAACACGTTTGCACATTTTCCCCTCATTATACAACCCTAAGGGATTAAATTGACTACAGAAAGATAAGAATCTTTCCATAAGTCCACTCTGTGGTAGGAACAATTCCATGGTTTTATGGTGAGGTGATTAAACTCAAGTGACCAAAAGACCTTAATTAGACTTCAGTGGAGTGAGAAAAGGCTGAGGCAATGCAAAGTAAATACATACTAAAGTAGATATGATTTAAGATAGATTTCAAGCTCAATTCATCAAGATGGATGTGACAGATAATGATAACATTGCACCGTTTGTCAGGAAAAAGGGACTTGGAAGTTTAAACCCTGTGCCAGAGGAATGGCGACTAATTAACCTTGAGGAAAACCATTCACAAGTGGGCAAATGATATTATGCACCGTTATGGCACTATCTGCAACACACATAAATTTCAATTGGAGGGAAATTCATTTAAATGAAATGTTCTTCAACTGATTCACTTGCTCAAGAGGTGCAATTTCTTACGCGGAAACTAGTTTATATGCAACATCATTATGCATTTTACTGACGACTTTCAGAAGAGAAAAATCTGTATGAATTGGACCTCAATCCATATTATTTAAAATAGCTGCAAACAAATGCTTCCGAAAGCATATCCAGATTGTTTACTCGTGACTTCTACCACGATAGCTGACAACTGAAATTGACGGAGTGACGTTCACATCTCAAGTTAAACAGTCAAGGCTCAGGATAATTACCAATCATCGCTAGCACAACAGTAGCGAAGTAGAATGCACCAGCGAATTTCCACTGGGGTCCCGCTTTGTGCGGCTTGTTCTCTATAATAACTATCTCTATCATTTTATAATCTTCTTGAGAGAAATTATATTTCAGGATAAGCTTCTCTTTCAGTTCTGTAAAGTGAATAAATTGTATATTAAAATCGGAAAAGTAATTACTAGAAACTCATTCAATTATAACCAAAAAATTATGCAATAACTACCCAACAGAAATTCCCATCGTTTCCTCTCCGTGTCTGATTCCAAGGCATCAAACACTGCCGCTCCAATCAACAAATAGGTGAACGTACAAACAACTAGGGACAGAGTCCTTACGTTTTGGCGCTTCATTTTGATTGAAGTATATCATCAAAATCTACTAACAAACTGATATTCATAGAAACTCAACAATACTCCCTTAAATACAGGTCCGTGGGCGTAAAAATCGTGATCCGAAAGTTATCCAAAATGCAGATAAGCCATGATGGCGGCAAAAATTATGGTAAGCTTATGAGAAGTTTACACAATAATCGCTAGAGATAAACCATGCATTCATCCCCAAGATGATGTACATTCAATTTCGAGGAGTTGAAACAATGAGCGGTCATCTCACTCGTTAGCACTTCATAATAACAAAACCCAAGCTTTGCCTAACCTCCTTTACCCGAACCACCGTACACAAACATTACATGCGCACTAGAGCTCAATGCGATTTCATTTGTTCTTTTGCAGACGACGGCTGGTAATTACGCTTATGTTTTGATTAAGTATTTGAATTTGAGGAGTGTTGTTGTTATTTGGTTGTTATCATCTCAGAGTAAACTCTGAGGTTATGATTACGAACGCGTAACTTATTTGTTCAACTTTTGATCAGCAATCATGAAGGATGCAATGGTAGGAGAAAATTTCCAAATTGCAGATATCCGAGAAAAATTGCTATCTGTTAAAGTGGCTTTGACTGATATTGAAGGGACAACCACGTCCATTCCATTTGTTAGGGTGAGTTCATACCTGTGCCTACAAATATTTCCTTAGGATATTAATTACTCTGTTAAGTTCAATATAGAGTTTCAATGATTGATCCTGTCATAATGTCCTTGTCGCAATCGTTATCAACTTCATTGTCTTTTGAATGGCGTTATATTGAGAAACTTTTATTATCCTGCTTGGTAATTATTATTATACTTTCGTTTCAGAATGTTTTGAAATCCTATTGCAAAGAAAATTTAAATAAATATATTAGAGAGAATTGGGACAATGCAGAGCTATTAGACATCCGCCGTGAAATGGAAATGGAGGTTTGTAGGAAAACAGTAGATTTGTAATTGAGCTCGATTTATTAAAATTGTTTCACTTTAAAAAATGAAAAGTCCGTAGGCTCATCAGAAGATACCAGCGTTACCTGTACTGCAGCGGAAAATTTTGACTCTAGTTCCATATCGAAAAAAGATAAAACCGAAGAATATATACTGCGTAATATTGAGTCCAAACAAGCACCGCATGCCGTGAAGTTCCTGCAAACAAAAATTTGGGAGGAAGGATATGCATGCAGTGCTCTAAAAGGACAGTGAGTATGTATAAGATAAAGTTGTTACAGAAAGAAAAATAACATATTTGACACACTGATCAGTATTACATATTTGAGCTTAAGTAAGAGAATTCACCGGTCGGAATTCAATGGGTAAGTCAGTATACTTTTACGTTATAAAGTGCCGGTGTGTGTACTCAAAGGTCGCGGTTTCGAATTCCACCTCGGCATTAATTTTCTCATAGGAATAAAGTTCTAAGCTTGACGGTGTTGTATAACCTTGAGTATCTAAAACCGAAGTCTCGTATTACTGTACATGTACCTTAAATACATCTCTATTCAAGTGGTGTGCATACACATATATGTATTGAATGTAAAATGTTACCGTAAAAAGGCTTCATAATTCTTCCCTAATTAATCCCTTTGTAATTCCCTGTAGTAATGGTTAAACCCACATTACATTTTTAAAACAGTCTCTCCATGCCCAACGTACAGGGTGTGTCTAAAGTCTTCATCCAAGTACAATCCATATTGGCTTAAGAAACCGATGTATTTTTGTTTTTACAAAATGCAAAATAATTTAAGTTACATCTTGTTTTCAATGAAATATTCTCAAATGTGACCTATGGCTGCATGGCACACATCAAGCCAAGAGTTGAAATCTTCCCATAACATACGTTGTATTTCTACTATTACCTACATCATTAGCTGTGGCTGTAAGGCATGTCTTCACCTCATCCAAAGTGTTCCGTAGGTGAGGCACATAATACACTGAGTCTTTGATAAATCCCCACAAAAAGAAATTGCATTCAGTGAGGTCGGGAAACGAGGTGGCCAATGGAGAAGAGCTGAATCTTGAGGTCCATTTCTCCCAATCCTGTGTTGAGGAAGAGGCAAATTATATATGATGTGGTGCTTTCCCGGCGTACAATAAATAAAATAAAAAAAATACGTGATGAGGCATCAAAACATCGACCAGTATGGAGAGCCTAACCTTGAAGAGAACCTGAAAACAATTTATACATTCAGACATCTCATATTTCATCATTATCTACCTGTTAAAGGTAGCTTATGATAAAAGTCAGACAATATCCGACAGACTTACATGTGCAGTGCCCTATCTACCTCTAGTATTTCTTTCTTCATCTAAGCATAAGTCCTACCTTCTTTCATCCCGTCCGTGAAACCTATTCTCTTTCTTCCCCTACCCTACTTGTTCAACATCCTTCCCTCTATCATGGCCTTCTCCATTTCCTGTTTAACATTCTCAAGCTTCCCAGCCCTCATCGTTGTCCTTACGTTCCAAGTTCCTATTTTTACCACTGCTTTCCTCTTTCTATTTTTCTTCTATCCCACCTATTCTTTGTATCTTCCGATGACGATGTTGTGCAAGGATTTCATTTGATGACTGTGGAGGCCTTGCCTCCCCCTCTGCCAGGCACGACACCCACCCTTAGGTGAATTCCATGGTAACTGATGCAACATTTGGAAGAAAAACATTGCATTTAACTAAATTATGAATAAGTTAAATGATATATAAAGTAGTTTAAAAATTATCTCATAGAGGTAAACTGGCAAAATATTAATGTAGTGACTTAAAATCTTGGCGTTTCACTGCTGATGCTAAAAAAAGTCGCAGTAACTGATGCAACAGGTAATGGGCATGTGTACTTATTGCAAATGTCTGTGCAGAGAGAAAAATCTGTGAGTTATGAACTTTCCATATTGAAATTTTTATGCCAATAGTAAATATAGTATATATTAAAAAGATTCATATTTCATCATCCATTTATATCCATTTCAAATAAAACAAAATTGGTAAATACCCACACAGTATTTTATAAAAACACAGTTAAAATACACCACCGACCAAGGTTTCGGCACGTAATGCCATTATCAAGGCTAACACCTTGATAATGGCATTACGTGCCGAAACCTTGGTTGGTGGTGTATTTTAACTGTGTTTTTATAAAATACTGTGTGGGAATTTACCAATATTGTTTTATTTGAAATGGATATAAAGTATTTCCACATATTTAAGCCTGATATGCTTTTACACGTTCATTTATATTGTTTTAATTACTTACATACACAAAAAATAAACATAACTGAAACAACTGAAATACATAGTAACTGATGCAATATGTGTGAATATTTATTCAGAATTTATACGAAACATGTGCAACACTCCTGTTGTTTACTGGTTTGGATGTTTCTATGGTACAGACAACATTGTCTGGCACATACCATGTTTTATCTGGTTCAGAGGGCCAACGCCAACCACCTATGCACTTGTGGAGAATACTGACAAATACTTCAACAGTTGTAGCCTCCACATTATTGATGATACCAGAATATTTCCCAGAGTCATACTGGACAATAATAATATGTAATAATATATTTATTGATCCTGATATTTTACTGGAGTAAAATGTGGGACAAGTCATAAAAAACATGGCCCAACACAAGAATAACACAACACAGGAATAACAAATGTGCCCATACAAAGTTCATCTGTCTTCATCTCATCAACTTTTCCATTTATTATGCATGAATTTGGTTCTAATTCTGAGGAATCAACATCTGATTCGGATGTAGTTTTGGCAAAAAGTTCAGATTTTCTAAAGGTCAATGTAAAATCATAAGAAAGGGGCTGACAAAACTAGTCTCAATTGATCTATCTCCTGCTTTCCTGATATAGTGAACTATATGTGTGTCAGGAATTTGTCCTGGTTGGTTTTCATTCCACCTTGCCTGTAGTGCTGTTCGATCACTTTCCATATCAGCTGCTGCCAGATAGAGTATTACAATTTTGGGACAAGCTTCCTTAGCTACAGAGGCAAAATCTTATGCATTTGTCACAACTGCAGATCCTTGAACGACTGTTCTCCGTACTGCACGCTTCACTGTCCCGGCAATTCCATCTGTGGTCCATTTACCGTGGGAAGTAGCAAAGAAGCTCCAATTGATATTCTCCAATAAAGAAGCTTTACAATGACAGCTTGCTTTTTCCGAGGGCTATTAGGAAGTGCACATTTGACCCATTTCACAGCCTTCCCAAAAGATTGTGATGATTTGAAAGCGGATGAATCAGTTGGGAATATTGAGCTTTCTAATGCAACAGCTTTTCGTCTTATACGTGTCGTTCTCATACACTGCTTACTACCTTCCTTTTCAACTTTCTTTCTTGCATTTGTCCATTTTTTTCTGCACCTTTTGTTGCTCTACATTCCAATTTTTCACCTCTGCCTTCTTCTCTTCTGTCATGTGACTTCGATATTCTCTCATCTTTTCTGCATGAGTCTTAGGTGGCATTTTGGTTAGTACATATATCCTAATCTAAAATAAAGATTAGTCTCATAAATTTTCTTACACTTACAAAGTTGCTTTTATTTTTCATGTAAATTATTGTACTAAAAGTTTATGCAATGGTGTATTTGAAACCACGGAAAAATTAACAAAAATAAGGAGGATATAAATACAGTAAAACCCCCATACAACGAACACCCATACAGCGAAATTTTAAGGAAAACTCCCTATTTCGAAGTCATTGGCCCGGTCCCGGACCCTTCCAATGGACAATGCACGCAAAAAAAACCTCCCGTAACGAACCTCTTTAACTACGAAAACTCCGTACATCGAAGTCTGCGCTTGGGCCCAAAACATGAAAAGTGCCCCTCTAGAACGAATTATTGAGGAAAAAAAATGTAGCATTCTTCATTTACAGGTAATTTTTCCGTAGACATTTACGTAATAAGCAGGAAGTAGAACCGCAGCGGGGAGTACCGCGTCTTAACCCTTGCGCTCCGGGCTTCAAAAATGTTCCCATCCGAGACCTACAGAGCAGAGGGCATGAAGGAAACTTGACGCTCTGGCTCCGTGAAGGCTCATTTACATGTTTCTTATGGTGGGAACCGTCAACTCCGACGGTTCCCACTATAAGAAACGTGCAAGGGAAGCCAAAGCTCAGCTCCGCGTTACCTGAGGCAGGTGATAGTTGGGTGGATGAGTAATGCACCAAGAGGGGAGGGGGGAATATCAGTGCCAGCCGGCCAGCCGTAACCCAATACAGAAAGGTAATCTGAGATTTCTGAGGGCCTATTCTCTAACTCCAAGCATCGGAGCTTTCTGGCGGAAAGATGCTTCAATAAGCTACTTGCTCCCATCGGTATTCTCTATCATGGAAGCTACCGGAGAAAGTGCAAGCAGATGCTACGAAGCTACTTCCGTAGCCCCAATAAGCTCCCACGGTAACCTCACGAAGCGCGGCCTCCGAATACCCTGCTTAAATATTGGTCATTTTATAACGCTTATCTATCTATAATTATCCAACGCACGGGTATGTTTCTTACATTTACTAAATGCGGATTCCTCGCACTTTCACTGGGTTACTTTGTCATTTTCGCCATTTGCCGTATTTTTCACAAAAAGATATTAACTGGAGTGACGGAAAGCCATATTTACCTTCGGTAAGTAAAGTGATTCCAGCCCATAATGGGATACTTATTGGGCCGTGTATATAGGTACCTGGTATTTTAGTAAATTGCTATCTAAGATCAATAGATCTTGCCTTCTGGTAATAGTACAAACAGAAAGTAAATTTGTAGGTCAGAAGATTAATATTTATGTACTATTACAAATATTCATAAATATTAACATTACTGTTAAAATCTTATGTGCCCAATAATTATTAAAACATGTAATTTTATTAAAAATGTATATATTTATTAGACTTGTACTAAATTATACCAATTTACAATCCGATAGCATATAATTTTGGATAATGTTTGCTTATACACCATGTGGTAACTGATTCAACTTCTCTTTGTTGCATCAGTTACTATAAAGCAGTTGCATCAGTTACCGTTACTACTGCTTAATAAATTATTAGAGAAATGTTCTTTCTCCACTAATTAATATAGATTTAAAAAAATTAGATTATTTACAAATCTAATATTGAAATACCTACTAATTTCTGAAAAACTTTTAAAAAATCCCAAAAATGGCAACTGATGCAACACTCCACATAGCAGAATTTAGAGTAACATTTTGATTGTTTATATCACTGTTTACTCCTATATGTAGTATAACATTAATATACCTTCAATAATTTATAGACTGAAAATCTTGCCGTATTTACTTGTGGAACAATGTAAATATTGAGAACAAAAGTAGGCCACAGAAGTTATACAACTGGTGGTGGCCATCTTGCTTCTTCTAATGAAGTTTTCTCTCGTCAGGGGGCAGAAATGTCCCAAAATTGTGTTTATAAACAATTTCAATATCTCAACAAACACAAACGAGATAATTTTATTTAAAAAATTCATTTTATTTTTTCCCTGATTTTGTCCACTTTTTCATGGAATTTACATGGAATAGGTATTGGACGGCGTCCCATTGTTGCCAGGATTCAATTCTCTGTGAATAACTTTCATATTCTGGTATTCATAGTTGGGAAGGACTCCCACCCACACTTCCAAATGGTATTTTTTAATGTTACTCCATCACGGAGAGGCTACCTTTCGTGTGGCTCCTACCCTTTGACCTATCTGGCATGCGTGACCATACCAGGAGTTATAATAATTGCTCCTGACAGTCCAACTCTAGGGGTCATTAGAACGCACAAGCCCTTCCACCACATCAAGGTTGTAGTTCAACGAGTCATGTCATATTTATGGGCTTCGAAAGGGGTGGGAGGGGAAGTGAGTAGGGAGGAAAGAGAGAGATTCTCTAGTCTAGGGTAAAGGGGAGCCTCTGTGAAGTGGTGTGCATGAGGGAAGGGATTAGGGCCCCCATAGGTACCTCTGGTGTTCAAGGATGGAGGAATGTTAGGATGGGGAGAGTTTTTTCTCATTGCTCATCTATAGCATAGCCGGCCTCAGTGAGGGCGGGGTAAAGTCCTCGCCAGCCAAACCGAAGGTCGCGGGTTCGAATCCAACCTGGGTAGGAAATTTATACCTCCCAGGGCATGATTGTGTGTGTTCTTCCATATAATAAATACTTAGTAATTGGCTTTGGCAGTTAAGTATATAGAAATTATTATTATTATAGCATAGGAATACTGACTAACTCCTTGTTTGCTGACTACTTCTTAATAAAAATTTATACATGCATCGATTAGAGGTACTGCAAAGTTAAAGCATGAAGAGAAGATTAGTGAATACTCTTGAATGGAGTGTGGCATTGTATGGATTAAAAACTTGGCCATGAGGAATAAGGATGACCATTGATTGGGGGGTTATTCAGATATGGGTGTGGACAAGTATGGAGGAAGTGACATGGGTAAAGGAGAACATATCTGTAGAGGTGGTAAATATGGTGGAGGAGGAAAGGAGGTTGGTGAGAGGGATTCAAAGGAGGCAGAAGTTGCTGAAGGGTGTAGTTTATGGGCTGTTGAAGAGGGTAATGGAAGGGAGAATGATGGAAAAGAGAGGAAGAAGTTGAAGAAATGCGTGAGGATTTTTGATGGCATGAGATAGGGCAGGAGATATGAAGAGTTTAAGATGGGAAAGTAAAAGACTTATGAAATGATCAATGATGGGATTGGATCACAATGGACAAATTTTTTTTGTAGGGAGGAGGGATGGAAATGCCTTGGAACATTTTGATGTTGATAAAACACCTCTGGTGATGTTTTTTTTCCTTCAAGCATATTGCTTGAGTGAAGAGCTCCAGTTTTCAAGCACGTTGAGAAGTTGAACACTGACATTTCAAAGTCTAGCTCCACCATCATCTTCAGGATAAAGTGAAACTTTTGAGGAATTAGGCTTTGAAAATCAGACAAATTTTGAGGATACCAGAACTAGCCGCTGTATTATCTTTACGGAATCACCCGCAAATGCACTAATGCAAAAGTGCAAAGATTCCTTTGAGGAAAAATCATTTCCTTGTCCATCACTCAAATCCAGTTACCTTGCTATACTACGCCATGTGCTTTAGCCAGTTAAGCTATTGAGATGTCCTCTCCTGTGGTGTTTTGTGGGCTTTAAAGCTTAAAGTAATACTGTAGCTAATCCTGGTATCCTCAAAAGTTGCCATGTAGAGCGAACACCTCATTGTGTTCAAAGGTTGACTTTAATGTCATGGACTGTGACAATGCTTTGGACAGGCTTCATAATGTTGTATGTCCTGCAGTATTGAACTTATTTCTCTTTTAAAGCTCACAAAAATCTTCAGGGAGGGAGTATGCCTCGGTAGCTTAGCTGGCTAATGCACTCGACACAATATTGAGGGATCCAGGATTGTGTTTTGGTCAAGGTGAATGATTTTTCCTCTGTGGAATTTTCGCTCTTCGAAAATCAAGGTTCAAATTCTCAATTCAAAAACCTAAGAAATTTTCACTCATGCTGAAAGAAACTTTGTTTGCCTTAGAAATTAGAAGTTGTAAAACTCATATCGTTTTGAATCATCAATTGCATTTTAATATTTTTTCTCTTAGCTTGTTTCCTGATGTAATTCCTGCCTTACAGAAGTGGAATGAGCTAGGATTACGTATTTATATGTATTCTTCTGGCATACAGCTTGCTCAAAAGCTATTGTTCACACATTCTTCAGAGGGTGATGTCCATGAGGTATGTAAAAATATTGTTATGATAATATTGATTTATTATGATGACATTACCATGCAAGTGTCATCATGAAGCTGTTCTCTTATTGCTTTATCTTTTAGAGTAAATAAATAATACTAGGGGGCTGTCCATAAATGACATCCACATGATTGGGGGGGAGAGGGGGGTCACCACCTTTTGACAATGTGTGACAGGGGGAGGGGGGATGTATGCTTCATGTGACATCCACACTTCCACTGTGTATTATGTCTTATTTTTACTCAGACTGTGGAGGGGGTGGTAGAAGTTTTTTAATTTTTGTGGCATCATTAAAGCGGGGGGGTCATAAACACTATTTGTGACCAACTGTGATGGGCGGGGGGGGGGGGGTCTAGTTTGGTCCAAAATTGTGTGACATCATTTATGGACAGCCCCTAGGGTGTTCCTAGAATTCTCTCTGAACAGCAAAAATAATTACTATGAAACCATAATAATTATCAACAATTATATGGTCTGTGTGGGATCCATTCAATTTATATTTAATTTAATCCATCCCTAATTTAAGAAAATGTTTTTATAGGTAACCAAGAATTCACTCTCTTTGCTTGAAATCAAATCTCTTCATCTTGGAAGGTACCCTACCTTTTTATATTTCCTATGGATTGCAACTACTGATACTGAAAAAGGAATTTTAACAGATTAATTTAACATAAAATTTACACCAATTTCAACAATGAGTATTTAGAATCCAGTTAACCCTTTCAACGCTGAGCCATTATTTGTTTAAGTCTTCCTCGTGACTGAATTTGGTTTTTTGGTGTTTTTTACTAATTCGTCACTTGAGAAATGTATATCCTTCATTAATTTTAAAAAATAAGTAAAAATTATTTTTTTAAAGTGACGTGAATTCAGTCATCAGCCATTCGTTAGAGCCTGGTGTGTGTTATGCTCCTTGTAGTATTCCTTCCCCTGAAATCATTTTTTCGCTTCCAAAATTTTTCATTTTTTCTCTTCACTTTAAGTACGGGAAAATACCTCGAAACTTTTCATAATTACCATACAGTACGAACTCATTATTTCATATTCATACCGGTTAATTATGTATTGATCTGAATTTTTTTACTGTACTACTTTTCGTTACAATCTTCTCAGCAAGTTTTTCTGCCGGCCAGATGGACGCTATGCCGATGTGCTAAATTGACGTCTTGTATGCTTTCAAGGTGATAGTTAATAATAGAATATAGTTTTGAAAAACCCTTATAACACAACCTTTGACTATATTTTTCAATGTTTATGAGAAGTTCACGATGTTTAATTATGAAATTTGGTTGAAAAAAAATCATTTACTAATTTAAATTTCAAGTATTTATTAAAAATTACAAAAAATATAGATGTGTAATACTTTACAAATGTACATAATATTTGCAGCCACTGCATACATACATTAAAAATAATAAATTATGTTAAAAAAATACCAAATTTTTAAAACAACTTCTGTATTTTTACAAGTAACGTACAATAACTTACCTACCTTCGTTCCATCTTTACTTTTTATTTACATATTCATATTTTTTATACCCTTATATTTTCATGAAAATTAACGAAGCATGGATAAATGTAGAGGGAAGGGTGTAACTCGCAAGCAGGGCAAAAGTAAATTGTCTTTATGTATCCCCATCTTCTGGCATTCTCAGAACCTTCTTTGCATTGTTCTCTTCCTTTTTTATTGGCCATCTGTTGGGAGGCATTGAGGGAAATGCTTTGATAAGCCTTTGACTCTGAAAGAGACTGAAGGGTAAGGGCGAGTAATTCCTGGCAAAAGAAGAGATTTAATGACCGAAAGCCGAAGGTCGTATAGAGAGGATCTGGGTTGGGATTTCTTATAAATGTAGTAGCTGTTCAGGTGAAGAAGGTGGAAGATGTGAATGCCCAACTTTATATGCTATTTGAGCATTTTTCGCTCAATTGGATAGTATGACATCTGATCAGTGTCTTCGATGCCACTCATTGCCTCATTGTATCTGACTCAGGTTTTGGTATAGGTTCCCCTCCCCTTCGGCGGGGGACATCTTCCATTTCACCACCATACTGTGAACTGATCATCAGTACCTCCCTTCTGTCTTTCCCTTTCATGATGCAGAAGCCGTCTTCAGTGCAGGCATTCACTACTCCTTTAATTTTTTTGAAACAATGTACGGAGGATTACCCTTCCGGTTAGTTCTCAGAGTCCCAGTACAATAGCCCATACAGCACGGGTAGAAATATACTCGTGTACTCTCGGTCGATATATGGGGTAAGGGATAATTCCAAAATTAGCCTTTTTTTACACGTGTTCTTTCAGTGTAAATTTTGGTCCAAATTATCTGAGTGGACTTCTGTATTTTATAGAATTTAATTAATGTACAACATGCCACTTTGCCTTTTTTCACATTTCCATGGGAATAACTGCATATTAAAGATGAGCTATACGCTATTATTCCGTTACGAAGAGATATCTCTGTCATAACATATGTTATATAGGTATGTATGTAACATATGTTAATTCAATATGCATCTACCAAAGAACTTTGTCTATTCGGTAATCCTGATAATCGTGAAAACCTTATTTGTACACAATGGGTGGATATAATTTTTTAGAAAAAACGATGATTTTTCCATGCGATAAATACTTCCTTTTTTGATCATACGTTGCATTTTGGTACAATTGTAACCAACCAGAAATAAAATCATACTCCACGATAATATTATCTGCTTTCATATGATTCTGACAGCCATTTTCAAGCACACGTGATTATCTGCATTAATTTCTTGGTACCTAATATTTGTAAATATGTAGTTCTCTCCAGGCCAAGCACAAATACGGAATAATTTATATTTGTCTGGCCATGAATGCGGAGGAAATAACTTCTTTTCGTTACCAACTTCAATCAAGTACCTTGGTGGCCGAGTGGGTTAAGGCGTAAGTGAGATCGTAAGGGTCAGGTTCTAGGGTTCGCGGCTCTCCGGCGGCAATTTTTTTTCTCGGTCAAATATGAATCTAAATCAGCCGCGAATTTTGCTGGCAATGCTGTCTAGTGGTCATAATACTAATAACAGTTTATTTTCCGTTGGTAAACATACATTTACATGGGAATTTGCATATTAGGCACTAGGTTGTGGTCGATACACGTGTTTACACCAGAAATAGCGGACAGTAAACCGAATATTGACCATTTTTCAACCGTTCTTAGTCGTTGAAAAGCGGTTTTTCGACCAGATAAATCACGTGTTCTACTCGTGATTTCAACTAAATATGCTCCGTGTATGCTGTATGGGAGGTCTTCCGCTCTAGTAGTTGGTGGGCCAAATTGACATTGTTGTAGTACCTAATTGTTCATAAACAATGAATGGCCGACATCAAGCTGACCCTCCATTAGTTTACCTACAGCAGAGTCAATGTGGCCTCACCCTCCTACATCAGAGTCACTAGACCCAGTGTACACAATAAATCTGAGAACTAAACCAGAGGGTTCCGTAAGCGTATATATTTTTATATGTACCGTATTTATGTTTTTTCCCCTTCAAAAACATCTGAAAAACTATTCGTTCCCTCCAGAGAAGCATAGACACATCAATGCAGTGTTACTGCATTGGGGTCACAGCATTGGTCATAGAGTCATGGAAGAGGTCAATTATATCTGGGCGTATTTTATAGAGTCAATCAGTTGGCTGAGGCTGACTGGGTTCCGGGTTATTTTGCAAAGTGTAAACATTGCAAAATACCCAAGAACCTGTCACGGCTCATGCAGCCCCGAAAGCAGTGAAAATTAAATAGAAGGTCCGTGATCCAAAAATTGGCTATCCTGCTCAAAGGAATTGTTCCCATATGAAACAGGATGCCAAGGCAAATAAGGAATTCCTCCTTGCTCAACGGCTACTATTTTCCAATCCTCGCATTAGGGGCTACATTTTGCGCCTTTCGCTCATCAACAAATCTATTTGTTTCTGTCACAGTTCTGATATCATCAGTCAGTAAAGGTTGAAAAAGTGTCGGGTTTGTTTCCTTAGGGTGGGGCAGTCATGCCAAAGGTCTTTGTGAATGGGATTGGGTCTTTTGTCGGTCTGTTGGAAGTCCAAGAGTACATGGTATCTCTCAGTCTGGAAGTGGTCACATGCAAAGAAGGGCCGGGGAGGCCAGACTCTGGGGATAACAGTAAATTACCCTGCGAGGGATCCCCTTCCTCCTCTGACTCATCCTCGTGCTTTCTTCCCACTCCATCTCCCCGAGAAATGACTCCCTTTGTCATCACCACTCCTGCTGCCATTTTCTTCCTCCTCAAGAAGCCTTTAGAGTTCCACTTCATCAGTTATGATTTTGGAACCCTCAAGCCTCCGAGACTTCTGTGGAGGTGGGTTCATCGGAACACCCAGAGGCTCTGGAAGAGACAATGGCTGGGAACTGCCCAGGGATGTTGAGGGTTGCGGGCTCTCAAAGAATGTGAAAGACCTAACAACCTACTTGTTACCATTCTCCCACTTCCAAAACAACACTCTCTCAACTGCTGCATGTTTGACGGGGACTTTAACACATAGGTCAACAGTTCTTTTTCTGACATTTCCCAACTATGCGGATCGCGGAAACGAAATGTATAATTCATTGGAGAAATTTTTATGTGGCCAAACACTAAGTGAATTAGATTTATTGAGAGTTTTGCACAAAAATATCAAAACGTTCGGTGAGATCCTACGTAAGTTTTTTAAATTCTTCCGCATGCCCTGCAAAACATTTCATTGGAAGCACTTGATTACAAACAACGGCATACCTAAACGAGTCAGCAGCATTCACTACTTTTGGGATTATTCACTAATATTACTAATAGTGATGAATTTACTAAGTATACTGAACTATGGTATATGCATTTGTTATCACTGACCAAAGGATTAGCTGTACAAAAATACAGGAGAGCAAAACTAGATGTACAAAAAATACCGATGTGAATATTCACGGAAATAGGGAAGAAACTTGGAAAAGATTGACAATGTTGCAATGATTGATAGACTGGAAAAAATTATAAAAGTGTTAAATTTTTCGTGAACACACCTTAGAAAAAAATGCAAAAATAAAAAGCACTTTATACACTGCTGGTTTACTTACCAAAACTGACGAGAGAAGAAGGAATCTGATAAAGTTGAAAAAATGCAGGGTCAGGTTGCCTACATATACAGGATACAAAATACAGGATTTTGGGCTGTTATATTTTCACATGTATGAAGTAATTGCTGGAATAAATGAATACATGGACGATTTTAAGTGCACATAAGATGCACGTTTAAAGAATGACAAATAAAACCCAATTCCATAACTTATCTCCACAGCAATCAAAGAAGTAATCGCAATATTATGAAAAAGTTAGGAAAAAACTTACATTTATCTCGATAAAATTATAAAAAGTCTTCATATAAGTCTGAATACTTCGGATTTTCTGTTGTTTACCTATATTTAAAAGATATTAACACATTTAAAGCTAGAAATAAAAGTTAAATGGCGTTAAATTACAATATTCAATGAAATACCATGCAAGAAAGTGGCATTTACGCACCTCCTATACGAAACTACGACACTCGCAAGAAACACTGGAGTTAGGAAAACTGACCTTCCCCAAGTGATGGGTGAACTCTCGCTGATGACTGAGAGCCCGCTCGAGCTCTCAGGAATGGCTGAGACGCAGTGGTACCGTTATATAAGGAGCTGAGCGCTGGGCGTGAATTCACATCATGGCACCAGCTGCTAGGGTAGTCGGGACGTGAATTTACGTCATGCATTGCGGAAAGGGTTAACTGGCAGCACGTCTTCTAAGTCCTTGCAGGGAGGTCTTCTGTGGGTTTCCATGGGATAAACAATGCATTTTACAAGCCATAAAATGTGGAACATATTGTGTATATCAATAGAATGGTTACATTACCCTAATTGCACATTCTTTTGTCCCACGTATGATTGCGATGGATTCGGAGATAGGGATTTGCACAGTGGTAAAGGTGTGTGTTTTGAGAAAGATTGCCACTTTTTTTTCTCCCTTAGATTTAAAGTGTCAAAAGTATTACTTGTGTAAGGTGCAACCCCCAGTTGTTCGTCCAAAAATTTCACCTCAAAAACTCAGGCCATACACAAGTGTGTGCAGTAAGGCAGTGAACTTAGCTGGCAGTAAAAATGAATTTTTGAATTTAATATAGCAGTCTTTAGCCATGAAAAATACCATTTGGCCTATACATTATGTATTATTACTATACTGTCTTGGACCATTCAGTTTCACTTATTGATCCAAATTTTGTATAACCTAAAACTATAATTTTCAGTTACTGGGAATTGAGAATTCAATACTCAATTGTATAGTCATGTGAGAAAGTATTAGATTTTCTTGCTGATAAAGCCTTTCCTGAATTGGATACTTATTCCAAGTTCGGGTGATAAATGCGGCTGCATGAAACAAGTACATATTAGGTATCATCCATTTACTAAAAACCCAATAGTAAATTTTATAGCAAAATATCAAATTACAAACTAGCAGTTCACATGCCAGCCATTTGTTAATGAAACTTCCAAACCAGAATTAAGGATGAAGTGTTATAAGTATGAGAAGTTAGGCTCGCAGAACCAGTAATGATAAATTATTCAGTACTTTTGATTAAAGACGACTTACTTCTTTTCTACAAAACTTTCAATGTGTGACTCATTTCACTGCTTTACGGCATCCTCAGCTACAGAAGTTCCATACCTAACGATGCCGTCAAGCGGTGAAATGCATCGTACATTAAAAATTTTGTGGAAAAGTACTAAGTTGTCTTTAATCATGAGTACTGATATTATTAACTTCTACAAAGTGAAGCCTGCCACATTCAAGTTTATAAATTATTAAAATAAAATTTATTTAATGGCTTAACAAATTCAATGCGGGTCGCGAATTTAAGGGAGACACTAGAAACGGAACCCATTTTTTAAAGGGCCTAAAGTTAAAGGACCACGTCTATTGACGTGGTCCCGTAGATCGGCATAGACGGGACCACGTCAATAGACATGCTCCACACTGAATTTGTTAAGGTCTGTGCAATGTTATTGCCTTATAGTTTATACTATTAGGTAAGAATTACATAAGGCATTAACTGATTTTCTTGGATGCATGCAAGAAATGTTTATTATTTTATTTTTTGTTGAAAAGTATTTATGTACATATTTTACATTATAAACAAAACTTCTTCTCAACTGAGATGTCTAGGCATTCATCATTTTGTACTTTCCATACTTAATTCATGTATTTTAGGAAACTGTATTTTTTACTTTTTGGTGGAAAAGGTATGATATCATTTTTTTGTAATTTTGCCTTAGAGAAGTAAACCCCTGTTTTCAGACATGATCTATGTAATAATAATAACAATTGTTATTAATCCCATGCCAACATATGCATGTTGAATATGACAAGTCAAAAATATATACTGTACACAATGTACCTATTACAATTTCAAATCTTTGTCCATAAGGAATTCACTCACAGAATAATAAAGTTTACTCTATAAAAATACCTTAAGCTCCACCTTAAAGAGAGCTTTACTGCTTGCACCTTTTAAGTTCTGGGGAATTGTGTTAAATAATCTTACATCCATCTCCTTTGGACCATCCACAGTCTTTTTTTGTTCTCTTAGAATGGATGGATGCCATTTTTCCTTTCTTGTGGAATAGTTGTGGAAATTACAATTGTTACCTAACATTGAGTTTCTGTTTTCCCAGATGAGCACCACAGTAAACATAACATATAGTATACAGGAAATAGACACAAGTAAAAATTCTTTCAATTGTGGCTGACAGGGAGTGCACGGAGGTTTGCCATCCATGACTCTTATTACTATTTTTTTTTTATAAAGATTCTATGAGTATGATTGGAGAATCCCCGGAAATAAATGCCATTGGTAAGATGAGAAGAAATAGATTCAAAATACTGGTAGTGAAAAAATGAAGGCCGACAGTTTTCTCAATAGTTTTCAATTCAGCAGTAATTCATGATTCACTCATTGAATATACTTGAATACATCAAGAAATTACATCCTAATATATGTCATCTATTTTGTATGAATTATAAACTTTTTAAGACACTTTTGAGGATTTGAGGTATTGATTTCATAACCTAATTTGTGATGTTACTGAAATGGAATTGGAAAAACACATTATAGAATATTCCAATAAAATATTTATTTTTATACTTTCAGCTAATTTCAGGTTTTTTTGATCTTGATATTGGTCCTAAAGTGGATGCTGATAGCTATAAAAAAATAATGGAAGAAGTGGATTGTCTGCCGGAGAATGCTGTTTTTCTCACGGATAATGTTCAAGGTAGTGTAGTTAATAATAATGACTCAAGTTGTCCTGGCCACACAATATACTACAGCATATACAGTACTCAATTTCAAAGATGAGAACATATATTGATGAGGAAAACAAAGTTAACATTGACATGGTCTTACATAGGTATTCATTCATGTTAAAGTTGCTTTTATGACACTCGGTTAGGCATGCAAAAGTCATTTATTTAAATAGGTACATTTGACCCCTGCTTTACAAATGGTTCACATTATGACAGGTGTGCTTCACAAATTGCCTGATGAAGATGATCAGTCATCATCGTTATGATTAGAAACTCACTTTGTGACTGTGTGCATCCCTTTGGAGTTCTCAAATTTACTATATTTGCTTTCTTGTGAGTACAACAAACATTGAAGTGGATACAGTTAAACCTGAGTTATGTCTAACTCAGTTGTACATAATACTCTTTTATACATATTATGATTACCAATATGTATTGAAATACAGCGGACCCTCGTTAGCACGTTCATGAAGGGACCCAGGATTCTGAATGTGGTAACCAGGAAAACGTGCAAAACAGGGTAGGCATTCCATGGAAAGTCAAGTACGTACTGGTTGGTTGCATAACTTGCTGGAGAATGTTATCCCGAGTAGCCGGGAGCATAAATATAGTCGGGAATAGAAACAAAAATATAGTCGGGAAACGCCCCTGCCGTGCGGAAATAAAGCCCACAGAATTCCAACGCGGCAAGGGGAGGGCACTTGCTAGCGTAGGTGGATGACCATAGACTTCAGACTTCCCGGGTGCTGGATAAAATATTTGTGGACGTAAAATTCAAATTTGTAATAAGCTATTTAGACGACGTGGTAGTCTACAGCAAAACTTATGAAGATCACCTTTTACACGTATGGGAGGTTTTCAATCGATTACGGAATGCTAAGTTAACGGTCAGCCCCCAAAAGATTGTGCACAGAAGGAAATTTTTAGGCAACTTAGTCTTGGCAAAAGGCATCAATATTGACCCTGAGAGGGTGGAGGTGATCTATTCTTTTCCCGCCCCCACCAATTTGAAGGCAGCAAGAATGTTCCTGGGGATGTGTAGTTACTGCGCCTGTTTTATTCCAAAGTTTTCGGATTTAGCAGCGCCAATAAACGCATTGAAGAAAAAAAATGCCCGGTTCCAATGGGCATAAAGTGAACAGCGGGCATTCGACGAGCTAAATTTAAAAATTGCCACTCCCCTGGTACTTCACATTCCCGATTTTAACCAAAGGTTCGTATTACACACTGATGCTTCGCGCAATGCGGTGGCGGCCTTCCTTTCTCAACGTGTAGAGGGATATCTAGTGCCAGTGGCTTTTGCGAGCAGAACATTAAGTCAAAGTGAGCAAAAATACTCCACATATGAAGCGGAATGCCTTGCAGTTGTCTTCGGAGTGGAAAAATTCCACCAGTACCTTCATGGTAGGGAATTCGACCTACACACCGATAATCAAGCCTTGTCGTCGATGCGTCGGCACCCTCAACAGTTAGGTAAAATAGGGCGATGGGTACTGCGCTTGTCACCTTTTAAGTTAAATGTTTACCACGTGATGGGGTATAAAAACGTGATCGCTGATTGCTTATCGCGTATGTTTGGGGAAGAAACTCAGGAAGAGCGGAAGTATCTCAACGAGGCCGTTAGTGTCCTGCAGACAGCTCCCTTGTCTTTCGTGTCCATACTCGATTATCAAAAACGAGACCCCCGACTGCCAGAAACTTAATGATAAAATAGCTAGGGAGAAAAAGGTCAAAAGTATGAAGTTGTGTTGGGGAGTTTGGTGTTCAGGAACAAACGACGGGGACGAAATAGATTGTACATTCCGACAGCAATAAGGGATATGATGATGGCTTCTTTCCTTGATTCCATGATCGGGGGACATATGGGCTATCATAAGATGAGGAATAGAGTAGCTCGAGAATTTGACTGGCCTGGCCTAAACCATGACATATTTCACTACGTCCGGTGGTGTCCCGATTGCCAAGCTGCGAAGCCGGCGCGAAATATTCCGGTGGGATACCATTCAGCAGAGGTTCCAACTAAAATTTACGAACAGATTTTTATCGATTATATGGGACCCCTCCCTTGTACCCGGACTGGTCACACAGCGATCCTGGGAGTCATAGACACTTTTTCTAAGTACGTAATTTTAATACCTACAAGGAACATGACGGCTGCAAATACCGTGAATATGTTACACAGTCGGGTGTTTGCAAGTCTGGGGTTTCCAAATCTCATGGTTTCGGATAATGCTTCTATATTTACAGCGGGGTTAATGAAGGATATGTGTTTCAAATGGGGGATCAAGCACGTAACCATTTCCTCAAATTACCCGCAACCTTCGCATATGGAACGTATTTTTTGCAATTTGAAGGCTGCTCTCACAATTTTTCACTGTGATGCGCACGACCGGTGAGACGAGAACCTTCCAACCCTCGCTTTAGCTTTCAATTCAGCCCTCCATGAAAGCACGGGAAATACGCCAGCGAGTTTGTTTTTGGGTCATGAACTGAATCACCCACTTGCTCTGCAGTGGGAAATAGACAAACAGATTATTCAGAAAAACAAATTCGAGAATAAGTGGGAGGAAGCGATAAAAAAGTTGAGGTGAGCAAATAGGTTTGTTGCCGCCTGGTATAATCAGGGACGTCAGCCTCAACCATTTTCCGTAGGGCAGTTGGTGTCCTATAAATCGTACCCCCAAAGTTCAGTAGTGAATAAGAGGAGCGCTAAATTGCTGGCGAAATGGAAGGGGTCTTTCAATATTATGAGATTTACGAGACCCGTGACAGTCGAATTAGGAGATGCACAGATGGGCACAGTAAAACGGCAGTGCCATGTCTCAGAGGTTAAGCCATTCTTCGCGCAAGAGTGAGAGACACCCCCTGTCTTCGTCCCCATCATCCCAACCCTTTATCCATCCCTTTCCGCCTCGCCTTCCCCTCCTACCTCCCTTTTTGCTGGCTTTTGCCATCCCTGGAGGGGCCGAGGGGGTCAACCTGAGTCTGTCCGCTTTCTTTTTTTAAATCTCTACAGCTCTGGCGGGTGATCGAGGGCGAAGTTGACCCAGGGGTTATTATTTAATTTCACCCCTGCCTGTTAAAATTCGGGTTGTTGGTTATCGCGCGAATTATCGCCCCTTTGTCGGAGCGACTATTCGGCATTTAAATTTCTCCAGACATTTGTTTTTCTTTTTTTTTTACCTTGTGCCTTCATGTATATTTTGTGGCTGTCATTTGTTTTGTTGTTCGTTGCCTATGTGGGTATCTTGTATTTTGATTGCTGTTCAAAGACAAATATTTTCCGGCAAAAGCCTGTCGGTATGTTTACTATGTTACGTCTTGTCGGGGCTCAAGAGTCACCCCTTCCTCCCCCAACCTATCCTCCGGCAGAGAACTGGAAAGGCTCATATGAACCACGTCAAGGGCGGCCCACAGAGCCGCATAAATCGAGGAGGACAGCGGAGCTTTATGCCGAGGGGGAGGATGAGCCGTCCGTCGTGTCGAACAGGGTTGCTTGGGTTAAAACAGCCCCAAAGACCAAGGAGGGAAAGGAGTAGTCCATATCCTTTTTCCTCTCTGTCCCTTTCTCTCCCCACTTTCTACTGCCATGAGCCCTCCCACCCTCCCCTACAACATTACCTAAACCTAAGTCTTTTGCCCATTGATAAACCCTCCTAAGGTTTCAATGGGGGCGTTTACTATTTTTTTATTATTGCCGAATCTGATACAGTTGGTAAAATAAAAAGACCTGTACTTTTCCATTTTTCAATCCTTCACCTAGTTCTCAAGTTATAAGTGACGAAAAACTGATGTTCCTTACCCTTTCACTGGAATGGGCGTTTCGAGGCTTCTTACGTCATCCCTTCAATCAAAATCTGCTGCGCCAGTTGCTGTGTAGGCGGACCTCCCCTCCCCAACTCCACCCCCACTCCACTCCCCAAAACAGCCAATGAGGGGAGGATTACATAGAAGTCTCAGCGCAGCCCATTTGATGGGCGTCACCTTTTGCTTATTTTAATTTTCAATTTATGACTGAATGGCTATGGTTAGAAGATTGATTTTTTCACTAAAATTCATTTTTTGTTTCCATCTAACAATTTTGTTAGTAAAATAGCAATTTCGGTTCCGAGTAAACCTTTCCGAGTAAACCTTTTCGGTTCCGAGTAAACATTGGGGTCCCTTTTCCGGCTCTCCATTTTAAGCTTTTTTTTAACCTTTATTTTGGTAGACAGCTTTGGCAGGAAATTTTTGGGCAGTAGTTTTTTTCACTCTTCCTTGCACTCCCTTTTAAAAAATAGAAAATATTATATCTTGGAGACCTTCTACTTCTCCAACTGCCCACCCCTGATTCCGATTCCCTTTCCCTCTTTTCCCAACTACCCCACACTCATCCCCCCTCCCCCCATATCCTGTATGTTGGGCTTGGGTCAGTGTACTTCTAATCTTTACCCAACCTCCAAAAGTCCTTGGCCACAACCCTGCTATATGTATTCAAAAATTGCTCCTTCAGTTTTCCTCACCCAAGCATGCCCTTACCCATCTGCTCCCCTCCCCCACGTCAAACCGTCACCCACAACTTTTGAACAAATTTCTCTCTGTATATAACTTGTCCATTCGATCCCTGGTCATTTTTGACTAATCCCTTGTCAAAATCCATATGGAAATTTGGCCAATGTGGAACATGGCCATATAGAATTGATTTTGACAGCCACAAGGGGTTAGAAACAGTTCATAATAAACCATGTGGACAATTTAGACCAAAATTTCCACATGGACACCCATATTGAAACAGTCCATAAGGAACTATTTGGACCTAAATTCCTTTGTGGACGCCCACATGTAACCAGTGTATTCCTTCTGGCACAACCACATCAATTATTTGACGCTGATTTTTTCGACTACATACATACAACATCGCCATTAGCAAAACAAAAAAGTGTAATCCAATCAGATAAACGAGCAAAAACAATTGTTTCCATTAAAAATCAATATTTTACAAGGTGATCAAGATAATGCAATAAACCTAACACACCAGATGTCAACATATAATGGGAAATGGCCAAAAAAGTTTGCTAAGGATACTATTGGTGTGTTTTCTTATGCCCAAGTTTGCTTGAAATGGAAGAAGTCAAATTGCAATGTGTTATTCATAGTATTACATAAATTTATTGAAGAAATTACACAAAAAATTAACACAAGAAAATGGAAATACTCGGTGTTCAATTCATCAACATTATGTATAAAAACATTTAAAAATTCAAATATCTGTGATAATCTCTTGGCTATCACTTTTTTCTACATTTATAGACTTCTTAATCTGTGAATTATGAGTAAAAAATATATTTAAGTTACAGATTTCACAGAAAGGGCTACTTATACGTAAGCAATACCGGGCATTTTAAATGTAACAAGTATTTTTACATGCCATTTCTGCTCTCCTCCTGGTGACATTTTTTAATTTTTTTAGAGAAATACTGTAAACCTCGTCATCCTGTCATAACATTCTTCTGAGCTAAGCTCTTTTTCTCTCAGGAAGTCTGGGTACAATTCTGTAGTGAGGAATGTTATTGGTAACACTTATCTTTGTTATAATGAACTACAATCAGGCTACACCAAACAATAATTCATTTTTCCCTTTATAAAATAATACACATAGAACAAGATTGATTATAGTTGGCATCTGAACAATCATGAAAGCACAGGAAGTAGGTATTGCTTTGAATCAAGTTCTCATTTGATTAAGAAGGAAATTATATGAATATGTAGCATATATTACAGAATCATGTTGCAAGAACTTGACTCATGCAGATAGCAGAAATTTGGTAAATACATACATTCATTGAGAGATTTGCTGATGACAAGTTTGCTCTTTTTTTCTCTATCTCCCTCATGAGTAAAAACTAATTACCTCTTGTCGTAATGAAATCCATTGTCTTTGACAGACTCACTGAATAAGTCACCGGTTTGAACCACTAGCTTTTCTCTTTGTGCGCTCACTTCGTTCTCTGTATCATATTCAACACAGTCTTTCCAAATGGCTACAAACAAATGCTGTTGTTTTTATTGCCAACTGACAAATAATACCAGCGTAAAACACTATACCTCTTACAAGTGGCGTACGCAGGATTGACTTCTGGGGGGATTTTGACTTCTATGGGGGGTTTTGGCCTATTGGGGGGGGGGGGTCATTAAAATGTATGTGCATCATCATAAAATGATATTTAAATTATTATTCACTAAAAAAATAACAAATTAACATTCTCTTTTCGTGAAGACAATTCAACTGTATTTTTCAGCCCAATAAGCTAAAATCTAAACGCTAGTTCAGGTAACGAACGAAAACGAATTCAGTTAAATATGTTTTTGGGGGGGTTTAAACCCTTAACCCCCCCCCCCCCCCTCTTGTCCGTATGCCACTGCCTCTTACATTTGAAAACTAGAGTAAATATTTGAGGTTTACTTGGTGTATTAAATCTGAAAACTTAAATGGCAGTGGGATCAAGAATACTAAGGTTTCCCTAAGAACTTCAACTAGCAAAACTTAAAACTACTGTAATTACCTTATAGTACAGAAAGCTTCTGTGGCGACACTGCCTCTTTGAGTGTTCTGTCCGGCTGACTCTGGGAAGGTTTTCGTGTTAATGACCTCTGTGCCAGAGTGTCAGAGCCCCATATGGCCTTAGCCATTACCCCGAAAAACTCCATGTCGCTCCTCTGTCGAGCATAATCTTTTTCTTTGCTAACCCACAGCTCATAATTGATATGGATATCCTGAAACATAATGAAACTAATTTATATTCTACATGCAGGCTAGTGAGTAAGTGTATATTAGAGTGCATCCAAGATCATTGTGCAGTTGACAGTAAGAAATGCAGCTAGTTTGCAAACACATCCAATGCCATTTGGGAAAGGGAATCACGCAACCAAAGAATCAATGATGGCCTTTGTGTAAATCATACAGTTGTTAAAAAAGTAATTTTACTTTTCATGTTTTTCTAAGCCTAATCAGTACCTATATTTTAACTACAGTATTATCTTGGACGGACACTATACAGACAGAAGCTTCCCTTGCTGATGACTAAAGTGGTATACATCATATATATCTGCATATTAGCAAGTAGGTAGCATTTTCATCCTACGAAAACACTAAAACAGATTATAAAATGAACTACTGCTTGTTACTACAACTAAACTGTACCATAAGTTTTTTAGTACAAAATTCCCAGAGAAATTTCATATCTTACAATATGATTTTCATTCACCCTGGTGCTGTATCTATCTGGAAATGAGGTGGGTGTTGTAATTACATCAATATCACTCCTCGGGAGCCATTAACATCATCATCACTGCTATCATACTCCCCAGGTGATGGTTGGGAGTTACATGATACCTCCTAACTCTCCCTCAAGGCCTCACCTAAACTTCTACTGGGCCGATTCATGCCGTCATGGGTTGAGGCCATGGCACAGTTGCGCAGGCTTAATGAGTAGAATTAATAGAATTAGTGAATTAGTAGAAGAAAATCTGAAAGTATTTTGATTTAATGCTAGGGAAATTCAGGGTTTATTTACAACTATGACTGACAAAAATGGCATTGTAGTTGTTGCCAGTATTAACAAAGCAAAGGTTTTAAACTGCTTCTTTGAAAGTATTTGCATTAGGAATGGAAATTAGCCTGATGCATCTATGTTATTATTGAACTGATGAGCGTGATAAGTATGCATTTCATAGTAATATAATTAAACAATAACACTCAATTAAAAGTTGCAACTCCCTGGGTCTAGAGGAAACACCTGCATAAGTTCTCAAGGAGCTAGCCTTACACAGATGTAGCATCATTTCTTGTAATAACATTTAGCAAGTCTTTATTGGTAGGCAGGTAAAGTGCCATAAGACTGGAAAAATGTCCATGTCACTCCAATATTTTGTATTGGAAATGAACTAGTTCTAGGATATTAGTGGCCTGTATTGTTTACTTAACTTTCATGTGAGATTCTCTGGTATATGTAAATATTATTATTATAATTCCTGGACAGTCAAAACTTTTTAACCAGTCAGCTCAAATTTTGGAAAAGTAGGCAATGCAAAACCTATCATATTGTCTTCACAATACCCTAAATTGAGGTTAAATGATAAAGCATGTCTGTGCGTTATTCTTGGATTTCAAGAAAGAATTCAGTATGGTTCATCACAACTAATTGTAAGTATGCAATATTAAAACCTCAGTCAGTTGGATTAAATAACAAAGTGGAATTGTTACATTTCTGATTGCAGAAAAAAAGCCATAATTTACTAAATTTGTTCTGAGGTGGTTTGGGTTATTCTGCAAGGAAGTGTGATTGGCCCCTGTTATTTCCTATTTATATCATTGATAACTCTAGAGTTAAAAGTGAAATTTCATTGTTTCCTGGCAATGCAGTCATCATATGATAAAATACCATAAAAGTGAACTTGAAGGCTCTTTCATTGGATTTTTTTCTTATTATCATCATCAAACTTAATTAATTGTCATTTTTGTTAATAGTATTGATTGTTGGTGTTTGCAGTGGAAGCTCTAACTTATTCTTAGTTGATACACTTCAACACTTCTTACAAAATAAAACACATCAATAAAATATTCAAATGGTGAGGAAATAAATATACATAGATTTAGAAGATAAAGTCAAATATCTAGGAGTCACAATTTAAGATACCATATATCTTCGAGTATAAGATGATTCGAGTTTAAATTGGTCTTGTTTTTATGCTGAAAATATTGACTAAAATCCATGACTCGAGCATAAGTTGAGGTGAAAAAAATTGTTTGATCTCCATGCTTCGCGATCAAAAAAGTGAACTATTTTAGGTGCTTGGATGAATATTGAAGCCAAGAGCGGCAAACATTGAAAATAAAGTTACACAAACTTGCAATAAATTTAGTGATAATATCTTTAAATATGTACTGCAAAGTTGGCCATGAAGATATCTAAAGCGTCTTACAACGCGATTATCAGCATTCGTGATAAGGCAGTTACATCATCATCATCGTCTTTTTTGAGGGCATCATCATCTTCTGCACCATCCACCATGGCTATCGCACCCTTAGAGTTGGCATCGCGACAGTTGGTAGAGCTGGAGGAAAAACAATAGGCCAGTTACGAGAGATGTGATGTACACTAGCGGTGTAAAATATTGCCATTAAATGAAGTATTAACTCTAGAGAGTGAATTTATGCTCAATCAGGTATCTTAAAATCTGCCAAAGAGGATAAAGAAAGCAAAGTTAGATGATAAGGAGATGATATTAGTGATTATTTGGAACTTTATTGCAACAAAGACTGATGAGCATTTGACTTCAACAATGGTCCACCATCAGGGTAGAGGGTTTTGGGAATTCGATATTTGCTGAAATTGAAGGATATTTACAAATATTCGGGACTCAGAAAGGAAGAATATAAAATGGGATCCATGAAGCTAGAGGTGAGTCTTAACTGACTCAGTAGGCCATCTGAGTGTGTGGTGTATCGGGAAGCATAGAAGCCGATTTTGTGACAAGAAGTCAACATGCTTTTGTTTTATCTCATTTCACCTTATTTAGTGACCAACCAACCAACTTATAAGTTGGGAAAAGAATAAGTTGATGGTAGTTTATCATTAGCTGGGAAAAGTAACTAATTCCTCATCTTATGCTAGAATATATTTGGTACATCATGGGATAAACACATTTGAAACATTTGAGGTGGAGCATTAAAGAAGTGAATGTTTTGTAGTTGATGGTTAATGGACTAGGTTGGAAGCCACTAGAGACTCAGGCTGGGCTAAGGAGATTTGAAAAATACAGTTTATGCAGGCTTCAGGGTGACATGGCGGATATTATTTTGACCATGCACTCCACTTCAAGTACTGAACAAAGCAATAAAATAAGAGAGATCCTCTGTCAAACAGATACATACTTATAAAAATTCCTGCTTCCCACACACAATTGATAACTACAACAAAAAAGAATGAGACACTTATTTGTCATATCACATATATTTCCCACAAAAAGGGAGGTATTGGGCGTGATGCTGTGGAATTTCTTCATAATGTATAAATTTAAATTGCAATTTTCCACAGATAAAGATTTATTTGACCCAGGTCTAATGATGATACAGTGCATCAAAACCCAGGTTGAATTAATCTTTATCTCAGGAAAATTGCAATTTAAATTTATACATTACATTTATTTCATTTTTTACTTCTTCCTCTTTCTTACTCGCCCCTCACTTCAGGGATGGTGTCATAATGGACTTACCCTTGTAGTGGATTGCAGGATATAATGTATGTAGATGTAGATTTGGACATGTTCCTTACTCATAAGTCACCTCTGCATGCTGAAGTACTTTTGTACTACTCTTTAGGCTTTCAAAAATATCTTTGCCCTTATCTTGTGGCCAACTGACCTAAATGTAGAAATGTTTGCAAAAAAAATGGGACAGACATGGATTCAAACAGAATTTTATCTTGATCCGCATTACTCACTAAAAGCATTCAATATTCAGACAATTACTGATTCATTGTCCTTGCTTGCATCCCACCATGCTAAAAATAATGTGCCAGAAATGGTTTAATAAGTTCAATATTTTCCAAACACCACCTCTCTTCAAAACCCACTTTCCAGTGAGGGAATGGTGGGTCAAGGAAGGAGGTAAAGATCTTCAAAATGGAGCAAATGTCTTGTTCACCGACAGCTGCAGGAAGGAAGGAAGAGCAGGAGCAGGGATTTATTGCTGCCACCATGATTAAAGGCTCTCAATCCCTTTGGGGGAGTATGCTACAGTTTTACAGGCATAGGTCTATGCTTTGTTGACCTGTGCCTATGCTGCAAAGGAATTATGTCATAAAGGCAAATCAATTCACATATGCACTGATAGCCAAGCAGCTTTAAAAGCTTTCATACCACTATGGTGCAAATCAAAATTGCTGCTGGAGTGCCGTGAAGCACTTGATTCCCTTAGCAGACAGAGCAACGTAGAACTTTTCTGGGTCCCTGGCCATGTAGGCATAACTGGAAACGAGATAGCTGACGAACTGGCAAAGGAAGGCTCAAGCAGGAACCCAATTGGACCAGAGCCTTTCATTCCAATCACACCCTCTTCAGGGATCACAAAGATCAAAGAGTGGAGCCTAGCCTGACACTCTGAGATCTGGCGGAACACACAGGGGCTCAGGCAAGTCAAGCTCCTGATAGGAGGACCCAGACCGGGGCTTGCAAGAAGGCTTCTCCTATTAAACAAAGGACAACTTCGTATGATAGTGGGACTGCTCACCGGACACTATCAGGTTATGAGGCACCTCCATCTCCTGAGAATCACAGACTCGGCAAGATGTAGATGGTGCGAGGAAGAGGACGAAACAACATCACACGTACTCTGCAAATATTCCGCTTTAATGAGGACTAGAGTCAGGCATCTGGGCTCACCATTTTTGGAACTCGATGAAGTCAGCGGTATCCCCATAGAGGACATGCTAGCCTTTAGTAAGGCGACTGGACTTTGTGGGTGATTACAGACATGGTGGTTAGCACAATGGACCATCAGGTCTAAGTTCCCCAGGTCCTCCTTGGAGGAACTCCACCTAAACCAAATCTAATCTAATCAATATTTTCCATTTGGCATAAGTCTGGCCTGTTACTTGTGAAATACTCATTAACTGTGTTCACATGGTCATCATAGTAAGTACATCACAAATGTATCCCAGAACATACCTATCTCATTGGTTTATTTTCTATTTTCAGAAGCAGATGCAGCTCAAAATGCAGGAATGGTTGCAGTGTTAGTGCTTAGAGAGGGAAATGAACCACTTGATCCCAAGTATTGCAAACTCTTCCCTGCCATACATTCCTTTGAAGAAATTACTTCACTATTTGCCAAAAGAAAATTGTCATCACCTGATGAAAGTGACAAAGATATTTTCACGAAGAAGGCAAAGTTAAACTCTGAAGTTGTGACCTCTGTGGATTCAAAATGATTGAAAACAAATATAGTGCTCTTGATTACAGTTATGCCTCATACTGAAGTAAATAAAGTAGTTTTCAGGTATGATGACTGCTTTCATTTTTTAAGCATACATTATCATAACTTCTGTATTTGAAATAATGTGGCATCAAATTCATTTTAAAATGCTCACCACTGTAGAACTAGTGCATAATCACATAGTTGAAGTAGGGATGGAGCAAAGGTTGTTGCTTCTGAATTCAGATCATGCTTAGCATTATTATTCTTTATGTTGAAGTAGACTAACTAATCCATTACATTTTACCATAACTTTCTTTAGTTCTCTTGCTGGAGATAATTTTCAAATTTGCATCATCCTTTGGAGAGAATTCTTAGAGATATCATCTAAGAATTTGACTTTCGTCTAGTGAAAGTTGTCGAAGTAACTATTAATAATTTCATATCTGTTTTCTTGAAGATTTATTGCATTATTTTTTTATCTACCTGAAATTAGCCGGAGTAGAAGATGATAGTTTGTGCCATTTTACATTCAGGCAGTCCCTGTTTTTTCACCAGGTTACGTTCCCAAAAATTGTGACAAAAAGCAGATCACTAAATCCCATATACATTCCACTAAATTGGCTTTAGTACCTGTGCACTCTTTTTGGTGGTTTTGTTGACTTTCTTGTTGAAAATGAACTCTCAGCACATAACTTTACCCTTTAAGCATGGTGGGGAACATAACAAATGGAAAGGCGGAAACATCAATGTGACAAATACGCAGATCAAGGGGATGGAATGGGTTAGTGGTGTCAAATTTAATCTGGCGTACGCGTGAGGTGATGAGAAGCACAACAATGAAAAACAAGGACTGCCTATGTAGATACATGTATACTCCAAAGAAATCATCCATCCCCTTAAATTCAAGCTCATAACCTCTTTAGTGTTACTTTTCTGCAAGGGATCATTTCATATGAATGTTGCTGTACTGCATAGAAATGTATGGAGGAAACTTAATTGAGAACTTAATTGCTTGGCATGCTTTTTTCTCTCCCAAACCCAATAGTACATATGTACTTGCAGAAAGTTTCCAAATAATGGCAGATGGGATGCCATGGGAAGAGAAAAAATAGGGATTCAAGTTTTAAAAATGCAAGTATTGGAGGCACCACAAGGGCCACTCAGCATTTCCTTTACTTATATACCATTCTGGGCCCAAATCGTTCTTGGGATTAATGCCATGGAGGTTAATTAGAGATCAAAACATAGACATATGTATTCATGGATGACAGCATCTCTTCTTGCCATCTTGAAATGATGGTTCCTGTACTTTTTTTTGGTTGATAGTTACTGGGAAGTACAATTTAATTTTCAAAAAAAAGGTACATTGCTAAGTTCCTAGTTGAGAAGGCTGTCTCTGAACTACCAACGTGGTTGTTAAGCACCATTAACTGTGATGAAGGACAACCTAGGCAGAGAGACATCCACCTGAGGGGTAACCACCTGCCCCAGTTGAATGGTCGTATCGACAAAATCCTGACGGAAACGTCGGACCTTTGGAGGGTAAATTGCGTGGTCTACGCTGCTGCCAAAATTATGTCTCACTCCCAAAAGAACACCTCTTGGGAGGACAAAGCAGCAAAGAGGCTGGAACAGTTGGAGGCCAAGATCACGCAGGCGAGGTGACAGGCATCGAGAATCCATTGTGTGATGGAATACATCGTATCTGGGCGAACTTTCACTCCCAAAGTTTGGCGCATAGCGTGCAGCCTCAGATACAACCATCGCACATTGAATAAAAGCATGTTGCTTACTATTATACAGCATGTGGTCGATAGAGTTCGAGCACTCACCACTGCCCGGAATAAACTCCTCAAGAGGAGTAGGGTCATGAGGGAAAACTCCACCTTTCTCCTTCACCCGTCCCGTCTCTTTTGACCACCTCTGCCTCTCGTCAAATCATCGCCACCCATCCAAGAGGTTGAATGTTTCCGGAAGGAAATCTACAAAACGTCAAAGCCATTCAACGGAGACACTCCAGCCATAGGCCTCTTTAAAAAGTTTTTTGACCACCACCTACAAGATGTGGATGGACCTCTTTCAGTCACCGAAAGTGACGTGAAAAAGGCCTTCTCTCGCAAGAAGAATTTCTTGGCTCCAGGAATGGATGCCGTGAATAACTTCTGGTGGAAGAAGTTTACTTTCTCCCACCAACACCTCGCCAGAATCTTCACGTTCTTTCTAAATGGTGGAGAACCAATTCCACCTTGGCTGACTGAGGGACACACGGTTCTGATACCTAAGAAGGGAGACTTGTCCAATCCAAAGAACTACCGCCCCATAACCTGCCTCAACACTGTATATAAGGCGTTCACCTCGATCTTGAGCGACCTTATCCTCCACCAAGTCCAGCCCGTGTGGGAGGAGGTGTACGAGAAGAGGGGCTCAAAGCGGGGAATCGCGGGATGCAAGGACTACCTGCTCATTGATAGGTGCATATGCCAGGATGCCATCCGGCATAAGCAAAACCTATCAATGGCCTAATTTTTTATCTACCTGAAATTAGCCGGAGTAGAAGGTGATAGTTTTTTGCCAATTTACATACAGGCAGTCCCTGTTTTTTCAGCAGGTTACGTTCTCAAAAATGCAAAGAAAAGCAGATCACTAAATCCCATATGCATTCCACTAAATAGGCTTTAGTACCTGTGCACTCTTTTTGGTGGTTTTGTTGACTTTCTTGTTGAAAATGAACATTCAGCACTTAACTTTACCCTTTAAACATGGTGGGTCACCCATTTGTTCTACATAGATGACCTGCAGCTCTATGCTTCTAATGCAAAAGACCTTCACACTGCCCTGGACACCGTACTGGAATACAGTGAGGCTATAGGGATGGAGTTCAGATTGGACAAGTGTGCATCCATCTACCTGGTGAGAGGAAGATTTTTGGAGATCAAGGAAGATGTGCAACTTGTTGACGGGAGCGTCATTCGTCACCTCTTGGACGATGATAGCTATGAATACCTTGGCGTCTCTCAACGCCGAATGCAGGAGGTTGCAGCAGTGACGGAAAGGATCACCGACCAAATACAGACAGACTCTCAGGAACATCTTGAGTTCTGAGCTGTCAGGCAAGAACAAGGTTCTCGCCACGAATATGTTCGCGGTTCCTACTTTGCTGTATACCTTCAGATGTATGAAATGGAATGTCAACAAGTTGCAGAACCTCGATAGGGTAACGAGGAAGATGATGACCATCTAGAGAAGTCTTCATCCGAAATCATCCGTCGCCAGATTGTATCTCCCTTGCAATGTAGGTGGTAGAGGACTATTGAGTCTGGAGTGTCTCCACAACAGAGTTGTCTTGGGTACGGCATGCCGAGTGTTGAAAAGCAGGGACCCCCTTCTCAATCTCGTGAGAGAGCATGAGAGTGTGGGAGTGGGGCGTTTCTCTTCCAGGCAGCAAAGAGGGCAGCGGACGAAACCGGTCTTGACTTCGATCCGTTATCCGACGGAAGCGACAATGACCCAACCATCTTGTCATTGAAGGCAGACGTCCTCAAGCTCGAAATAAAAAAAGCCGAGCAGACGGCCTTGCTCAAGCCGCACATCGATAAGCCCATGCATGGATGTTTCTATCGAAACATCGAAAAGCATGGGTTATCAAAGGAGCTGACGTTTGCCTTCCTATGCTCCGTCAGTCTGAAGTCTGAGACCGAGGGTTTTGTTCTCGCGTGCCAGGATGGTGTCATAAACACTCGCATGTACTGCCGAATTATATTCAAGGCGGAGGTCGTGGACACAAGTTGCAGGGCGTGCCGAGCCCAGCCGGAGACTTTGAGTCACCTTCTCTCCGGCTGTAGTTATTACGCCAAGTCAGCGTATTTAGCTTGGCACAACACGGCCCTACGGGTGCAATACTTTCACCTTGGACACCATTATGTCATCAACGAAACACCAGTGCTGCCCTATGCCCCTGGAGATATTGAGTCCATCATGGAGAACGATAAATGCACCATCTGGTGGAATTACTCCTTCTCCACCACCAGGCAGTTGGAGGCGACCAAGCCTGATATTGTTTTCCTCGACCACCTCACACGCTCCATGTTTGTGATCGAGTTTTCGGCTCCGGCTGAAACTAACATGGATGCGAAGGAGGTGGAAAAACGGATGAAATATTTTGATGAATATGTGAAATATATGAAAATATGATGAATATATGAAAATATGATGAAAAGACGGACCTGCTTTTCAAACTTTGACTAATGTACCCCGGACACTCTGTGAAACTGGTGGTCCTCATCATAGGCGTGCTCGGTGGAGTTAAGGGCTCGCTGCTAAATAACATCAAGTGCATTCCATCCTGAGTGGCACAGGCGGAATCACTAGTTGCACGCATGCAGAAGGCCGTCATCCTGGGGTCACTCCGTCTACTGCGTACGCATGACCCGACAGCAGCGCAGCCACTCATCCGATGGGCGTTGGACATGGCTGCGATTACTGCCCAACCCCTCTCGAGTCTCCTGCCATTATGACGGTAATGAAACCTGATGCTTGCCGGGGACTCGGAGGGGATGTTACAACTGTAACAATTAAACAATAATAATAGTGTTTATTTAGGAGTAGCTATTCAAATTACAGTATTCATTACAAATACATTTTCAAAATGCCAATAATCCAATTGTAAAAAAATAATGTTATATAATTTTCAAACAGAAAATTGTGATACTTCTAGTACACTTTGTACATTGACTTCTTAAGACTTCAATACATGACACATTTGACACCTTAACCTCAATGTCATGCATGTATAAACCATTCTTTTACCCTTCTTTTAAAAATAACCAGATATTTAATAGTTATAAGTTCTGAGGTCATTGCGTTGTATAATAACAATCCCCTATAAATGAGTGAGGCCTGTGATGATGTCTCATACCACATTGTGTTGGGGAGCGGAGACACCATCGATAGAGGGGAGGCTCTCTTAGAGTATCTCATTTCAACTAAGTTGCATATATGTACTCAAAAACGGATAATGGCCCACCTTTTCCAACAGCGTAAAGGAGGAAGTGATAGATATTACACTTTGCACCAATTCCTTGGTGCACAGTATAGACGAGTGGAGAGTTTTGGGGGATATCACTCTTGTCAGATCACCAGCACATTCTCTTCACTCTCTTTGAAGCCAATAACAGGCAAATAACATGTAGGAACCCCAGGATTACCAACTGGGGGCACTATAGGGAAAAGCCAAGAGGAACCCTAGCTCAGGTGCTTCAATGCAAATATAGGAATGTGGACGAGATCGATGCGGCAGTAGAGCAACTAAAAGGGAGGCATTATATCTTCTTTTGAGGCTAGTTGCTCTAGTAAGACCAGGAAGGTGGGGTGTAATCTGTCCTGGTGGGGCACAGAATTAGACCGCCTTCATAAGGAGACCAGGAAACTCTTTAACAAAGCAATGAGGACTACAGGGCCTCAGGATTGGGGCAACTACAAAGCAGCTCAACGAAGGTACAAAGTGGAAATTAAGTGCTCAAAAAGGCAATCTTGGAGGAGTTTCTGTGGTAGCATAGAATCTGTTCCACAACTTTCAAGATTCCACTAGGTTATATCAAAGGACCCAGGAGCAGGAGTGGGGTCTATTTTGCTTTCTTCGGGAGACTTTACGTCTTATGATAAAGAAGCATTAAAGCTACTGCTAGAGACCCACTTTCCAGGCTTCATGGAGCAAGAGGAGATGCAACATAGGCCTCCCATCTGTCCTTCCCAGATGGAATGGAGATTGGCCTCCAGCATCGTAACATACAATGCTACTAAATGGGCAATTATGAGTTTTGGTCCTACAAGTCTGCTGGGGAGTCTTCCTAGCACTTCTTAAAGAGGGTTTGGAAATATCACTACTCCCATTTGTAAGAATTTTTCGATCCTATCTGACTAATGGATACGTTCTGAAGGCCTAGAGGATTACTAAAGTGGTCTTCATACCTAAACCAGGTTAGACAGACTACACCAAGGCTAACTCTTTTCAGGGAATCAGCCTAATGTCCTTCTTGCTTAAAGCATTAGAGAAGATTATTGACAGGCATATAAGAGATGGGGTTTTATAAGGCCAAACTTTGCACCCGCATCAACATGCATATCAGAAAGGTAAGTCCGTAGAGACTGCACTCCACAACCTGGCCTGCCGGATTGAGGGGTGCTGGAACATGGGATGTACGGATTGGGGGCTTTCCTGGATGTGGAAGGAGCTTTCAATAATACATCTTTCGATCAAATCTGCATCTCAGCAAGCAGACATGGCATCCATGCTCATATTGTTAGCTGGATTAGGCTCATGCTTGAACAGAGAGCCATCAAGGCTGTCCTAAGGGAAAGTTCAATGAAAGTGACTGTGACATGAGGCTGTCCACAGGGCGGAGTTCTATCTCCACTCCTTTGGAATATGGTGGTCGGCAGTCTTCTTTCAGGTTTAAACAAGACTGGCGCATATACACAAGGGTAAGCAGATGATTTAGTGGTTCTCATCTCTGGAAAGTACCTTAGCACATCCTCTGGACTCATGCAAAAAACTCTGGACAAGACAATGCCATATTGGTATTCATTGATTTATTTCAAGGAAAACTAAGAATGCAATGTATTGTTGTTAGTAGTAGTTATTACTTTTTATTATGGTAGGGGAGCATATTGAATAAGGCTGGATAGGTTGTATTACTTGCAGAGTATAGGAATTCCTAGCCTAGTGTAGTATTTCTCCAGCCTTAAGGCTTGAGGGACTTTTGGCATTAGGTCAGAGTACATGATCTGCTGAAATGGAGGGTACAATTTTATCACCATAACATTTCATCAATACTATCAAGCTTAATGCAAGCTCCCTTGCCGTTCTTCCTCTTGTAGTTTGTCAGAACTTGCGAGCCAACGATTGCAGCAGGATATTTAATTTAATTTTATTTATTTGTCCAATGACATGTAGATTGAATACAAAATACATATATAGTATTACTTCATCGGTTAGAGTAGCCTTAAATGTGGCAGAAATCATCAAATATATTTTGAAAGGTTCCCAACTCTAATTAATTTTTCAGAATATGCCATTTTTCCGCAAAAAAACGTCTGAAGCAGAAGTAAGATCAGAAACAAGAACATATATGGCACAAGTTGTAGAAACGTTCAATTTTATATCGGGTACATACTTTTTACAAATATTTCACAAGTTCCACCGCATGGATTAAGTGTGATAATACAAAATAATCTCAAAATTCTGGTAAACGTCAAATTCAAATACATCACTAACTTTTGAATTCCCCGGCAGGAATACATTTTTAACAGAGCTTTGTTCGCGTCGCTGCGACTTCTGCACTTTTTTGCGCCTTCTTGCCCCTTTCCGTTCGCGTCGCGGAAGGTGCAAGTGACGAACGCTGTTCGCGTCGCGGGTTCGGGTTCAAAAGTTGCAACTTCTGCCTGCCCCTTTTGCACCCTCGTCGATGGTGGGGCAAAAGTGGCACGGAGGGCAGAAGAGAGAATTATGGGAAGAAGCAGACGATCTCAACATTTTCTTCTGCTGTTACAGCGTATCGAAGACGAATATAATATGAATTCTACCACAGAATGTAACTCCGACTGGACTTAATTATCCGAGGGAATAAAATATCACTGAATTATATATGGCATTTCAATATCTATCGCTGTATGATTATAATTGCTTCTTAAAATTAGAGGGATTTTGACTGTCGCACTACCAACAGCATTAACGAGGAATGCCTTCTGCTTTAAACCTATCGCCCTCAAATGTTTAAAAGAAATATATTCATAGGATTATTTCTAGAATACGCGATGGGGTGGGACCGAACGTCAATAAACTCCTACCTTCGTTCGATTTATTAAGTCCAAACTGTCGCCTCGGCCAAAAATTTATTATCAACCAAAGTAACATTTTGGTGTTGATCCTGGCTACTCAGATACATTCTTATTAAGTTGCTTAGATGTACTTCATAAATAATTAAAAGTACTAAAGATCGTTAAATTAAACTGACAGGTAGTTTTTATAATTAGCACAGGCTGTAAATTATATTAGTAGATTAAGGATTAATAAAATAATATAGCTCATCTTTGAACAACTCCCAAATGTTTGTGGTCAGATGAATATATTCACGGGACTGATGCCAGACAGAAAAAAATCGCATTATGGTTATTTTTTTATTCGAGAAAATAAAAGACACTCGTTGTGACGGAATATTTGCAACTATATAGTTTTTAAAATTATATGAAAATATAATTTGCTATATTCTTCGTTAAAATGACAGCTCTTCCTCTATTGAATGCAGACAATGATGTAATTCTCGACGAGAATGGAATGATGTCATTTATGCTGGAAGGTATATCCTAGTTTTTTAATTCAAAATATGTAGTTTGTTTCTAAAATTTATTCCATACCAAACACAATTCTTCCAAACTTTTGTTTGTATTAATTACATTGCAGAAGTTAGCTCAATTATCTAATTTACTTCACATTGCCAGTAAATTATTATAATTTCCTGGATCTAGCGTTCATCATTTATCACCATATATTTCCACTTATTAGATGGTTCCTCCGTTATAAAGATATTGGCCACGGAAATTGACCATAGTCAGGAGTTTTTGATGGCTGATATTGGCAATAACCAAAAGGTTAAACTGGTTCTCCCACACAAACCGGCTCCTACTGCAGTTCCCAGTATCCCACCCCAAGAGGACACCGTCAACCAGCAGCAGTTTGCCTGGGATGATTCTTCCACAAAACTTTTTTTTGATGCCTATTTTAATTATAAGCAAAAATGTGGGAAGATACTGATCCAAAAAAGACTGTACGAGGCAATAGCATCAGAAATGCAGAAGCATGGGTATGCCATTTCTGCAGTGCAGGTATGCTACAAATATAAGTCCCTGGAGAGGGCATTTAAGTTACATGTGGCATCTAATAAAACAGGTAGAGGTCGCAAGATCTTAAATTATGAAACGTAAGTTTATTTTTTATAGTTTTAAACTTTCCCTTACTGTCATAGCTTAATTACTCCTATAATAATGTTTCCTCCTAATAATAATATTTCACTTTTATATCTGGCCATAGGGAAATGATAGAAATATTTGGGAAAAAACACAAAATTGTTCCCAAGGTGGTGTCTGGCCGACATGGATTGACCATAGGAAGCACCAGTGGTGCCTTGCCAAAGTCAGTATTTTGGATGTACAAATCATTTCAATGCTTTGCATGCTACAGTTAGGGGAGGGGTGAAATCATAGCTCACTCTCACAAAAGTGGGAATTGAGATATGTTTGCTATAAATAAAGGCTGGACAAATGAATCTCTTTACAGTGTTGAAACTCCTGAAAGTGGAAGTGTCCACTCTGGGCCATCCACATCGTCAACAGTGCTAGAGGAAGTATCTCTCCCAGAAGGTCGATCCTCTGATAGCCAGAAAGAGCCTCTGGCTAAAACAAAAATCACGAAACGGGATGGGAAAACGGCAATGGTCCTTGAAGCTGTGAAAGAGGAAGTCGCTAGGCAGTCATGCCTCATTGAAAAGCAAATGGAGCAGGATAAGGCTATTTTAGAAGAGATGAAAATTGCCAATGCAATCAATGCAATAAGTAATGCCCTGAAAGAGGAGGCTAATGCTCAAAGAGCAAGAAGGAATGAAATTCTTAGTGAGCAAGTGGCTTTGTTAAAGGAGCTCCTTAATAGGGATGAATAAATTATAGTAACACAATTTATTTTGCCTTCATCATTTAGTTATATTTAGAAATGAAACAGAGAGTAATGTTGTAAATGAATGTAATGGTATGTAAAGTATATAAAAATCAGTGAAACCTGGAATAGGGGATAACCCTCTACAAATTGGCCCCTCTCATTGCCAGTTGCCTACAAATTTCATCCCTGAGAATTTTCCCCCCATCGGCATCAACAGGGTCTCCCAGGTTATCAATGATTCCCTCAGCACCATGAATCACTTCAGCTTCCCTGTCAGGGTGATCCTCAGGCAGGGGTTCCTCAAACCCCTCCAAATCATCTAGGTCTGCAATATTGTGTAAAACACAACAGGCATGGATAATCCTCACAATCTCAATTACATCTCTAGTTTTGAGGTGGTATAGCTGACGGAACCTTTGTTTTAACCACTCAAATGTGTGCTCCACAGTGATACGGCAGCTACTGTGCACGAAATTAAAATTTCTCTGTGCTCTTGTAAGGTGCCCATTATCCCTGAATGGGGTTATTAGGTATGGAGAGCAAGGGTATGCACTATCCCCTAGTAAGTAACCCTGACCTGTAAAAGTGTAAGGAAGAATATTTTATTTGATAATATAAATATAATATAAATGAAATTATCTTATAAATAAAAATAGAAAAAGCAAACTACAAAATCGTAAAGTTGTAAAATTGGGTGACATTTGAAATTTCCCAATTACATCTTGCACTATGCCGGGTTTTAATCAGAAATGCCTCACAAACTCACTGTCACTATACAGAGGTATTATATTTTCTACGTAGCCTGGGACGGCATTCCTCTCCTGGCGTTCAATAACATCGATGGCAGCGTAAAGATGCTGTAAATTACCTGAGAAAATACAGGGAATATAATGGAGATAAGCTATCGTGAAAATGACATCACGAATGTAAGAAGACAAATAGAAGGTTACGAATAAATTAGTCATTCATGGAAAAATAGGAACGTGTTAGGCACAATGACAAGTAATTTATTGAGAATTTCATGCATATTTAAAAAAAATCGAAGCTTAAAGAGATAACGTATGCCATATCTGAACTGCATAAATATGAACCGTAACAAAACACAAAAGAAAACATATAGTCCGGATGAAATTGATAAATGGGCGCCAGTGAACGTCACCACTTTCAGATTTATAAATAAACAGTTTTGGATTTTAAATCATAGGGACCATGATCACCAAGCTTCACCTAGATGTTTACTGATAGTCTACATACAAAAAGCAAGGTGATCGCACCGAATTACAATTAAATCTTTCTTTATCACTGTGTGTTTGGCCAGATCACGCACCCATCTGAATCAACACGGCCAAATCGCAATATTCAATGGATTGACACATAATTTTACTACCTCTCTCCTGTGGCTGAACTAATGCTGGTAATATATAATGAATATCATCTTCATCTGAAGAATCCTGAAGCCCTTGGAGCAGATTTCTTAAAATTATATTGCGCGCCATCTTTTCCGCAAAAGCGTTCGCGTCGCAGGAGTTGAACCTTTCTGCCCTCTTCTTTTCCCTCTTGCCCTCTCGGGTGCACAAGTCGCAGATGGGGCAAGCGACGCGAACAAAGCTCAGATGTCTCTGCAATAGTTGCGAATCCGCGCCAATACCGGCAAATACGTACGCCCTCTTCACCTAGGTTAGGGAACGCCGGTATTGAGATTCTGACAGCCGTTGCTTCTAGACGTCGTATTTTAACTCACGTGATGGCTGTCGACATTAAGAACCTAAGTGAATACTCAGAGAAGATAAGAAACGTATCGCATATACTTACGGAGACTCTGGGTACGACTACATCGTATTCCTTCCTTGAAGTAAGTATAGTTATTGAAAAGGGTGCACGTGCAACCATGACCGGTCAAAATGTCTTCTATGGTGCACGTTGCCATTCATACTTTGTGATCCCGCCTTTGTAGTGTTCATTTCATGCTCAGTTGAAGCTACTTCGTGTTTATTTTGGCTCTTTAGATCTCTTTAGTTCGTCGGGCCCTCCTTTCATTTGATAGTGATGAAAAGGTTTATCACATTCCTACCTAAGATGGTCGTTGCAAATTTTTTTTATAAGGTTTATAATTCATGTTGTAGGCTGCACCACGTTTCCTGAGGGAAATGAAAAGGTGGTCCTAGGTTCATTGGTTTGTCCTGAATGCATCTACAGGGATATTTTAAATCCGTATTTGGTTTGGGCAATTAAGGATGTGTATTCCGTTAATATTATAACCAGCGTTGCTTGGCATAGAAATGACGTTAAATCGTATTAGTTTTCGAAATTTCCTGAGCTTAATGAATAATCTGGAGTTATTCCGTATTTATTTTTCACCACTTACAATAAAGTATGAAGGCGTTATCTCACTCCTTGATTGTATTTCAGGATACCTTACGGCCTTACGTCAAGAAGAACTTGAAAGAATACGTTCTTAATCATTGGAACGATGGTGAGGTGGTGGAGATAGTAAAAGCATTAAAGAAGCAGGTAAGCTAAAAAAATCTTTCGATTGCCGTTGATAATTCTTACATGAATACTGTGGCCTAGTCACATTTTCATCACGAGCTGTAAATTGTTATACCCATTATTGCCACTATTTAAATTTACTGATCTGCTTTTTAGGCGGAGTTGGAGTTGAAGGAAGGATGGGTAGGAGGCGTCAAAATTCCCGAAGGCGAAGACAGCGATGCGACCAAAGAAGCGGTTATTTCATACGCTTTGAGCCAGATGGAGGGTAGCAATTTGGAATCTCTTAATCGGCTTGTTGTGAAGGATGGGTACTCGAAGGGGCAATTAAAGGGACAGTAAGTAAGCTATCAGTGTTGGGTATCAGTCTGTGGGCGCCAACGTTCTAGTGTAGTTTGTGTTAACTGCCCATGATAGTTGCGCCAAAAAGTGGAAACCTTAACCTAAATCATAAGTCGTGAAAGCCACCAGTTACTAGCAGTTAAGTAAACTCGAGTTTGTCAATCGTACGCTCCAGGTTTAGGCTACTTTTTGTTGGTTTTCTGCCGTTCCGGTGGGTTAAAAAAGGCATTATTATGAGAATGGATCGAGTTGATGGTTCGCCCTTGTTGGGTGGTTGCCTCTGTACACATTAAAGTAAACCTTTGCTGCAATATTTTTTAGTAAAAGTTGCTTCTGGTGAGCCGTAATTGCCTTAGATAATGACAGGTTCCGATTGGATTTCATAGCATGGACATTTTCTTTTCCCTCTCCATCCTTCTGTAACATCTACTAAGACCTGTCAGTTACCTAACTTAATGGGTTTGTTTGGCTGGAAGTAGTGAAAGTTAAGGGCTCACTTGCTGTGCCTGGGGCAATTCTTTGAATTTGGCTGGGATGATTCACATAAGAGTGCTTACCTTGGGCAGAAAGTGTGTTAGGGCAGTAATTTTCAAATAGAGCAATATTAGCTTTTCTATACTGTTGCAGATGGACAGGACATATTCGTAATGAATAAAACACTTGTTTCATCTCACCTTCACCTCATTGGTATAATCATGTCCACATGATTATGCCAAGGTGAAACGCATCATGCCAAAGAAATAAATCAGTGGAAGATTACAAAGTGTTTTTATTCATTATGAATATCGAGAACTTCCACCATATCCAGCCTTAAGCAGTTATATTTATTCAGACTGCACATAACTTTGAACATTAGTACACCCTCTGCAACGATTGTGCATAGGTATTCTTCCCATTAGTATAAACTTAGTATTTCCTGTTATTGTATGGTTATTTAACTGCCCTGTTCAGTCATCACTTAGTGTATTAGATCTTTTATTACTAAACTCAGAATCACATGATTAATTTGTTCGTTCAGGAATCATTGAAGCTTTCCTGGGACTTGGAAAATGACTTAAGCTCTCCTTTCGCCAATCAGTCACTTAAGCTGTCCCTTCTTGCATTATTTCCACTCAAGAGGTAAATCATTTCAATACAGTTTGGTTGAAAACCACACTGGCTGTATGCTTTGAATGGTGAAGTGGCTGAGTTAAGGATGGGAAGAAGGACATGCTATAGTGATGGAAAAAAGATGGGGATCTTTATCATTGCAGCTATCCTTCCAAGTGATCACATAATATGTTCATTTTGGGATTCTATTATTGGCTCCATCCATGAAAAGGGTTAAGAGAAATGATCATCTGATTCAGGCTAAATAGATAGGGCATGAGTTCTTTTTGTCATCCTCCTATTCTACTTATGGACAGCAAGATATCTTAGTAGGTAGAGTATTAGCGTATTGACTGGAGGTCTGTGGTTCAAACCTGGGAGAGGCCACTGGGTGCATCCAGGTTAACCAGAGCTATGTGGATTTCTGGGTATCAGATCTCCCCTGAAACCTATGGTGAATGTTTGAATTTGATTTCCTGATTAGCCTAATATCAGCCTAAAGGCTCACCAACCAATCAATTGCCCTTTTGGAGACTTGTTTTGGTGAGCCTGAACTGATGGAACTAACCATCAGGTTGAATGGTGGTTTACCAATATTGGTGAGCTGTGTATAAGCAACCCTATTTTAATCATAATTTGAAGTTACTGCCATTTTATTTTCTAGATTTAACACTTAGATGATGCTTAATGTTATGTATTACTGATAATCTTTTACTCTGAGAGGTTTGAATGCAATCTTTTAGATAATGATGAAACTATTGCCAACAGAGGGTGAAATTCACCATGAAAAAATCATTTGACCTCGCTGGAATTCAAACCCGGATATCCCAACTGCCAATCAGGTGTGTTGGCCAGTTACACCACCAAGCAAGATGGCCAAATGATTTTTTTCATGGTGAATTTCGCCCTCTTATGTGTACATCTTTGCACTGTGCACGCGACTGTGAATCTCTTATTTTGCAATCACATTGATTGGAAAAACTAAAGCCTGCAAATGTGATTTTTAAGATACCAAAGTCACTGTGTGATCCATGCTGCTTTTTTCTCTGCAGGATATTTTGTTAGATTTTTCAGATTGCAGCTTGTGAACTTCTCTAGTTGATTCTTTTATACAAGCATCTTTCCTTCTCCAATCTTCATTTCCTTTTTCCATATCTGTGTAAACTTGATTCATCCACCCTGCGGTAGCCTTCTTTTTACTCTCAGGTGGCCAGTTAAGTATTATTTTGGGATTTTAGTATTATGTGGGCATCATGCAGGGTAAATTAAAAATGTAGAACATATGTTTCTTATTTTTTTAAGAACTGGTAGTATGGAAATTTTTTGAAAGAAGCATGTGTGTGGTCTAGGGCATAGTTCAAGGTCTCAGTTTCAGAATTTATATCCTGAATAGATTGGAATAGATGTGGAATAGATTAGGGGATATAAAATTTTAGGCTACTCTTTCATCGGCAGATTAGTACCATGCTCTACATACAAATGTATTTTTTGTATGATGCAGTACATTCTGTGTCTCAGATCTGCTTGCTATTCATTGATTAAGCCTTAGTTTCACTGAAAAAATTAATTCTGCAATATTAGACATTGTAAAACAAGGTATGATGCTCCGTCCAGCCAAGTTGGTCTAGTGGTTAGCATCTTGAGTTTGCTGCTTCATTAAGTGAATTATTTTTCCACAGTTAATGTCATTTTTCTTGAATATCTAATGTAGAACTTCCCGCCAAAGGTATATGTAAAATAAAATTTCTCCAAACAAACATTTTGTGTGGTGATCATGACAATTTTTTCTTTCCTTCATGGCATTTCACTGTGCTTACATGAGTTCCCTTTAATCTTCCTCCTTGGGCAAAAAGTTAGAGTGTGAAATTTAGAGCCTGCCAGAGTATGAATGCAGTAGGTGATGTTGCACATGGATCACTTTGCATCATTAAATGCTTTGCTGTATTTAAAACTTCAACATGGGCTAATGTGACTGATGATATAATAAAGTGTTTAAGCATAACTTAGGCCTTCTCAATAAAACCCCATGTAGGGTTGAGGCACTTGGAATGTCCTACATCATACAAAAATAGATAATCCCTATTGATGGGCCATGGTCTCGCCAAGTTGGTATGTGGATACCACAAACATAAGAATGTTTGTAACACAAAATGTAATTTACAAAAAATGGATTTCACTATATTGAACTTTAACAAAGTCCTTTGTTTCATTTCAGTGTCTTCCCTGATGTACTTCCTGCTTTTAAGAAGTGGATGGAGGAAGGCAAAAAGATATATCTATATTCCTCTGGGATGGAATTGTCACAGCAATGCCTGATGTCACACACTGTCGATGGTGATATGACCGAGGTTTGTAATGCAAAAATGAATAGTTCTCTTGTATTATGGCATGCATTAGTTATGGCTATAGTGTTTTACCCCTTTAGAGGCTTTCATTTATATCTGGAATTATTAGTTTTTCATGGTGAATTTCACACTCTTAGGTGTATATCATGCACCCTTGTGCAGGACTGTGCACTGCATCATTTATGCACTCCTTTTAATTGGGTAATTGATCTGTGATAGGAAATGACTATGAATTTAGTGGAATAAATATTCCATTCTGTTCTACACTGGCCTGATTGTTCTAAATTACGATATCAGCTTGAAATGTGATATCCTTCTCAGGCTCGTCGTGGTTCTGGGTGCATGGTAGTGAGGAACTTGAACTGAAATAAGAAAGCATGTTTTATAATATAGGTACTGTTGAGCATCCTTAATGTCATGTTAAAAAGTGAAATAAGATTCAATTGCAGCCTATTTTATGCTTCTCATTTTTTTTTGCAATTTTTACCGTAAAGTAGCCAATGTTTAGGACATGTCTAAGTGTATCTGGGAATAACTAAAGAACATGTATTCTTGAAACGGCCAAATAAGTCCCAAAATCCCTCAAATGATGCACAATATTTGAAATCGATCTTGAGGGCTGCATGAAATTCAGTGAGAGAGAGGACGCCTGAGTAGCTTAACTGGTTAGAGCACTCAGCGCGAAATCGAGAAGTCTGGGCTCGAATCCCAGTCCAGGTGAATGATTTTTTCACTGTGAATTTCACACAATTGCATTTAGTTCATCTTGGCTTTTCTATGCTACCCTCTTTCCTTCAGCTACATAGTTTGAACCCTCTTTTTTACCCATCAATTTCGGTTATGAGAAGAGTTTTCAGACATGAAATTGCTCTCTTGGTGAATTAAGTAACGGTCTAGCATCTTAATCCAGATGTGTTAAGAACTATGTGAAACCAGATGTAGATCCTTCTGGAATTTGTTGCTCAGAATAGTTTTTTATTAACAGTTTTTCTCTCAAGTTGTTGACATTTTTACACCCAGCCCCCAAATAGCAGTAACTGATTAGCCTTCTTTGGATTAATACTTTCAAAAATTTAAATCTCTTTTGCTCTCATTAACACTTGTGCTACACATCAGTGCTCTCAGAAACTTTCATGGCATTTCCTAAAAATTCACAGCAATTGTTGCACCCAATATGGAAGGCATCTAAACAATTCAGTAACGAGATCATCTGTTGCTCTATTTGAAGATGACTATAGTCAGAATTATGAAATTTCTTCTTAATATCTAATTTTAACATTAGTTTTCATTATAGGTCCCCGACTTCAGGGCATACTGCTGAACATAAAATGTTGAAAATTTCAATGGAAGTCCTAATTTTCAGGACAAAGCATTAATGTGGTCGGAAACACAAAGTATTTATTCCACAAAAATTAACTGATAATGGTAGATAACATGCAGAAGAAATACTTTTTCTACTACCTCATTATAGTTCAGGGTTAGTCATAGTTAAGGTTGAAGTGGAGATGAAATAGATATTATACACAAAGTATAGGTGTAGTGAGTGTGCAGACTGCACTCATAACCTCTCAACGTGCCAGTTCAACATGAAGTGTGTTTTAAAGAGACAATTAGGTTTGCTCTTTTTTGTGTGCTTGATTAAACTACTCATGAATTTGGTTTTACTCTTTAAAACATATCAGTTCAATATCTACCCATACTAAGTTCAACTGAGATCATTTACTCCCAGATTCCATATAAATAAACCCATTTACATGGATTATTAGAGAAACATAAGCAAAATAACAATGGCTGTTATGCTCTGAGTTTTCCACAGTGATTAGATGAATATTCCATTCTTACGGGTATAGTCAGGTTATTAGCCTTATAGGATTAAATAATAAGGCTCACACCACTCGATGTTAGACTATACTTATTTGTTTATTGACTCAAACATAGGCCATGTACAGAGCATACAACCATGATAGCAACATCCGGGGTATCTCTAGGGCGTCACAGGGTGGCCAACCTGACCAAACACAGGCCCGCCAACCTAGGTGCTTTATACATCTCCCCTTTCCAGTCAGAGGTCTATTCGTTGAGGAGCTTTGACAGCCCCACCACTCCTCGTGGTAAATCTGTCAGGGCCATTGGTTCTCTTCAGCGGCACCTCTTCACATGAAATTGGTCCTTCTCTCTCCTTCGATACATTCCTACATGTACCACATTCCAGTATTAAGGGAGCTATATAGTTATCATTGCCTGAAAAGTTTAGTGGTGTAGGGGAGCACTATTACGCCTTAATGTTGCCTCTGTCATTTCTTATCAGGTATGATCTAGGGCAGTTATGTTTTCCAACTACTATCCATGGTTCTCAATTTTCATTTTTGGATGCTCTGATCCTTACTTCGTCCAATTCCCTTTTGGGTAAGTTTTCGATTTGCAGATCTATCTTAAATCTCTCATTTTTTCTGTTTATTACATAATGCAGCATAGATTCCCTCATGTACTCTTGGCTTCAATGCCTTAGTGGTAACTGGAAGTCTTGTTCTCAGGCGGTGACTGAATAAAATGTCTGCAGGGGAAACATTTAACCCTTTAAGTGGGGTGCTTCTGTATTCACGAAGCAAATCCCTAAAATCTACACCAGCTTCCTTTTGTGAAACATTTGTTTGCTAATATGCACACCTTTTTTGGCAAGGCCATTGCTCTGATGGTGGTGTGGGCTAGAAGTTAGAAATTCTATCTCTTGTTTTCTAAAATATATTTTACATTCCCACGATAAAAATGGCACATTATCAACAATATTTGCTATTTGAGGCTTGCACTGGGTCACTGCGAGTCTTTGCACCAAATTTCCCTTTTTTCCTGGGACAGAGGTAAATATTTACTAATTACTTTCACCATTTCAAGCAAATCAGGGTCATTGTCATTCTCTCATGATAGGACCGGGACAAGTGATCTGCAATGTGCAGTTCCTTGCCTGGCACATAGTACACATACAATGAATATCTTAGGAGTTTCAGCCTCAATCTCTGCAATCTTGTTGATCCTATCTTACAGATTTCCTTTTTCATTACAGATACTAAGGGTTTGTTATCTGTCTGAACGTCCAAAGTGAGACCATATATAAAATTGTGGAGCTTGGTTGTTGTGAAGTAAATTGCTATCTTTTCTTTCTAAATCTGTGCATAGCTATTTCTTTCACACTCACTCAGACTCAGGGAGACAGATGCTACTGGTTGCATCCCTTTCCCTAAATGTCCCTCTTGCATTAGGCAGAATCCCAGCCCTGACTGGGATGCATCACATTGAATCATCACTTTCTTTCTTGGGTCAAATATTGCAAGGGTTCGGGCAGAAGCAATACTGGCTTTTAATTTGTCAAAAGCCTTTGCATGGCATGGCAGCAATGTCCAGATAACATCAGCATTTATTAATTCCCTTAAGGGAGCTGCCAGTGCAGCCATGTTCGGAATGAAATTACAAACATAGTTAAACATACCGATAGCCCTTTGTAATTCTTTCTTATTTGTAGGGTAATGTAAGTTCAGGAGAGAGTATACTGTCTGGGTCAGTTTTCATTCCCAACAGTGAAAACACATGGCCCACATACTTTTCCTCTGTAACTTTGTATTGTAATTTGGCAGAGTTGAACTTAATATTTAAAGCCCTGGCCCTTTTAAAAACTCTGCTGACAACAATGTCGTGCTCTACTTCTGTCTTTTCCAAACATAACAGATTATCAAAGTAAATGACAGTCCCTGGAATGTCCCCAAAATTTTCCTCTACCATTTTCTGAAATACTTCTGGGGCATTTGCTATACCATAAGGCATTCTCAGGTACTTGTAATATCCAAAAGGGCTTGAGAATGTCCATTTCAAGGTTGGCCTTCTATCTAATTTAACTTGATGGAGTCCCTCTTTCAAGTCAAATACTCTAAAGAATTTATTGCCACACAATTTTTCTGAGATTTCAGTTAGTAGGGACTGTGTAGCCTGATTATTACTTTATTTAGCTCTTCAGGGTCCAGACTTAGCTTTAACTCTCCACTCTTTTTCAGTAATTACTCAATTGTTAACCAGTTCTTTGCCTGATGGTTTTTCAATTTTTCCAATTATTATTATTATACAAATCGTTACAAGTTAGCTATTTGCCAGGTGGTAACAGTTAAAGAATGAATGTATATCACCAAAGTAAAAACTAAATCAGTCAAATCGAAAATTTAAAATTAACATTGAAATTAGTTTTCCAAAATAAATTTTTTACACCTATTCTTAAAATTCTTTAAGTTGCTAGGAAAGGGCTGAAACAGTTCTGCAGGGAGTCTATTCCAATCATCAATCGTCCTGTTAAGATAAGAAAACTTTTTTTACGTTGGTCCTTTGTGACCGACATTTCATCTTGTATTGGTGATCATTCCTACCAATATAGTTCGGGTTTTCTATCTTATGTCGCAGTTCCCCCCATGCTTTTTCCCCCTCAAGTGTGCGGAAGAGTGCGCAAAGCCTACCGTATAAACGCGTGTAAGAGGCGCACCCCTCTTTTTGTGCGTCGAAGTTGAAGAAAAAATTTTGAGTTTTTTTCTTCTATTGCGAGGTTTTGCGGGCCTAACTGCGAACTTTCGGCCATTTTCAATGCCTTCCGCCTGCGATATTCTCTTATAATTTACGCGGCATTTTTCATAGGCATATATAGACCCCGGAGGTAAGTATTCACTTGGATCTGAGGTTTCCGCGGCGTTTCTCCATATTGGTAACGGCTTTCGGGTGTTCCTCTACAAGACAACGCGGAGGAACGCCCGCGTGCCTGAACGCCGCGTCACACTTTATGCCACTATTTACAGAGTCCAAGTGACTCATGCACAGAGAAAAGACAACTGGTTTTCCCCCGCAGGTAATGCCTGTAGTAGACTCCCTCGCGCTCCTTACGGACAGCCCTCCGACTGGGCAACAGCACGCACCTCTCCCTTTCTCTTCCGTGCATGCTCCTGGCAGTTGAACGCGCTCTTTTTCCAAAATAAATGTTAATCGATATTGATTAACCAACGAATTCCTTTAAGATTTTATAAGTGGATTCATGATGATGAACTCGAGAGCTTGAAGAAGGTCTAAACGGCAGTTTTCAGGGATGCGCGGAACGGAAAATAACGGGTCCGTGCATTTGCATCTATAACTAAAATACTAATGCATTAAATAATATGAAACTTCGTAGAGCTGTTAGGAAAGATCTTTGCTACTGTATTTGTAAAGGAAATTTCGATATCTTGATCCGTGTTGTTATTACGAAGCCGTAAATGCCGGGAAAATGCGCTAAAATTCTGTTTTTAAGCACACACTGAAATCGATATAAACAGTAAAATGTTTTGTACACCATCAATAAACGCAGACATAAACAAGCTTTAATTTGATGTACTTCCTTTTAAAATCGATTGAGCCATCTGTGAGATATTAGTCTTCAAACTCGGGTGACGGAATTTTGCAACGGACAGATTCGTGTAAGAGGCGCACCCTCATTTTCGGCTGCGATTTCTGGGAAAAAAGGTGCGCCTCTTACACGAGTTTATACGGTATTTATTTTTCTTCTCCGTGCTAGTGAGTCCCATCCCAATACTTGCAGCATTTTAGTGACACTCTCGTCTTTTTATGCTTCCCCATTACATACCTTGATGCCTTTCTTTGTACCTTCTCAATGGATTTAGTTTGTCCCTTTTCATACGGGTCCCACACTAGTGACGCGTGCTCAGCACTTTCTTTGGTTCTGATAGTACATTTTTGTGGGAAATAACCCAATAAATCAAAAACGCCTTTGTACATTTTTATAAATTTATCTCTTGGTGATCAGTCTTCCACAACAAACCCTTTTTTACTTTAAACCCTAAATTTAGTGCTACACAACCTGGAAGCCCAAACGGTTTGTGAGTCACAATTCACAACAATGAAATCAAGTGGAACAAATCAAATTTTTGTCTTTAAAGGAACAAGTCATAGTGGCAATATCCTTTGGCTTAATTTTCATGCCACCGTATGTACATATCTATATGGACACTGGTGGGTTTAATTTTTAATAAAAAGGTTCCGGTCACTTGATGTTAAACGATACTTATTGGTTTATTAACTCAATCAAACATTGGCCATGCACAAAGCATACAACCATGACAACAACATCTGGTGTATCTCTAGGGTGTCACACAGGGTAGCCAACCTAACCAAACCAGGCCCACCAACAACCTAAGTGCTTTATACAACAATGGATGCAATTAAAACAAAGCACCTGAATGCCCTAAAGCCAAAGTTTAGATTTTTGGCCTACAGAATTATAAATTTCTTCTTTTCACACTCAAATAATCCATGCATATGGCTTAGCATGGCATTGAAATCAGCAATACACTAGCTACGTGTTAGCGACAGATAAATGAACCAGAATGGGATTTTGCTCTTATTCTGTAGCTAAGGTGAATTAGTGACTGCTATCGTAAGGGGTAATCCGCTAACTCTGAACTTTCTTATGAAATGCTTATCTTCCTGAGAATTTTCCCTTATTCTATATAACTTGTATAGGAAAGAAAAAGTGATGTAGACCATCACTTCTCAAGATTACCTCTGGTGTCTATCGTGGGTGCTTTAACAGGGTGTCGGTCGTCAGGGAATACCGGGAAAACCTGGAATTGTCACGGAATTTTGAATTTCTGGAAAAGTCAGGGAAATGTCAGGGAATTCTCGTAACAGTCAGGGAGAAACTGGGATAGGAAATTCGAGTTAATTTTCTACCATTTCATTTGTCGCCCAGTCTTTCTCTCTTTATTTCACCAACTAAAGCTAATGTCAGTCGCTGGCGTGCATTGAATGAGCCCCATCAATTCGTGGAATATTCATATCCTTATTGCGATATTTGCCTAGTAGTGTTAAAATTCATGATCACAATGTATTACGCTCATCACAAGTAATCCGAGGCTATGTTGTTCGGAAAATTTTACCTTTACGGTTTTTTTATAACTTCAGAGACTCAGGTCGAGAGATTGCTGGAGCACACTATCTTGTGGTAAATACATGCTTGCAGTTATAAAAATACGAGACGTTGATTATTAAAATTATAATATAAGTACGATCTCACTTGTGAACAAAATCTTACGCAAGATCATCTTCGATTCCCATACCCTTCGTGAGACAGTAAGAAGAGCCCTCCCCACCTTCAACGCTCGACGTAATTGTTGAATGGCCCCCTTATTGTTAGCTCCCTCTCTAAGCAATTTAGTCAGGTCACAAACCACCTCTAATATGGTATTCCTGAATATGATGCGGTCATTGCTAATTGCCTCCTGTCTTTGCTCGCAGTGGCGCGCTTTCGTTTTGTTTGTCTATCCAAATATGTATACATTTTTTGGTTCCCTCAGTCAAGGGGTTATAACCACGTTTACCAAATTGTTATTTGCTTCTGAAGGTCACTCGCACCATCCGATTTTCATCCAGTCCAACAACTTAGCTTTGGTTTGTATTTTTCGCGCAGCTTAGTGTCTGTGCCAGTCTTACATCTGTGTCGGAGTCCGCCAGTAAATTGGCCATTAACTTTCCCTTCGATGCCTTTTCTGTAATCCTCAACTTCCCAGAACTACCACGACTCAACTATAATTTGGATGAGTGTTTAACTTATGAAGGTTTAATATGCTTTTTCATTAGAATGTAAAAATCAATACTTGTAGCTTTTAATGTATTGATTTCAGCTATTAGCATTTTCTGAGTTTTGATGAAAATTTAATTTTACAGATAAAATATATTGCAATTCTTGGTGACCTTTTGGTAATCGGTCAGGGAAATTGGTAAATCCATCAGGGAAAGGTCAGGGAAAAGTCAGGGAATTTATGAATTGGATATCAGTAGCCACCCTGTTTAAGGTATCGAGGGATGACAACACTACTGCATCATCAAAAGTAATACCCACCCTGAACCAATTTCTTTGATTGATATGGTTGACTTCTAGAAAAATGGAATACCTATAATTTAATTTTCCAAACTGTTTTCCATGGTAAACATGGGGATACCTGACGAGGGACACTAATGCAGCATGTGGGAGTGAAATTCTTATTTAATATCACCAGATTTCCAATTCCTATCTTGCCCTTCAGGGGTATAGATCGCAGTAGCAGTCCTACAAAACATGTCTTAGTTAAAAATTTAGCTCTTGGGGGAAAATTCTAACTTCCCATCAATTAAAGTGAGCCGTAATCTGGCAGTAGTTACCAGAGGAAACTATCTTTTGTAGTATCTCTGTTTAAATATGGCTGGGTGTTTTTTGGAATTACTCCTCATTCTCCATCCCATCTGCAAATTATGCTGTTCATCAGCATTTACTAGATTCATTGTGCTTAAGTGAAGCTTATCTGGTAGTATTCTGTATCAAAATTGACCTGAGTTGCGGTGTTGTAATCATAGGTAAAACAACAGAACTTATAGGAGCAGACTCAAATGGCTGCATCCCTCCCTTCTAGGGTTTGTGATGAGGGCACCAAAGGATGGAAATCCATGCAAACAGTTCAAAGGCGACTTTATTTATAATATAGGAAGTCAGGAATGAGGTCATAGGCCTACAGAATATAAATTTCTTCTTTTCACTAAGGCCTTTCTACTTTTCAAGGCCAGCTAAATTGGGGTACAAAAGAGCAGCCACAAGGGCTTAAATGAGTTAGCAGGGGAGAAGACAGCCTGACAGGCTGCTGTCAACCAATCTTAGGGTTGAGTGATTGTTGAAAGTGTCTCTTTACATTCTCACTGCTAGGCTCAATTTATTTTGTTATTATGTTTTGTTCACTCATACCTCAAGTGGAGTATTTACGTGTTATCAAAGAAGCTTTCAGGTGTAGCTAAATGAATCACTAAAAACCATGATAGCTAAAAGGTTTGTATTTTCATCAAGAATACTATAGTTACATTTATTGAATACATGCACTTTCTGTTAACATTTTCTTTAATGAGTTTTAACCCATTCTTCGATATGAATGTAATATGAAATTCTTTCTATTCAAAAGTATTAGTCACTAAAGTTTAATGTTGCAAAATCAGTTAATTTCTTAGTGATACAAAAAAGAAAACATGATATTCTCAACTAGAATTACCAATCAATGAAAAAGAAATTTGAAAAGAATTTCTGAATATTTAAAGCATGAATTGGTCAATGTAATTGTTAAATTTTAAAATTGATCATTTTCTTTTTTTTTTCTTAGCTTATTTCAGGGTGTTTTGAGAGCAGTGAATTCCCTGGAGCCAAATCTGAAAGCTTTCGTGACTTATGTAAGAAGGTGGATAGCTCTGCTGAGAAAGTAGCCCTTTTAACGCACAATGCTACAAGTAAGTATGACAGTTGGGGATTTCGATCTTTTTTTATTCTTATGGGATTTCCCAGTACCATTATTCTGTAGCTATTCAAAGTAGTGAAGTGGGTACCTCTTTTTACTGCTCATTCATTCCTGGTTGGTTTGTATGAGACTTCCAAGGCTATTGTCATGAAGTTTCCAATGCTGTAGTTTTAGAATCTTGTTTCCTTATTCCCACAAAATTGTGTCTGACAGATGATGTTCACAATTGATTATTGAATGTTGAAAAATTATACGCACATTCTTTTCAAAGAAATTACAATTTACCGATCAAGTGGAAGATCACTAATCTGGAATTCTAAATAACCTAAGTACCTAAACAAAGGAAATATAATCAAAGATTTTTCAAACTTGTGCCATAGGCATCTAATAATGAATTTGTCGATAGCAATATGAGCAACATTATTTCAGTATTCGTGGAAAATTGGCTTGATTTACCTATTTCACTATGTCATAATTTTTAAGATAAGTTGTCCATTATTCAACTGAGTTACATGGATATTTTTACATTGGATATAATATTTTTTAAAGAAAAAAAATTTCCTGCCATATGTGTACTTCCCTATTTGCAAGTAACATTCAGTGCATGGGGATCATTTTTTAACAGTCATAGTGATCTTTTGAAAATATGCTACTTAAATACTGGAAATATCTTTGTTATGGAAAAGTCAGTCTCGGTCTGTGTACCTTTATGTGCTTTAAAAAAGTTCTGGCTGGTGGCAGTTTTTGTGCTGGCAAAAGATGCAGTTTTAATGGCTGACTGGAAGCAAAAGTGAAGTTATGTTGTTAATACACTTGTGTTTTCTATGTGAACTTGCTTTTACATAGTTTGCATTCTAATGATGTTGTAATGTAACCAAACTATTTTTGGTGTATTGCTTTGTGTCATGCCTATGCTTGAATGGTTTATTTTAGATTAGTTGACTGTTAATATGTTAAGCCCAAGTGCATGATTAGTTGACATGTTATGACATTTTTGTTGGTTTCTAATTGTATATATGTACTTCATATTACTATGGGGATATTTTGCATGTATTGGTGTAACTATTTTGGATGCCAAGTGTCAGTAGTTTTCTGAAAATTTATTTTATGCAGGTAATGTGGGCACGTACTACTCCTTGATTGCGTTGTTTTGTTTTGACCCTGAATTGAATATGGCTCTCATTGTCAGAGCTATGTTGCTTTACCTTCTTGGTGTGGTCAATTCTGATGGTGAATTCAAGAAGGGAGCAATTGACAAGTACATTTCAATTGAAGATTAATCCAAATTGTCAATGAAGGCAAAGGAATTTTGACTCCTATGCATGCTTGCACTAATCTTATGGTGAATGCTAAACTATTTTATGGTATTAACATTATTTCTTTTACGACTTATATCTTGCCGTAAACATGCAATTCCCATTCTCTTTGCCACTTCTGAGCGTCCACTGAGCAGTTCAGTATGTTTAAGTACGTATTTGGTAAGGGTTGGGTGCCTAGCCCTACAGAATGACCTGAATTTAATTGAAATTGATACTTTCCAATTGTAAATAAAAAGTGTGAAATAGAAAATACTATTTAAGTATTTAATGACTTGATGTTCATGTACCTTCCTCTGATGGCTGTCACTGTAAGAAATTTAGTTACTTTTGAGTGTTAAATTTTACTTCTGTTTACTACCATTAAAATGTTGTATTTGTTTGTGAATAAATTCCAGGACTAAGTTTTAAAATTGGTAGTCTTGTCAGTCGTTGTTTCAAAATAAACACTGTCCATCTTAATCAATATTTTGGATGTTCTCTGAATTCCACCGAAGAACTTTAAAAGAAAAATAAATTTAACTCTTTAAGTGACATAGCCACTGAAAATTCTAATGCATAAATGCTCAGACCTTGCATCAGAATCCTTATCAGGAGAATATAGTTAAAGAATCTTAATTCAAAGCCATGATGAATCAGCTGGAATTTGGTGCTGGCATGCATCCTCAGTGATGGCTGAGAGCATTTTAAATTTGAAGTATAAAGTGTGTGTATGTGTGTTAATTCAAGAAAGAATTCAATAAATTCAAGATAGTGTTAATTCAAGATAAAAATACTCATTTTTGTAGAAATACTGCTGTATCTTGTTAAGTATTGTGATTTGGTTTCATATTTTCACCACAAATTTGTTTCCAAGTTCATTCTTGGGATAAGTTAGTTGATAATGCTCAATTTTTAACTGTTGTAGTAATTAATTGTATAACCTTGATGAAACTTTGTCTGTTGAGCTCTTTGTTTATACTTAATTTTAATGGAAAAGTTTACTTGCATTGATTATGTAACTCCCTCAGAAAGGTTGAAATTGGCTCTTTAGCTTTAAAAATTGCATTAAACTAATTAGAACTGTTTAATTGTCTCTTAGCTGCCTGTGCTGCTCATAAGGCTGGATTGGTGGTGATAATGTTAAGCAGGGATGGAAATTCGTACATAGGGAATTGCACGCGAGAAAGCTTTCCTGTGATCACCTCTTTTGAGGACATTTCAAAGCAGATATGCGGCAAAAGAAAGGCGTCAGCTGAAGAGGAGTGCTCAGAAGGGAAAAGGGCTAAGTTAGATGAACAGGTTTCTGAGAAGGAAAGTGAAGTGAAGAAACCTGAAGAGAAGAAAGTGGAATCTAAGTCAGAGGCAAAGCCTCAAGAGGAGGTTGCTGTTGTACCAGTTGCTGCAGATGTGATTCCTGAGACTAAAGACATTACTGAAGATGAGAAAATGGAAGTGGATGATGAAGCTAAGGAAACTAGTGAAAAAACAGAAGGATCTGAAGTGAAAATTGTGGTTACTCCTCCTGTGGATGAAGTGCCAGTGGAAAAGGTTAGTGAAGAAGTCAATGGTGCTCCAGAAGAGGTAAAAGAGACTGTTAAGGAGGTAAAGGATGAGGTAAAAGAGAAGGCTAAGGATGAGAAAAAAGAGGCTGTTGAGAAGGCTAAGGATGAGGCAAAAGAGACTGTTGAGAAGGCTAAGGATGAGGCAAAAGAGACAGTTGAGAAGGCTAAGGATGAGGCAAAAGAGACAGTTGAGAAGGCTAAGGTTGAGGCAAAGGTTAAGGACATTAAGGATGAGGTAAAAGAGAGTGTTAAGGAAGTCAAAGATGAGGCAAAAGAGACTGCTGAAGTAGTCAAGGATGAGGCAAAAGAGGCAGTTGTGGAAGTCAAGGATGAAGTCAAAGAGAATGTTGAGGTGGTCAAGGAAGAGGTAAAAGATACTGTTAAGGAAGTTGAGAGGAAAGATGAGTTGGATGAGAAATCTGAAGTTTCAAGTGATTTAGCTGAAAAGAAAGAGAAAAAAGAAAGTGATGTCTCAAAATCGGAAGTGGAAGAGAAAAGGGCAGATGATGGTAAGGCAGCAGAAGCGGCAGTTGATAGTGTGAAAGATGATAGTCCCTCGGAGACGAAAGTAAGCGAAGGGGCAGGAACAGCAGCTGAGAGTATTGACAAAGCACCGTCCTCTGCGGAAGGAAAATTGAAAGAAAATGGTGTCTCTGAGGCTAAGTTAGTCGAAAATGGCAAGGGTGATGGTGCTGCCTCTGACCAAGAGGACTCTGAGAAAAAAGAGGTAAATGGAAATGGTGTATTGCATGTGAATGGGGGGGGAGACAGTGCTGCTAAAGGGGACAAGAAAGAACCTGCTGAGAAGGAAACTGAGATCACTGCCAAGAAGGTAGACACTGAAAATAAAGTTGATGTGACTACAGAAGCAGCTGAGAAGGCTTAATTTTATCATATTTATGGTCTTAACATTCCTGGATATTTACTAGTCCTAGTATGCATAATACATGGTTGAACATTCTTGCATAGGTTCACTGCCTGTTTTGTAATGGACTTTTTACTACTATTTTTTGAAGACTGATGGTTATAATCCCTCTGTGATTCGAACTGTAAGCCTAAGGGCTATGCATTTGTCAATTGCTCAATCGTTTTTTTTAATGCCTTGAACAGATGTCCTGGGGTCATGGGATCTTGTGTGTTCAAGGTTTTTTTCCTGTCTTCCCATGTGTATTATTGTTTGGAAGGATTTCCTTGTCCAATGTCTATTTTGGGAAGTTGAAATAATTTATTAATGTGTTTTGTGTGTGCTATTTTTCATAGAAAAATTTTTGATATTTTTCTTTTGTATCCTAATGCTTAATAAATGTCTTGCATTTTTTTACTAATTTCTTTATTATTGTTATAAATTGGCAGTTCAAAAAGCTACTCTTCCCTGGCATATATGTAGTGTAATTACCTTATTTGACCAATGTAAAGAAGGACATAGCTTCATAACAGCTAGTTTTAATCCAATGCTGTTGTCACCTGATCAGAATACTTCACGTGAAGTTAGTTGAACATTAGTTTGCAGTTGCATCATGAAACATGTCTTGTGGCTTTCTCTGACCAAGCTTCAGAAGCATCTAGAGAATTTGTGTTAGTAGTTTTTTAATTGACAAAGGCCTTCCATCCAATAAGGTCATAGCCTGTTATTTTTCTAAAAATGCAGAATAGGGATATTAAGCTGATGTCCCACGGTCCAATTTGTATCCAATTTTTTATCCAAATTTTTGGTCCAAATGCATTTAGTCCAAAATTTGTATACAACAGAAATGGTATTTCCCACGGTGCATCACATTTGGACCAAAAGATGTAAAAGAAACTAAATACGATATTATAGTAAACAAATATTGAAGTTACGGATTGTGAGGATGCAGTCTTGGCTGTTTTAACCATAGGAATTGGCTACGCAGGCTCTTTAAAAATAAAAGAGGCGATGTAAATAAAGTGAAGGCAATGGTGGACTAGGCCTTGACTTGAATGAAGAGATGGTGTCGGCAGAGGCGTGCTTATCATGTTGGAGAAGGAGTTGGTTGCCGACGATCCCGAAAGCTATTGGAATTACTTGAGAATGAATGAGGATGTTTTCATGTCCCTTCTCAGATAGGTTGAGGGTAGAATAAAGCGCCAGGGCACCAATATGAGGCGGATTATTCCCGCAAGGAAAAGGTGTATAATTTAAAAAGGGACATAGTAGTTGCGATGATATTATACTTATGCTGCTGTAGTGCTATAAACGTTCATTGAAGTGACATTTGTATTTCCAAATTAGCCTTCGAGCAGTCACAAAGAGGACCTTAGTCATCTATTAATCATTGCGATCGAAACTGGCGACTCAAAGGGTTCAAAGTAGTCAATTCTCTGGTGTCTCTGGGGAATTATGAATACCCTCCAGGAAAAGAGATCGTGGAATTCGTTGAAATTAGCGTGATATAAGTCATTTGGAAACTAATTTTTACCTGTTTAAAAGAGCAAGTTTTAACTGAATACATGCATACTTACTTCCTTTTTACACTTTCACCATGTTTGGTCTATTTCCAAAATTACTTTTATAATTCGAGCGTTTCTCATTATCATAATATCGGCAGCAGTGTAAAACCTATTAGTATGCTTATACTGTTTCCTTATTTCATTAAGTGTACACGTTAACTTGCTGCTTCACTTCCACTCGTGTGAAATGAAGAAGAGGCTTGTAATTAGCTTCCCTTCAATCGTACTTCTCCGCATAAAAACGTAATTGAGGCTCAAAATTTTAGCCTATGAAAAAATACGCCGGGTTTTAGATCTCCGGATTATAGAAGTAAATATTTAATAGTTTCCAAAACACCACTGGCATTCCGGTTGCGACACATCACATCTTTCGTATTGTACATGAACTCATTCTGTTGCATTTGCTCGATGAGCGTAACAACTGCCTCAGACACCCAACCTCTGCTCATTTTGTGTCTCATTTCTTATTTTTTCATTTTGTGTCTCATTTGGTCATGTCTTAATATAATTACAACACACGAACCTGACCACGCTATCCACCGTAGTTGCAAAACAAGAATTATTCCCTGCAAGAAGTGAACACCGAGGTTACAACGCATAGCGATGCTTCTTTTTCTTCAGCCCTCTGATTGGCTGGTTTCGTACATTTGGATGGAAATTTAGAACATGTCCTATCTGTTTGGACCAAACGGAATTGGATGAAACGGATAGGACAAAAAGGTAATTGGATACAAATTCACCGTGGGACACGGCGCACTCCACTTGTATCCAAATTGGATACAAAAATTTGATCCAAATTGGACCGTGGGACACCGGCTTTAGTTTCTGTAAAGTCATGCATTTTGATTGTATTTCTTGTGTTCTTGTGAATGATTCTTTAATATTTGATTGCTGAGGCTTGCCTTATGGTGGTGCAAGATCTGGAGTAATTGGAATTATATATATTCCTTGGATAAGGTGGTCTTAGGGGGATGAGTGGTCAGTCTAAAGCTGTTACGGTAAAGAATTTTAGTCAACACTTAAGTGGATGACATTTTCATTTCACATGACAGCAGTATCTAACTTACCAAGCAACACAAAGGGATAGCTTAAACATGCTTCCACACTCATGTGAGGTCTGTGCAGGAGGGTGAAAATGTAGCGGAAGGCATTATCAGAACTTCCTTGCAGCATACGTTCCATGTCATCCACCTTTGTGGAATAGCTCTCCTGCCACATGTTGTTAGCATGGAAGTTGTTAATAAAAATTTTAGTGGTGTTCAAGCAGTAGGAAATTGCATCAGGCTCACGACTCTTTTAGATGAGATATAGTATCACATGTTATGAGTAGGTGCAAATTTGATTATGCTTGGTTGCCTATAGTGGGATGGAATTCTAACGAGCTGCTAGGTGCTCCAATCATGTTCTCTCAAGGTTCCAGATTTCTCAAGATCACTTCAGTGGAAATCCTCATCTTTGTGGAATGAGCTAGTTTGTCATTGATATGCTTTAACAAAGCCCTGTTGCCAGCAATCACTAATGTGTAACTTCTAAGTCTGATTGTGTGGGGCATGTGCGCCAGTTCCTATAACTTGGGAAAATAGTATTTTTTGTCTTGGGAAGCATGGTTTTAGGCTAATTTCACATGCTAGCCTCTGTGCTGGTGGGTGACTGTCCTCATCTGACACTCCAGATGTTACAGGTTTGAATCCCGCCTTGGATTTTTACCATCCAGGGCAGGTTGTGTTTATGTAAGTGAAGGTAATAACTTGATCTTGTTTGGCTAAGGTGATCAATTTAATAATAATTATGGCAACTTAAAGGCTGAAATTAGGTGTGTGCAGCCCTCAAACATTATTGCCAGCATTGAATTTTTCATATTTCAAATAGAAATAGTTAAGGTGACACCTTATTTGAGAAATGAGCGGAGATGTTTCAACTTTGAGGTTTCCTAAAAAGTGAATTCAAGAATAAAGTTGATTATCATGTCGTAGATAATTATTTGTAAAGAAAGTGCATAAGTCAAATGACTGAATCATGAAGCCTGAAATTCTGTGGTGTACTTTCATTTCAATTTTTGATTTAGATGTATGTGAATGACATATATGGTTATACAATCCTTGATTGAAGTGTAGAAGTTTTCTTTGTGAGACTAAGTTTGGAAATCTTCCTTAAAAAACTGGAAATCGGCCAAGGTTTTTTCTCCAATTTGGTAAAGTATGATTTAGAGGGGGCAAGATGAAGCTGTGGGTGCCTTAGGAGCACTAACAGGACTATTTACCCAAGCTAGTTGAAGATTTTTCTTCTTTTAAAATTTGACTACTTGGCAAATTTCTTTCTCAGTACTATTATTGAGCGTTTAGGGCCATTTAAATGAAATATATCCCTCTGGATACTAGTCTGCAGTATTGACAATTTTGGAGAAAAGGGATGGATAATATTTATTCCTCTCTGATAACTTGATAGGGGGAGTTTTAGGAGAAATTATTCTTAATTTTGGTTTACAAGACCATGTTTTTATAAGCTACTGTAACTAATGTTAATTCTATAAATTTCTGAGATGATTAGAAATTGATAAACATTCACTGAAGTTTATTATTGATGGTGAATAAGGCAATCTCCAAGATGCCCTGTGAAACAAGATTTTCTGAGGCCTTATTAAATTTAAAAAATCTTTATCATCCTCTTATATTTATCCCCATTATTTTTTGAACATTTTCCCTAAAAAATATTTGGTGTATTCTTCGATATTCATTCAATACCCTTGCTAAATGAGCAATGATACCTGTCAATACCCTTATATTTGGTGGTATGTTTGACCCGTCTAAGCATTAGGGTATTATTCGATGTCAAGAATTCTCATCAATCTGGAAGATCTTTCATCCAACCACTTGTAAATTGAGTTTATGACCTTGGTGGTAAGCTGATGATTTCTCTCCCTTATTTCAGGTTTTTAACATTGAAGGGTTAAATAAACACATCAAGCACTTTGGAAACCATTATTTTATTGCTCATTGCTTTGTTCCTGTTTCTGTACAGTATGCATCTATTCATTTGCTGTAGTTGAATAAATACACTTGCATAACCTGATATAAACCATTAATAAAGCACTGTATCTTTTAACGTTAGTTGCCTCTCTCCATGTCCAATAAAATATCTTTGGCTTTGAAAATATACAAACCTTTTGTACATTAATGCCATTTGCTCAGGAGAGTACCTGTTTTCTTATTCAATGTCAATCTTTTTGCACATGGTTTGGGGTTTCTAAACAGAGTGTTCATTTAACAGTTGAGTAATCTGCAGATTGAGAGTGATAGTGAATAATCTGTAATTTATTTGATGGGTCCCATCACATGGATACCATTGCTGAGCTGAATGTGGGATCAGTTAATATTTAGCAGTTTAGATAAATGAAAGAAATTCTTGATAATTGAAGAGGATATAAACCTTTCACAAAATTATATGTGGCATTTCTCTCTTGAAACTTATAATAATGTCTATAACATTTACAATTTGAAGCAAGCTGTCAGGTTGATTTTTTAATAATACAAATCAATTTTCCTCTGATAGTCCAAGGTTAGCACAAGCCCTTTGTTCAAATCCAGTAGCAAATTTGACTTTCCTCAGTTAAATCTTACGAATAACGTATGGAATAGCCGATCAAATCTTAGAATTTAGACATTTTGACTTGAAAGTGTTAAATATCCCCTTAATTTACAGTGCATTACCCTCAGCTGGGTGAAATTACTTCGGCGGAGAAATATTTTCTCTATTTGGACCACTGATATTTGAGTATGAAAAAAGGACCATGACAATTGAATGGATGTTTCATGTATGCAATACGTATGTACAAATTTTATATCTTTAATTTTTTAAAGATCTCTAGATGAATATTTACGCCACATATTAACTTAAGAAGATTAATAATTAAATTTTGTCAAATGTAACAGAATAGTAAAAAGACAATATCACAGCACAATCGGTTTAAATAGTCGTCCTGCTATTTCGCCAAGTACTTTGCATAATCATATTGCACATACATTTCTGGTTGGAAATTACCTTGCACTGGATGGCAAAAATAGTATAAAACTGTTTGCATCCAGTCAAAAAAACTGGTCTCCTATTGACATGAGTTCTTCACTAAGTGTTGAAATTTGTGTATTGATTAACAATTACAATGAACAACTGTTCTCACCATAGCCAAATGTATAAATTCTAGGATGAATGACTGCACAAAGCACAATTTTGAAAGATGTGATATAACATTCATAATGGTATCCTGTGCTACACAAAATTATACTACTAACTTTTATAGTGACATTTTGGCAATATCCTAAATACCATCAGAATGTGACAGCCAGGAGAGCTTTAGGTTTGGAATGGATCGTTTTTTTAAGCTTCATTATTCTGAAATTTTATATTGAAAATCGTCAACAGCTGATAGATTTTTGCACAAATCTGTTATTAACTATTCAAAATATTTGTTATGTTTTGGCTGATCAAAATATATTAATTTGCACTTTTTTACCTTTTCTTGGGAGAATCTGAATTCTGAAGCATTACAAACCATCCATTCATGTTTTGGCTGCCAAACCATGTGTAAAGATTCATTTTCATACTATTAAGAATGTACTGTACATATCAATCAAGTCACCTTACAGGCTGCATTTCACAGTATATGTGCTGATGTTAAACATTCATCTGAGATCATTTAAAAAAAATTCCTTAGTTTTTGCTTCGATATTGGTAGTTTGTTTGCTTAAAATTTGGACAATTGTAATCACAATTTTTTATATTTAACTATGCATTATCTGCATCCATGATAATGGACACAATATCCCAATTGTGTGATTCCTATATGTATCAAAGCAGCAAGGTGGAGAATGTAAAATTTGATTGGTTACCTTCAGCGGTAATGATTACTAAGCATCCCTCTGAGAATACTGTGAAATGTCAATTATCCAATATGTTATGTACAAATGGACAAAGCTGCCATTTTTATGGATACAGCAGTCAAAAGCATTTCTTTTGACCTAACATGCAATCATTGGTAACAGCTATGAGCACTTGCTTTTCTATATCTGCACCATACACGGGGCATATTTCTGAATATTCAAAAAGAGCCACATATTTTGTACACCAGTTCTTATTATTTCTTTCAAAAAATATACATATATTTCTCACTAAATTCTAATTCAAATGTACAGAAAATCAAGAAAATCTCAATTGTTTGTTGTAAAAAGAGTGAACAGAATTGAGAAATGGCAACAACAGCACATAAACATATAATGGCAATTGATAATTAAGTGGTCATATCTTCTAAAGAGAAGACAAGTGGTTGAAAATCCTGTCGTTGTTGAGAACACTTGCTGAAATAATTGAGCAATTTTTGTCATTAACAACTGCATTCTATGTCGTCCATATCTTAATATAAGTTACTACCATTGAGGTAAATGTTCATACAATCACAGTATCTCAATGGACGACATTCTCTCCTTGCTCCACATGAGCAGAACACAGAGAGCTTATTATTCCATAACCAATTAATGGATTTCCATCTCTAACAGACGACAGTTAAATAATCAGTAAAACAATAAACAAATAGACCTTTTACATGTTCCTTTGTGCATGTACAGATTCTTTCACATATAATATATATATATATTTATAGACCAAAAAAATTGTGGGCAGAAGGGACTTTCCCGTCATCAAACTGAAGAACGTCCTGATCACGTCCCTTCTTCCACTCACAACCTGAGGTGAACTCGATGACCACTGCCACATTCCTGCTACGTGCCGACCAGGACATGCATTAGGTTATCTAGGTCCTCACCAGGGGGACGGAGCCCGATCCCTGGACCCATGGCCCAACCACTTCCGCGGTCGCTCATCGGTGACAGGGAGGATGAAGAGGACGTCGAGGCACCACACGAGGAGGAGGAGGAAGAATAGTCCGTCCGACACGCGGGGTGCGAGGAAAAGTCATCGACACCCAAAGGGGCTAGCTTCCACCCAGGGAGGAAGTCCTCGAACTCGTTCCCTAAGTCCACGTCACCCAGGAGTAGGGACGATGAAGACACGGGGGTGTGTTCGGAACACGTAGAGAGGGCACTAGAAGACGAGTGGGCCGGGGACGTAAACGGAGAGGAACACTGGGGTGTGGCGGCTGCTGGAGACGGCGGGGACGGGTAAAGCTCCCCCAGGGAGTTGTTATTCAATGGATCGAGGTCCGACTGGCTGGACAAGCTGAGGACAGAGCCCCAGTTGATGCCCCCGACGTCGGCCGGCGTGGCCTCGATGCCGCTGCCCGGGTGGGTGGGACTGGGGAACGGGGTGGCCCTCGGCGCCGTCGCCGAGAGCTCCCGGAGGTTCTGTTCGTACGGGGGAGGGACCACGTGGGGCAGGGGCCCCGTCTCCGGCACGCCGCACCTGTATGGTACCTGGTAGCCGCCGATTGAGTCCGAGAAGCCGCCCACCTGGTGTCCGTGGGGCGGGGGAGGATGGCTGGCGTAGCCATGTCCGTGGATTAGGGGGCCCTCGTCCTCATCCTCGTCTTCCTCCTCGTCGTCGTCGTCGCACTGGGGGCCAGGGTGAGGCGAGGGGGGCGGCGGGGGGTGGAGGGGCGGTCGCCCCGCGTTGTGGGGCGTGGGAGGGCCTCCGCAGGCGTGCGGGTTGCCCGCCCCGCCGTGGCCACCACCGAAGAACACTCCCTCCCGCTCCATTTCCCTCTCGATACACCTCAGCGTGTTGCAGATGAGCACCGACCTGTGCAGGCTGGGGTCCGGGAACTGTCTATACCTCCCCAGTTTACACATGGAGATGTTGAGCACGGCCAGTCTCTGCCTACGGTAGCAACAACATCCGCCGTTGATGGGACTTCTACCGGACGTTGCCCGGTCACAGCATCCATTTGGCGGGTGCACTTCGGACGGTTCCTGAACACCCATGCAAGCACCACCATTGGGGTTTCCACCCCCCGGGCCTCCTCCTCCTCCCAGGACCCTCCTGACGGGGGGTCCGGACGGAGGCGTGGACCCGGGACAGGGGGCAGAGCTCCCGAGTTCCAGATAAGACTTTCCGTTCTCGTCGCACCTTATCGTCTGGTTCGAGGGAGGGCTCGGGGGCGGGTGGGTGGGTCCTGAGGAGTAGTAGCCCTCCTCGGGGCTTCCCGGGTGCCAGTAGTTGGGCGGGCTGACCCTCTGGGGGGGCGCGAACTGGGGGTGCGGCTGCTGGACGCGGGAGCAGTAGGGCGAGGGCGGGGGACACCGGGGGTCGGCGGGGTCTCCGCCGTAGTAGGGCGTCGCCTGGGGCGGCCTTAAGTCTGTGGGGTGATGGTGCAGGTGGGGGTGGTGCAGGTGGGGCCCGGACGGGGGGCTGAAGAGGTGGGCGGAGGGGGTGTAGCACTGCGCGGAGCCGCCCATCTCGTCCCCGTAGCGGAGGCACTGCGGGGTCAAGGGGTTGGGCGGAAGGAGGTAACTCCTGCCGGACGGGAGGTACTGGTCGCCTCTCTCCTTGTCGCACTCCTCCTCCTCGTCCTCGTCGTCGTCGTCCTCCTCTTCCTCCTCCTCTTCCTCCTCCACCTCCTCTTCTTCCTCCTCCTCTTCGTCGGCGGATGGCGGGGGGTGCTGGCTTTCCCTCCGCCTCCACTCGGGCGTCCCCTCTTCGAGCCTCGACGCCGCCGCCAACGGCCTAACTCCCCTCTCCCCCTCGGCGCCTCCCTCCACTTCCTCCCTCCGGCCCTGCTTTGGTGAAACCAGGGGCTGGTCTGCCCCTTCCTCCCGTTTTCTTTTCGTGGCAGTTGTTTGCAGACCCATCATGACAATCAGAACCTGAAATGAGAAAATATTTGTCTCGTCAATACAGGTGATCTTCAACCATACATATGTTACCATCCCAGGACCCAGCCTGGTTTGATTCCATGAATCCAACAGTTTTCATGCACCTCAAGACCACTAGAAGGTCATTCGACTACAATGAAGTCCACTTGATGCAAGTAATGAAAATAACGAAGATATAATGATGAATAATAACCGTCCAATGCGAAGGTAGGTTTCATTATTTCAGAGAGAATATCTCTGGGCTCACCTCACCATTGGATGTTAAAATTAATTTAGATTTATAAACAAAAGTAATACTAGACCAGTTTTGATAACAGGTATTTTACTTAGAATTTTTCTTTCTCGCAAACACCTGACATCATTACATCACGAATGTTTTCCGAAATTTTTAATCATGGAATCTGCACCGAATAATCATTCGTTGTTCGTTCATCGATCCATGCACCTACGTACAAGCATTCTGGTGGCCAATGTAATGATTAGTAATTTTTTTAAAGAATAACTAATATAATTTTCAAGTCGATTTATATAATTACAACAACAGCATATCACAATTAATTAATGCGTAATATAAATAAATATATATATATATATATATAGTTATAATTACAACAGAATAACAATTAATTAATGTCTAAGACATATATTCAACAGCTGCGTAAGATATATCCCAGCAACTACGGCGTAGATTTTTTCAACCTTCATAGCATACATAAACTGATTTTATTCGGAATTAAATAGTGATTTTGTGTTGAAAAATAACAAGTTCTTAAACTAAGGATGACTGAATAATTTAACGGATTATGAGGTTACATGTTACCTTTCTTCCGGGTCCAAGCTAGCGAAACTTTTAATTCTAGATAATAATCTAAGAGGCGGGAGCAGCGAGAGTGAGCCAAGATCGCCGCATGAGGAATATGCCCTGAATCATCTCCCAGTTCGGAGGGTGGACACTTATGAAGTATCGCCGTCACCGTTTTCTCCAAAACCTGCTCCCTACTACTTCGTATTTAATTCGATGTAAGTCAGGAACAAATTTGGTGTGCTAATCCTCAGTAAAAATAATTGATTTGTTTTGTGTTTTTACTCTCCGTTTCGTCAATTTTGAGGAGGAAATCACAACTGAGGATCATCATCTTCGCAGCCAAAATAGAAGGTTTCGCGGTTGCCTAATAAGGTAACAGGTTACACAAAGGCACATTAAAACTTTTATTTCAGGCTATTATAACCATTATAACTCTGTGCCAATTAACTATTTCGTACCGCATTATAACTACTTGCTCAGTAAATTCCTCTGGTTATGCTTTGTTTTATTTCCATGTTGGGATCTGAAATGAATGTTCTACAGATTTTTTCCGTCGAGTATTCAAATACAAAAAAATCGTAAAAGTTAATTCGTCATACGGTAGCATCTCTTCGTGGATTTAAGAATCGGTTCGTTCAGTTTAATGTTTTATATACAACCCAAGAGAATGATAATCTAGCAGCCCCATGCACTGTACAACTTCGAACAAGTAAATTGGTACCCGAGTGCCTAAAAACTTCCGGAACTTGTACCTCCCGTCACTAAAATATCCTTTGGGCACCTGAGTCAAAAGATAGTGTTTTTGTCTGCTCGCGGGCCTGCGTGGGCTCGGAAGGGAAAGCAGCGTACGTTTCTAGAATATATGGGTCAGTGGGACGGTGGTGATTGCGTGACTTAGTCGGACGCCGCACCAGCGACTTCACGGATCTTTTCTGTTGGGGAAGGAGGCTGCGTCGTACAAGTTGCTCCTCCGAAGTCATCTTCGGGTGGTGATGATTTACTCCTGCCTCTTCACAATCTTTCTAAAAACCCGCAGTGGAATATTCTATACCACCAAGCCTTGATTCTCACGAGGCACAAAACGTTATCCCTTGCCCGAAGATGGCACGATTTGGGAACCAAGCCACATGTTTTCTGAAATATTGAAATAATCAGGTCTCACGAAACGCAAATTCAGTGTAAATGTGCATGAATCGATTTATGTGGTAATCTTAGGAGCCCAGTCGTTTCATTGCAGAATATTCATCGCTAATTGATGGATTTCCGTAAAATAAATAGTCTAGACTATTTAAACGATATTACAGCTTCCGAAAAATTACCAGTGCTAGAGTATAACAACCAATAGAATTTGTATTCCACATCCATGTACTACATTTAAAAGCCATTCCCATGGGGAAAATTAACGTTGAGGTCTGTCGAAATATCTTAGGTTCCCTTAGGTTGAAAATAGCGATAGCACTCTTTGTGACCCACGGTGCATTTATTTATCAGTTTTACATTTTATGCCCGATGATACGTAAAATGTAAAGCAACTGAACAATTTCCATCATGATATCCGAAGCTAAACATTATATGTTAGTCATCATCAAAAAGGCCAAACTGAGGATATCCTCCAAATTGTCTTCCGATTAATTTTACTTCACTCATCGGTGTCATTTCTGTTTTAACTGTTCTGATTGCTTAATTCATTCACATTTTACGAAGCACCGGAAAAAATTACGAAGAGCCGCACAATAAAATCGACCGGACGCCACCGAAAGGCGTCATGGGCCCGCTACAGACAAGCGCCGCAGAACGCGACATCACTGGGTATCAGGCGATTTGTTGACGTCCCCGATTGAAAGCGCGACTGCCGTCCGACTACGTGACGGCTCCCTCAATAACAATAGAGTGGCGGCGACGACGGAGGCAAGCATGTGCCGCGAAGACTGGATCACACCCACCTCGCCCTCATCCCTCCACATTACCTCATTGAGGAGGGGACTAAAAGAATAAGCGACAGGATTACTCATACATACACGCGGGTCATCATTTATTCGGCCGACATGGGAAAACTCCTTCCCCACCTCCCAACCACCTCGAGAGGGGCGGGGTGAATGGGGGGAAATACCCAGGGGGGTTTATTCCCTCCTCCCCCCATAGCGCGGGCTAATCTCCGTCAAGGACGGAGCCAGATCGAGACTGGAGCCTAGATTACCATCGGCGTCAGCTAGGATCGTCAACCGCGAACTGGAGTCACGTTCACGAATTAGGTTCACAGGCTCGCAACAGGATCGCTTGTCTACCGAAACTAGCGTCGGCAATCGTGGTCCATTTTCGATAATTTGCGGCTGCAGAGCCGAATGTAAACATTCACCGCTGTGACTGTAAACATGAACACGATAAGTTTATTTCCGATGGTTAAAATATACGTGCTTACTGCATACTGGACGGAAATCATTTCGCTCCAAAGATCAATGCTATAATTACATTAACCTATTTTATTGGCATGCTAGCCGAGGAAATGCGATATATACAAGAAGAGGAGGCAGAAAACTTAAAAACTACAATACTCGTAGTTTTCACGCGCTGGCGTGGACGATGGACGTAAAAGTTGGGACTGCTTGAACTAAGGGCTCCAGTCAATCAATCTTAGCATAGAACAGCGGAGTTCTGTTCCACAGAAAACTGAGGCGTCAAGCAACCGCCCCGAGGATTCCACGAATTCTGTTGTTAATTTCTTTGAATTAGAAACAATTTACACGTTTCACAAAAATATTGAAATTAACATTTATTTCGTACGTACCCCAGTATTTTTATGTCTTCTTAATTTTTTTACGAGGAAGGTCTCCTTAACATATTTTCACATTCATAAAGGTTCCGTGAACCGAACAAGTTTGAAGATGTCAAGGCATACGACTTGCGGTTGAAGTTCCCGTCAGTCATAGACGTGCACTGAGAGAACTGTCACAACGAGCACGGGGGGTGTGGCGGAAGGGTGGTTGGGGGTTGGTCGTCCCACTCCATCAGCCTCACCTCGTATATCGGCGGCGCGGCGGGTTGAATGACTAGCACGCGAGAGAGACCCCGTGCCAGCAAATCGATTCGCATCGCGCCTCTCACCCCCACTGAAAACGGTCGCGTTCCATGCAGACAGTCGATGATTTTTTCCCCTCCCCACCCACTACCGCCTCCTCCTCCCCTGCACCCCCCACGCCCCTTCGGAGTGTGACGGCACCCTTCGCGCATCTGTTTGCTCCGTGACGGGGGATCAAGCAAGCGATGCAGTGCGATCGTGTGCGTGCGAGACAGTCTGCTGCCCACTCCACAGGGACGTGATGGGTCTGCGCGTGATTTAAAAGTCGTCGACTGACGGTGGTTGGGGGAGGAGGGGTCGGGCCGGGGGGTCGAGTGATTTAAAAGGCTCCCGAGAGAGCGCGTGCGTGCGGGATATAACGGGACGTGGCGATTTTTATTTGTCATCCACACGCCTCTCTCTCTTCTCCAACCCCCTTCCTTCCTGTTCTTCAGCCCGCGCCTTCTCCACGTGTGTTTCTCGCGTCCAGCAAAAAATTAGTTCGGAATTTTTGTTTTTCCCTAATATTTTCCCGAGAGGAAAGGTCAAGTTGATTGATCAATTTCTTATACCGCAGCATGACCTAGCATCGTTGGACTAAGGATGTGCTCCTACGTCTTGGAGTGTATTTTAGTATATTTTATACGATTTCCTTTTACTGCGGAGTGACTCAATATCATTCTACCATTGTTCGGAATCTCATGTCGCAGCAGGACATTTCGCTCAATTGCATATAAAAAAATTCAAATTCGAAATAGCATTGAACATTTAAAGATGACTAAACTCGCAAAAAACTACGCATGGGTAGTTTTCCATATTTATCAATGAAAATGACTTCTTTATGCCATAAAAATATTTCCACGAATCGAGACTAATTTTGAATTAGCCTCTCAGTAATGTTTCACACGCTTGCATTCGACAAAACGCACAAATTCTTCTTTCGCCTCAAATACGGCGTGGCTGCTAAGAAGCGGGAGGAATTGAATCCACAAGTGTTTCCCCTCTCCCGAAAGCGCCCGTTTTTGTTTCATATGATGGAGACGAAAAAAAATAATTCCAGGAAAAATTCGTCTCGCTGATCGTTATCGGGGACCAATCTTTCTGGGGAATCCCAATCGCACCGGGGGGGGGGATGAGAGAGCATCGAATCCACTGACGCCTCCCACGCGAGTACAACCGATCTCTCCATGTCTCCGGAAGGCGGTGAAGGCATTCTCCAGTGAGGGTGGGGGAGGAGTAGGCACACGTGCATGAAAGAACACAAGAGGCATCCGAGGAGACTCGACTAAAAAACCAGTTATTCAAATTTTACGTTTCCCCAGACAATCGTTATTTCCGTCCAAAAAAATCCCTCTCGCTCTCGTTTTCGGCCCTGAAGCTGTTTACGGAATCCCCGCGACTATCGCGCGGAGTGACCTTCCACCGCGGCCGCGCAAGGGGAGAAAAATTTCAGCTTGACCGAGTCTGAGTCTCTCCCATGCTCCGGGGACAAGGCGCGAATTAGAACTGAGAGGCCTCCATCATTCCCACTGTTTTTAATAAATGACATTTCCCAATCGAATTTCACAGCATTGTATCGAATAGCACACTACGTACTTAGGGTAAATGATTGCGCTATATTGTTTACCCGCAGGCGTAGGAGCTAGTAGGCGAACTCTTGGTGGGAGTCAAGACACGCTGCTGAATTCACGTTTCAGTGGCAATACGAGAACGAAGAAACGTGAAAAAGTAACTTAAATCATTAGTCTCTACCTTAGAAACAATAGAGAGGTTAATTTCCTTCAAGCTCTCACAAAAAAAACATGCCGTTCTCTTTAATTTCCGAATGGGAAAAATTTGCTTATTGTTGTGAAGTGAAGTATTGGAGACAATAAACAGTGGTACAGGGATTCGGATATAATTTTGTTCAAGCCCTGCGATGCTCAATTCATTTCGATGAATGATGACATTGGTGGCTCCTCGGAAGTTCCGACGGAAATCTCGAGTGAGCAGAAATGTTGATTTCCCACAGTGTCGGAGAAATGTTGGCGAGGAATAGAGGAAGCACACGGCTTTCAGGGCGCATATGCGCGGACGCTCGCGAGGTCCCGCCAGAGGGGCAGACTACATCCGCGAGCGAACGCCATCGCCCGAAGGCCCAGATGTAAAAATGGAACGGTAAAAGCGACCGAGGTCCTGCGGCGAATGAGTTCCGCGTCCACGCTGCTGTCGCCTCGTCACTCTGCTCACACCTCTCCCGCCACAGGGGAGGGGACCCAACTCCCTCCTCCTCCCCCTCTGCACTCCCTTCGCCCCCACCCTCGCCCGGTCCCCTCCCGCCGCTGCATTCCGCCACCCTCCGCGCCCCTCTTTCGCGACGGAGGAGAGCAACCTCTCGTATTTACATCGCGCGCTCCGCGACCAAGGACGGTGCATACCCCCAGGTCGTTCCTTCTCGTGGACAACACTCCACCCTCCCCTCTTATTCTCCCCGCGCACGTGGCTCGCCGCCCCTCCACCCTTACCCCACCTTGCCACCTCCCCCTCTCCATTCCCCTTCTACACCATCCCGTCGGGGTCCTTTGTGCGTTTTTTCTCATCCTCGGCATTGTCTGAGTGCGGGCCGTCCGGAACGGTCGTCAAAATAACCCGTGCGTGAAGCCAAGGCGGCCGACGCCGTCTGGCGACTCCACGATTGTTTTAGTTTGGCTTGGGGTTTTTATTTTTTCCTCAGTTTTGTCGATCCCATTTGTGCCACTCACCGGTGTACCCCCGAATTCAAGTGGTCAGCGGAACTGGGAGACGCCGAAAGAAAGTCGCATTACACCCTCTGCTAAATTATTTGACTGGAAAACCCTGACAGGCCTCTGGATGCCTCAATTCAAGCAGATTTTTCACTACACTAAAACCTGATTCTGATTTTCTTGCTAGTGATTATAGGAGCATGTCTCTGCTTGGGTTAACCTTTTTTACAACAATTAACGCAATGTCATTCGATTATTAAGTTGCACTTAGATTCACGCCCGCTCGAAGCAATAGACAGAAACAGTTCTACGCGCGGGGTCTAACACTAGGTCCTCTATTTAATGACGGTTGGCGACATCCTTCCTCTATGACGTAACTCGAAGTGAGGTAAACAAATTCTGAGTCCATGGCTGTTAAAAAAATAAATCTTTGCGCATCGAAATGACGTAGGCTGAATCACTAATGCAAACAAAACTAACTCAAAAACTCATGCAGAACCGAGGCCGCATATCGCCCACCAGGTGGTTCTTTCATCACCGCTTTTTTGTGCTGTTGTCACATCATCTCTTTTAAGTAACTGTCACCCTTGAACGCTGTCGTCATGACTGACTTCGTCTTTTCTTCCGGCAACGATTAGACGATCATGAATGATGGCAACAACCATCTTTGGATTCTGTGACTGCTTGTGAACAACCGATAGTATCGAAACTGGAGTAAGCAGTACTGTGAGTTATCGTGAAGAATGAGCCGCTAATGCACATGCTGATTATGATATTAATTAATTAATTCATTAATATTATTAATGAATACTGCATCATGATAATGAGGGAAGGAAATGGTAGAGAATTCAATTTTTGACGAAATCTCAGCGAAAGAAGTTAAATATGATGAAAAGACGCCAAGTTCCTGGCCATCGTTTTGATTTTGCTTCTATTTATTGAGTCTTCTTTCGTAACCGTACAAAAACTGCTTTAGAAGTGCTATAAAAAGCTATATAAACGTAAATATGCGATGATGTGCTATGAATTTGAGCGATGACCCTATTTTTTCCTACATAAACAACTACTTCACGCAAAAAAATCATTGAGAATACAAAAATCGTGTATCTCTTCCTCATTAATTTGCGCGAGACATGCTGACGTCAGACATTTAGTTGTATCTCCAAGAAATATGTATCCAAGCTTATTTGCATTGCCCGAAGCATGCGCGTGGCAGCTACTGACGAAACCGGCGGGGAAACGAGATGAATTCCTTATCAATGCGGATATCATTCACTTGCTTTGAACAGATTTTAAATTCGCCACTCAAAAACCTGTTCGGAGGGAGAAGACATTACGATGACGGGAGGTGAATCATTGTGGAAGGTTATGGTTGGTATTATCCTTAAAACAATGTAAGGACATAGGGGAGTTCAGAACGGCTTCCCGCCGTCTGGACCACACTTATTACACATGGGCGGGTGCGTTTTACTGACGATGAGAATATATTTACCTAGTTCGGAATAGTGACCTAAGGAGAGGTATTTTTTTCCGCCGAACTCAATCAATCCAAGAAGAGAGTGTACTTAAACAAATTTGGAAAGGTTTCACCAATAGACGTAAAGAAACAGTGCTCTAAGCACAAATGCAGCATTATTTACCCCATTGAGTGCCATGTGTAATTGCTGCAATTCGTGTGAGAATTGCCAGGGTATTTACATTAATTAAACATGGCATCAAAATATACCTTGAGGTACAAAGAAGGGAATAAAATAATAATACGAATTATTCTGTCCTTATTTACAATTATAGCCATCGGAAAAAGTCGCTGGGAGCGACGCTGGCACTTTTGAGAAACCTTATCAGCGTCGCCCAAAGCAACGTTCGCACACTAAGGGTTAAAAAGCGTTGAAATACTGTCAGAAAAAAAATAAAATTAAGTGATTGCACCTTTTTCTTGCCACCAAAGTCATGCATCACAAAAAAGTTTCTTATTTGAGATATAAGTTTTAGATAAAAAATGTTTTGTATTAGAGCAAGTCATATCTCACTGATAATTTCATTCCTAGTTCGGATCTTCCCTCGATATCTCTACCGGGAATCGAGGAGATCATAAACTAAAAGAAAGCAATACCACAATTTCAAAATTTATTTCAGATGCCATTACGAATAACTGACCGCACGTATTAATTGTTCATAATGATTTACTTCAGCATTAGCAACCCTATTTGCCTGAATCGGCTTCCACTCATCAATTTTACTTTCGCGACATTCTTGCTTGCGATAGAGCTGAAGGGATTTAAGAATTCGTTACAAAAACTACACGTACATTAAAGCCTTTTATTTATCTAAAGCCACCTAGTTCCTCATGTGTCTAGACTGAGCCTTGAGGAATACCATTGATACACTTGTATTTATATTCCGAGAAATGCTTCCATTTATTTTTTCCACGCGGTGAATGCTGGTGTGCCGCTTTATGTTCCTCTCGATTAGACCGCCCGAAACTAAAAAAAACCTCCGCGGCGAGCAAGTTCGGCGCAGAGCCGAGAGATGGCGCGAGAGTCCCCGGGCACTCCATTTCTTTCTTCGCGGGGCCCGAAGTCAGTCGACCGGCGAGCGCCACGACTGTCGACGTAGAGCACATGCGGCGGACGGCTGAGAAAAGTCCGCCCCGCCACTTCCCCTCTCTCCCCTTTCCAGTCTTAACCCCACCCCCCATTCTCTCACCCTCTACATCCCCCCACCCTCCTACTTCCTTTCCCAATCCTCCTTCCCTCCCTCCGCGTTGCCCTCGCAACATCCTTCGCCTCCTCCGCAGGTGTGCAGTCGGCAGCGCGCCTGTCGCAATCCTCCTCACCCATTGGTCGACGGAGTTTTCTCTCTCTTTCCCCCTTCCCCTACGGACTCCCCACCTTCCTCCTCCCCTTCATTTCCCTTCCCATCGGTCTGCCCTGACGGACGCAAGAGACTGGAGGCGAGGGATTCGAGGGGGTGGGTGGTGAAAAGAGGGGGTGGGTGGTGAAAAGAGGGGGTGGGTGGTGAAAAGAGGGGGTGGGTGGCGAAAAGAGGGGGTGGGAGTGTTATTTCCCCCTCCCCTCCCGCGGCCCTCATTTTTCCTCCTACAAGTCGACACGCGGAAATCCTTCGTCCTCCTTCCTCCAACGACACACCCGAGTAGGCTCTCTCTCCCTCTCCATACCCCTTGGTTCTTTCCCTCTTAATCCTCCCACCGGCGATAACGCGGGGAACCGAATTCGTATTTGCGGCCCACCAATTTGCCAATTGTTTGAGACCTCAAAGGCGGGCGAAACGAAAGATGTTTGGGTTGACTCCCAAGCAGACGCTGACGGTAGCTATGGTTCTCCGTAAACCATAAATTTGAAATCCCCTATTAGTGACCGCAATAGTAAAGAATAAAACGTTTCATTACGCCTAATCAAAGACAAAAAGCTGGCTGGACTTGAGATTCTTTCCAAATAACAATCACCCGAGCTCTTCTAAAACTCATTCATAGTTAGGCATAATACATGTGTTCTTGACGACAGTGATAATGATCAGAAAAATATGCCCTGATTTATTTGGAAAATGCCAAGTGCGCGATCTGAACTTTTTTTTTAGTTTCCTCTCACGACTCAAATTACGAAACGGAAGGAAGAAGAGAAAACAAAAAACGGTCACGTTTTCTTTACGTGTACTTCTATGAGCAATATAGCCTGAGTAGGCTAATGGCAGATATTGTCAAATCTTCGCATCGAAAACTTCAGCACATACTATGTTTAAAGCTATTTAAAATTCATTTAAATAAGTCGTCGTACTAATATCCGATTAGAATGCAACAACCAATACGTGTTCATTCCGTGGGCGTGCGTCACACCTAGGAGGAATGCGCGTCCTGAAAAGCTTTATCGCGTTGTCTGGACGCCGGACAGTAATCTCAGGATGTGGAGGCGCGGACGGACTGCGGTCGAAACCACCCACTATCTTTCAAGCGTTTCCCTCGGCGGGTTTCCACTCTCCACGTGGCGAAGCAAGAGCTGTTCTCGTCGACTTCTCTCCTCGTCAGGACAGGCGGTGGGCTCGTACCCACGGACGATATCCTAGTCTCCGGAGATTCACACATAAGCTCAAAAGGGTTTAATGTACTACCATAAGCGAAGGGGCACGAGTGTTTACTACAAACTTCAAGAGCCAATGCTAGTCGTGGGCAACATGCGATAGGTGGCTGTGGAGGACGTCCAGTAGCGAGGGCCGGCTGCCCAAGCCGTGACAGCTACCACAGCGCCAGTCAGTGAGTGCGTTTGTTTTACCTCGGCGATCGTTGGAATGTTCTCCGAGCTGCGATCTTTTGCGAGGTCACCGGCTTTCTCATTTTAATAGGAACCCTATCTCTAATTATCACTCGCAGATGCTGCTGAAGTAAATAATGAAAAAAATCCCTTACTAAATTTTCCTTTCTTCATCAAGTCACTACATATACACGTGACACCATGAAACAAGTACTATGTTGATCCCGACTTGTTACTCTAACCAGTGATCGTTTCTGCTAGAAAAAACACCATATCAAATTACACTCGAGTGAGTATACAGGTGTTAACTCTTTATTTTAACTGTTAAAAAGCTGAAGAAATAATTCATTACATCGTGAAAAGAGGTATTATAAAATGGATAATCACAGAAGTTTCACTTTCGCGAAGAAGTAGGAGGGGGAAATAATTCGGTTGGGCCCATCAGCAGCCTGCATACCTATCCCCTCTGCTAGCATTCCTCTCAGTTAAAAGTAAACCCTCGACTTGAATGGATAATGGCGTGACAAAATACTAACATTGCGCGAAAATTGGGAATGGTAACAATCGCAACTAGCGATCGCCGACAAACCACGCGTGCGACTGGATAAACGCCATAGGCTTCGCGTGGTGCCCAACCTCCAGGATATATTTCACAAGAGTCGCCCCTCGCAAGACGAGTTGTCGCACTAGCCGGTGGTCATTGTAGTGCATCGCAGAGCACCGCACGCGGCGCTGCAGTCGTTCCGAGAACCGACAGGCGCCGACGACTTGCGCGCAGATCCTTAAAGCGGGAGATTTGATCGAAGTTCATCCGACGACAACGCATGGTGGTAGCGATCTTCATTCCCAACTATTGCGCAACCGCGAAGAATTACCAAGACGACCTTGATTGGTTAGTCGCCTCGACAAATCGCTAGAACACGTGGACGAAGTAAGGGAATGGCATTTAATTCACGCTTTTCGCTTTACGTCGTGGCAATGATTACTAGATATTCAGTGCCTTGAGTGCATGAGAAACTAGGGAAATATAAGGGGTACAAGTAAGTTACTCACAGATAACCGTCAAACATAGGCCAAAAACATAAGCTTTGCGGAAAGCCCACTTCGAAAGTTAACTTATGTTGGTGTTCATACACATAAACGTCATCCACGTATACATAGAATCCAAAAATTGATTAGCTACACGTCGCAATGAAACGCCTAGAAAATAAGATTTTAACTATAAATTCTACATTTACACGCCATAGCAGAGAATGGTCGGCAGAAGGCGCAAAATCTCCTGACAGCGACATTAATTCCATCACCTATAATCAAGAATATGGTCGTAACCTGGTTAAGTTTAGCATTTACTTTCAGATTACTCTTTCACCCAAGTGGCAGCAGAAACGTATTCGGAAGTAACCTTAGCCGTGACGTTTCCAAAGAAGCAACACGGTAAATATCATTTCCCACGTGGGAGAAATGAAATCCAACGATTGGTTGGCGAATCGCTAAGGAATGCCAGCAGACCGAAGGGTGTTCTGTGAGACGTTTTGCTCAAGGTAGGCAACGGCTCGCACGATTCTTTAAGATAACGGTTCCCGAATGGTGTTCGCAACATTACCCCAGACAAGTCTCTTAACGACGTGGTCGCCGCACTACACTTTGTGGATACTTGCTTCCTATTTACTCAACCGAAAACTGTAGGTCGTCAGTGGTGAGGAATAGCAGAGCCTCAATAATGAAAAGTTATCTGCAGTAATTAGCACCTTACGCTATGGCCAATGAAACATGGCCAATAGATCAGAGTAAGTCCATTTTCACGAACTTATCCCCGTAATGAGCCAACTTTTGACCTAAATATTCAAATATTGCGCATAATAATGTACATTATCCTTTGCTTCCGAGTGAACCGTTCTGCTCTTAAAATTACAGTCAGCGGCTTCGAATAATCGCTGCTCTTAACAGATGGAATATTCATACAATGAGCGACTGAAGAAATTTGCAGTTCACAGTCAGAAAAGTGGTGGGCCATTCTGCGATCTTATAGTTTTATTTAGTACGGCTTTTTAAAATTAGAAAAGCAATACTAGCTACACGGAAAAGATAGCCATGAGCTCCCGACGTAGCTGCGCTGGAATCAGTACTTCTGAAAAAGCCGTCACGCAGCCGATAAGAAACCGCTCGCTCAGAAGGATATCTTATCGCGGGGAAAGATACTCCCTTTGAAACGCCATTTACTCTTACTCCCGGTTATTCAAGCCAAGAAGGTTAAAAATTACGGTTGGACGTTGAATTAAAGCGCACATAATTGACAAGTCTATGTAAGATTTCCCCCCAATTAGTTAGTTATTAAATTATTCCGGATATTATGTAGCTAGCAGACTCCTGCCAAGAAGAGGTTTACGGATATGAAAAGGAAACATACTACGCCACATTCGGAGTTCAAATGGCGATTAAAAATGGAGCTTGTAGCCACATACCATTGCGACTTATATGACAGCTTCTCAATGAAGCTTACTGAATGATAAGCACCAAATCAAGCTAAACATTTCCTTTTTCGAACAACCAAATCAAGCTAATCATTGTTTGATAACAGCAATAGTCATATTATAACTAATATTACTAGAAAAAATAATTAATGAATATGACTTCTGTACCAAAATAGGATTCTAAGTTTCACTTTGGGATATTTCCAAGAAAAGCACGTCTCCCACATGCGAAAAATGAACGAGGACTTATCTGTTTTTGTGGCATGCATCCTTTCAACATGCTTTATGAGGACCTTGTGGGAAGGCTTTCCTGACCTAAGTCATTCCCTATCACGCGTACCCAGTTTCCCCGGCGAAATACCCATTGCAGCCAATGCTTGAAGTGTGCATTATTTCAAACAAGCATATTCTAAAAATGCCTCAACTTACGCTGGTTTTTCGTGCATCACGTTACACAAGAATGGCTAGAAATTATTAAACAGTCGGAGGGGTGTCTAACCCCACCGCATGAAACATGATCCGACGACGTCACATCATTAACCCACTTATTATTTTCCAAGGATTTTTCGCACCACGGCAAGACTGGCATCGCAGAGACAGAAGCTTGGCCGAGGCCTCTCATCTACCCACTTCTCCAAGATATCGCTCCTTCCCCGCGAGCGGAGAGATTGCCAAGAGCCAAAGATCATCTCCCCCGCCTCCCGCTCCACGCAGAGGAGCACGACGCGCAATATACGCACTTGGTGCATTTTCCCCTCGCGACGGTCATGCAATGGTGTGGAAAACTGCGCGTTCCCTGGTCGAGGGAAAAATGCACGCAAATAAAATTCCCTGTTTTTAATAGACTAAAGCCGTCGACGGGTGGCTTCCCAAAAATAAAATTTATCTTCAGTAACTTCATCATTGAATTTTGCGTACCCGAATAGAAAAAAATACCCTACCGAAAATCCATCCTAATTTTCGATTAAACCACTTAAACTAAGAATTAAAATTGTTACAGCTGAAATATTCACTCATACAAGTAGTCTACGAAAGGTTTTCCGATATTTTCCACGAAGGTTTCCGATTATTATGGCGTCATATTTTTATTGAAATGATAATTTCTTTAATTTGATTTGATTTCAAAATGAGAATCCTTCAACATAAATGCCAACAGACGAGCTGTACCAGGGTTCCATCATCTTGTGACTAAAATATGAACGCGACTTTTCTCGCTTGAAATAATTACGCTCCAAAATATAGAATGACAAATGGTATTTATTGTCAACCTTTAGGAGCTTTTTATACTAGCATCACCCACTACCTTTCGCACAATCTTGCAAACATTTTCACGCGATGTATAAGTAAAAATGGTTTTTCAGCATCAGTTCAAATTATAACAAAACACATCTGTGGCATCACATTCCGAGAAGGCCCAATGTACAATATAATGATATCTCAGAGAGTGACATTCCCCATGAAAAGTAATAGGCAAATACTTCAAACAAATTTTCTAACTTTTCATCGACCTGTAATTCTTTTCTTGGGCAAATAAATATTTTCCATCACATAAATTTACCAGTTCGAAAGTGCTAATTTCGAATAAAATGGACCCGTAGAAAATTACACGCATAAAACAGACTAGGAAAAGAAATTGCCTCATATCGAGCTCCAAGCAAGCCCACAATACCTATCACCGGTCGCTATTCCCACCCATCGATATCCTGAATATCGATGTCCCGATACACCTTTCGCGCATTCCGGCGGATGGCGAGGATCCCAGTGGTGGGCAACCAAGAGGAATCGAGGGACTCGGGGGAGAAGTCGAGGCAATAGTTGTGTTGAAAAGACCGGGGAGAGAGCGAAGCGGCCCTCACGGTGGAGAGGCAGCTTTCCCACCAGTCATACAGAGAGAGGAAGAAGGGGATGGGAGGCCAGCTCTCCGAGGGGGTGTACGTATACTGTGGGGAGCGGAGGGTAGGCTGGGAGATGCCCGTACTGCCACTCGCTCTGAGTTTCAAGCATGCTGGAACGGCCGAGCCGGCTGGCAGGCGGATCCACGCCACCACCCCCCCCGAAAGCCCTTCGGGGACGACCGCCTTCAGACTCTCGCGGACTAACGACCGCCTCCTATCCTCCTGGCAGGCAGGCAGCGGCGGCCTCCCATGCCACAGCCGTCCTCCCACCTCCCCATGCCAGCCCCAGCCATTCTTTCCCCACACTCCGTTCCCGAACCTGTTTCCTGCGGCGTTGCCACACGTGCCGCATCCGTCTGCGAAGGCCTTTCTCTCTGCGATCGGCCTTCCTCGATGGAAAGTAGGAGCCATAGCGGGGTCGACCGCCTGCCTCCCCGTCACAGAGAACCCCCCCCTCTCTTTCCACCGATGGCCGAGCACACAAAAGGGCCCTTTTACTGCATATCTCCTCTGGCTGGAGGTAAAAGGTAGAGGCGGCGGCTCTCCCCCTAATGACAATCGTGATTGTAAAAAAGCTACTATCGGGTTTTCGTATGGTGTTTGTCCGCCCGGAGGGATAAGGGTGGATACCGAAAAAACAAGTTCATTCTCGTGCAAATTTTCACCCATTTTTACCTGTTGCCGTTCCCCCCTACTCATAAGTTTGCCTGCTTCATTTGTTGTTGTTGTGGAGGCGGATGTTGCAAAATTTTATTGCGGCTCGAAAAAGGAACGAGGCTTGGTATATGTATTCAAGTAACTGCGAAGCTCGATGATGATTTAACAGCCCAACATAATAATGAACTGTGCGGCGCTAAGCGAATGCTCTCAACATTTAGCCAGATCCTCGGATACACTATTGCCACTCATGAGACTCATTTTATTACTGCTGGCTACTGCTAACAACTTGAAGGCCCAAGCTGCTAGTTAAGAGGATTTTCATTTGCGCTTGAAAGAATATCTCTTGACGTACGCCGGAGTGATCACATTTGATTGGACATCCAGTATCTCCTAACCGGATTCACTTCACGCTTAAACGTGCATTATTAAATGACGCACGCAAAGATAACCAGTCATCTGCCACAATAGGCTGTTTCTTATAACATCACTAAACGCACATTTCCAGGTACAAGCATATAAGCGTATTATATAGGTATACAATAAACAGCAAATATTGTAAGGGAAATAGGCAAGTAAAGACTGCATACTTACATTAAACAGTCACAGCAAAATTAAACCAGAGACAAAGCTGATGAACAATAGTGGATACGCCTCACTTTATAAAAAATTCGAATACGATAATTTGTAAAATAATTTCAACTAACATAAGAATTAGTGGAATTTCCACAACTATGGAAACCATGATTGCAACCGCATACTAAGAAAGACGGTTATTTTCCCGATTTTTGGATAAAATTACTCCTGTAGTCTATATATAATTTCCTAAGGGTAAAAACCCTTAAAAGCTACTTCGAAACTATATTTGAAATTTATACATGTCACCTCATTCGATGAGTATCGCTGCGCGCGTTAAAGTCTCCTACTCATCAACGATCACCACCATCTCTAAGCGGCATGAGTAATCAAAGGAATTTTTGCGCTGAGGTACCACAAGTCAAAGAATTATTATGGCTATTTTACATTAATAATGAAATGGTTGGTATGGCTGGTGAGGAAAGAAAACGTCTGAACGAGATTAGGGGGAGGCAAAGTAGGTGGTTGGAAGAGGTAATGATAAGAAAAGAGTTGCTTAGGGCCGTAATAGAGGGAAAAATGTTGGGCAAGCGGGGAAGGGGAAGAAGGAGAATAAGTTTTATGGACATGACAAAGGGTGGGACGTAAGCTGCGATGAAGAAAGTTATATTGAAATTAGATTGGACCATGAAAATGTTAAAATCTAGATGATTTTCCTGACTTCCAATTGAAGCCACCTTGACCGGTAGTCTACCTTAATGAATGAACGAATTTAACATTGCGCCGCCAGACAACATGGCGCCAAGCGTCACATAGAAAACCATATGACCACTGTCAGCAATCTAGTGAGCGCAGTTTATGTCCAACTTTATCTGTAATGTTTAAACTTAAAGAGCAAATATGCATTAAAAGACTATGGAAAGTTTTAAGTAAAGAACGGATCATAAATAATATAATAAGTGAAAACAGTGCGCTAATTAAACATTCCAGTGCAGCCCTTAAAATTGACAGGGAAGGGAGCATGAATTTCTACCCTATGTGACGACTGGGTACCCGTTCGTATCTCTATCCCCCCTTCCCTCTCTACAGAACTCATACAACGGGAGTTCGAAATCCCACAGGTCTCAGGCGGTAATGCAACCTTAGGTTTTCGAAAGCGCCGCGCCTTCCAACGATGCTTCTCACGGCAAGCCAACCCCTTTGTCCGCTATCCATCGGCGTACATTTGGCAGCGCTGTACGTTCCGTGCTGATACCCACGCTCGCTCGGAAATGGGAGTTGATGGGGAGGGGTCTAGTCTGAGGCGTTAGGAAGGGAAGGGAGCTCAGGGCTAACTAAGGCGGGTTCTGCTGCTACCTCTGCACCGCTCATTCAGGCGTTGAAGTCTCCTAAGTGCCTCTAGGGCTGGTTTTTCCTCTTGCTGAATGCCGTGGAGTTGTGCTGTGCTAGGGCCGGTTATTTCCAACTCCGGATTCTACTTACGAAATCCCGACCTCTGGGGCTCTTCCCATTTATTTGTAGTCGAGTCCCCAAAATAGCAATCATCCATGCTTTATACCTGGGACAGAATTTCGTCGCCAAATGAAACTTTATGCATAGAATTTACCGAAATAAAAATTTAAATTAAATACTTCCTGACCAATTACATGACTTGAAAATGTTGCAACTGTAATCTTACCACGAAATTGGAAGTAAAATTTGGATGAACGGCAGCTTGGCATCTTCACTATTTATTAAGAAAATACCCTGGTGTTTTTCATACGACCACCACTTCAATGATTTTCTATGCAAAATATTTCTATTTTCACCACAGAGAATAAGCATGAAACAAATCGGATTCATACAATGATACACTAATTTCACTCATTTACTTTTCACTTTATTAAAATGAGTATAAAATATTTCGCGATTCAGTACCACCAATGCTTATCGGCAAACGCCCATGAAGTTACACCAGCGGTTTTTCTTGCATTTCATGTCAATTATTATCACAGTCGATGCGGTCTAAAGGGGTCTTAAGGTCACTTAGTTCCTTGCAGGACCGGCGGACTGATGAACTACGATTGAGGTTCAATGGGGCGATAGGGTAGCATCCATTGATGAGGATCTTCCGGATTCTGGCAGGGGTCATGAACGAGGGGGCTTGAAAATCCTTTGGACGGTCTCCTTCATGTTCACACTGTCGGCAACTCCGTAATTCTACACTCGGCGAAGGAGGTGAAAGACAAGGAAAAGACAGTGGTAAGCAAACCTCTGCAACCATGAAAATACATCAAATAGAATGTAGAGGGTAAGTATTTATCAAGTAATAAATTCACCACAAATGTTTAGGATTTTTGGATTCACAACTAAAATTTTGGAAAATAAAATTTTGGATAACTTTTTTCAACCATCTACAGTAATTATCGCAGTGGAACAAAATTTAAAGCACTACTAATGACTTTGATCCAAGATTGTAACATATTAAAACATGACTACAATTCCTAGCAAGGAATGATTTGGTTTAAATTGAAGTATCGTTACGAACGGCAAACAAGAACCATAAATTAAATTGCTTGCGAAAGAAGTGCAATTTCGGTCTGAAGGGGCAATTACAATATTTTGTCATAAAAATTAACACCACTTGAAGACATGCCATTTTCCGGAATCGAAGGACTGCGATCTATCGAGATTCATCCATTTGTAAACGGATAGAATAATGGCGGATGACAGAAACTCGCTTTGCAAAAGGTGATGTGAAATTAAGATCTACTTTGGAGCGGTTAAATGTGCAATATTTGCGGCGGTGGCGGCTAGTGGTGAAAAAACAAAGTTTCGGATGATTCGGCGTTGGTCTAAAAACAGTAAATACCTATTATCACGCACAAATTATTATACGCCTCATAAATTTTTCTCCTGTATGTGAATGAATCATTAACTCATACTTGATAGAAAGTATGGTACGAAACAATAAAAAGTGAAAAGAATACACTGAGCACGAAACACACCTCAAGAGACCTCAACACTATCCTCTTTTCACCTACACTTCCAAAATATCTCCTTCCCGTAAGCTCCCCTACGGCCCACAGCAAGACACCAGATGTCACGGTAGAATGGTAGACCTCTTCCGATTTTCGCTTCCAACGCCAACAAATGTGCCCATTGGAGTCAAATGAAACAAGCATGGGAGGGTGGCAGCGGGTGCAACGTGTGCTACGGAGAAAGGGTCCGTGAGTACCCTAGGGCCAACAGGTTCTCCACGAAAGGTTTCCATGCATGCAAATTAGGCCGGACAAAAGCGATAGTGGCCACTTCTGCCTCAAATACTATACAAACGATACAAAAAAGCAGAAAAAATCAGGCGCATTCAAGAATGCTCCCAAACACCCTACCTCAAAGCTACATCGGTGATCATCCTACTGAGAAAATTGGCGAAAAAAGTCTCTATAATTCTTCAGGAAACATTCCGCAACATATACTAGTCTCATTTCTCTAAAAGAGGTAAACTTTCTTCATCGATGAGACAAAGTACTTATCAAAATGTACCAAGGTCGGAGGCTAACGATCATATTTTTCGACCAGTTCAGGAAATCAATCAATCGCTAAGAGAAGTTTAGATAAAATCAACATAAGTATGATGAATTTAATGTCCGAAGAACGGTGAGACTCCTCAAAATACTAACGTAGATTTTTGTAATTTGATGTGAAGTGATCTGATAATCGAGAAACAGAAAAGTCGAGGAATTGAAAAAACTACCTAACATACCGCCGAAATTACTAATTGTTTTCATTCAGATCGATTGAAATCCTTTCAATATTTTAAAATTTTAACGAAAAACTGCGCAGCTAAATAAACATTAGTTTTTAGCACGATAACTAGCCTACTACAAGCATATCCTCCTTCTTGAATGTGATTTCTCGCTCTTATAACGACGGCTTTATTTACCACGCACATACTATTTGGGAATTAAGGGGGCTTTCCAATTGCCTTGCGTAGATTAGCGCACATCGCAACAGATGGGAACACGTTGAAACGGACAATTGGAACGCATCTGCGCTGATGTGTTTCCAAGATGGCGGAAAAATCACGGTATATTTAAATTTATTATATTAAGTGGGCTTAAAATTACAATTAGATGAAATGAGAGGCATTACTGATGAATGAAAACGTCTAAACAATGTATAAATGGCTGGCAGAACATATAATCATGCATCTTAAGACAGTCCTGTTTCCACTGCAACATTCATTTCCCCGCCATCACAAGTTTCGTCTGCTAGCGCATATGCAACAGAGGTCCCGATGTGTTTCCATCTGCGCTGCGCTAATGACGTCACAGCGACAATTGGAAAGCCCCAAAACCGAAACAGTTTGCAACAGATCAGCGCAGATGCACAATTGGAAAGCCCCCTAATACGAAGGCTTCGAAAACATGCGGATATTCAGAATTATTTTTACAAATACAATACCTGGCCACGGTTTCCAAGCGCCTGGAGAATGCATTGCATTAATTATTGCTTTCGGAGGGCCACATTTTAATCTATTCCTGTTCCCGTAGCAAGGGTTGCCCATGCCACGGGAGTGCGTAAATTCAAATCCCAACGGCTAAACAATATTATTGACTAAATAAATTAGCATAATCTTGAAACCCGGCACTTATCCACAATAGCCTGACTGTAGCCGTCCTTTCGGGTTCGGGGACAATTTTGGATATTTTAGGAAAATGAGTTGCATAATTGTACCTCGGTGTAACGACGCCGCGCCGGCGCACCATTTAACCGTTCGACGGCCGTGCGGAGGAGGGCGAATTCTTTCTCCAAAACTTTCGGGAGAGCTAAGAATTCCACGGTCTCGCGCTCTTCGCTCTTCCCTCGTCCCCCCCCCCCCCCCCCCGACTCTCCTCCCACCGAACAGAACGACTCCTTCCTCGGCCTCCCGCCCACCCACCCACCCCAGACCCCTCCCCTCGAGACGAAGGCTTTCCCCCGGCTCCATCGCCCGCTGGCCTCGGGAACTAAAACTGAGCGCCTCCTCCTTCTCCAGCCCCCATCCCTCTCCCGCCGCACCCACCCAGTGGACTTTCCTCTCAGACTTCAAATAGCGAGGAGATCGGGCGCCCAGGGTAGGCGGAGAAAACAGACGCAGTAGTGGTGAGTTTCGGGCGGTACGAAACGATATTATGACAGAAAAATACCGGGGATACCGATCGGTTACCGGTCTACGATGCCCTCTTCGACAACGACTTTGTCTTGTAATATTTTTGGTGATTTCTGGGCTCAGATAACTTGTCAGTAACTTAGAGAAAGACGTTTTCTGATTTATTATGCTAATAAGACTTACTGAGCATTTTTATTCTAACGATGAATTCTGAAAATTGCTTTTGTTATAATAATATCTTACAACAGCCGTGGTTGCCAGTGCTTCCTCAACAAAATCTGAATACCTGCTGTAAAACGTTTTGTTGTTAGCTTTGTGTTTACATTTCAGTAGTTTAAAAAAATATGTATCGTATTTGCAGGACATTTGTATAATCACCTAAATCCCATAACGCCGACGCGACGCATCTGTTGAACCTAGCGACCGCGCTGGGTTCTTCTACCATCGGTAACCGTCGAGAGAAGCGATAAAGCATATTCTCGTTGTCATCGGCTATCTTCGGTAACTCTCGTTTCGACGACGCAGCACTCGAACGCAGTCCCCGCCTCTCTCGCTCGACCGCACAGAGTAAGGGGCGAGGGGCAGAGAAGGGAAGGGAATCGGACGAGTTCTTTTCACCGTCCACCGCATCACGGAGTTCGCGCCGCCGACGCCACCACCACAGTCAGCCTGCTTTCAAAAACCAATGCATATTCAAGTTTTATTTATGCTCTCTCGGGTTTTCTCCGCGCCGAGTGCCGTAGAGCGGGTCGTCCGTTTTCTTCGTCATTGGATGAATGCGCAGGTCTTACTTTTTCCGCAAATTGATCTCCGAGCATCAGAGAAAACTCGCTCAAGGTTATTTTACAGATAGCGAGGTAGAACTCGAGCCAGAGTTTTTAGAACGAAGTAAATATGTCTGGGTTGAATTGTCACTACGTTTTCTAAATTGCCATTATTACTTCAACATTGAATGACTGCCTACTATGCACTTCAATTTTACGTCATGGCTTGTAATGCTAGAGATTCAGGATAGATTCTCGAGTTGACTAGGTTAATAAATACTTCCGAAATGGTGGATTGTATATAGCATTTAATTGAATAATATTAAGTTGATTTTCATTCCCAATGCGCTTCGATAATGGCGTAACTGGTTAAGAGATATAATAAGAAACGAACAAAAGCCATCAAATTACATTATACGACTGATGGCGTTGAAAACTTAAGTTATCGATATTTCCCATTACACTGATGACATTTGATTATACTCATCATACATGAATCACCTCATGATCTCATCATACGATAAACATCGATACTCCACTTGGAGCGCTAAAAATTTCAACAGAGATAAAAGGGCTCAAATGATGGCTTCAGTTAAAATAACGCAAAATAAAAAAGCACTTTCTGGGAGCTAATCGTGTACCCCAGATGATTTCACGCACGTTTTTGGACATCCCGAGTAATAACTAAGAGATTGATTAGGGAATGAGACTCGCTTCGCGTAATTATACCGTCAACATGAGGAGGATCTAAAATTTAAGTGATTAATATGGTTAGCCGCGTCCAGGTTGTTTCGTTTTACACATTATGAAGGAACTTTGCTCTGAATGTTGACCGAGAACGGAAAAAAATACGTTTCAAGAGATCCTAAACCCATCGTAACTCTTTTTATAAATCCGACCGGCTTCCCCTCTCCCCGCTGCGAGCACAGGAAAAAAAAGTTTCACCCCTGCTCTGGTGGTCCACGGCTCGACGAGAGACGCAGCCTCTGCGGGGGGAAGGAAGGGCTTCGAGAGCGTAGGGGAGGACGGCGGGAAGGGTGATGCGTCCTCTCCCTCTCCGAGGGGTTGCCACCAGAGGGGGAGTTGGGAAATGAACAGGCGAACCGTCGGGGGCTGTGTGAGGGTACGGCTTGGTTGAAGGGTTCTGCCTCCCCCCGGCGCGAGGGGTGACAATTTTTGCCGTGAGCCGACGGGGGTTCTTCACTCGCATGGGGTGTATACGGCTCACACAAGCTCCTTCTGTCGCTCACTCACTCCCCACTTCCACTACCGACGCACCAACCAACGTGGCAAGACTAAATGCATTCTCAATACTTTCGGACATACGGTTGTAATTCTGGGCTACCATCGCGAGAAAGTGCAACGAACAATGGAATAGCAAGCAGAAAAAAATGTACAACGAAATTTGAATTCCTGCATCCCAGAGACACGTTTCACAAATTAAAAAATAACTCATCTGTACTTAAAAAGCAAAAAAAATATAAATTTCCCCATCTAGTTTGCCTTATTTGATTGTCGTGCTTCATCTTTCCGGTTAAACCCCTGCGACGTAAGCGTTCAATATTGTAGGTTAGCAGGGAGTTATTAATAACGCGGACGTGTATTCCCACAGCGATTTCGACTTACGCGCGTTCGTACGCTAGATGGTATTATGGAGTTTGAAACGAGCCCTCGGCCCCTCTCGGCCTCTGCGCATCCCGACCCACCGCGGCATCTGACGGCGAGGCATCCACTCAGTCATCGCTCATTCTGCCTTCTCAATGCAGTCACCACTCCTTACCCATGCTCCTCCCTCCTGCCCCGCTTCCCCAAACATGCCAAAACCTCCTCCCTCCACTGCGCTATTTATCGACTGTTGTCAAGTCCACATCATCCTCTCAGAGTTTAGTCACCATCGCGCGCCCGGAGACATCGCGGTTCAAGTCGAGAAGACGACGGCCACGTGGTCCTGTTTATAACTCGCGAGCACTCCCACAGCCTCCCTTCCCGACGAGGCGTCAATTTGGGCTGGCGGAGATACGGGGCGGGAAGATCACGCAATACGGGTCCCCCATGCGTACCTCACTTCCTGCCCGGACCTCGCCACTTAAGGAAAAACAAGCCTCCAACACGAGTCACGGGGTTTTGCTGGATGAGGGCTCCCCAAGTCGCGCATCCAAAATGCATCCAAAAAGATTCCATGGAGAATGAATAGTTATATCCTATTTCTGTAGTTGGAAGTGAATGTATTTTCCTTGGGATAATATCGCGATTCATTCAAAGATATTTTCATATAATGTAAATCAGTAAGTAAGAGACAACTTAATGCATAGGCATATCTCAAACAAGATAACATGCTCTGCGCAACTAGCTCTTCAGGCTTAAAAATAGTCCAAGATACGACAAAGGTTTTATTATGATTTTGGTTTTCAGGAAGATAAAAGCTTGAATCCCGGTTTGAAAATATGAACGGTTAACCAAGAATTATAATGCCGATTGTTGCATACCCTAACTTCATCGTGAATCTCCAGAGGAAATATTTTTCTCGTCCACAGAGGAAATACTCGCGATCATATTCGTCACAGTTATTAAAATGGTAACCAATGGTTTAAACCTGAAATCTTAACGCGCATTCCTCAATTATGAGGGCACGAAATATATACTAAATTTCTATTGAAATTAGCTGCGCTCGAGCGGAACCAAGGCTGCGCGGCAAAAGACGAGCCTTCTCATGACGGCTCACCAAGTAGTTCCCGATGCCGCCACCATTACCAGCAGAGCGCTCCAACTTCCCTATTTCGATCGTCCACGCGGATCAAGGGGCGGTTAATTCAAAAACGAGTGTTCCCTCCAGCTAAATACCTGAAGCATAAACGGATCATTACTCCAAAATATCCTGGTGCCTTCCAGCAAACCTACCAATAAACAAATACAAAAATGAAAATTTCGTGATTGTTTAGCCACAAAACGATTTGCCCAAGAAAAAATGGCCCGTGCGAAGTAATTCTTTCTCCTTTCACGCCCTCCGTGATACTAGGACTTCCATAAGTTTTAGATTTAGTATCCTTACAAATACATCATAGGTCTTGAAACTGATAGGAATTCTGCCGAGCTCCTTCCCGCATTACGATTTTAGTCATCTCCTACACATGCAATCCCAAGCATACTTCAGAGGCAACGCTATTAGGCAAATACGACACTACAGCAAGCGGACGTTCTCTAACTGAAGGGATGTTATTTTTTCCTATCACCCCTCATTATTGTTTGTTTGAGGGAGGCGATTGATAAATTACGTCCTTAAGGTGGGTGGATTGATTTAGGGAATAACTATGTCAGGAAACGAGGAAGGGAGGAGAAAAACCTGGTCTCAAGAGAAGCCTGCTCATGACGAAATATGGTAAGACCACAGTCCAACGTCTTATCCGACGGATGATCCGTAATTTAGGAAGTTTGAGCGAGATATCACTTCACCTCGAATTTTATGTATTTGACCTCATTTAAAAGAAAAAACTCATATTTCCAATGATATCAAAATATTCACTCCTTGCCGAACTACTTCTTGAGCAATTTACCTATAAATATAAGCTATTTTATATGGTATACATACGGCTGTGCGCTCCAGTGGGAGAATATAGAAAAAATTAGGAATTTTAAGCCCTAGATATAGAAAAAAAAACTAACGGTGTGTATTTTGTATGTTTTCTCAACTATTAATAAAAATTAAGCAATGACGCAGTATTTTTTACAGAATCGCAAAAAAACATCAGTTGTGGAGGCATTTTTGCCGTACGACGTGAAAAAATGAGTCATGTTAGAGACTTACGTAGATATATAAATTTAATTACAGAGAATTTTTGTCATGCACAACCTATATTGTCCTGTATAACTATATTTGTGTGCCATAAATGATACAATATTTACTCCATACTTCTTAAAGACGCTGAATATCTCGCTAAAACTACCTCAAGTGCTTCCCGCAAGGCACCCAAACAGGGGTCGGTATTCCAATGGAAAATCTCCGCCACCGACGGGATTCGAGCGCGGTCCCTCGGGATGGGAGGTCTGTACACTGTCCACCACCCCAACCCGGTCCCTCTCACAACCCCTCCTTTAAATTTAATCGCGATTACGAAGTCTTCGCCGCGCGGGGGCGGAATGAACGAGCGAGCTATCTCCCCCGCGGCCTCAAGAGGCGAGGACACGGCGGACGGCGAAGCCTCGACCGCATGCATGGCTGCTGGTCGTAAGAGCGAAGATTTCTCTCATTCCCCACTCTCTCCCTTCCCCCTACCAATCGTATGCCCCGTTCCCACGACTGACGTACCGACCATTGTACGTACGCGCGTTAAGCTAAAATCGCTGCGGGAATGCCCGTCCTTACGCGCGTGACTCTCAGTTCATAACGCTGCCAACTAAAAATGGTACGTGCTGGCATGGTTGATTGATAATTATGCCGGAGTAATGAAGCGCTATAATTAAGCAAACAAAATGTAGAAGGGTATACATTTATTTCGTCTACTACACAAAGAGTAATGCCATTTGCCCTCGAAACCATAATATTGTATAGGATCTCATGGATGCGAGATTTCTAATTTATTTTTAAATTAAATGTTTCTTTTTCCTCTTGTTCATTGCAATTCGTGTAGAGGGGAAAACATATATATGACCGTAACTCTCAAGTAATGGGAATGCATGTGGGCTGGTTTACACTGGTAAAGGGCGTTATCTCCCTTCTCCTCGACGTATTCAGCAGCACCCAAGAAGGGGATTTCTAAGTAGACGGTCGACTTCGAAGCAGCAGCGCCGCTGGGAAGCGTCTGGCTCCGGGCCAGGGGAAAGGTTCTCTCGACGGCGACTACGGCGCCGCGGGACGAAAGCTGAGCGCTGTCGGGACAGCCGAGCAGATGAGTCCTCGCGACAAGACAAGAGGGTGGATAACATCGATAACTATGGGAGGAAAGGCAATGAAGAACTGCGAACAAATTTTGTCAGTGACTGAGGCAATATGGTCTGTTTGAACACCACCAGTCTGCGGGAGCGAAGCGAATTAATAATTAAAGAAATTTGGAGTTGAAAAACATTACATCGGTGATTGTTATTTATTGAGGAACATGAAAGAGATCTTCTCCTGAAAGACAATGTTTATAACGTGGATAAAGATTGCGCGGAGTCTCTTAAATAAGTAATTACAATTCTAAACTAGAGGAAAAACTAAATTTCTACCTATAACCATCATTTACCACTGTCATTTGACAAATACACAGACAAGAGTTTCAATCGCAATAACAACCAGGTAAAATAACAGGAAAACACCGCGGGCTAGATCTAAAATAATTACCCACTTCCCCGGAGAGACTCAAGCCCATAAATGGTATCGGCAAAACAGAGCTTCATCATATCCTAACAGCCACGCAACCCTAACTACCTCACGTCCGGTAACTGGACCCGACTGCTTCGTAGGCGCTCCTTCATCCGCAGCCCTTCAAAAGCTGTTTTTCTGCACGAATGCCAAACTGACGAATTCGAATAAGAGAATCAGAACATGACGTTTGCTTCTGCCATCGCCTCCAGCCATAATCGGTATGACGGTCATCATAGATAGCCTGCTTATACGATTACCGCACTTCACTTTCAGAGGAGGAACAATTTAATGAAGCCTCCGAAAATGAGCGAAAAATAATAACTGTTCCGCAGAGTTTGCCTGAGGAGAAACTATGATTATTCCCGGAATTACCGACGTCAATAATTTCAAAAGGAAATTAATTCACAAAGCGATGAGATTATGGAATTGGTGATATTAACTCAAAAGACTGGCATAATTGTATACGCGCTTTGTTATAACTTGGCCATATATTGGCGAAGTACGGTATCAGTTACGGCGATAAAAGAAGATTTTGACGCGCGCGTCGCTGACCAAGTCCTCCCTCGGTCCTTTTTGAGCAATGGCTAAGGCGAAGCATGCCCTCCAATCCCCACAATCGAGGAAAACGAACGCAATCCTCATTTTCGCTCGAAAATATAGTGGAGCAATGACAAAAGAGAGCTCCTCAACGCTCAGGGTAACAAAAAAAGAGGCAGGAAAGAGGAGAGAGAGAGACAGGGTCTTTCCCCGCGCTATATACCCTTATCTCATTCCCTCCTCCCCCGCCCCCCGATACCAGCGAGACGTACATAACTCGGAGAAGTTATTCCCGAATAAAAAAAATAAACCCCTCTCCCCTCCAGCCAACCAACACACCCACACCTCTCTCTTTTCCCCGCGCCAGGGTACGCGAAGGGTGTAGAGGGGGTGCGGGGAGTGGGAGTGCGGCGGTGGTGGTGCAGGAAAAGGAATGCCACGGAGAAGAGGGGCGCCTCCGGACGGCGGCGTCGGGTGCAGTGCCCGCGCCGCGCTTCACACACCCTCCCCTAACAGCACGTGTGGACGAAACACATCCTCGCTCGCAGAGTTCTGGCTGGCCCCGCCCCCTTTCTCATTCCCCCAGAAAGAAAACTGCCGGCGCTGCGCCGCGCCGTGAGCGAGCGGGTGAGTGAAGAGGGAAGGCGCAGCGACTATATCGGGTGCTTTTCATTCACTATAGTGCGCTGCTCACTTCTCTAACACAACTGCGCAGATGCTTTACATTCGATTCAGACACTTCAAAACAGATCGGGTGCCGAGTTGACGCGCGCTAGAGAAGAGATAAACGTCCTTGTTCGCATCCCCAGCGGTTGTTTTCGTGTTGAATTTCAGTGAAGGCGTCAAAAAACATAGGTAATACTTTTTTATTGCTTAGTGGTAAGAAGCTTACGATCTCCAAGTTTTTAATTCGAACGTATTCGTTCCCTATTAGCAAATATATGAATACATATACGGCCGTGACTACTTTGTACCTACAGAATGCCACCAACTGGCGGGCTACCGAAAGTTTCGCCTTAGCACATCGTTCGATTCATCGTCGTTCGTATGCGTTAGCTGATGTATTCCGATCTGCGGTAACTTCAACATGTCATCTTCCGCGCCTTATTTCCCCCTTCAAGAACGCCGGTTTCCCGTGGAAAAAAGACCCGAACGGCCCACGTTTACCTTACCATCGAAGGCGGAAAATGGCGTGTCAACTCACGTTTGTTCGTCATAACTGTTATTCCCAAAGCCAATGTACTGAGGTAAGCGTTCGAACCGCGGAGGAGACTAAAATCAAGAACGATTTTCAAAAGAGGCGAGAGAGGTATTATAAATGTTGAGGAGTTAAGTTTTAAGTAGTAAGTTGGAGTGTCATTAGTTTCAATCACATTATCAAAATTACTAGCTACATAATTTCGTCAGCTTGGATTAGCTGCGTTGGATAGCTCGTTGCTGGTGAAGGCTACCGATCACAGAGGTAATTTGCGTCATGTAGGCTAGGAGTCTAGAAAGGCCTGGAGATATTTTATTTAGGGATTCGAGGAAGGACGGAAAGAAACCTGGTGTCGACAATATCCTCATAATACTCATAATTAGACATCTAAGGAAACGACGGTTTTACGTCCTATCTGACGGTCTATACATAGCACCCTAGTAATGACTGGGATTTCACTTAAAAATCTCTACCACAGGTAGGATTCGAACTCAGGCCCTGGGGTGGTAAGCCAGTACTCTAGCCAACACACAAACCCGATTACGCTTAATTAGCAGGTGTTTGTAATATTTCATCCCGAATTCAGTGTGCGGAAGCACGAAAGAAGTACTGAGAGCTCGTCTCTCGACAGATTACTTCGGGTGCAGTCTAAGGAGTAGAGGCAGGCATTACGGAGAGGACGGGAGGGAATGGCCGGAAGAATCGCCGACGCAACGGCAGTAACCATCCACCTCGGGTCGCCGCCGCGATCTCTCAGTGTGCCAACCCATCGCCGGGGAATGCGTTGCCGGGGATGGGGAGAGGGGGTGGGTTACGCTGGGGGAAGGTAGGAGTGGTCACCGCCCCCACCTTCTCCCTCTCCGACAGAGGGGAGGTAACGGGTGGGGTTTGCCGAGGGGGCGGGGGAGGAGAGAAGGGGGCGTACATATATGGTCGGGGGAGAAAGAGGGAGGTTATGTACGGAGGGGGTGGGAGGGGCTGCAGGCAGAGTAAGCAGCCGAGTCGTTCCATCCCACCCCTATTCCCGACGCTCAAACCCCCCACCCCACCATATCCCCCATACCCTTAACGTCATTCTCCTTCCCTATCCCCCAACCTCCTCATTCCCTTTATGTGCTTCGCCTTCCCCCCTTCCCTTCCATGCCGCCTCCACCTCCTCCCCCAATCCTCCCACTCACACGACTCCCCTCGTCGGGCCACATACAGCGGGACACACGTGACCACACGGAGCCTCCCCCCTCCTCCTGGCATCGCCTCAACCCACTCTCTTCCTCTCCGTCCCTACCTTCTGCGGCTCTAACTATAGATCGGGCCAGGCTGGAGCCGAGGACGCTTGGCAACGCCGCAGCTCGGGGCCCCGACTTGCTTGGGGAGGGGGGAGACTGTGGAAGGGGGCGAAGAATAGGGGATGAGGGAAGCGGAGGAGAAGGGATGGTTTTTGGGGCTTTCTCAGCCCCTCGGAGGGGAAGGGAACCCGGGGGGTGGGGGAGTGAGGGGCGGATGGGAATGGGACGGGCGGCGTATTTCGTGAGGGTTTCAAGAGAGAGAGGAGGCTACCAAGAGAAGGGGGACGGATGAGATATCCTGCTTGGGGGGGGAAGGGGTTAGGGAATGCAGAGCGGGGCAGGGGGAAGAAGGGGCCGAGGTCCCACGTGGTGTGTTCCTTACTATTACGCACTGCAACAACGATGTTTCTGTGTTTGTGAGAGGGAGGTGGTGTGTGCATGGAAACACTAGGAGGTGGTGGGGGGAGGGTGGGTCTCCCCTCGAAAAGGGGTGAGATCGGCGCGTGGTGAATGTTTCGCGAAAGGGGCGTGAGGAGGATTCTGGAGACGAGAAGGAAGGTGTCCCTCTTTTGTGCGGAGCGGGGAGGTTTCACCCAAAACATCAACATTGGACGTAAGGGGAGGGGAGCAGGGGTTGGGAGGGCGGGCGAGGGGGAGGAAAGGAGATATATAGGAGAGCGCCCCTGCCGCTTCAATCGAGTGGGGGAATGACCTACCTACGCGCTACGGCTACCTCTACAGGTAGCTGCTCTTCTTGATTCGGATGATGACGATCACCATGCGTACGTGCCGGAGGCAGAGAGGGTGAAGTTAAACCCCCGCGATGGCAGAAGCCGCTGCAGCGCAAGAATTTTTAGGTGGTTTCAGCGTAAAATGAATGAAATATTCTTATATAAACATTCTGGCAATTAATAGACCTACCTGCCCGCTGATGGATATGAACGACAAAATCCTACCTTTCCACGCTATTTTTTTCGCTTAAGGAACTGTAAATAACGCGGTGTTAAACACGAGAATGGGTAAAACTTGGGGAAAAAGTATTTTTCAACCAAATATTAATGCCTTTACGCGAAAAATTTAGTACGAATGCATTGAATGCTATTAAATAGTAGGCACAGAAAATGATAATTGATTATTAGCAAATTACCATGATAATTTTGTTTAAATGCGTAAATTCAAACGAGATTTGTGCTAAAGTCGACTCTTGATTGCTGAAAAGAGTGTTTAAAAAAATATTTTTTTCGACCTATCTGAATATCTTGTATGTACCTTAATTTCGACGTAAATGTGGAAATTATTACGATATTTAACTCGGTAGTGGTAAAAGCTCCTTTCTCGCTCCCATCGCAAATGAGAACTGAAGGGGTTGAAAAGAAACGAAAGGAAGTAGTTGTATGCAATTGAAACATTCTGTAACTTGGCAGTCTTCAAATTGGGGAAAGAACACCCAGTGGGGGTACATGCTCGAGACAGTAAACCTCCAAATTTATTCGATTACGTAAAATAGATATTGGAAACGCGAAATACCTATCTTAGGAGTAATTTACGAGTAACGGCTGTGATAAATAAATAGAAGAATCCAGTTATCCAAACGTATGCAAAGAATGAAGCGATTTTAAAATCCAATCCGAACACTACTTGTTAATTCCATTCCTGACATTATCGGGGAACTTTCTTAAATGCCCTAAATGTACCGCGCTCTATTTTGGCTGTGCTTTCGAAAAGTTGTTAAAAAGTGAGTTATTACGCATTGATCAAGTTCGTAATCGATATCGACAAATTCATTCAGGCTGAGGATAGATTATGAACAATCAAGGTTCGCCGGTACATTCTCGACTTGTTACTGCGTAACAAATGTTAAGTGCGGCTTTTTTATAATAAAACTGTCAAATATTGACCAAGTCGAGAAACATTTTAAAAGTTGCCCATACGCTTTTGCACTGCTTAATATTATTGAGTGCATTTCATTAGTGAAAGCTAAAAGAGATTAAAATCCCCTTTTTCCCAAGACCAGTAAGCAGATTTTCGGCAACAATTTGTTATTTACCTGACTGCGAGTTCAATGAGCCGGGTGACTAAATTTCCTATACATGTAATTCACAGTGGGACTATTTGAAGGATGAAAGTTCTCGACCCATGACAAAAAACATTAAAATCTCATTTCCGTTTTCCGAAATTCGCAACATTTTTGTTCGGCACTCAGAACCGAGGCGGTGACGTGGAAAGCAGGCGATATTTCACCGAAGGAAAACTTCGCACGTAGGACGTCGAAACGGGGAAAGAAAAGACGCCGCCGAACCACGGCACTTTAAATTTCCCGCAGTGACGCCAGACCTCCGCCCCCCTTCACCGAATTTCCCCTCTCATCCAGATGGAGCAGCTCCGATGATGCTCTCTCGAGCCGGAAGAGTGATGTCATCGTAAGCCCGCGAGTCTGGGCATTGGGTGCCTGCCTCCCCGTACAAGGGGCAAAGGGTCTTCCCCCCTCGCGGATGAAGTGAAATCACTCGAGAGGCAAAAGCGGGGTCGGTCGCCTCCGCTATCGGCGGGGTCATTCCAAGGGGCGGCTCCGCCTCCTTCCACGAGGAGTCGAGTCCTCACTGCTCAGATAGTCGAGAGGAGGCCACACGAAAGCCGCGGCTAACAACCCCCCTTGGAGAGCGTGGACCGTCCCGTCTCGACAGTCTACAACTGAAATTGATGCAATAACAGAAAAATCTAACGACGGCAAAGTTGTCTCGCTTAGAGGAAAAGACAAACGTTCACACGACCACTCCTTTAGATGAAAAATACAGTACTATTTATTGCACGAGAAGTTCAAAATGTGGATAAAGTCGACTCTCTATCCTTAGACTGTCTTTACAGATAGTTGTTGTCTGCAAAGATGAACTTAACTTCTCAAACTAAAAATCTGTAAATGTAATTTTTGATGAATCAATAGACGATCGATTTGGATCGTTGTCAGGCAGGCACAGTTGGAAGGGCAGTTAAAGTGCAATTTTCCATCATTAATTATCCCTTGAATTGCAAGAAAGTTCACTTTTCATTTTGACTGGTTTAAGATCCACCGTGAATATACTTCGTTGCTGGCTAATTTATTGATACATTCTAATGCGGAAAAATTATCTTATTTGCGGGATGCCGCGCAACAGCAGGGGTTCTACGTGCGTAATTGAGGTTCCAAGATCGATCAAAATAAATATGTTACTTGAACCTTCCCCATTTTGAAAACATTATATTTGGCAACTAATTAGTGTACTACAGATTTGAACAAGTATTTTTCAATGGTTGCCGACCTTAAAAAATCCTAAGTAGGGTGGAATTATCAACTTTCTTGCGGCAAATATGTTCCCGGCACTCAACCATTCCACACGCGGCATTCAGCTCGCGTCATGCCGGGGAAATACGACCGCGCTCGCTTCCCAAGGATGACGTGGGTCTTCCGACCCAGACAATTAAACCGAGAGAGGCGAACTTGTGTGGGCTCTTTTAAAAAGCAACAATGCAAACAGGCATCGGCCTTACTCCCGGTAAAATGGCAAATTATCCCATGAAAATTTATATTGGGCGATATCTCAACGCACGACAACGCAAAAACATTAGTGAGGCAACATTTCCGTTTGGCACAAGAAACGAAAATAGGCATCCTGTAAATCGCACCATTGCGGATTTTTCTAGAGTTCGGTAGCGATTTCCGAAAATACTTCGAAGTCACCCGCAGATACATCAAAATATCATTCGGTGAAACGACAGGAGCGGGTTCAAGAAAGAAAAGTCATATATTTCCACCGTGCCCTACTTGGGGGCTGACTTTGTTGCGAAGTCGAGTAGGTTGATTCTTCCCAAACCTCACTAAAAACAAGTGCTCATTGCCCACGTGGAAATTATGGGAAGAGGGAAAGAAAAAAACGCCGCTTTCGCATGCAAACCATAACGCGAGGTGAGAGGAGCGGTGCCAGGAGTTTCGAGTCCGCTCGCCCGAAAGAGGCTGCTTTGGTTCGGGAGCGCAAAAAAGGAATGGATCTCCGCCGGCATCTCGGGCATAAGTGCGCTCAGAGCGACCTCCAATTGCACTCCGTGGCCCCTCCTCCCCCCTACGCAGCCTTCCCTCCTCCCCTAAAAAAGACCCTCCCTCCACTTTTTTATCTCCTCTTTTCACGCAATTGTCCCAAGAATGGACGGCCCCTTAGGTATTCCTCGCGACCCGCCCCTCCGCTCCCCCACACCCAAATCCAATGCCGTCCTTCTCCCCTTATTTTTTCTATCCCTCCCTTCAGTCCCCTACACGCCCTCCCTACACCTCCCTCCCCTCCACGGACAAACCATTTTCTCCTCCCCCACGATCTCGCGTCGAAGTGGTACCCCCGTTGGTCGCTTGGCGCCGCTGCTGCAGAGGCGCGCGGGTTATTCGGATCGATTCGAATCGGAGTCAAGAGTGTGAATCGTGTGATATGATGTCTCGACGCCAAGCACGGACTTAAAAACACATTTAATAGTTCCATATTGTTAAACCTCAGCTTTAGTCACAATTTTATAGAAAGGTACGGCAAAAAATCACAACTGTCACTATATCAAGTACACCATCAGCTGCATATGATTAACACATCTTAAATGACACGCTCCTGATAAAACAACCACCTAGAGCTGATCAGTAGTCTCCACATATTCCGTCAAACGCAATCAAATATGAATATTATAAATGCGAGAAACACAGTTGAATAAAAAAATGCATATGGCATTATCCTTTAAGTCGCCTAAAAATACCTACTATAACGATTGAAACAATGAATTCATGGACATAATTTAAATTGTAAAAAGAATTATATTTATCACATTCACGACGAGCAAATTATCTGTAACTTTTAACTTATGAGTAACTTGAATCAATTTTTCATGAGTACTAATCAGGGACCAAAAGCTTGTTTAGTAGTAAAGAAAAAGACACATAGAAGACAAAGATTCAAACGCAACGATTTCAATGTTAAATTAAAAACTGGGAAACGGCGCGGTTTCACTTCCATGTCTACGATCCTGGCATTAATCACGGGAAACACTATCGAAACAAGAGAGAGAAGGAGGGAGTTCCAGAGAGAAGAGACATAACGCAAAGAAGAAGCCGTTTACGGCACAAGATCGAGCTCCGGCGAACCCTGGCTGGTCGCACCGGTGCCAGGGGGCGCCCGGGGAAAATCGTGGGTCCTTTCGGTCCCCGTTCACTACCACCTCGCAAGGGGTAGCTAACTCGCTTCAAACACGAAATTATTTTTATGGCAAACAGCGAGATCGTTGTAAAAAAAGCGTGAGGAACAATATTCATGCACAACAAATTTCGACAATAAACACAAAGGAAACGTGGGTTGGTCGGCCGTGAAGTACTTCACCACGGTAATTGAGTCGGAAATGGATGACAAGATTCGCTAAGTCATGATCCTTTTTCTCCGGTGAACCGAAATCACTATTCTTCACTAAATCATTAGGAAGGTGGAATGCTGCAGGAATATGTACATAATCATCATAAAACATTCCGGAAATCAAGGAAAGGCGGGCGAACACCGGAGCGGGGTCCGGGAAAGGTCACGGGAAAATGTATTTTTGGTCGACACTCACGGGATGGAAAAACAGCGAGTAATTTCTTCGCTTCCGCAGCAGCTTAGAAACCGTAAAGATGGTCAGAGCACCCGAGCGGTAGCCGCCGCATTCGAACCCGTTAGGTCAACAGCAAGCGGGGGAGGGTGTGGGAAAAGGGCCGGGGACGGCGGCGTCTCCGGCCGCCCGCCCGCCATCTGCCAGTCGGACGTGCCCCCGGTGTTTCGGGTCGGTCTTCGGCGAGGGACCGCGCCGAGGCCGAGTGCTAAGGTGGGAAGAGCCAGCGACGACCCCCAGCAGGCGACGGAGGCGCGCCGGCCGAGGCGACATGCCTCACCGTCCCGGGGCGGTGGACCGCTCCCGCCCGACCGAACCGAACGAAATCGACCGCGGTAAATTTCACTGTCAGAAATACTCATAGACGTAACCTAAAAGTTTAACTTAACTAATTAAAGATATGGTCATTCCACTTCAATGAGTCCGAGTCCTCGTCTTAAGTCTCTGATTCCAAATAAACGTGACAAGTCATTCTTCGGGAAGTTTATCCGGAGGAAATTCATGTTCGGGGAAATGGAAAATCTTGGCAGATTTTCACACAAGTTGAAATTTGCACATCGCTGATATTCGGACTGATTCGCCGCTTAAAATTCTATCGATAGAGATAACTGGTAACAAATAGTGAAACGCTTGAGAGTAACGACTAAGTTTCCTCCTCTCATTTGCCACTACGACAGTTAATGCATATTTCACCAACACTTAGATCAATTTCTTCGAAGTAATGGATATATTTTAATATTTGACACCGCACACTTCACGTAATGTGAATATGACAGCACAATTCAATAGAGTACTTAAATCTCAGATTACACCATAAACACAAACTTTAAACTTTTTTTTTTCAAATCGGAGTACTTTTCGACAGTAAAATTCCCACAATTGCAAGCGCCGGGTTTCGAACCATCTCAAATGCCCCTCCTCCCTCGGAATTGAAAAAAAAAATTAAATCCACCCAGCCTGTCCTCAAACGAGGGTGGGTGGGAGAGACAGGGAGGCGTCCCTTGCCCCGAGTCGGTTTCCATGGAGACCATGGTAAGGTAGCTAAGGAGAAGGGCCTCAGTGTTTTGTGGGAGCTTATGGAATGAAGGTGGGGTTGGGGGTGGGTGGAGGAGAAGGGGGTAGGTGTCGGGATGGGAGGTTGGAAGCAAAAGGGGAGGAAAGCTCCATTCCACTCACCCCCCCCCCCTCTCCGTCATACTTTCAGCCGTCTGTCCCCTCCTCCCTCCCCACCCACCCCAAGAGCAAAAAAAGAGCATCACGGAGAGGAGCGGGGGAGGAGGTGAAGGGACGGACATGGGTGGGGAGGGTTGAGAGAGGGGGTGTTGGAAGGGTTGCGTTAGGGCTGTGGGGGTTAGGGAGATGTGGAAAGGAGGGGTTGGTGGAAGCGGGGGGGAGGGAAGGTGGGTGGGTGGCGGTGGTAATGGGGATATAGGGGAAGCAGAAAGGGAGAGAGGGGGTCTTGAATCGCACTCTTACGAATGAAACAGACCGGAGGAGGGGGGGGGACGAAGGAATAGGGGGATGGGAATCTCGTCGACGAGCAAAGTGAGTTGAGGAGGGGGGCGGGGGGTGTGGTGGGGAGGAGAGGGGACAAGTCGGATGAATGCCTCCGTGTGTATGTGTTTGTGTATGTGTGCGTCTTTGTGCCGTTCCCCCCTTCCCCCCGGTGCGTTCCCATCAAGCGAAAGATGCCCGCTCGATTCAAAACGACATTCGGGGCGATTCTTCTTTTCCGAGCCATCTTCCCGCCACCCATGCCCCGATCACTTTTGCGCGGGTCGAGTTCGGAAGCTATTTCCACGTTTTCGCCGAGGATTTGACGCGGTGTCGACGGGTTCGAAAATATTCGACGGTGGTCGAAGGCAGTCGATGCCAAAGGAACGGACATAATACGTTGAAACTCACTGAACATTCACTAGGAAACAATAACGCTCTTACCACATGAATGACATCGTTGTGACAGAAGATACGACGAGAAACATACCCAACCCTGTGAGAAGTCGCGTGCTTCTGCTTCTCTAAACTATGAGCAAGGAAAACAAAAAGACCTACAGTTCTTAAGCTTGGTACAGTGAATCACTGAGTAAAATTCATCAGGTTCGACTTAAAGACATTCGGTGACAAAGCCCACATGAACAAACGTGTGGGTGACTGACACCACGAAGTTAACCTCGCCAAGGGAAAGAAACTCGCCGCGTCATTCGTTCAGCCGTTCCCCGAAGTCCTCCGCACATCTCATTCCCAAAGCAGCTGGCGGTGAGAATGCTAAGCATGGCTTGTGTCGTCAAGTTTACCGTGAGTTAAAAACGAGACAAAAACTAATTAAACAGAGTAGAGTCACTGACGACTAAATGGGGAATGTAAAAAATTACGCGAATAGCAATGAAAAACGATGTGTCACTCTCCTCGTCAAGTGAGGACTCACGAGCGCGGGAGCCGGGCTCACCGTCCCGCGGCAGGAGCGCCCGGGGTTGCCGAGGATAGCCGCGCCGCGGCCGCGCTCCCGCGGGTCGGTTCGGCTAAGTCGATTTCATCGCCGGTTTCACGAAATGGGACCGTGACAATGACGTCTCGGGCACCGTAAGGCATTGTATCGTACTCACCGTTTTGAATTCAAGCCGCTCCTGCGGCTATTTCAGGTGACCGAGACATTGTGGAAAGCAGGGTTCCGCGACATCCCCGCGGGTAACAGAAATCCCTCCCGGGGGGAGAAAAACAGGAAAAAATGTCCTTTTCCCGGCGATTGACGCGGGAACTGTTCCTCCGTACACTGACACGTTCGTTTGCAGCGTCTCACAAGAACACAATCGGGAGGGAACACGTGAAACACGCGGGTTTTTCCGACTTGGAAAACACGACACACCGACCGGCTTTCACAGGAAGCACGTACAAGTCCACCCGCACGACTCCAAAGCCTGAGCACGTCTCATCGCTCCTCGGTGTGGTTCTCCGTCCGCCACTCCCCCTCTTCTCCCGGGTGTCCCTCCCCCATCTCTATCCGTCCCTCCCCTCCTTTCCCTACACATACACACACACAGAGCCAGCCAGCCCCGCCAGCTTCACCCTTCCGCCATCCAATCGGTTTCCGTAGGGTCGCCGTCCGCCGTTCCGACTTGCGCGGCGCTGCCGTCGCCCGGGCTGCCATCGGAGCGATCCGAGCGCCCCCCCTCCCTAGTCTCCCGGAACTACTCCCTCTCCCCCAACCCCTTTCCTCCCTATGGCTCCCTCCAGTTATCCTGCCCGCCCGTCCAAGCCACATCACCCGGTTCGGCTCTCTCGCTGCCGGATTCGAGGGAGGGGAAGGGGGCGCTGGGTGTGAGAGGGGGGAGGGCAAGGGTGTTTCACAGGCCGGTTCGTAGCGGCACGGTTCTGCCTTGGTCGGATAGAGGACGGGGCATTGCATGTGCTGCGAGGGTCTTGCCTTCTCTTACTCATCCCATGCGACCGTGCCGAGGGCTGCCGCGCCCCACACCCTGTCACTCCGCTCGGCACGGCGCGGAGGACCATTTTTCTGCTCCCGAACCCCGGCCCGGGATAGGATCAGCCCGAGTTGGGACGGCTCGATATTCTCTTATATTATCCCGCTTTCTACGCGCACTATTCTACCTCCCTCCATTTCGCTCCTTCTCTGCACCTCTTTCTCTTATCTTCCTCTCTCTCTCCGCTACACCTCGGAGCGCTGAAGAGAAGTTGGCCTCGCGGCGCTAGAAACTTGAGATAGAGCTCGTCAGTTTGATGTCGTTAATTCGAATCCCAATGAGGGTAAAGTTGTAGGTACTCTCTTTTTCTCCCCCATTTTTCTTTTTTCTTTCTTGTTCTCCGTTATTCTTGTAGCAATAGTTTTTTTTCTTCTAAATTTCGAAAAATATATTTAATAAATGCTAAGTAATTAGCTGGATGTTCTGACAACTATTTTTTTAGTTTCCCATCAATTTCTTCTCCTCTTGGTTTCTTGAGCGATTTGGAATTTCACCGTTAAAGCAATTAGAAAAAATATGCGTTTATTATCGATAGTTATGTTAAATATAGCATAGTAAATATTATTTTCGATTCGAGGAATCAGCGAATTTTTACGATTCAGCTGCACAAAACTCCCCTGTTCGCTCTTCTTATGATTAATATCGAGCTTGTGGAAGTTTATGTTTAAATACAATTATTCAAATCAAATTCTTTTACCGAAATGCGCTAGTGGACTTTATCATGCAATTTGATTTTCAAACACAAGGAGTGGGCGATTGTTCGAATATATACTTCGCGTTGGTGCTTGTGACTCTTCTCAGCGGCCTCGCGCATGATTTGATTCAAGATAAGAATTTTAATTTCGAAAACCATCCGTAAAGCTTGGATTCAGAAGATATTTGCGATCACATTTTAGCGACTTAGAAGGGTTTTACCATCGGCTGTAAGTATGAGACTATATTTTAAACACAATCAATTTTTAAATTTCAGTGATAAAAACCGACGAAATCGTCCCCTGTAGCATCTGATAGGTTAGGTATACACCTACAAGGATGTTTTTAAGTCATACGAAGTAATCTGTTGCGTAAGATGGTATTTCCACTAAGATATCTGGAATACTCTCAGAATATATACATTTGATACGAGAAGAGAATTTATTTTTATGAAGCAATAAAAGGTTTCTTCTATTAATTATACTTATGAGTAGGTAGGTAACAGATATCAGTGTTTGCCTGAAAAATTCCTGTTTCTGCGATTTAGTGGATGCTGCTGCGAGTCAAGTAGTTGTAGCGAAACTTGGTGGCACTCGCTTGTGAAAAGCATGACGTCCGGGAGAGGAAAGCATGTAAGAGAGGTGGGATAGAGAGGCCGAGGGTTCATCAAGAGGTCCAAACAGGAGCCTTGTGGTACCTCTGCCTGCTCATCGACGCGTCACTCCACTTCACTGAAATGAGATACTCCGCTTTTGAATGCCACCAAGTTTCGCTATGCCTATACTTATTGCAGGAATTACAATGGCTTATGTGCAATGAGGAAGTGGAATTCTTACTTAAAAAGGTTATATAAAATGAAATTAAAATGTATTAACTGAAATGGGTAAATGAGTTGTATGAGTATGATCTTATCTGTACTTAATTTTGTGTATATATGTGAATATATACATATCCATGTATATTTAAAATTGTGTGTACATTTGGGTGTTATTTTTTAATAGTCATGAGATTAAATTCGCTGCATGTGACTTCTCTAGAATATGAACGCACCAAATTATAGAAAAATTTAATAACTGTTCATTTATATAATAATGTAACTTACAAGCAAGAAATAGCACCTGCTCTGCCGATGTAAAACTATTCATAATGGTAACCCCGAAACAGGTTTTCCTGGGGTACCTATATTCCATGTATTTGTTAAAATTGTACTATATTGTACTGTAAATTCTATGTGAATTGAATAAAAGTTATATTATTTTATTATATTATAATTATAGACATAGAAGATAGTGATGTAAGATCTTTTACCTTTTTCTTTACATAAAACGTGAAGGAAAAAAAACCCTTCAACTTGGAAGGATCTCAGGTTTTTCTAGACTGTAGGGTGAGATCTCGTGTTTCCCACCGAGTCACAGTGTTGTTCAGCACCGAATTTTCGACGGATAAGCCTGCCATCGTCTTCAGGGTTAACGTAGCTACTTGGAGTGAGTTATCAAGTATGTAACCACCACATATTGTTTTATTGCGACCTCAAGTGCCTCTCGTAGGCAAATAAAATACGCATTTTGGAGCGAAAGTCCCTCAAATGTTTGTCATTGTATGACACTGCGTCTAATTAATGTATTCTGATAATCTTAACACTGAACTTTACCCGTTATAATAGCTCTGTAATACAAATAATATCAGCTTTCTTCCTAACAAGGAGCATGTTCCGAGCTTGTTGCGTCCACAGCTCTTTATAAATCTTTTTTTACTCATAAACAATTATTTTCCCCAAAGTCTTGGAATTGTTATCATAACTTATAATGAATTTACCCACTTAAGACGTTTGACTGGAAAAATCTAAAGAATGTCAAAATACGAAAATTATATCAAGAATGCGATGGGCGCAAATTAAGGTAGTTAGGGCGATTTTTGTTTATGTACAGATTTGCGTGAAACTTTACATTAAGTGACATCTTTAGATAAAAGAGAAAATAAATTGCATCTTTCCTATTTTTTTGCAATTAAATGCTATTTAAACTCGTAGCTCAATGGCACGTGACATATTTTTCGTAATAATTCGATTAAGTATGCACAAATTTACGTCCAAACGCGAAGTAATAAATTTATCAATGTTATGATTGTTGCTTCCAAATATCAAGGTGTCACGCCAAATCCATTATTCGAAGAAAAAGAACACATTTCAATATCATTTCGTCTAACTTCTAGTCATACTGTATAGAAAAAAATTATAATATAATTCTCGTGTCATTTCCATGACTGTCTGTACGGTGACCTCAAACGTATAAACAGATTCACTTAAATAAAATGCGGCCCGAGAATTTTTTTCGACTTGCTTAAAAAGTTGTTTTAAATGTGCACTCAATGACCCACGATTACCGCTTCAGCCACCTTCAGTAGTGTACGTGAGTTACACTTCTTTGTAATTTTCTCATGATGGTTATTTTGGTTCGTATAGTGCCGGACAAAATTAAGAGGTCGTTGATCAGCTTTATGAAATATTTCATTGCACATACCCCCAAAAAAATTGGATGAAAGTAGTTCATTGTTACTCTTGATGGATCAGCGAGTAAACCCCAGGTTGAATTTTTTCCGAATATTTCATCGTTTCTACTCCGAAGTCTATGATCAACCCAAAGATAAGCCACACGCTACGTTTCAACCGCAACGAGTGAACATAAAGTGTAACATAGCATAATCGAGGACTATGTTAGGAGGTGCTAGAGTATCGGAGGCTTTATCTAACGGAGGAAATTATTTAACCCCGTCATATTTCTGGAACTGATGAAAGCAATAAATTCAGAGACATTGGTGAGTAAAAAAGCAGAACGAGACGCTAGGACTCTCCGTTAATAAACAATTCACTTTCGTCCTTTCCCTCATCCAGTCTATTTTTCTATTCTCTCCCATTTCATGGCTGTTGTCCCAGCACCCCTTGCCACACGCCCCTGTGGCGTCCCGCAAGGTAGTATGTAGATATAGGTTATACTTTGATATAAAATAATGGCTGGAAAATTAAATATGTCATGACATTTCTCTTTGCCGAAAGTTAGTGTGATTGGTGGAAATATTGCTCGATTTCTTTTGAATGGACCTCCTAGAGCGCGAACATCGTTTTAATGACTGTGTCCATATTATAGAGTTTTTCATCGTTTTCAGGAACTTGTGCTTCCCCTGGGAATTCTAGAGCTGGCGGGTGCGTCCTTTGGCGTATGTCTTTCATGTTCCACCTCGAGACACTCAGATACGTACACAACCAAACGCATTGCCCACTAGCTACCACGTCGAATGCATGTGGTGGTCTATAACCATGCTTGAATCTTCTATTTTCTGAACTATAGTCAAGAGTTTTTCAGCCGATTGACGTCATCTCGCGCTAACATGCTGGTGCCCGCTTGCCCTAAAGGCAAGGCATAATTCCTACAGTCTTACGTCACGGATGATTCCTCTCGTGTACGAAAGAATTCCACAAACTCTGTGTCATTTCCTGAGGCCGGAAAAATATAACTAACTGTAATCATTCCCACTGTCAATTTTCAAACATCTGTGGGGGTGAACATGAACTTTCCTGGGATGAACATCGATAACTGAGTACTTATTAACCATGCCATAATTTTGCGTCATGAGACTGATATGAAAAATCGTAATCCCTTCATTCGATTGAGTTTTTTAATGAACAACGTTGCTCCGTGGAACAATGTTATTCAAATGAAACATTTTTGCTGTGGTACGTGTCTTCCCTTCATATTTTTGCTTATCATTGCCCCAACCCTCATGCTGCATCATAAATGAATAAAAATAAATTCGTGTCGTTACATTTCTTTCAACCGACATTTTTGATTTAGTTTTCTGTCAACGGGAATTCATCGAATAAGTGTCAAGCAGGGTACCTACGTATAAATGGTGTTTATGAAATAATTGTTTCCACTATATCATACCTTTTCGCCAATGCTTTGGCCTTTTTAAGAATGAAGTTTCTAAGTAGCTCAAATCACCGAAGATCTACCAATGGTGATCAATTAGGACCAGGAACTCCAAGTGTATCTATTTTGTCTATGATTTGCAATGAAAGGTCAACTAACCGTGCAAATAGTTCAACATGCTCTATGTGGCTGTAAATTTCATACTTTGAATGAGAAATTAAATTTTACACCAGCACCTGCTACCTGCAAATCACTCCGAGTATGTGGCAGGCGTACTTAATTAAACTAAAGGGAAAAATAGAGGGGACGGAAGGAATCAGGTGAAAATTAGTGAATTGAGAACCTACTATTAAGGCAGTCCTGAAATCTATTAGTTCCGGTTTTCTTCTTTGAATTTTGCGTTGAGAGTTCGTGGTAAAGACGAAATCCCAGCCATACCTAATTTTTTTAAATGACGGTATGAATCCAACAGACATATGAAGAAATAATTCCAGTAAAGCACTAAATCTTTTCCTCTCGATGATTTTGATAATTTTCAATTCAATTGTATTGACTGAATAATATCGTCTTGTAAAATGGCGTATATCTCAAAATTAATATGAGCTGTTTTCATCTGTTTTCCCCTGTTTTCACCTGTTTTCATCGACGGTTTAGCATTAGTAGAAACGTGTACTGTAAGGAATGATTGAATTTTCTTGCTTGATCTTGTAGAATGCTGTGGCAATGAAAAAACACGTTGACATTCCACACTGATTATTATTTAACACGACCAGCTTTGTAACTGAGTGACATCTTCAGGTGGTCAGAGTTAGATCTTCAGTCACGAAACGAGTAGTGCTAAACTAAATCAATATGGAAATCACATAATGTTTTTTTTCATAGATACGCCATGTTACAATTCCATAAAGTAGAGCCTGAGACGGTGTCTCCCACGAAATTCTGATGTACTCTGCAAGTTGGCGGAAAATCTATCAGATTATTGCCACCTCGTCCTATTGATGAGTCATTTTGTTATTACCGTCGTTATTGAGCGGTAGATATTTGGTTTCTGAGTTTCCTTATGTTCGAGGACCAAGGATTCGCTATCCGACTTGAATTGAGTGATAGATATTTATCTTAAACCTGTAAATTTAAGTTATACGTATAAATTTCCACGAGAAAAAAATATCGTCATAATTTAAGTTGCGTGTTAATTTGGAAGTTAAAGGAAATTTTTTTCCTAAATTTCACGAGCGGCGGAAGGGACAATATTGTGTTCACATCTTCTCTGAACTTGCCGGAGCTGATCTTTGACCCTGACGAAGTAGCTATATACCCCGGACCAAAGACTGCATCGACACTTCAGCGGACCTGAAGAAACCAGCTGGAACGCGGGCGAAATATTGACCATAAAATTAGTTAGACGCGGAAGAAGACCCGTAAGTCATCTTCTGTCTCTATCTATAAAAAGTATATCTCTATTAAGAGTCCATCTCGAGATCCATAATTAAGTAAACACTGCAACCCTGAGGATGATGGGAAAGTCTTCCATCGAAACGTCGACCATCATGCATTCATTAACACGGTGGGAAGCCCAAGGAGAATTTACCCGAACAATTAGACGGGAAAGCCTGAAATCTTTCATTAAGGTAACATCGCACTTGCAGCTTAGTCCCTCCCATCCTCTCACCGACTCAAAATTTATGTACTTTGATAATTACTGCTTTGAAAAAATGAATTTGTCGTCAGTAAATGGAAGATGCAATCTTTTGTGTCACACTTATTTCTGTTATTACTTTTACCATTTATAATGTATTTGAACGCGTTGTTATCATCCACCTGCATTTACTTTTGGATTTCTCTCAACTTCGACCCGCAACCTATTTACCGATAAATGTATTACTTGTGCGAACTGATTCTCTCCCGGCGAATACACCTTTGGCGGAGATGAAGGGCCTTATCCGGTGCGTAACTCGTGAAGAATTAGAGTTCAATTTAATTAGTATTCTGCTAGAAATTCATTCGACCAAGTGCATCGTGAGAGTAAATACCCAAGTTTGTGATAAAATAGAATGCAGCGCAGCTTTTAAATTGATTTTTCACAATTCACTCACAATTAGTGATCGAGCAGAAAATTGGATAGGCATACAAGCGATGGCAGATCCCATCACATACATTCATACCAACCCCATGGGAGCGTAAACTTTACACATTCAATTGAAGGCGGCGAGCAGTTCCTTCCCCTTGACCACCTGTGGTTTACTACGAAGTTTGAGCGAAAGAAAATTGTGCTGGTACCAATTAAATTTTGGGAAGGAGTTTAGGTTGGCTGCCTGAAGACGTTCCTCCCAAATTTGAACCAAGGAGGCTGCAGTCCGTTTCCAAGCACTACATCTTCTTGACTACCGCACCGGATCGTAGATCGTAATTCAGTGAGTTTTACTCAGTGAACTCCTATTGGATATGCTATCTCTCTGGGGATTATATAAAATCAGTGTATGGTGATAATGTTTACTTTTTGTAAATGGAAATTTTAGAAATATCCGGTGTAATTATGTATTGCGTTTCATACTGGAATGCAGAAATAACAGAGAGTCAAAGTACCTACTATTGAAACGCCAGGGATATAGTATAACGGACCAACGTATTATGTGTGCACTGAACTTTGTTGAGTTAAAATCAAGATATGATGTATCAGTGCTGCAGAATTTGGCAATTTTGTCGCATTAAGGTGATTTGAGCGTGATTAAATTCTTTACTTAGACGAAAAGGTCAGAAAACAGAGGAAATGATACGATTCAGACGGCAAATCGGTCGGAAAAAGCATTTCGATGCATTGGTTTCTTCTACGCTGCTCTCTTTTTTATTCATTATACTTCAGTTGACCCAGTATGTACTGACTTTTCATGTTATTAATTAGTTAATATTTGTGTGAAAGAATTTCATTGGTCGGTTCTTGCCGGGTCCAAAGTTTAATAACTTTATGTGGAAAACCAAGTGGACAAGTAAATAATTAGAGTGGTATGAAACCTTTTTAAGACGAAGTGACAGGGTTCTCTTGAATGAATAGTTAATGTTGTTTCATTAATATAAATATTCTTGTAAAACTACGCTTACATGGAATGAATGACAGTCTCCTGCTGACTTTTTCGTCTCTTTTGACACTGTTCTTTTTCCTGGGGCACGACTGTTTGCCGAATATTCCGGTCAGTCTTGAAAAATTGTAGGCTCATAAGTAGGTGGTGATGATGTACAAAAGCCTTATTTATTTATTAGGATCTTTTTTCCTACCTATTTTCTTCCATAATTTTGTCTCTTGGGAAAGTTTATCCTCCCTTATTATATCCAGAGAAAATAATAAGGGAGGTAATAGGTACTAAGACTGAAAGATGAAAATTCACCTTTTTCCTCGCTAAATTCGTGCTCGCGACAGAACCACGGCTTGAAACACCTTTGCAAGTATAGGGTAAAAATTAGATACGCATGCACTATTTCACGCTAGTCTTCTTACTATGAATGTATTGTATTTTGAGAGCCCTAGTAGTCCACATATTTTTGGGGGTTCATCGGGTGCGAGCTCTTTGGAGTAAACGAAAAGATGGTGATTTGTGGAGGAATTCCATAATCGGGAAAATAGGCCTGTTCATTTAAGAATAGAAAAAGAATGAGACGTTGACTAGGTGTCGGACATTGTTCCCACGTGGTGATGTCTAGGATTGGCAACTAGAATTTGGGGGTTCGAACACCGCTGAAGGCATGGATGTCACATTCACGTTAGGATGAATGTCTAAGATTAGGCAAAGCAATAAATATAAGCGCGTGGAGTACATAAAGCTGAAGAAGACAAGTGTGCAATAATATTGCGAGACCAAGCTTGCGAAGTTGTAGTTAAATATGTCAGTTCCTTGGAAAAAGTAGAATATGAATCGATAGATAGAGAAATAATATGCGCAGCAGTTGAACTTGTGGAGCTCGCCTAGCATATGGATCGTGTATAGCATGATGCGTGGCGTTGCATGAGCTAAATGTATTTTTTTACTATGAAACAACATATCTTTGTTAATATTTATCGCAGTTCTTCGATTAAAAATCTGTTTTCATCATCGTGCTAAATCCAGTGCGTTGACCCCTTTGTTTCATGATTTTTTGTCATCTTCAATATGGCCTAGTCTATGCTGCAAGATGTGATTTACTGGCATGAACCACCTGCCGCTAGGGAACGCCCGGAGCTCGAGGTTTGAAGTTCGAGCTAAGCCTAGTACACACTAGTAGACCATGTTGCGTAATTTGTCTATAGACCGTCTAGAGACACTGTTCTTTGTCTTGTCTAGCGTCCATACTACGATGTGAATTTCTGTCTCATCTACGCAGCCCACCATGTAGGACATTGTTTTGTGTGGAATGAGTTCCTGCTTAGTGCTAATTACAATTGAAAGAACGCGAAAACCTAATCGTTGGTGGACGCACGAAATGCTCACAGAAGGACCTGAGTCCGGTAATGCATTATTAAATAAATTAAGACTGGAAGACGCCATGGGTTTTCGGAATTTCACCCGGATGACGTCTACTGATTTTGAAGATTTGCTTCTGATGGTTGGAGGGATAATAATGAAACAAGACACAACATTTAGAGAAACCATCCCAGCTTCTCTTCGACTGGCAGTCACACTTCGTTTCCTAGCAAGTGGAATTACAAATTTTTTATTTAAAAATTATTCGTAAATAGTGTTGAACAAAATTATTATTAATATTCAATTTTTTATGACAAAATCATAGATTTATAGACATTTATAGATTCGTATAGTTCTGTATAAAATCACGAATGTCATTACTGATTTCATCCTTTGACTCTAATTGTTGCTGAACATCTCCGACCTCTTCTATACCACCTGCACTTGGTGTAGAAGGACTTAAGCAATATCTTGCGAAACGTATGATGATGATGGGGAATGTGATGCGATTGATGAGATGGAGGTGGAAGGTTTATGAGGCGTCTGAATGCACGGAATTTCAGCAGCTAGCAGACCCATGTCCAATCGAAATAAAATATAATTTATATACCTCTGGGCTAAAGAGACCTCCACCCTAGGCCTGTTACAATTTCTCATTTTATTTGTTACATATTCCCCGAATACCGAATTCTCATCTCTGGTAGTAACAATTTCTGATAGAGACTTCATGCAGTTGACAGCTTCTTGCGAAGGGGAGTCCTCATTCTTTCGGACGCGTTTAGGAGGGTTTCTTGGGGTTTTTAATGGTGGGCGGTCGTCCTCATGTTCCGCATCTACATTTAGAGCTTCTTCTTGTTCCTGATTATCATCAGTATCCAACAAGCTGTCCTGAAACAAAATAAAAGTTTTAAAATTCAAAAGTTGTCAAGAGCTTAGCAGAAATCTTTCGTTATTAAAAATATCACATAGTTTCCTCAGATTCCACCAAAAGTTAATGTAAAAAATATATTAAGAATTTGTGATTGTGATTTGTATTTTATTTTATTTTTTTTCGTTTCAGAGACCGACTTCTGAAGCTACATGGAAAGCTATTTCCCAGGAATTTCAGAGAAGATGGAATTTTCCACACTGCATAGGCAGTATTGATGGTAAGCACGTTCAGATGGTGGCCCCACAACACAGTGGGAGCTTGTGTTTCAACTATAAAGGCACCTTTAGCATTGTGTTCCTTGCCGTTGCAGACGCCAACTACAACTTATTGTACGCTGATGTCGGATGTCAAGGACGTATTTCTGATGGGGTGTTTTCTAGTTCACCTCACTGTACATGGATCTAGAAAACAATACTGCACACGTACCTAGAAGCGAGGCATTATCAGGTAGAACGGAACCGGTACCATACGTTATTGTGGGAGATGACGCTTTCGCTATGTCTAATTATTTGATGAAACCGTACCCTGGTCGTGCATTAGACATTCCGGAGAGAGTGTACAACTATAGGCTGAGTAGAGCTCGAAGGATAATAGAAAATATTTTTGGTATCATGTCTTCCAAATTCCGGGTGTTTCTTAAACCGATAGCCGATAGATAGCAGAAGATAAGTGGAGTCTGTCGTGTTGTCTTGCGTCTATCTACACAATTATTTACGCAGGAATTCAATTTCAAGACATGCCTACACCCTACTTGGAAGTTTTGACTCATACGATGGTGATGGAAATGTAATTGAAGGATTCTGGAGAAGGGAAATTAATGAACAGAGTCGTTTGATGGATCTCCAGAACACTCCCCAAAAATGTTCAGCTAACTTGCATAAAATTCGTGATGAATTTCGTGATTACTTTGTTTCTACTGATGGAGAGGTAGCTTGGCAATACGATTCAATAAAGTAATTTACTTATTTAACTTAGAATTTAAAGTAAAGGTTAATTAAAATTAATTTAATAAAGAATTAATGTAATTTAATAAATAATTTAATAGAATGTGATCCGAATCTTTAGCACCCTGCTTACCGGGTTAAAAATGCAGGCTGGTTTGTTTTCTACATCCTGCTGTTCTTCAGCTGACGCCATAACTTGCTTGTTGCAACTATTAAAGGCTATTTACTTCAGCGTCTACTAATCTGCTCAAGCATAGGTCTCGCCAGGAGGTTGGCATTAGTAGCTTTCACTCTCGCGTCGTCTTAGGTTTTAGCTGTCTCATTTTGGCTGAAGATTTAGTGCATTAACTATGTAAAATTCAATGAAAATAGGGATCGTTGAAGTCGTTCTCTTTTCGAACGTCTTCTTTGGATCACGCTGAATAATATGTGGCACACGATGAAAAAACTTGATACCATTTGACGGGTGATAGTTACATCTAATGAGAAATATCATAAAAAAGTTTTATTTTACATTAAGTAGGCATATACTGGAATGTACAGAAGTTTTGGGATGCATCGGAGAAAGAGTTGATCAAGGAATGTTGCATTCCTGAGAAGGTCCGCTTGATTTATTTAAATTGCTGTGAGAAAGAGAAAATTGTGACTAGCATCTATGTCTACGAAGCATCGTGCTGGTTACTTCAGGGTGTGGCACGGGGTGATTCCTCACCAGACTTGTGATACTTATCCTACTTTCAGGCTAAACTCTGCATCCTCCACTGGCCGCTTAGCGCGTACCAAAAAGGAGTCAGGAGTACAATTCACGGGAAAATAGGTTTCCAAACATGCTTGCGCGCTATGTACGGATTAAGATACTAGCATTGGTCAGTAATATTAATACCATTTCATAGATACTATGAGATACCTACTAATTAATGCAAAAACTAAATTATGCGGGATGACGTGTTAATAATAATAAGTTACTGAACACAAGCACTAATCATATTTTACCTAACGAGAGTGGTAATCTAATGGAAAAGATCCATCGTAACTATTATGCTCCATCCTTGTCAGCGCATGTAATGGCATTTGAAATGAATCTGTACTGCAATGTGTTTCCTATATCTTGTTCTCAGGAGCGTTTATATCGTAATACGTTGGCTTTAGCCAAATATGCTAAACGTCTTCCGAAAAATAGCCTGCTTTGAACGTATAAAAAAGATCCAATCTATACTTCCCCGTTCGATCTGTTTGAGATTCCCTACTTGATTCATTTAACAATCCATTCACACCGCAAAGTTTATCGTAATAATTTGTACGATTCTAGCTACTCTACGCTATATTCTCGATCTATTTCTGGGTTTAAGCCTACTGCGTGAGGGTCTCACATTCTGGGAGTATATTCTAAGTGAGACCTTACGATAGAAAAAGTAACATTGCACTTTCACCTGTTTGTCAAATTTGCCCAGTATTCTTTTAATAAGTTCCAGTTTGTGATTAGCTTGTCCGCATATTTTCTGTACGTGTTTCCCTCAAGTGAGATTCTGAATAAGTGTCACGCCTGAAATTAAATCGATTCTACGTTAAATAATCTAATTGGAAGATAGATATAGTATCCAAACATAAAGACCGTAAGTAGGATTGAGACTCCTTGAAAAGTACGTTCTTTAATTCATTAGAGTAATCTACCTGTTAGAGATAGGTTATGATGAAAGTCAGAGAATATGCTTACACGTTCCGTGCCCTATTTACCTCTAGTATTTCTTTCTTCATCTCAGCATAAGTCATATCTTTCTTCAACCCGTCCATAAAACCTATTCTCTTTCTCCCCCTTCCCTGCTTGCCCAGCATCCTTCCCTCTATCACGGCCTTCAGAAAACCATCGCCCCTCATCACCACTTCCTGCCACCTACCCTGTCTTCCCTGATCTCATCCACAAGTTTCCTCGCCTCGCCCACCATGTCAAGCACTTTCTCATTTGTCTTCCTTTCCGTCCAACGCACCTTCTCCATCCTCCTCCACACCCACCTCTCGAACGCCTTCATCCTATTTTCGTCTTCCTTTCTCAAGGTCCACGTTTCTGCCCCATACAACGCCACACTCCATATCAATGAAAAGTACGGGGGATCCGATTTTACTCTGACAAATACGAGGAAGTAATGCTCCCACACTGCGTCTGTTGATGCGATTGGGCGGCTAATTGTTTGGGGAGACAACGGTGAGCGAAAGTCTATTGCGTCATTAAATGTCGGTTGGGTTGGTTGGCAAAGGAAGGGTATATGGTAAACGGGTATGGTGAAGGGTGGCTAGATAACAGGCGTCGGCGTTAGCCTACTCTTGAAGAAAGGGCCCTTGGGTTTCACAGTTCTACGTCCAACACGGTCTGAGTACTGCATTTGCTCTTCACATAGCACTCAAGCGGAGATCGGAATTCATCTGAAAAATTACTTCAATTTCTGTATTCGAACTCGTGCCCTTCAGAATAGGAAGCCTGTTTTCTGGTGACCACACGTACATAGCCTTGATTCGATGGCTCAAATAAGGGAAACCGACATTAGAAACTCTAATTTTACCCACTCAAAATTCGTATCCACAACATAACCATGGCAAATCTTTCATAACTTAAATACTTAATAACACTTTTTGGATTCCACAGAAACTAAAAAATGGCTGGTGTCCTCTCACCCCATGTCGTACGCTAACGCCGCGGCTCGAGGGATTCAGCTGCTATGTATAGAGTATGTAAGTGAAGTACACCGTTCGTGGAATGAGAAGGAAAACTGTGGTTTCTTGGGAGCCTTTAGGTAAGAGCTCGGAAATACTGACGCCGGTTTTCTCTCCACTCTTCCTCCATCCCTCAAGTAGTTATCCCTCTTATCAACTTACTTACCTGTCCTCAACGGTACAAATGAACTCAGGTGTCAGCTGTCTCCCCAAATAACTAGCCAGCCATTCAAATGAGGCCTGGCGAGGGAGGAGGCAAAGTTCCCTTATTTTTTCTTTTATCCTGTCCTGTACTCTTTTAATGAATCATAATTTACGATTAGCTTGAGCAGTTAGCCCCCAAGTGTGTTTACTTTTCGGAAGTGTTTATTTCTTTGAGTTACTATCACCAGAGAATTTTTAATCGATCGTACACTTTATTACTCTCTTTTCCTATTTTATTTTGCCAAAAATATATGACTGCCCATTTTTCAAAATTTATTTCCATCTATCATGTGTGTAACTACTTTTAATGTGCTTCCTTACCTTTTTTAACGCCTCATTATCATTAATTCTACAGATTTCTCTTTACTCAACTACGTCATCGGAAAAAAGTCTAGGCCTACTGCCTACGTCATATTATGTTTATACCTCTAAGGAACAATAGAGGACTAGTAACATTCCTCTATAGAACCCCTGATGTGACTTATACTTCATCGAATTTTACGTCTTGAGTGAAACAGGGAATCATAAAATAAATGAATGAAGTGTTTTAGAAGAGCGAAACAGTTTTTCGACATCAGTCTGACCCATGGGCTAGTTTTTCACTATTATGCGTTCTGTACAATGGTCGGCGTTGGTATGACTCGAAGTGATACCAGAACAGACATATTTCTTCACACTACATCTTACAGTATTAACTGAACAGAAATATTCAACGCTGAGTTATTATATTATATTATTATATTTAGGCGTCACGGCTAATCAAGACCTATATTGAAGTAAATATAACCGGGAAATATGCGGTCATGCCAATTGAAAGTTGGCATTTATCGACACAATACCTGGGAAATGTGATGAGAAAGTTAAAGAGCGTTGTTATTTTTTCCTAGTCAGCCCCTACCTAGAACACGTTGCTAGTATTTAGAATCATTATGATGCTGGCTTGATATCCGAACTAGATCATGCGGTTTAAAAATTGATGTTATGATAAGTGTCGAGTAATTATATGCCGCGTTTGGAGGGAATTTGAAGACCTGGGATGGGAATTGCTGTCTCAGCGTTGGTTTAAGAATAGGCTCAATATCCTGAGTTAATTTAAGGCTCACTAGTACTTCGGAGACGAAAAAAAACATTAAAAACTCTGGTATATTATGATAGGTAGATCACATGTATAAAACTATTGAGATTGATTGCAAGACAGGAATGTAAAAAATCTCATTTATCCATGTGCGATTAGGTACCACAATAACAGTGATCGAAGCCGACAATATTTTAAGTGGTATCGAATGGTAGCGCTATTTTTCTTAATTATTTTATTTTTATTTTTTTTCATTTATGCATGAGATGTTTATTTAATCATGTATGTATCATGCGGCTTATTATAAGCATGACTTAATTTTATTTCATGCTCTCTGTGATGTATGAGTGCAGTGTCCATCTCGCATCATAGTTTGAAGCCGTATTGCAGGTGAAATTTGGTTAATTAGCATGCGCTAATTAACAGTAAATTTAGCAAAAATGTTAATTAGAGTTTGGCATTTAGTGAATGCCTGGTGTGAATTCACCTCCCGCCTCACACTCTTGAGGTAGCTTTCTGTATAGGTACCACCAGGGTAAGTGCCAGGGTAGGTAGATGAAGATAGATGATGTTCTATGACTTAGGAACACGGACTTAGATTATAAGCTTGGGAAGCATCGAAGTATGTGATTCTAGTGCTTTTCGGAGTCTAATCATTTGTCGGCAATGTGCTCCGTAATCTCCATGAGTAACAACATCACAACGATTATTCTAAAAAAAAACAGTGATGTAAATCATTACTTCAAATTATATGCATGCTAATTCTTAGGTAGATTTGAAATTTTTTTTGATGTTGCGATCGAGCCAAATACATCTTTGGAAAAAGCTAGCTATTTGCTACCGCCGAAGAATTTCGTACCGCTAATACTGTCGTGGTGACACCACTATTCGGCGAAAATGGGTCATCTGGTCACATATGTAACGTCTACGCTTTGTTTCCATTGTGACAGAAAGGGAGACGACAAGCGGGTGATAAATAAATATGAACTCTTGATTTCAAAGTCGACGGGAAAGCGTTGAAGTGTGAGATGCGTCACCGAATGCATGATTCGAATCTCAGATTCAGTCAGACATTCCCTTTGGGGGAAGGCATATATTTTTTCGTGATGAATGCGAGTCGGTACAAAGAGCAGGTGGAAGTAAAATACCCAGAATGAGTCCTCGGATGTTATTTTTATTATTATTTCTTTATATTGCCTTTTTACTTTCCATTTTTGTGTGGATTAACAATGTAATATTGTCGCTTAATATTAACGGTGCAACTTTGGTGCTAACCGAGCGAAATTCTAAGTAATATGACGAGGAGTGCGAGAAAAACCGATTGCATCGTAAAGGATGAGTTGCTTTGGCCGATTTGGTCAATTGCTCCGACGTCGTCGGCAGTCAATCCGAATAATTGTTCGCCGCAACTCTCCAATTCATTCTCCATTCTGCTAGTCATTTTTATTCCTTCAAGAGTTCTCATTTAAACGTCAGTCACAAATTGCCTGATATAATTCATTTTTGGTCCTTCTCGTCAATATTCAGGTTCATTTTGCTTCCAATATTATATTCTAGAGTCGTAGAATGTGCCCAATAAGTTTCTTTATTCATCTTTGGAGAGTTTTCAGTAAAGCTCTTTTCTCCATAACTCTCTGTAGAATTTTTTCATTGGTGATCCTCCGTATTAATTTCATCTTCATCATTTGTGAAAGCACCACGTCTTCTACTGCTTTCACAGTCCTTTTTTTTGCCCATGGTATCGTCCAAGCTTCACTGCCATGTACATTTTTTTTTACTCCGAAAATATGTTTGGAGGCAGTGCTTCCTAACTCCATAGCTTGTATTGCTAGCTGTTAGTGAACTCTTCTTTTGGTATTGTGGCTTTTTAGCTTGAGTTTCTCTGATTACTAAATTACTTTTGGCTCATCCATTACTGGAACTCATACTTCTCAGATAGCAAACTTTTTTCCATTTGTCCCAGGTGTTGTTGTCGAAGACTCATGTCTCCTTATTTATAAATCGCTACCAACTCTTACTGGAACCAAGTTAAGGTGGCTGGAGCGATTTTTGTATGCGTACAAATTTGCGTGAAACTTTGCATACGTGTCCTTATTAGTAATATCTATCGATAAAAGTGAAAAAAACTGCATTCTACCGATTTGGTTTCCTGGCAATTCAATGATATTTTAACTAGTAATCATATGGTACACGGCATATATTTTGAAATAATTCGATTGCTACAGATTTTCTCCTAAATGTATTTTCTCCTACGATGTACAGATTTTCTCCTAAATGCGAAATAATACGTTTCATAAAATTATAATAGCTGCTAACAAATATCAAGGTGTCATGCCGAGTAAGAAAAGCATATTTAGATATGATTTTCTCGTAAATTTCGAATTTCGCGCCGAAAATACAAGTCAAAACAATTCTTTAATTAAGGCGAAAATTTGAAATACAACTCTTGCATCATATACATTACTGTATGGTTGGCATTTCCAACGTATAAACTGGTGTACTTAAGTGAAATGTGGTCCAAGAATATTTTTTTCGACTTGCTTGAAAAGTTATTAGAATGTGCCTTCAACGACTCACGATTACCGCTCCAGCCACCTTAATTTCACTGTTGAAAATAATACCATTTCTCAGCTAATCAATATTTGAAGTTGTTGCTTCGACCTCAAATTATGGTGGTGAAATTCGGATGAAGTGCCAGAAAAATAAATACACCTGAGCCCTTGGCGTTGCCTTGATGGGCTATAAATGCAGAACATCATGTTCCCTTTAAATCCTCCTGAAATGTCCACAGTAAATAAGCAGCCTGGGTAGTCTGTGCTGTCAATTTGGTTGGTTCGATTCCAGGTTTTTTCTCGCAGAATTTCCATAGTCAGTATTTATTAATGAAACGTTGTTTCACTACTGGAATTTTTTTATCCTCGAACAAGTCTGGTGGTCCGTATGCCCCTGTGATCCCGATAAGCCATTGGCTTGTCGTCAGGTTTCGCAGGGTCCGAACCACCAGAACTTGACAGAAACACCCTTGCCCTGGGCAGGCGAAAAACCGACCCAGGCGGGACTCGAAACCGCGACCCTCGGATTCGCAGGCGATGATTTAACCCCGCCGCCACCCGGGGCGGCGTGGCGCGTTAAGTATGTTCTTGGAATTGGGTTGTTTCTTCCGACTGGAATGGACTCTACTCCTCATACAACTTTCTGTTCTCATTTCGATTGTCTCATAGTGGTATATGCAAGAGGAAATATGAATGTGTATGAAGGCCATTTTACACCATGCGCAATTTGCGCAGCTCAAAGTAGCATCGAATATCGCAATGAATGGTAAAAATAATGGGCTGTGGGGACGAAGCCATCCGCTCTCCGTGATAAGTGCGAGCTCGAAGTTATCCGTGCAAATTCATCGGAGAAATCCAGGGAAAATGGCGAGTGTTCTCACTGCGAAGGCACAGGGTACACAATGTTCTTTTCATTAAGTGGTATATGGTGTACAATGTGGATTTATTTAGTCGGAGACTGATTCCAGCAGCGGTGATGGATGTAAACGAAGCTTCGGGAATCCCTGCTTCTGATACCTCTGGTTTTGATCCTTTTTCTCGTAGTATTATCCATTTACTAAGTTTTGACCTGCTGGCTTTTCCCATTCAAGGATATATCGTACTTGTCGTGTCTACTTATGTGTCATTAAGGAAAATTAAACGTTTTCACTGAAGTAAATTATCATATTTGAAGCCTGTATTACTGCGGATTTGACTTCTGCGTGCAAGTAATCCCAATGTCTCTCATAAAAAAACGCTATAGAGTGGTTTCTCCTAAAGACAAATTTAAAGCATTCACATCAAATAAAAGGAAATGAATTTTCGGCAATTCAGCGTCAGCACATGGAATAATATGCTGATAAATGAGTGAAATTTATTGCAACTATCATCAGTATTTTTCCATACATTACCCGAAAAACTCAAGGTAGTGACCTTGATGTAAACAACATGAAAGACGCGCCACTAAATAGTACAAAGCAGTTGAAGCGTGTATCGTCGTCATTAGTGCCATCAAGAAACATTCAGAGAGAACAGAGCTATTATTTGCGTCAAGAAAGAGAAAATCGACTACATTAGTAATATTTATCTACTTGTAATAAGAACGAGCTGTTTTCCGTGCCATCCTCCATGCAATTCTTCGCTTTACGCGGTGAAATTTTTCTAATACCCAAGTCCATGCAAGAGTTTGCGCAATATCTATCCCCTTGTGAAACGGAATTTACGAGTAACAATTAGTTAATTAAGTATTTTCAATTCTTATCAGTTATGTAGATCGAAATTGTGAAAACATTTTTCACGAATTTTTTCACAAAAAGAATTCATTTAACTCCCTTTATAATGCCAAACATCGTGCAGCAACGCCTCTGCTTGCTTACGAACTGCGGCATTACAATGTCTCTCATATTATCGCGTTATTCATTCTAGTAAACGCTGGTGATAAAGTTATGCTTCCGATTTTCCTTCTTACCTTGGAGTTTTCGTTCGTTGCGTATGATGGTTTGAGTTGTTGTTTCATTTTCAAGCATCGCTAAGTAATGCATGTGACATATCACGCATATTGATTCAAAACAGTGTTTCGTGGCGATTATGGAAACGCGGCCAGATACTGGGTTTTTTATTCACGGGGATATTTTTTTGAAGCTGAAGACGATGCATTAATCATTTTCTACGGCCCATACATCTGAATACCCATTTAAAAGGGGAGCTGCAGAAGGCCACAGTAAAGGAATAGCGATGCTCATGTAAGCTCCTACATGCAGATGTTATTGCCTTACAATTACTCAGATGTGAAGGTGGATTGTGGCTTCGTTGTGAAATAGTGAATTATCGATGAGTATATTTCTAATCAGACAATAATAATTAATGATTAATAATATAGGACCAAAAAGAAATCCTTTCAGCTCTAGGCATAAACATTGCTGGAACTCTCAGAAATGAAATTACTGGGGTTCTATGAGGAAAAAAATAGTTGAGGTGGCTTTCTGTTGCCTTCCACAACAGTGAAATGGTACTTAAAAAAGGAAGAATGAATTTTTAAATGTATTTTTACTTGTTGCGGATCTGTTTAGGAGAACTTACCGTGGAATATCAGCATAAAATGTAGTACAGTACAGCCAAGAATGGTGAAGTTAACGGAATGTAGAAAAGGAAAAAAACATGCTTAACAAGGTCCAGATCGTCCAGATTTTACCAGATTTATGTTTTTCAACCTCTTATGAATGATGAAGATATGTTGAATCACGAACATTCTCGTTAATTCTCTAAAGAACGTAATAGCTTCAATGAAACTGTAATGATAGGCGAAATACAGTTGTCTACTCGAGTTCACTATTCATGCTCGTGTACCCATTTCATTTACCGCTTTCAATATTGACTATCACAATGAAATACTGGCATCTAATTATGTGCTCGGCTTTGTAATTAGTTTGCATTTTCTCCTAATGTCTATGCTTTTAACACTAAATATTTTTTTCACGCGCTATTGCAAACGGTTTACGTATAAAGGTAGCAAATGAGCGAGGAATCACTTCACCTAGAATTTGATGAATTTGACCTCATTTTAAAGAAAAAACCCAACTTTTCTAGAAATTTGCCTAAAAATATAAGCTGTTATTTTTGGTATAGGTTACGGCTGTGCGCTCCAGAGGGAGAATGTTGAAAAAATTAGGAATTTCAAGCACCTAGATATCGTCAAAAAAACTAGTGGTTTGAATTTTGTATGTTTTCTCAACGATTTATAAAAATTAGCCAATTGCTCACAGCAGTATTTCTTATAGCTTCCTAAATCCGCTAGAAAAAGGACTTACTTACCTACTTGCTTGCGAGTACGAGTTTGCAGTTATCATACTCTGCACAGCACTTGCTGTCCTTGAACTACAACCTTGACGTGGTGGAAAAGCTTGTGCGTTCCAATCGCCACTAGAGCTGGACTGACAGGAGCAATTGTTATTGCTCCTGGCAGGGCTACAAATGCCAGATAGGTCGAAGAGTAGGAGCCAGACGAAAGGTAGTTCCGTGATGGTGTCACGTTGAAAGAAAGCGAGAAAGAAAGCAACAAAGAAAGCGAGGCTGGCCATAAAAGTAGGAAGACACAAACTGGAGCAAGTAGAAGAATTTAATTACTTGGGTAGTGCGTTAGAAAAAAATGGGCATAGTAGCAAAGACGTTAGGAGGAGAAAAGCGCTAGCGAAGGAAGCGTTCAATCATACAGGGAGCTGGTGACGGGGACCTTAAGTAAGGATGTAAAAAAGAGGCTGGTGAAGAGATGGATATGGAATGTGGCGTTGAATGGGGCAGAAACGTGGCCTCTGAGAAAGGAAGACGAATAAAGGGTAGGAGCGTTCGAGATGTGGGTGTGCAGGAGGATGGAGAAAGGAAGGAAGGAAGATGGACGGAAAGGAAGGAAAATGAGTAAGTGCTTGACCTAGTTGGTGAAGAGAAAAAACTTCTAGATGAGATTAGGTGAAGGCAGGGTAGGTGGCTGGAAGCGGTAACGAGGGGTGATGGTTTGCTGAAGGCCGTGATAGAGGGAAGGATGATGGACTAGCGGGAAAGGAAGAAAGAGAGTAAGTTTTATGGGCGGGATGAAGAAAGGTAGGACTTACGCATAAATGAAGAAAGAAATACTAGAGTTAGATAAGGCACTGCCCGTGTAAGAGTCGTGGATTTTCTCTGACTTTCATCATCACTTATCTTTAACAGGTATATTACTCAGACGATGATGGTGATTATCTGTAACGTCGGGGATTTTTTCAAACTTCTCAGTAAAATTAGAAAGGATTTTTACATTGAAAGTATTTCAGAGGAATGCCTCATTGACCTCGTGAAAATGTTTTTGGTAGCTAATTGATCCCCGTTTTAGATGTTAATTACGGGAGGTGACCAGAAACTAAGATCATCTGCGTAATTAAGGGCTGGAGGGAAGGTGGTTGTTGAAGGTTTGTTTGGGGAATGGAGGAAGGGGGGAGAGAAACCCACCGATAAGCCTGCTCGTTACGGACGACGCCAGCGGGGTCCACAGTCTCACGTCTCATCCGACGGAATACTTGAAGTGCTCTCCTGATAGTACTAACGATCGAGTTTCCGATCTTGTAAAAATATCCCCCACATCCGGGATTCGAAGACCGGCCTCGGGATTGGAATCGAATACTCTACCCACCACACCAAACCCTAGCCCTTAAATTATTCCAATTGTTATCATTATTAATACGAACAAATTCTACGCCCCCTACCGGATATTTTCAAAGATCCTATAGTTGATATATTTGATTGTTTTCAACTTTTAGAAGAAATATTTGGGTATAAACCCTGGAAATTTTACTCTCCGACACGTGGTTTCTGGAGTGGTCGATTCCGATGGAAGAATCCTTCGCAGAGGTGTATAATTTTGGAATTTGAATGTTGCGATTATTTGCTGTGATTAAAAAAGCCTGTTGTATTATTGTAGAAACACCGAGACGAAACTTACGGGACAATTATACAGGCGGAAATAATAGCGCTGATATTCAAGCCGCTACAATTGGATCTTTCTAACTGCAATCGCCTCTATTATTTGAGTTTGCGAGTACGTTAAGGAACTGTATGTCTTAAGTATATTAAAATAAAAGAAGTTTGCATTATCCTAGGAATAAAATTAATTCTGGAATCATAGCGTTGACTGATTAGTTCGAAATGGTTAGAATATATGTGGTGTGATAGATAACCAGTGACGCCCACAAAAGGGGGGTCATGACGCAATGTGCAACATAAAAATAATTTTTGGGGGAGGGAAACCCGGGATTTCAGGGGAGGGGATGAGGGGATTTAAATATACTGTGTATGGGGGGTTGTGAGTTAGTGAGCCTGGGGGGATGTCGCCCCGCTGTAGATGGCTAATAATATTAATTTCTCTTCCTCTACTTCTATCTTTACTGGATATACTTCGGGGAGGCCGCCGTAATTATAAAAGCGTATAATACAATCTCCTAATTGTTTCAGAAGAATTTTACATTAATTTCGGGCGTGATAGGAAGCATATAGGTTCAAAATTACTTTTGAACAAAGCGAGGTTCCTGAGAATCATATAAACTCATTACTGCAAAAAAGAAATTTGAAAAGCAATAATAACATCATTCAAAGCTTTAAACAAACTGAAGCGAATGTTACTCAAGAGTGATGTTTCTTTTTTAAGAATGTCGTATTTAGCATACTTTTTATAGAATTCTTCAATTGGTGAAATGTATGTCATCCTACGAGAAGGACATTGATTAGGAACAGGGAAATTAGTGTTATGTTAGCCCTTAGGCTAACGAAAAATTTGATATGACAGTCTCAGGTGTAACTTCGTGGATATCTTTCATATTCAGAAAGTTAGGTGAATTTAAAAACGCCGCAATTTCCACTTTTTGTGATTGGCGTTAAAAAAACACAAGTAACCTGTACCTAGCATTGGATACACCATGGAAATCTAAGAGGAATTTTTCTTAGACATTTTTGGTGAGGAATATTTTTTGTTTGCGAGGAATTTTGGCAGTGCCAATTTGAAGTGTTCGCGTGGAGGGGAGTTTGATGGGTGGCTAACGACCATGTGTCCGCTTCCTCTTTTCAGTATTGTCACTACCACTGTAGCTGCCAAATTAGCCCTCCATCCAGTTGCTAGTTGTTGCTAAAATGTTGTTTTCTAATTTTCAAAACTCGATTGTAGAAGAACTATTGAACTCTTCGCAAAGGAACATGGAATGAATTCGTCTAAGATTTTTACGCTCTACCCCGTGGAATAGAAATTTTTATTTATAATTTCTTGTTTTAAACACCCTGCGTATTGAAATTAATTGGCTAGTGGAAATTCTAGCGTTTTAAGTTCACCTCTCATTCCAAAAATAACAATAATTTTGTCAATTACCTTTAGCTAAGAAATAATGCATTACTATTAGGTCAGTCGAAATTTACCTTAGAATAAATTCATGAGCAGATACCGTGGGAAAATCATAAAACACCATGGATTTGTGCCAATTAAGTAATTTTAAGCTTTTGAATCTTTCTTCTGTTGAGGAGATGTGTTGAGAACCTAGGCACGTTTAGTCGTTCTGCTCTCCAGTACGTTCATTTAGATAAATGTTTCATGATCTTGAAATTCAAGGACTTGGACAAGGAATCACACTATTTCCTTATCCGGATAACGTTGATCTGCTTTTGCGTCTCTTGTGTACACTTGAAACATCGAGTACGTGTTTGCTTATTACGATCATTTTCAGGTAATTCATCTATTCTTCATATTCAGCGAAAGAAATTACTAGCTATGAGGTACTCTCGGAAAAGCAGTGAACCTTGTAAAGTCGTGAGCTCGATGTCCGATGGCCCCACATAGATAGATATTTCTTTAATTAATTAATGGTTCTTTGCATTATTCGTTGTTATAACGAATTCTCTTGGTTCCTTTTCTGAATACAAGCCAGTAGATTCTTCGTAGTATTTTCCTCTCAAATCTGCCTAGCAGCTCTACAGATTTTATTTCTATCGTCTCGTCATTTGCTGAGGAAACATTGGAGCCCATGTAGACAAATTTGTTTATGATTCCAAATGTATCGTCTTCAGTGATAATGCTATTTTGTCTTGTGCAGTTTTTCTGCTTTCTAATTTGCACCATTGACTTGTTTTTTTCTTCATATACCCTTAGACCTACCTTATTAGTTATTATCAGTTGTTTTTAGGTTTCCCAAGGCTTCATATACTAAAAAGACCGATCTACCAAGGATATTAATATCATCTGCATAACGATCAATCTGTGTTGATTTATTTACAATGGTTACGTTAGTGCCAATTCCGGCAGTTAAATGGCATTGGTGCCTACCCATCTCCTTGTTTTAGCCCTTGCATTACTTCAAACTTGCCTGTTAAATCGTCTGCCACTGTTGGCATTGTGTGTTCATCATCGTGGCTTTAGAGAGTCTTACTAGTTTTGGGGGTATATGGAAGTCAATTATGATAGTATATTATTTATCCCAGTCTGTACTATCGTAAGCTTGTTTGAAATCTACCAATATTCGGTATAGATCGAAATTCAACTCCCAATATTTCTTTGATATTTGCCATACTGTGTACAGTTTATCCACAGTTAATCTGCCAGGTCTAAAACTCGTCTGATATTATCCTATTATGTTTTCTGTGTATTTTTTTAGCTAATCCTTAATTATAATTGTAAATATCTTAAATGCGGTGTAGAGAACGATATCTTCATGCAGTTTTCACGTGCAAGTTAATTTATCTATAGATTTTAAAGTTCGCCCAGCAAAATAATTACAGGGCAAACAAAAAAATACAAAACACAGTGAAATCAATTAAATTATACAGAAATCTCGAAACACACTAAGAAACTTTTACATTTATCAATTTACAAAAGAGACTTCTTTGTTGACATAAATCAATTTTATCAGAGTAGTTGTTAAAAGTTCGGCACGTTCTGTTCAGTGGTGAGTTTTCACAGTAGTTTTGCTTTTACCATGCTCAACTTGAATTTTCTTTTTAACCTTGCACTATTACTAGGTAATACAAAATTAATTTTGTCAATTAATTCACTATTTTATCCAGTATTCAGTAAATTATATTAGTAAGATACATCACATATGGATCTTCTTTTTTGCACGCATTGAAAATCAAACATTTTTACCAAATGATTTAAGATTTTCCCGGTGAATCTGATTTATAAATATTTACCTAAGTTTCGTAACTAACATAATTATCTTACATCGGATAAACGGTGTTTAAAAATATTTCTTGTGCCCTATCCAATATTGGAAAATATTTCTTATAACAAGAACTCCATACTACAGAAGCATACTCCAATTTACATCTTACAAAGGAGTAGTGCAGAATTTGGAGTGATTTCTCTGACTTGAAGTACCTTGAAATTCGGTTTACAAAACCCAATAATCTTTCAGGTGAAAGAGGTATGTCAAAGATGTGCGGAGCAAAATACGTTGAAGAATCAAATATAACACCTTAAGTCTTTTATTTGATGCACCTGCTATAATGGCAAAACTTCCATTCTGCATTCATAATTGACATTATTCTTCTTCGTAGAGTATGTCATTCGGTAACATTTCTCTTCTTCTTAAGTCCTCAACCCAAAGGTTGGTTGGCGGCAGTTCTCCATACGCTTCGGTCCTGTGCCATTCTTTTCAACTGCACATAAGTGGAGCAGCCTAACTCCTTCATTATTTGCCCCATAAACTCCAACCTAGGCCTGCCCCAGCAGTTGGTTCCCTCCACAGTGCCTTCTAAGATGGTGGCCAGCAATGTTTCGTGCCTTAGTTGGTGCCCGATCCAGATATTTCTTCTCTTTTTCAGTAGTTTCAGCAGACAAGGAGACTCCCCCACACGTTTGAGAACCTCCTCGTTACTGATTTTGTCCACCCAGGGAATCTTTAACATCCTCCTGAGACACCACATCTGGAATGCTTCCACCCTCCTCTCTTCTGCCTTGCCCAACGTCCAGGTCTCACTGCCATATAAAAATATGCTCCACACATAAGTTTGAAGAAGGCGTTTCCTTAGGTCTAGGCCGATATTTCTGGATGTTAGAAGTTTCCCTTTTTGATAAATTTCATTAAATGACATATCTCTACATTCAAATAAAATTTGTTTTTATAAGGCCATTTAATCAGATTTTCCAAATCTTCTGTCATTAGGCAATCATGAACTCTACTCACTTTTTTGAACACCTTAGAATCATCGGCAAACATTAAGCATTGTGAGTGTTGTAACGATAGGGGTAATTCATTAACAAAAATTAAGAATAAGAGAGGTCCTAAATTGGATACTTGTGGAACCCCTGACGTTACAGAATACTCATAAGATTTATATTTTGTTATAGAATACATATTATTTTCTATCGGATAAGTATGAGGTTAGCCAATTTAACAAAGTACCTGTTATACCAATGTAGTGGTATTCCCTGACCAAAATACCATGATTAACAGTGCCAAAAGCTTTCTTGAAATCAAGATAAGTAGATGACATCAGTCTGGGCATGAATGTTCATATTATTCATAATATACTCAGTAAAAGTAACTAAGTTACAAGTTGTACTTCTACTTAACCTGAAACTGTATTGTAGTTCACTGATTTGGTTTTTCACTCGAAGGTGTATATGCCTATAGATAATGGACTCAAATATCTTTGAAAATACTGATAGAATACTTACAGTTCGATAATTTTCCACATTTTGTTTATTACCCTTCTTGAAAATTGGACATACCTTTGCTGTTATCTATTTGGTAGGGAACACCCCAATTCGCAAGGAGAGATTAAATAGATGGAATATGCCTGGGCAATTAAGTTCGCACAGCCCTTTACAATGTACATTGGAATATTATCAGGTCCCAGTGATTTTTTCATTTTAGTCGCCTTAATGGCTTCAAGGACCTTATGTAATGCAATCTGGTTCAGTGAAAAGTTAATTGATGAATTATATTTTGACGCGTAAGTGTTTCAACTATTACTTTCTTTAGGGATATAAACGAAGAGAAAATATTGTTTAAATTCATTTACAATGTCACATGGGTTATCAAATTTATGTCCATTATGTTCGATAACGTTCTCGGTATTGCTATTGGATCTTTCATCTTCACAAAATCCCAAAAAACATTAGGATTGCCACCCTCAACATTCTGCTTGTCACTTTCTGTATACTCAGTGAAAGCTTTCTCAATTAATAGCTTAATCTCAAATTTTAACTTGACATGCATATTGTAATGATATTCTGATCCGTGTTTAAAATGTGTTCTATGACGATGCTTTTTATTGATTTTTTGATTAAGCTATACCACAAGGGATATTTATATTTCGATGTTTTGGATTTTGGGATAGATTGGTACATTGGCTAATACAAAAAATCATAAAAAAATATCCAAGCTCTGATCAACGCTTTTTGCTTTGGTGACTGAATCCCAATCTTTACCTTGGAACTCCTCGTATAGTTTTAGGTAATATCCCCTTTTGAAATTACCTATATGAAGAACCCGATATTTCAATTTTGTTCATCAAGACTTAAGCGGATAATTTTACTTTGAATTCTAGAGCTGGGTGGTGACTTTTATGTGACTTTGTGGACATGTTGTGTTTTCCTTTTTGGAATGTGCATGTTACCACCTGGCCATTTGCCAAATTGTAACTGATTACGATAATAATAATAATAATCTTTCTTCTTTTAAAATTTGGGAACTCTTATTTACGGGATCAACGATAATGCAGGGCAAATTGGTTCGTACTAAGCCTAATATTTTACCGTTTGCGGTCCTTACATAGTTTAATTGTTTTAAACCCATCACATTTTGGAATAATTCAATTTCTGTAGCCACTGCGTCATTTTTTAAAACGGATGACATAAAAATTCAGGGAATTTGAAATCACCTATAATTATTACATCACAATTAATAACATCGTTATATGAGACCATATTTAAGTACTTTTTAAATGACTCAATTCCAGCGTCAGGTGGAAAGAATAACAAACAAAGGCAGGTATTTGTTTCTACCAACAGATAACTTAATCCATATACTTTTATCACTGGTTTCAAGTTCAGGTATTCGACATGATTTATATTTATTCTTAACCATTGCCATTACACCACCACCCAGTTTATTTCCGGTAAGACCATCCATAAAAATGGGGTAAGTTGGCCCCCTTTTTATGGATTGTATATGTTATACTTGTAAGCCAATCATTGGGGATCTTTTATATGTTCCAGATATTCAGTATGAGCTCATCAAGCATGTCCGTTATTTGTTCCCTGTTGCATTTAATTTTGTCCCCCAGTATGTTATCTCTGGCGCTTTATTACCTTTTTAATTTGTTTACGGCTCTGATTGTGTCCCCTTTGGTTGGTGGCAATGTGGAATCTCCATCTATGTCCAGTATTTGGTCTGATGTGGTTCTTTGTGTAATCGCATTTGAGTTGAGGTGTTCCTCAAAGTGCTGTATCCATCTAGTCATCACCCTTTATTTATCTGCCAATAGCTCTCTATTGTGAGCATTGCATATCGTGGTACTATGTTGGAATTCGTTCTTGATTAAGTTTATGTTTTTGTATGCATCTCGTGATTTATTTTGTCTAAAGTCTTCTCCAATTTTCTGCGTGATGGGGTAGTTGAATACTCTTTTATTTCTTCGTTACAATTTTCTTGGCTTCTTTTATAGTTTCTTCGCATTTTAATCTCTTGGCTCTAATCACTCGTCATTCAAGGTAGTTTTTTCTGTTGCTATTTCTAATTTATATGGCCTTTACACGTTAGTGATCGTTCCATTCATTCTTCCCACCTTGTGTTTTATGACCCAGGATTGATTCTGAAGCCAGCAGGATTTCATTCTCAAGGTGTTGCCAATCCTCTTATACCGTGTTTTCAATGTTGCCAATGCGTCTTCTGTTCGTGTAGATTGTTGCTCAATCCTTGTGTAAAGCTTCTTTTGGAACATATGCTTCACATTTTCTTAGCATTTAACTTTAGGGAGTTCCGACGTCTAGGTGGCCTACTACTAGCCATCTGGTATCTATAGTTTATACGTAATAAGTAGTGATCTGATTCGCAGTTGACCCCACTAAAGCTTCCAACATTTGTGACGCTGGACGCCTCTCTTTTGTCTATCAAGACGCGTTCTATTTCATTATGTTATGCATCATCCGGGGAGGTCCAAGTTTGCTTGTGGATATCCTATCTAGGAAGGAAACTGTGTCTAAATTATGACCTGCCCCAGAAGCTTGCAAATTCAATGGCACGTGTTCCATTGCTATCACTGTCAGCGTGTAAACTGTATACCAGGTGGCAACAAATAACCAAGGACCGTAGCTGGATGGAGATTCCTTTTTTTCCTCTTACACTATTGTGGCAAAAGAACACTTAAGCATAGGGTAAATTATAAGGAGAAATTAAAACGCTAAGACAGCGGTATTAGAGGATAGTTTTCACCGTTGGTACTGACACTACGTATAGAGTATTATTGTAAGACAAAATTTTGGTGTTATTCCACTTTTCGTCTTTTGGAGTAAATTTTCATGCCAATTGAAAGTTTATTGTATCTTATTATGACTTATTTAATACGTATACAAAAGCCTAGAAAAGTAATGACCTTATCCTATCAGATTTCTTGTTTATGTTATGAGAAAAACGTAGTTAGTGTCCATCTTGAGCTCTTCTAGTCCTTAAGGGATTAGTCCCTCGTTATTAATCCCATTTGCACTCAAATAATAATTGTTATCGAACCACATTGGAATTCCTTTTTTTTTAATTCACGGTAATTGTTTTTTCACGCAGTATAGATAATATGACGAGGGGGCAGAAGACGTGAATTTCTTTTAATTTTATGTTTCATCAAATATGGGGAAAATTAAATGAACAAGATGTTGACAGCTTCTCACACAAAACACCACTGTTTTCATGATCTGATTTTCTCCATTTTAAGCTTTTTCATTACCTGCTTGAAACACTCATGGACTGAGGTTGGGAAATAATTTTAAACGGTGTATGCCATTTATTTCACCAAGGATTAATTTCAGTATAAATATGCATTGTTAGTGGTTGTTACTCGCGTCACTTTGTGCACGTCCCGAATCCTTTGGAAATGCATTGCAGATCCGATTGTTTGGTTTGTTCCTGTATTCGATTTTGGTACCGGGTAAAAATAAATATTCAAGGACCCTGCGCATTCTTCCTTTTATGCGTTACGCTCATAATTGAGTATTTACATAAAAATATTGCTGACTCGTCTTCATGTAGGTATATTGTAGTGAGGTTTAATCATTAATTTCTAAATAAGTTCATAGAAACAACAATCAAGTAATCTGCTGACATTTCCGACTTTTACTGTAATCACCTCTTTCCTATACCTTAAGGCGCCTATCACCCAACGTTCGATTATCCTATCGAAAGGTTATACGTCAGTCTCATAACCAGCAAGACGCACTCCTTATCATCCCGGGAACGAAGGAAACTACAGAAACAATCCTACAATTTTGTCTTCGTCTCACTGTAGTTCCTACTGCCTCTCGCCTGAAGTTAAGCTGTTCCTCATGTATCATAATTTTTTTTCATTACACGCTCCGTCTTGTTTTTTTCTATCGAAATTCAACTCTTGAATATTTTTTTAACGTTTTTTCCACTGTTGATCCTTATTCTGTTTTTTCCATCCGTTGCATTAATGTCGATGGAAAACGTAACGCAGTTTTCTATTCAATTTTCCGCCGAGAGTCGTATCATTGTGTCCAGCCAGAGCTCTCTCCTCGGCGTTGGGAGGGCGACGCGCTCCGTGCCGAGGAAGCAGACAACTGTGGTAACCGAGGTAACGAAGGGGGCCGGGTAGCGTAGCGGTCCGTCGGGGCGCGGCGACCCGACCACGCATACCTCTCGACCTCGGATAGAGAGAGAGAGAGATGGAAGGAGGGTTGAGGGGCCGCGAGAAGAGGTGGGTGGGGGGGAGAGGTGGGAGGCAAGGCTCTCAGGGCATCTCCCACCCCCTCCACTGCCCCCGTCACTTCTCCCACCCTCCCTCCCGCTCCAACCATCCACTTCCCGCCCCCCGGCGGCCGCCCTCGGCCGTACCCACCGCCCCCGCTGTACTCATACCGCTGGGAGTTCGATGACTCCTCTACCTCTCTCTGAAAGAGGTTGAATTTTCCTCCCCTCCTCCGCCTACTCCCTCTCCCCTCGCACCCCTCCCCATCAAACCCGGAGCCGCTCCCACCCTGAATTCTCATTACCATCTCTCCAGTTCCCTTCCTCCTTCTCCCATGCCCGTCCTACGGTCTTCCTCCTCTCCCTCTCTCTCTCCACAGCCTTTATAATTTTCTCCACTCTTCCCTGTCTACGTATTCTATTTCCACTCCTCTCTCTCTCCTCTTTCTCCTCCCATTTATCCACTTTTCCTCAGTCGCCTCGTCGTTTGTTCCTTGCCTCCAGCCTTACCCACATTTCCCATCTCTCTTCCCACTCTCCCAACATTCGTTTCTCTTCCCTAATTCCCTTTACGCTTTACATATTCCCTCTCTCTCTGTCATCTTCTCTGCTTTTCTCTTTGCCATCCAGGGATATTTACCCCTCCGCCATAATCGCCCTTCCTTCACTTTCTTCTCTCCCAATCCAGGTTAAATTTCCTCTCCCGCGCATCTTTTGTTTTTCTAGCTATATTTTTTCTCTATTCTTGCTCCAAGTTCTCATTTATTCAGATTGAAATGTCTCAAATTTCACTCTTGAGCGTGATGATTTTGAGGGACATCTTTCTTCGTCAGCAAAACTGATGCACTCCGAGGAAGTTTTATGGAGTTCCCGGCGAAGCTGAAGAATGCAGTTTGAAACTTACAAACCTAGGTCTAATTCCCCTTCCGATCCTAGACTTGCCTGTAGACCTCGCTAAGTTCCTGTTGCCTCTCGCATGCGGTTGAGATAATCCTTATTTATCGAATTTCCTTTTCATTACGTTCCCTCTTGTTTTTCTCCATTGAAATTCAGTCCTTCCATACTTTATTCCCATTTTTCCAGTTGACCCTTTCTTTGCTCTTCCCCCATTCCATTTCCTTCTTCAAGGAAACGTCAGAGTGAATAATAGGAAAAAAATAAATCCCAATATCTCATTTTCTCCAAAGCGCAATTCTTCGCCACTTACTCGGTTGCTTTGATGTCATTGAGATTTCTTTTCTCTGCATTTTCCTCTGAGGTCCATTATATTAGTCATACGTCATACTTTACCTCCAACCTTCACCATCCTTCCTATCAAACTTTATCCGTTTCTACTGATATGTATTTATTTATCTACATTTAGTTTGATGGAAAATGTAACGGAGTGTTCTCAAGTGTTAAAAATTCTCGATACATCTCATCTAATTTACCTTTGCTAGCAATTCTTCCACAGTTCCCAAAAAAATCGACATTGGATATTTGATCAATTCAATTATACATTTTCTCTTCGTTTATTCATGCGTTGTGTTTTCCCGAAATATTCATTCCTCTCGAATAACATATGTATAAGACCATCATAACTATCATGATATACCTACCTAAGTCATTATATAAAGGTGCTCTGGAAAACGTTTTGCTGACGAGGCGACTGGCCTCAACTGTTAGTTCCTTGCGGTGCTACAAGATTAGTTTCTATTCTCCATGACGGCAGGATATTTGCCGCCGTGTGTCCGATAGATTGCTGCTTGGAGGAACGGTACATGCACAGTTCCTTGGAGTCCTCTGCGTGTGTCGTTTATTCGAGTTGCCTCTACGGTCGCTCACATCTCTTCCGTATTTTACTCCTATTCTTAAAATATAGAAGTTGTTACGCAATAATGACCGACTAGTGAGACCTTTTGTAATTATTACCAGATGCAGTCTTTCTGCCACTTTCAACTCTTTCCATAGTGCCGCACGCCATTGTGCATAATTATTTCAAAGGCATAATTTATCCTCTCCTTATGCTTTCTACTTACGTAGGTGCATTGTGCCTTATTTCTCGTGGCACCACCATTTTTCTGTTCCGCTGTATTTTAGCAAATTATATCCTACCTCTATCAATACTTGTGCCTTATAAAAATTTTCAATTTCCATATGACACGGATATGATGTTGATTATCCCATGTGTTTCATCATCAGTTGTGAATTGTTTGGAGTGGTGTATAGCCCATTCGGTCTGAAATCATCTGTAACGCTGACTCGAAATTATCCTTTGGGCAGCTCCAATGGAAGCTGGTCGCTTAACAGGACTGCTCAACCTTAAGTCTCTGCTCTACTACTATCATTACTAAGTAGTTGCTTGTGACTGTGAAATTTTGAGGTGGTAATAAAATGAGTTTGAGGACCTATATCCTCCATTATTAGTATTGTTTTGCGGTTAATTAATATTTTTCCGCTTTCAGTGCGTACAGTGTTCTGTATTTACATTTTTAATATATATTCATTTTAAGTAAAACATGATGATTCGAAAATTTTAGTTTTACAATTATATTTCGTTTACTATCTTGCGAGTAAAATAGCTAGCTTTGTAGGAAGGATTTTGTGATAAGTTTTTAAATTAATACTAATTTGATTCCATACCTCATTTACTTTTAATTGAACGGCACATTTTACTCCCTCGATTTTCCCCAGATTTCTTCTTTTTCAATGTTTTTCTTGAGATATCACTTCAATCCAATGTATGTTTAACCACATCTATGTCATTTTAATCTACCTTCTTAACCACCTACTTAATTGCTTGCAGCTGTTTTTTAAGTTAATCAATTATTTTTTCTTTCCTCAATATTACGTTTATTTTTTTTCTTTCTTTTCATTCATTCATAAGTGTGTTTTTATTCAAGAGAGTCTTCTACAATAGTTGCTTTCCTGGAATTTTGCTCCCTGCCTCGGTGTTTTCAACAAATTCCTTCAACTGCAGTTCGCAGAAGTTCATCGTAACATATCATCGGGTGTCTTCTTCCTTCTTACTATAAACCCTCTTTACTTCTCATTCACTAATTCCTTATTTCCTCTTTTCCTCCCACATGAACATGCTTATATCTGAGCACACATTCTGGAGAAAAGCATTTGCCCTTAAATTAATACAAATTTTCCACCTAGACAGCCATTGCTTCCCTCTTTATTTGGTTGCTACACATCATCTTTGATTCTTCTCCATACTACGCGCTCTACTATATTCTTACCTTCCTAGTTTACTCTCCGTCATAAATTGAGTGGAATATGAGGATCTAATGGCTTTAATGTGTACCTACCTACCCGCACAGTGACATCTCTCTCATAGACATGCAAGCCTCAATGGACCCCCTAGTTGCCCTTTAGAATTACGTCTACTGACTGGGGGCTTGTAATCTCCCTAAAGTTAACTCTAAGTACTAACAGTAACTGATAATCACTAATTCCAAGGCATTTGTTACACTTTAAAATCTAAATTCCTACTTGCTGCTAAGAACTTTATAACTGGGGATATTCGGGTAGAAGCCATGGAGAAGGAGAAGAAGAGGTCTGATAAAGAGATATTTATATATCTGTACTTCATTCCTCTTTTTGTTTGGTCTAAAATGATGCGAAGGAAAAATTAAATACTTTCATATTTCTCTTCGACCTATCATCTGGTTTGTTTTCATTATTGTCTCACCAACCAATTAACTGGTAGATTATGATTCCACTGATGTCTTTGTTACTGTAGCAGCTAGTATCTGTCCGATTGAGGCTGCCATCCAATTGTCTGCGGCCCATGTGTGACGCTTTGTGTTTTTTTATGTTTTCTGTAATGTGAAGACTTTTCTAAACATTTTCTTTCTTCCTTGTTTCAGAGTTTTCTGTAATTGATTTCAAATACTCGCAATGCATTTGCTGAGACGTCTAAAGCTAAAAAGACTGCATCTGTCAATTCATTTACACATTCTCCTTCATTGCTTACTACTGTGACCTCATCAAGGATTCAACACGATTGGAGAGAAAATATATAGAAATAAGGTGTAATATCAGCTTTACAAACTTGACTTGTTGGAAGCGCTAGTGCGATCTAATCTCTCCTAGAGCTAAATTAAGGTGGTGGGAGCGATTTTGGTTTATGTACAGATGTTCGTGAAACTTTGCGTACGTGTTCTCATTTGTGATATCTATAGATAAAAGTAAAAATAACTGCATGGTATTTCTTTTTCCTATTGTCTTACGCTGAGTCCAATATCCAAAAACATCACATTTCAATATAATTTCGTCTAAATTTCGAATGCCGTGCCGAAAACTCTTGTCATTACATGCGTTAAATAAGGAAATGAAATTAGGAAATTACTCAATGAAATACGATTACCACTCCAGCCAACTTCATAGGTGCAATATTGTTTTCCACTGGTAGTGCCGCTCATATTGGATAGTTTGCAGCGTCGGAGCCAGGTGAAAGGCAACCCATGATGTTTGCCATAGTTAGAAGATTTTGTGGGGAAGAGGTGGGCAAGGAAAAAAGGCTATAGACTAGGAAAAGGAAGGAAACATAGGTATGTTGAACTGATATAGAGAGTTAGAAAGAATAAATGGCTGAATAGGAATATTGTAAGGAAAGAAGATGGAAAAGCAAAGTGCATACGCTCCTCTCAAACTGACATACGGAGAGATTGCGTATTTTAGTTGACTTACCTATCACTGCTGTGGGCCTGATGATGATACCTTATATTGAAGCCGGTCGCCAAATTAAAATATCTGTGGAACCTTGCCAGTGCTTTTTCTTTTGAACCGCTACATAATATGAAGTTGACAATGTTGCTACATCATAAAGAACTTATGCTCACTCTGAAAACACCCGTGACGAGACCTAATAGATTCTGTCCGTTGTCTCATTAGTACGTTTATGCTACGCTTCACGTGTGAAGGATAAATGCTCATATTTGACATTGCGAAATTGTTAAATCCAACTGTGGTTGCTTAAGAAAGAAACATTTGGAAACGAATTGCCCATTATAACCAAGTAATTTATCGGTCAGTTGTGGTTCCATTTGAAATTCACCATTCCTAATCTATATCGGAATGGCAAAAAATAACTTTGCAAAATACTTTGTTTTTCCATTTGATTAATTTACTGCACATTAGCTATTACGCCAGAATGATAACGTCAGGATTAAGAAACCAATTAAAATATCATAAATATATTATAATTGAAAATGTATGGTAACTTTCTACTTATTTTTCTTCATCATTTGCAATTTGTAATTCTGCCAATTGAAATCTCGTGGATTGACGATTAGGGAGGTAAGAGGGGTAATTGAAGTAATATTAATCTTGACTAGCATGTTTAAGGCGTGGTAAATTTTCTAGATATTGTTTTCCCTTAAGTTTCATGAGCTTAATTCATCAATAAGAAATATTTCAACCAGCTATCATTGCCCTGATGAAGACGGAAGAGTATTCCGTCGAAACTTTGGCAGCAGCCAATTACCTTACCCGGTGTGAATCCCGAGAATATCTACCATTTGTTATCCGCCGGGAAGACACCAGATCTTATATATTAAAACCTGATGATGAAAAAATTAATTGATGTATTCAACAGAAATCAACACGCAAAAAAATAGACACTGAAGGTACATGGATAGTCCTTAATGGATGGGGTCTATGGGGTATAATACAACATGCTACTTTAAAGAGAAGATTACTAATGTCCAATTTATTGACTAAAATCCCATTTTCTTCACCATTCAGCCAAACGTAACATTAATTGCGCTCCTGTTCTTCTATTTAGTTCTGAATGAAGCCAAATCATTACTTATGCTTTGGAGTGTCACAGCTTCCTAAGCTTTTTCCCAATCTTATTAGTTATTTCCAATGCATTCAGTTAATATCGTCTATTTTGCCTATCCTTTTTTAGTTTTATAGCATTAGAAATCATGGAATAGCAGGCTAATGGCCAATAAGCTGATATTTTAAGCGTAATGGTTCATATAGAGCTATTTGTTCTGAGCTTGTTTGCTATGAGCCCGAAAGCATACATGCTCATCACATTCCCAGCCGTGCTTGACGAGGAGCAAGATGTCTATACATATATTTGGAATTGTAAGCTCTACGGAGGAAATTTAAGTAAAGTCTTATCTAAGTAATACAACTCCTTGCACATCAAAAATGTTGATTTTATGGTTTTGAAGATGTGAGAGCTCAATAATGATGAAAAATCTCCAGAGATAAAAAGATGCTTGCTGTCTTTTATTTCCGGACTGCAACATTTTGCAAACATCAAGTATTTAAGGTTATTTATCGCAATTTATTTCCTTCCTTGCTCTCTAATATCACCTTTCGATGCTCTGACATGATGTATTAATGTAACTATTCCTAAGAGCAATTGATCCCCGTAACGCTGCATCGTGACTGCATACTATTGAGTTCATTGAGAGGTGAGGAACTAATGCAGAGGGAATGTTTTAGTTTGAGAGACAGTATTAAAAATCACGAAGAACCTTTAACTAATATTATTATTCGTACTAGACTTAAACGAGTAACTGATATAAATTCCGTTGATTGAACTTCGGTTGTTGGAAATGGCGTGTTTTATGGCAATGAATGTCGTAAAATTCATGCTGGCTTCTGAAACTGTTCATTCCTGTAGTTTACCTTTAATATCAGTTCTGAATGGAGTTGGAGTTCAGTTCGCCCCAAAATATGAAACCGGTGAGATAAGCGATTAGTCTTTCAGCAGTAAGAGTTTTCTCTTACCAATTTGTCCTTGATGGACATCAAATGGATAACGCCTAAGCACGAAAAACAGAATGTCGTTGTGACTCGCTGTACGCAAAGTTTACGCCCGCGCTAATGTTATTTTAATACTTAATGCATTTAATATCTTGTCATACTGCCATATTTATTGCTATACTTTGCCAATTTTTAATTTTGCTAGTAAAAGTTACTATTTGAATCCATTTCTTCCGCTGATTGTTTTCCATTCCTTTTCATTTTTATCTCGCCAATTAATTTAAGTATTGAGCCAAAATTATTAATTCTTTCTGGGCCAAAATGGAGCTATTTAGGTTTGTATATACCCAAAAAGTTATCTTCGAGAATTAAATGCCTCACATTTTTCCCAATATATCATAAATTGAATTATTTTGAGGGATATTGAGAGGGTTGTCGAAAAATATCGCTGTTGAAAAAAATGTTAAGTGTATGTGTTAGAGAGTAAAGGAAGGTGATTAGTTTGAATTTTGTTCAAGGGATAGACAATTGTTTTTTGCTGCTCGAAAATGAGTGGGAAGAAGTGTTTATTTACTAATGTAGGTGGTCACCCAGTATCATCATCATCATTAGTCATTCAAGTTTAAGATCCATTGACTGTAGTCCATCATTCTACCCTGTCCTCTGCTGACTCATTAATGAACCTTAGGTCTTCTGTTTCATATTTTAGTATCCCGTTATAGTTGGGCTATGCACTCGTCCCTCGGTCTTCCTCGTGGGGCTTTCCCTTATGTTGTGTCCCTCAAAAATACTTTGTTTCTCAAAGTGTGGCCCATTCGTCTGGACCTTGTCTTCCTTGAAGTGATCCAAATGGTTTTCTCCTCTTCTATTCCTCTGTACACTTTCTCGTTTCTGATCTTAACTGTTCATTTTATCTTCAGTATTTTTTAAAGCAATGCATCCGTTGCTTCACTAAAGCTACCCTCTCACGGTGAAAATATCATTTCAAACTGGAACGATGGCGAGACTAGCATATGCATTTCCTGGACGTCACATGAGGGAGCTGCGCCCAAGGCAAGCTTTCCTCCACCAAATGTGGGACTGCGATGGTTTGACGGGGAACTGACGAGTTACATTTTCGGCGAGGAGAATCTTTCGATGGGAAAGGATATGCCGCAAATTAGCACATTGCATAAATACTCTAAATTTTTGTCCCTGCATTTTTGTCGCTGAGGGCGACGCCCAGTGTGCCATGAACCAGTCCCGTTTCCAATGTTTGATAAAGTATTGCTATACTTTGCCATCAAAGTTTTCGACCACACTAAAACCCATTGATAAAGGCTGGTTTTTGAGGGTTTGGTCAAGCGTCTACTTATTCTTGACCTAAGTCTCAAAAACCAGCTTTTATCAATGACTCTACTTTGCCGCAGAGAGATGGCAGAAATATTCAGCTTCATCATGAAACCTTGTGTAGATCTGTGGAATAGTAAAACTTCAACCCTACTGACTGCCTTAAAATTCTTAGCACAGCTGAGGGGAGCCACGATAGCCCGGTTTATGACTGCGGTATACTCGAGGGAACGTTTCAAAAGATCAGTTCTTCAGAGCGGTTCTCTCGGATGCGTCTCCATAATTCCCTTCCTTGGCTTTTCCCTTCCCAGAAGCGGGACTCGCCTTGCCTCGGGGAGGGAGTCAGTCACCCTTTCCCGCGACCTGCGTACTTCCCCCGCCCAGCCTCCCGGGTCCAACAGACCGCTCCCACCCAGAACTTTATCCGCTCCCTTCTGTTCGTTATCGCTCGTTGCCCTTCTCCTATCCATCCTCCTCAGTAGCCGCATCCCTCTCTCTCTATTCCTCCTTCCCCGAACGAGGAAAATCCCGGTTTTGACGCCATCCTCCTATATTTCTTCGTGTCCCCGTTCCAATTGTGGAGGTGCGCGTCACTGTCTGTGCCCCTGGTTTCCCTATAGATTTTCCTACTTTAAGCGATGCTTTGTTACAATCCTGCACATTTAAGAATTTGAATATTCGATGAAGTAGGGATACATTGCAATAGCGAAAGAAGCATTTGAAACCTGATGAGAGCATGCATAACTCGGATCCTGCGGTAAAAAATATAAAATTAGAATTTCGTCTGAACTGTTGTGTAGTTAACTCCGAAACTTCCACTTTAAAGAAACAATAATAGAATTGATAGAAGAATTTCGATGGTAGACTTATGTTAGACTGATGAGAGAAAGTGGATGCGAGAAGGTGGATGCGAGAAATGGAGATTGTAAGGGAATAGGTGCGAAAAGATAAAAACATTTAAGCACTTCCACTCAGTACCCTGAAAGCCGCCTTAATGGTGTGGCCGCCACACACGGCAGAGGTTATAGCGATAGGTGTTATGTATACTGAGTTGGAAAGTGAATTAGTGCTACGAAAGAAGAATTTTATTCGAGGTTATCTGCGTAAAAAATCCCTCAAACCTTCTATTAGCTACTCATAGATGATAACAATTGCGTACTTCTATTCTAGTATTGTGGTTGAGACTTTAGGCAAACTTATATTTTTATTGGAATTACAACCTGTGCATATGAATTTCACATGGTTACTAGAACCAATTGCACGTAAATCTGAACAATCCTGTGAGCCATTTTGAATAATAAACCTTTATACTTTTCCGCGATTTATTTAAAACTTCGACCGGTTTAACCTTCATAAGGCATCTTCTGGCACATGCTGAAGCTTCAACCGGAAGATGCCTTATGAAGGTGAAACTGGTCGCAGTTTTAAAATAAAGTATGGAAAAGTGCAAAGTTTTATTATTCAAAATTGCTGTCTTTCACTTCCACATGGACAAGCCTGAAACAATCAAATTTAAATTCAGTTAAATTATCAGATAATATTTCCACATGGCCTTTATCAGAATTTACTACATTCTTCCTTCCGTACAAAATTTCCTACCTGCTCCACCCTCTTTTTCCCTCCCCAAGAGTTACATCCCTACCTTCATATTTATACCAAAGTTGATATTGTTTTAGGCACATTGTAATTAACTTCACAATGTCCCTTAGCTGTGTAAAAAAACCCTGCTGAAATTGCCATTGAAATTTCTTGTTCATGTTACCCGCTTCCGATTGAGCGGATATCAGGCACATTTTTATATGAGAGTTGATTTTATCACAGGTATCTTATTTTAGGTGAGGCACCATTCAGCACAGTAAGAGTGAGAATGAAGCAGCATGCTGCGTAGGATTCCCAAAACAATCCTTTATAGGGCAATTAAATATTCATCAGTTCTCTCAGGTAAGTGGAAAACAAGGGATTTGAAATGAGTGTTATCGGATTGAAAAACTTTCATTTTTTGGTTATCCTGACCTCTAGTAGACTAGGAATAACCTTTTAATATCGGGAGTCAACTTTGTATTTTTGGGAAATTCTTAGATATATCTGCTCATTTATCTTTATGAGGAAAATACTTATTTAGCTAATCATTTGTTAACTTATTTTGTCAACAACGCAATGAGATACTAAACGCCGAACTTCGTTTCGTGCATGCTGAATTGCGGCGATGAATTCCACGTTGGTCATTGCCTCGAGATAAAATCCACTAGGATCGGGAATCAAACTTTCGGGTCTTTGGCTTTCATCGAGAAGTATAAATAGCATATTTTTCTGAACATTGGCCCGGAAAGCTGTGATTTGATGCCAAGTACGAGTGGATTTCTTTCGTTGCAATCTCTACGTATGCCTTACGAACATTGAAAATTCGTTAATATTATTTTCCTCTTTGCCACGTGGCATGCCATATGGCACCCAGCGGATGCAATATTCCTTTAAATTTATAAAAGAACTATGAAATCTAAATATAACTTGTTGATGGAGTAAGAGGTAGCCATGAAATGGTAGTCAGGAAGTGATCATTACTTTAAAAATGGATGTATTCTCTTATTCCGTGTCGTAGAAAACGTGGTAGGGTTTAATGAGGGCATCATATCAGGGAATCGAAAAGTTGTTGCCTCAGTAATTATTCAAATGTTCCGTTATGCAGCCAAAATGGCAGTGAAAGCATTAATAAAGCGACACCTGGAACAATATATATTTCGGTATTGAGATAGTTTCTCTGCATATTTTTTCTCAGATTTTCCATTTTTGTTTTACATTTATTATCTCTGAGTTTTAAGGGAATTATGTGCGGTGTTCTTATATGAATCGACTGCGTCAGATTTGTTGAGATTCTATTATGCATTAAGAAAAACATTGCATTATGTCCTACTTGCTGTGATATCGATTTAGCCTAATTTTATTTTGAATGAATTCCACTTATTAAACTTTACACCCAAATCGAATTTATTATAATTTTTTTTTATTAAAAAGCTGGTCAATAGATGGCAGAAGTCTGGAAGAGGTTGCCTCTAGCTAAAACGAAACAAATTAACTTCTTTTTTTAAACTAGTTATTGTTTCTGAATGTATTAAGAATATCTGGCTGATTGTTGAATGTCGGAACTGCGTGAGAACTGCGTTGGGGACTTTGAGTGATTTGCTGACATTTATTTTCAGGCGATCTAAAACTCTATTTCAGTGATGTTGATTTGGTACACTGAACTAGTGCCTAATAGGCGTGTGGTTCGGAGAGAAACATATTTTGGGAAAGATGAAAGATCCTTAATTTGGGAAATGATGCCGATGCATTAACAATTTTGACATACCATTATACAAGCCATCAACATTATTGTTCAGGCCTTATTCAGATGACACATGGTAATGTCGTGGATAAAAAAATTCGCATTGTTTTGAGGATTTGAATTTTTTATTTGATCGGAAATTAAGTACAATTTTCCAGGATAGATTTAGAAATCTTACGATGTGGAATGATCAAAAATTAAGGTATCAGAAATGCAGATTTCGGAGAAATTGAATAAAGTGGCGCTGAAATAAATTCATCTTATGTAACTCATCTGATAAAAAGAATATTGAAAGGGGACGGGAGCGTCCGGTTTGGCCTTGGATCGTGTCTTTTTCCCTTTCCCAAAATGCCCATCTCTTTCCTCGTCTTGCCCTCTTCTTTGCTATCCACCCGTGGGTGTTGACCAATGCGTGGGGTGTACCAATAATAACCACGCCTTTTCTTTCCCTACCTTCCCATGGAGCCCGAATCTTCTGTATTTCCAGCTTTTTCGGTTTTTCTATGAAGTTTCCTCTTACCTCATGCTCCCGTTTTCAAGCCAAAGAAAACCTGTGTTCAGCCTCTTCGCTGGTGGCAATTCAGGATCACGCGGGGTCTCTCAAATATCTAGGAAATTTAAAATCAGCACATATCCCTTGGTCGTTCAGGGCTTAGTTGGACCCTGGTTCCCTTACGTTGTGTGTCGCTGTCATTATTTGAATGTATTTTTCGTTGAACTTTTTAATACTTCTTTCTAAAAGAGCAATCTTTTTTCTCATTGTTTAAGTTGCGATTCGAATTGTACTATACTGAGTAGTATAGTAGTCATATTGTGAACCTATAGCCCTTGAACGTCAAGACTTAGCTTAGAGGCATTTGATGAGGGATAAAGTGGTTTGCGTTTTTATTCCTTCTTGGGATGCAAGAAACTTGAGGTTTTAACTTTGGAGAAACTTCGTTTTAACTTTAGCATGCCGTCAAATGTCATTTAATATTTGGTAAACTGTAGCCTCAGCATTTTGTATCCAACTTCCCATTCAATAATATAATTATAAACTACGATTACCTTTGATGAATAGCCTGCATTCAATTCAGATATTTAGCTATCGATTCATTAGGATACTGATAGAAATTTCCTGCCACCCATTAATTGCCTCTGGGTTCATCATGTAGGCAAGTTAATTGTCAATTTTTTAATCAAAAGACAGTCATTTGCACTGATTACGTGTATACGATATTTTGTCCACCAGTTTAATTTGCTTTGTTTGTGCATTGCTATTGCTTGTACGATACATCTTACCCTATATTTCCCATGTTACCCAAGATATTCAGGCCTTTTGATTTGAATACTTTCTTTGTACATACTGCTGGTTGCATATTTCGAATCCCACGAAGGCCGTGCCGATCTCGCTATGTTTACCTTTCAAAGCCGTTTGTAACCTACGGTAAGGATGCATCAAAATGTAAACTTGATTAGATCTAAGGTAAAACTTTTAGGAGATGTGAAGGGCACTTTCACAATGATGAATGACTTCAAGAGTTGTCAGTAATTCAGTGATGCCACATCTTACCTTGGTACATATAAGCATTTTTTCTGATCAATTATAGAAAATATAGAAATGATACTCTGGTAAAAAAAATAGCTGGGGGGATAAAAAAACACTGCCTTTTAGTACATTTCATTAGTCGTTCAAACTTTTTTGGATATACGTGTGGTACCTAAACAGTTATTTCCATTCATACAGTGTTGAAAAGCTCCTAAATTTTTTATTAAGACATTTAGAGTAAATGCCTTACTCTGTTAGTGCTTATGGTGTCCTTGCTGTCTACCTCCTGTAATCGGCCTGAAAATAATCCCTAACGGAAAATTTATCCATCTCTCTACTCAAAGTTTATGGAAGTCTGAGGGACAATGAGAAGTCCGTGGAAAGAAGAGGCGCTCGGTAAAATGTAATATGACAATATGGAGAAGGATAGATGGGGAATTGGTAGATCTAGCAGAGCACCTTAAGCTCTAGCAATTTACTGCCGCAGCATCATTCATTTAAGTGCAAATAACTTGCCTATTAGAAAGCTGCGCTGCACCTCATGAATTCCCGGTAGAGCAATGAATCAAATTCGTCATTGCCTGAATTGTTCACCAAATTTCGTGACCATATAAATGAAAGTAAGGAATTACATTGGTTTGCCGATAAATATCTGTATTTTATCTGTTTAAATCATATTTTTTCGTTAAGCACCCGGTGTTGCTAAATTAATTTTAAGCCATTTCATTCTCATTTACGGCAGTTTGTTTCCTGGTAGTTCCTCGCTCATCGAAATGCAGCAAGTTCCGCAAACAAGAATAAATTAGAATGGGGGTAACTAGCTCCAAGTGTTTACATGGTTTCGCGCTTTTTTATGTATTTTCCCCTCAGTGTAAAGAAAGTTTCAATTCGCGACATCTTATGCATCTAAATTCACTAAGCTCATGTTAAATGGTCCTAAGAGTCATGTTCCTTTAAGTTAATCGTGTTGAATTTTTTATTTAGGGTGTGTGCTTTTTCCTTTATACAGTACAGTGAGTATATGATGACTCACGAGTTTCGGCGCACAGGGAACTACATATATTTCACGATTTTTTCGGATAAATCCTCCTAAAATGTTTCTATATAGACAGCTGCCGGAGTAGAAGAGACTCTAATTTAAAGGTTTCGTAGTTCGTAGGAAACGATAAAAATGTTTTACATCTTATTTTATTAACGGTCATTGTTTTCTCTAGCTCTAACCCTCTTTTAATACGTAGTTTCTTTGAATTGCATGTGCTATTTTTCTTTCTTTCGTAAAAAAATATCATTCGCAGTTGCATCGAACCCTGGAAAAACTTTACCGCCTGCCATGCTAATGACAGATATTTCCCTGGAAACTTTCTTTAGTTGGTGACGAGGTTGAGGGACAAATAGAGAACCTAAGATCACGTGTTGGTGTTCCATTTTACATCGTTCATACATGACCACTCCCAGGGAAGACGTGAAATTTCGTCAATTTAGGCCTGGTATAATTGAAAGAGGAATATGGTAATTTAAACTTACCAATCAATCCATAGTTGTAGATATATTTATTTCGACCAGTTTCACTACACTTCTTCCGGAACAAGGTAATTTACGAATGAGACTTACTCCTAAATTTTCGTATTCTGGATGCTGCTAAAGAATCGCGAAACTGGTCGAAATAAATTTATCTAAAACAGTGGATTGTTGAATTTTAATATTCCTCGTCGAACATGAAATTCCACAAAATATCGGCCGTGTCTATCAGCTACACTGATATATTTGTAATAAATTAAAAAATATATATGCATTAAAACCTACGCACATGGGAACATATAATACATGGAGGCTCTTTTCAATGTATGTATCTCTATAATCTCCATAGCGGAGTGGATGCGGCTACAATCCATTCCACACACTTGCCTCGCCACCTTAATCCCCGTTGCAGGCGGGTTGGACTAGACTCGACCGGGCGATCGAAAAACTGATGTGAAATTTGGCGTCGCAAACGGTCGCAGCATAACTCATCGGATTCGCACTGTGGAAGCTTTTTAGAGTTTTCCCATATAAGTTACTTCGCGATGCTCGGCGATGCAGTTAATTATTTCTCTACATATATTTAAAAAATGACCAAAAATGAGGGTCCGCCATTTTGTTTAATATATTTGGTAAATAATGACAAAAAGTAAGAAAACTACATTAAAACAAAGATAAAAACTGTTTCATCTAGCTGCATCACTTTTTATTCCAATTCTTTACCCATAAAGGCTTAGCAAGGGCTTGATTTTGAAGACTTAGTGAGAAAATTGAGTGTAGACCATTTTTGCAAAATTTGTGCAACTTTGACCTCATGCAAATTGTTAATCGTTGAGTACTAAGGAAAATACTTTGCGTCATCGCATGCACATGTCTTTTGAAAATATTTATGCAAAGTTTCAGCTTCCTGGCTTGAAAACAATCACTTTTTGACCGTTGGCCATTTTTTTTCGATTTCAGCCCACTGTGCGGCGGTGTCTCTCCGAGGGTGTCAGCAGGTGAGTTGCTCGGCCATGTGCTTTTTTAAATCATATTCGGTTCGTTTCATGAAAAATCTTCCGATTACTGGAGCGGAACGAAGCTGCTTTCAATTTTTTTCGCGTATACTATCAAATATATGCAGTGTGAACGTATGAACGGTCACCAATTGAAATCAATTTTACACATTATATTCCGACTGTCTACTCTTTGGGGTAGGGTTTTTGAAGTGAAAAATACCTTAGTGCGCATACGTATGGATACATATACTTACAGCCAAGTGAGGAGAGGAGCTAAGAACAAAGGACTCACTTATCCGACTGTTGAGCATGTGTGGGGTCACGTACATACTAGCGCTTCGACTTAATTCACAACACTAATTAATGCATAAATATAATCTTCATATTCATATTTTCAGAAATATTAATTTAATTATTTATGTTTATTTAGAAATAATAGTGTCCTCCCCACTACCGGTCATATCCATACTGTGTTCCTCATCTGCCGACCGTGTCGAGACGGCCGCACTTTTTTTATTTTGAAGTGTTGTTACTGTTATCTCCCTGGTTATTTGGGGATGTGACCGTCAACAGAGATCATCTGCTCCATTGAGATCAGGGGAGTAGGCTGGTAGGGAAATTATTATTTTGGGAAATGAGGAAGAATGAAGATAAACCCGGCATCGGCATTTTTCTGCTAATAACGAAAAATGTCAAAAGGACCACAATTATACGTCGCATCTAACGGACGGAGTAATGCGCTTTGGAGTGCTCTCCTCACTGCACCCAAGTGGGAATCGATTTTCCACTGAAATAATCCGCCGTTTCTGGGACCCGAACCAAGGCTCTCCGAATGGGAATGCCACCATGAGGGTTAAAGTGTTCTTTTGTAGAAGCATTTTTCCTTACAATACTTCCTTCCATTCTTTATCCCTAGTGAAATTTTCCGATAGTTCAAGCTTTCAGGCCAAACATAGATAGGCAATCGCTTTTGGTTCCATATGGCACTGGATAAAATTCATATCCTAAACCGCTTTGAGGCTTATCCGTGTACCATTCTCGTATTAAACTCTCACGTCCCGCGCAAACAATCGTATTCATTGATCACACGAGGCGTTGAGACTCATGTTTTCCTCGTGTCGCGTAGCAAAATTTTCACTCCACAGGTTTCCTGCATTCATAACCCTCGGGACGTGCTCCGAATCGCGCATTCGAAACTTTTTTCCTTGAGATTTTCGACCCTTATTATTCTCACAGAGGCTTTTTCGAGTCCGCTGTGGCCAAACTCTCACTCTCCGACGCGGTGAAAGCGACGATCGGTCGGTGCTGCGATAATAAAAAAAATACGCTCCCGGGAAAATGTCGACGGCCGCATTCACGTTGGCAGCGAACGAAACTTATACGCGGGGCTCGATAGACTTTGTGCTCACGTCGAAAACAACGGATCGCGCTTTGTATCTCCACGCTTGTCATCCTGAACGAACATTCACAAGTGACCTTGCCGCGCGAATTTTGCGTACTATTGTGCCGTCATGCTAGAAAAAATGTTTCTTCACGCCATATTGAATGGAAGCTTCCGTTTCGAGATTCACATCTACACCTTTTTAACCTCCGCATCTCAGCCCGCAACTTTCATTGCGAACCTGTTACATACACGTTATTTCAGTCTATTGCCTTACGCTCCTCATTTTATCGCCTACATTCCGTATTCAATAGCCTCTTCTCAGTCACTGTCCTTCATCTTTCCTTTCCGCAAATTATCCTCGTATTACGCCTGAAATAATCTCTTCTTTCCTAACTTCTCCAGCGTTGTTGCTTTCTATAGTCCATTGTTATTTTAGGTATTACTTTTTATGTTTGTTATTAGTTTATTGAACCAATGTAATGCTGTTTGTGTCTTGCCAATTAAAAAGTTAATCAATATTATTTAGGAAGATACACTTTCATTTTTCCTACTGCTCTCACGTTATTCAATTTCAGCTGCCCATTCTTCCTTGATATTAGTTGGATAGTAAGAAGATGCTAAATTCGTTTCGTTTTTAACGGAGACTTGAATCTTTCAGCACTCAATGTGTGCTTGGATCTTGTTTCTTTGGTTGTATAACGATATTACTTTGATTGTGCTGAAAATTAGGTGTACGATTCAAAATTATCCCCCGCTCAAGTAGCATTAAATATCAAGTTTTGAAATTTTCGGGTTTAAATCACTTTTGTGTCTTCATATTTTTCTCTTCTTGTCGTTTTCCGAGCGTAATGGCATTGTAACTATCCGGTTTGTTGCATAAAAATATGCTCATTGTGGATTGCCTCTATTTTCTATTTCCGACTTGTAGGCATTGAGTGGTGATTCCCTCATTGAAAATGTTTTGTAAATAGTAATGCATTACCTGTAATTGGAACGATGACATGGTGGAATTGTGGATAGAAAGTGAGTACGGCTTTTGATCTAGAAGTCATGGGTTAAAATCCGAGTAATTATTCTGGTCACTGCGAAATGAACCCATTTTGCATTCTTTTCCGGATGCAAGGACGCTCAGGAGAATCGTTGTCAGCACACGGAAAAAAACTTACTTTCATTAACTTTTTTGTGCCTATTTCACTAACCGCAGGACTTAAAACGTGGTGAGTCTAACCTAACAGATTAAAACATCCTTTGGATGAATCACTCTAATGTAATCATTTGCGCACCTTCGAGGGCTATATTAATCTCCTATAGCTCACTCGCTACTGAGGGTAGTTTTTCATTCGTCAGTACATACATCAAGTCTGCTGGATAAAACTTAGTTCATTCCCAATGCCCACTCTTCTTAATTCTAGATGAAATTATACGAACAACTTTGAATTACAGTTCACTGAATGCTTCTCCTGTTTATAGTATGCCGACCTGGTAAAACCTGATACTTGTTCAATCAAAGGAAATTTCACACCACGGGTTTATTCGTAAGACGATGTCTAACAAAAATTAGTCCAGATTTTGGCGATTTATGCTTTTTAATGAGGCGAGAAATGAGGCTTGTGGAAGTAGCACTAAGAGTGGTTATAATTGGGAATGTTTCCATATAATTGCTTTGATTTTGTCAATTTGAGACCCCCATTTTGTTAGTTTGGTAGAGTCGAGTTCCACCATATTCGAGTGATTTCATGCAGTTAACTCATGTAACACGCTAGCTAAAGTTTAAAATTTCTGTTAAGCTAGTATTATGATGCTTTTATAAACATTTAGAGAATTTCTGTGGCTCGGCTAGTAATTCTTTATGCTCAAAGAATCCTTATTTTTTTAATTCCTTAATCATGTTCATCTGTCCGTCTTCTTTTTCTAGGTTTCCGGAAAGTGTAATGCCTACCAAATTCCCTACCTTTATTTCTTTCTATCGGTTTTCAAATCTCAGTGTAAGGTTCTATAGTTTCTTTACTCAAAAATGAAACAATTATATTTTATATATTTGCCTTAGGTAAAACATTGTTATAACTTGAGTTTTCTGCGTGGCATTCAAAATTTAGGTGAAAATTATATTTAAATGTGTTTTCAAATGCTTGAATTGGTGTGATACCTTGGTATTTATTTGCATCTATTAAAATAATATTAAATGTATTATTTCGCGTTAAGAAGAAAATTTGTACACATGTAATCGATTGATTACCCTACACGAATTATGAATCACTTCACAATAGATCAAATATATCACGAGTTATGTGCAAAACGCTAAGTGTTAAATTAGCATCGAATTGTAAAAAAAAACAAATCGGTAAAATGCAATTTTTTCACTTTACTCTATTGACATCACTAATAAGAACATGTATGCAGTATCACGCAAATATATTCATAGAAAAAAATCGCTCCAGCTATCTTAGGAAAATCCGCCTGTCAGGTAGCAATCGGACTCTTCGAATATGAGATTTTTTCCTCCCGGGGAAATCCAGCTGGTGGTTTTAAGCTTAATCGCGGTGTAAGATAAAACGGCGCGGTGCCGTAATTACCGTATGAGGTGTTCCTATTCCGGTGCAAATGCCGGTCTAGATGACACTCTTAAAATACATTTGAATGTTTGCTGTTGAAGTAGTCAAGGTCTTCATTTTTTCGCTAATTCAGGCAAAACGGAATTCGGCGCCGTCGGGGTAAAAAAGTTTTAATCCCACCGATGGCACCTCTCTCTCTGCCTCCCTCTCTCTCTCGCTCTTCTGGGTGTAATGAAATCCCCTCCGAATCCTTCCCCGCGCGTCTTCCCTTCTTTGTTTATCGCGGGAGAGTTGGTGTGCTCTCTCTCTCTCTGCGGGCAACAGGTTCCCCGTCTCACAAGCCCCTGGATGCCCCTGCCGCCGTCGCGCCAACTTGCTTCCTTCCCCCCCACCTAACACCTCTTCGTCTTAGCCTCTCCCCATCACCTCCACGTTGAAACCCCGCCTGTCCTCCTTCCCACAGACCCTCTCTTTCTCTATACTCTCTTGACCAAACCCCTTCCTTACCTCACCCTGTTTCCCCTTCCCAGCTGAACCCATCACTCCCACTCAAGAAATCCTTCCCGCGGTCCCCTTTAGCTCCTCCGCGCGCGTTGCGTTGCATTCCACTCCCTCCGCCGTGCCGCCGAGGAAGACGCGCGTTAAAGAATTCCCTCCCTCTCACGGCGACACAACTGAGCGCTGAGTCATCGGCTGAGTTCTGCCTCCGAGGAATGAAAGAGGCCTCCTCGCTCACTTACACAATGGTTGAAAACATTCAACACTTCTATTGTGCGCGGCGGCTGGCTAGTGTAGTTGCAGAGGTATTCAAAGGCTCAAGGCTGTGCGATGTGACCATGAGTAGTTATCTTTCTACATCAGGCTAAGGTACATGGAGGCTACACGCTTGGCATAGATTACTTGAAAAATCAAGCGAGTCAGATCACGCGAGTTTCAGTACGACACGGAGGACATTTAGGGCTAAAATATCTTTAGGACTGGTGGAAGTGACAAAATAAGAGAGATACACTGCCGAACTGTTTGGCACATACATACAAAAAGTCCTTCTTTCCACCCACCATTAGTGATTGTAACAAAAACATCGTGACGCACATCGTTAGCATACAACAAGCATGAGGCACATCGTTAACATACAACTCACTTCTGCCCTCTCCACCATCCTTTTCCCTATCCCCTCCCCTTTCATGGCTGATGTTCTAGCACCCCCTGCCACAGGCCTCTGCGGCGACTCGCGGGTTAGTAAGTACATAGATGTAGATAGGTGCTTACTAATTTCTGTGAATATGCTTACCTCTTTCCAGCCCATTGCATTAGATTGCTAGGCAGCAGATGCACACAGCGCAGTGTTATTTTATGCATCCTATGTGCCCGACATTATCCAACTTTATTTTGCAAACTCCTCATCCTCTAAGTGCCTGTCCCTCTGGGCAGTTTCATTTCGAGGGGGCAACTGCAAGAGTTCATACATGGCTTTGAATGATTCATCTCTGGGAAAATGGCCAGTGGCAACAAGGTAAAGCCCTCGTCTGCTAATCCGGGGGTCGCGGGTTCGAGTTCCGCCCGGGTGCATTCTTCGACACTCAGGATATGGGTGTTTGTGTTCGTCCGTTGTTACATATCAAAATACGCGATGTAAAAGATTAGTAGAGTTGTTTGTGGAATTTTGGAAATGAATAAAAATAAAGTCAAATGTTGACGGACTGCCGTGGCCAAATATGGTCAAAGTAGAAAAGGATTCAAGATAGAGAGGTGGCGTTAATCGAGGAATTGATCATCACAATAGTGTATTACGAGCAACTGGCCCCCTATCACTCATACAGGTCTATTTCCGTTGCAAGTATGTGTTAGTATTATTTATACATTGAAAGCTTTATTTTTAAAGAATTTACCTGGTTATATATCTCAATATATCTGTTTTGTGGTGGTCTTTTACGCTACAGTTAATTTGTATTGTTTTAGTATTGCTACTTAGGTAGGAATACATTTTGTATTTTTACCTCTTTGGTGTTACATTTTTCTTAGGATTTTCTTTATTTATTCATTTTTTATTTATTGTGTTAACTCCATATTCTCCCAGGGTTTCAAACTCCAATTGGGAGGCCCTGGATTAAGGGGCAAAGAAGGAGAAGAGATTATTAGAGATGAGTAGAGCTATCGGGGTCCAAGGAAGTAAGAATTGGATAGGTAAGAATGGATTACTGCTACGCACCGATTTTCGGATTGATGGATTAATTAATGGAATGAAGAGAAGAATGTGGCGGCTACAGTCGACCAATCGATGAACTAATGATTGAACGATCCAGAAGAGGTGTCGCTGGCTTCCGACGCACAATCGAATGTGAAGTGCGACTCATTTCGCCACATGTTTTCAGTCGTCGTATCTGCTTTTGGCGGTTACCTTTTAGGCCGACTATGTATTTTTTTGACGCACGGTCATCGCCGGCCACTCCCTGCCAATGGGCGTCGGTCACCCTTCCTCGCGTGAACTGCCAACCACCCTCCAACACGAGCATCAATGAGATCGTGCCCGCGCCGAGAGTGTGAAATACGCGCGTAATAACGGCGTGGTAATTGAAGAGTTTACCTCCCCCACCCAATCCCCCCATCCACCCTACACACACACTTTGCGCAATAAGGGAGATCCTTAGGGAGGGTGGCAAGGGGTGCGGGGCGAGAGGAGAAATGGCCAGCCAGCCAATTGGCGATCGCGCGCGCTCTCCTCCGCGGAGAGAGGCGAGTACAGCGTGTGGTGCGGCTAGGCGTCCCGCGCCCGTCCGAGAGTGAACAGAAACCTCGCTCTGCTCGAACGGGATCGATAGAGGTTCAACAGTTTGTGTTGTTCGGACCCCATTCTCTGGGATGGGCCACCACCTCGCGACACTCGTCAAAGAGAGTTCGACTCAACTCGAGGACGAGAACAAGATCTCATCTTTCTAATGGTATCAAAATTATGATACAAAATTATTAAAAATTATATTATGCATTTTCTTCTTCTTATTTCAGGAAATATAGGTCAAACATGTTGAATTTTTTAAAATTACTCTTTGCCAACGTTTCGCATTTTTATATATGTTTCATCAGGGCTACAATAAAAATATTGGGCGTTATTTCATCAATGGAATATTGTTTACAATGCTTATTTTCTTCTTCCATTGATGTAAAAACGCCCAATATTTTCATTGTGCCCAGATGAAGCTTAAGTATATAAAAATGCGAAACGTTGTCAAAGAGTATTTTTTTAATTCAACTTATTTGACCTATAGCTCCTGAAAGAAGAAGAAGAAAATACGCAATAAAAAAAGAGATCATGAAAACAAATAATCTAAAAATTATATTAAAATATGATTGCCTGCCCCGATGGTAGCGGGATAAAGTCCTTGCTTACCAACTCAATGCGCAAGGGTTTGAATCCCACCTGGGTGGGATTTTCACCTCCTAGAGCATGGTACGTCCATTGTCATTTGTTAAAACGCCTGACGAATTGGCGGCCTCAAGGGGCATCCCCACCCCTAAAACCCGGTGTATTTCTTTGTCATAGACCTTAAATTAAAAGCATTAATTATTTTGTTGCTTTTTTGCTATTGAAGTTTTGGTTTATATTATAAAACAGTTAAATTTTATAAAACTAAAACGGATTTTAAAACCACAAGCTAAATGCGAATGTAAATCAAAAAAATTTTGGAATTCGTTGAAACTTGCTCTTATTAGTATTACTCTTAAGTCTATGCTCCCCGGTCGAAAGTTTTTACTAAAATATTTGATCGGTTGGGTTTCAAATAGGAGGAGGTTTATTTTTAAATGCGTACTTTAATCGATGCTCTTAATGACTGCTGATTACCAATTATGACTCTGTGATTAGGTACCTATTAAATTATCAATTAAATTCATGATTACTTATTAACGTATGGTTCCGAATCTATCTTTTCTCCTCTTAAATCTATGTTCGAGATCGAACGGAATAATCTGAGCATTGCTTTACTGGTGCGAATATTGGTTTCTCATGTCGTGTCCACTTTATCTTTAGTGCATTTGCTGACCATTCCTATGCATTGCTTTGTATTTATAAAATAAATAATTCAATGTAGAATTTCTTTGTAGTCAAATGCTTTTCTTAGCAAAATCTACATGCTCTAAATTTAGGTTTTCTCTACCATTTTTTTCTGGAACGGAGACAAAATAGATTAAAAATTCAAGTTTGTGTTTGTGTATGAATCTTATTTTATGCCTAATTAACAATTTGTTCATGATTGATTATTTACTTTACATTTTTTATTCAAAAATGCCTCTGAAAGATTAATTTTCGAATACAGAATCAACTGAATGAGAAATTTTTACAGATACCAAAATTAATATACTCGTATCACGGTATTTGCAAAAGTTTCTCGTGCGATGAACGTTGTTGAAGGTGAAGTACTGCAACGTTACAGAGGGAAGTTTTTTATTATTCATTTTCGTATTATATGTAGGAAGTAATAACGGTTAAAAATCATTAATCATGTACTTTCCCCCTGTGCGTTCGTACTTCAAAATAAATGCAAGGAACCTACCCGAGACTCGTCAATGAGAGCACTTAGAAATTTTTTGCCGATCCTGTTGAAATCGTGGGTAGTATCACCACGCAGTATCGTAAGCGGAAGGTCGTGGAGGAATTCCCCGGAAGAGCGCTCGAAAGAGATAGCCATGGGCGAAGCAATTTTCCTCTTCTTCCGGAAATGATTAAAACCACCCAAAACCGAGGCACCTTTTTGGGAAATATATAACTCTAATGGACTTAGATTACATATTTGTGAGTTAAATTTGTCCTCCCAGCTTTCGCGTAGAATCTCCAATATATCCAAATAACTTGATCAGCTACAGTAAATCTTAGCGTGGGAAACTATAGTTTCTTCACTTCAGTAAGTCTGCTCTTGTCCTTGAGGACTGACAACTTATATCTCCGTCTGTTAGGAAACTGATGACTGCAAGTACAGAACTAAATTGAGCAGCTCAGCAGGTTAAAGGTAATATAAACAGGAATTTTTCTTGATTTATTCGTAAGCTGCAAGTTATTCGCACCTAATTAATTTAAACTATGCTGGTGAGTATTGGTGAGCGATCGATAAAGAAGAATTGGGCTCAAAGAATAAATGTTGAGGAAATAACTCAGTTTTTTTTAAATAACAATGAATTATTCACTAAGAAATATATTAAAATGTATTATCTTGGCTGAAATCAGCTACACGAGTATATTAGATGGAAATAATTTAAAGCATTTCATGAGCAATTAAGTTCATTGACCGTTCAGCTGGTGACTTAGTTATGATGGCTGGCATTTTGTATGCCCATCAACCAGGGGTGGACACGGATATGGCAATATGGCATTAGTACACAAAAAAGTTAACGATTAAATTGAGTCGGTAGAGTCACGGTGTACGCCAGAGTACGTAGATACTGAATTTGATACTTAAGAAATTTCCTACTCTCAGTGACCATGATTACATGTATAGTTTCACAGCCAGGAGAGGATTTTAGGTCTCTGAATGTCCCTCCAATAATCTGCACAGAATCTTATGATCCAGAGAATCATATATTTTCGTAATATATATTTATAAAAGTTTTGCCAAAAGTCAATTTGACTCGATACGTTAGAGTGGGTAATCAGCAGTTCTGGTGGGAGATATATTATCACTTTTATGAAACTCAGGACCAAATTTTTTCAGATGGCTAGAAAAGTTTATAAAAGAATTTGAGAACCTTTACCTTTTATTATCGAGACCGAGAAAATTGTGACAACCTATAATTCTTCTAAACCAAAATTTTTATATTATTTTTTCCTCACAGTAGATAGTTGTTCATTAATATGGAGATGCATTCAACCGTTTGTCAGCATCCGCTTACATCATTTTCCTGGAAGACAAACGCAGAATGTTAGCTCCGTTGCAATATCTGTGTTCATGGCCTGGTGCCAAGCCTACGTGCTGATTCATGCGTCGTTATTGAAGCTTTTTGTCATGAGCACCCGATTCCCCAGCCCTGGGACTGCGATGCATGCACTGTCTGGCCTATGTGGTACCCATCACTGACCTTTTACGTACAAAACAGTTCGATGAGGTCGCCCGCGCTTTCGCGCCACAGACGGATTCCCTCGCCGCAACCTCTTTATTTTCCATTCAACCATTATCCTTGTGTCGCTCCAGACTCCGCGGCTTTCTCTACGCTGGCTCTCCATCACCCTTCAAATGTGAGGTAAAGATGGTCCATTGGAGATGTTTTCGTGTGAGTGCTATTTGAATTTGGCGAAACGATGTTTAGTTCGCTGTTCTCCGTAATCAAGCATTTGTCCACTTCCAGCTGTAATGGGCTTCCAATTCTGGAGCAAGAGACTACAAGGTTCCCGGTTGCGGTGGCTGCTAAATTGCCCATTATGGCTTGAGTTCCATGGGCGGAGATGCGTCTTGCTCACTTGCAGTGTGGAGTAAAATTTCGATCACGGGCTAACGTTCAGTTTAAAAAAAGTAGAATGGGTCTGGAGAGGGATTAAGCAAGTATTCTGAATTGAAAGGGAGATATTGAGAAAGTACCATGGATGGGACGGAGGAAAGTTGGAAAGTGGGAATATGAGGAGCAAGAGTTTATGCATGAAACACTAATTTTGTTTGGATATTCTTACGGGTCAATTACTGAATTTCGGCCAACCTTTCTATGATCGAGTCGATCATCGTCATCAGGGTAAGTGAAAGATTGTGAATGAAGAATGAACTTACAAATTCCGTAAAAGTAGAGACGATACTGAAGACCGTTTTGTGAGGTAGAATGGTTGATAAGTGAATTTAGTGAATGGAGGGATAGAGTGAAAAGAGATTGTAAGTGTGCTGGGCTACTGAGAAAAATCTGGGGTAGTGAATTTTGAAAGAGGAAATATGGGTAGCAATGATCCATGAAAACCCACTGTGACCGCTAGAGCACCAACTTATAATAATTACCTAACTTATTTTGTGAAATGAGTTTTTTTTCACTGCATGTGACTCAATTAGTTCCTACAAGTTAAATCAAACAAAAAGCATGAATACCTATGGGTGCATCGTGAAGGGAACAAGTAATTGAAAATGCAGGGCGGAAGTCAATAGTCGAATAATTGAAATATGTGCTTACACCTGTATTTAGTATAAATGAAATTTTTATTTTGCTAACGAATATTTGATTTTTCGAAAGGAAGCGTGCATCGAGATATTTTATTCATGCGTTTACCTTTCTTCGTATGTAATTGTAAGGGCTCGAAGAATATGTTGCTTAATGATTTGACAAGTGTATTTATTTTAGATGGTGTATTAATATATTATGGTTCATTGAATCGAAGTAAAGAGAAACTTGAATCGAGTGTATTTCTTTCTTCAAACGTAAAATGGTTAGGTAAAACCTGCTTCAATCATGTTCTAATAGAGATGCTCGAACTTTGTTTATTCGTGGTAATTTCGTAATAATCTCACAATTGACTAGGGTATGGAACACGGTGGTGTTCTACTAAGGAGTGTGTGTCGCTACTTCTACATAGCATTTAAATTGATATCAAATGAAACATTATCGTATTACTTCAAAGCCTCAGCATTCGATTAGATAAAAATGTGAAGATTAGATAAGTCCACATGGGTAGCGGATTCATACCTTTAATGCTTTCTACGTGTTTTTGAAGAATGATTGGGTTACTTTTTTTACATAAAAGTAAATATTTCCTCTCCCATATCATGTTTCAACGGTGGGAACGGTTATGATGGTGTATGTGATGTAAGAGTTATGAAATTTCATTGCGTAAGCGAAATATCAAGATGAATCATTCTCAAGCTAGGTTACGATGATGGTAATAATTATGACATTTTGATCGCAGAGATGCCATAGGCAATCGAAATCCACTGTACTATTAAGTATTTATGTAAAATTTAAACTAAAACTGAAAATATATCATTTATGTCTTAGAAGTTGTAGGAATAAATTGATGTTCATCATCGATATATATTTTATTGCTGAAGTATAGCTTTATTTTATTTAGTTTAAAAAATATTTTTTGCATTATCTTCTGCCAGAAAGGCGTCAGATGAGGTTTCTCTGACAATGTGAGTAATCGAATTTTCGCATTCAAAATTAGGGGATGTTTTGGTCTGAAATAGTTTTTCTTCCCAGAGGTCAATGTGGGACTTATGGCGTTCTTCCTATTTATGCACATACCTAAATGAAAAGTTGGGTGCCTACTTAAAGTGCTTGCCATAGCCCGAAACTATGTGGCTATCTCTCTCGGATTATCGTAGCATGTTCATAACAACAACTGTAGATGCCTTGGTTGTGATTCATTTCACAGGATTCGTTTGTCTCTATCAGTACTTCGAAGAGCGGATTGACTTTTAATATGCGAGTGATATTAATTAATATTTTGAGCCGGGCCTCTTATAATCAGTAATTTATTTTCACAGGAGAATTAAATCTATGTAGGGTCAATCCATAACAAGTGGTCCAACTCTGGCAGGTCGATCATTTTAGAAAAATGTATATTTTGAGCGTTTATAGCCTTACCTATATCTTGAAAGATCTAAACCATGTTTATTTGACTTTTTGTAGTTAATATTTGGCGGCCATTTTTCAGTCTCAGTGCAGAGCATTTTCTGCATTTGCAAGCTTGGTGTTCTAAATTCTAAGGTAAACTTCAATTTCTCAGCTGTAGTTATTTTTAGGATAATGAGACAAAACTCGTATTCTTATGTATTTCAGGGGCTACTTTTTATGTTTCTAGTAACCTGGAATAACATATGCCTCATTATGGACTTTATTACCGAATTTTGATATTGGAATAGATAAAATTGCCATTTTCTGGAATTATTGTAGTGGGAAACAATTTGCCAAACTCTTCAAATTTTTAAAAAAGTACTCTTGAACTAATGTTTGTGATCAAAATAATTTTGAGTCAGGAACTAGTGTACTTTTCTTTTACAGGGTTGTAAAAATATAATTTTCAAACTTTTTTTTGTTCATCTCTGGCGGGCAGTGGTTTACAAATCTGAACTTTTCATGAAATAAAGGACCAACAATAAGATAAATATATAGAGTATACTGTTTGAATTTGAAATTTGTCTGGTTACGAAGATACAGTTGTGTAAAAAATACAAAAATTCAGCATTTTGGTGAACAAGCACCTACAATTAAAAGCACGCATATTAAAGTTGATCATGATACGTGAAAAGCTATTGAATATTATTTAAAGGTATATTTTACTGCTACAATTGTAAGCTGTAGGTAGGTATACATTTAAGAAAACGATCACTTTTATGATATTGATAGAATTTTAGGTTGTTCGTTCGCAGGTTTCCGCGGCGTTGGTCTGATGATATAAGCATTTTTCGGGTGACGTCCTCGTATGTTGTTTAGGATCAAAGCAGTTTTGCCAGCTTTCCTGCTGGCGTCCTCAGGTGAAGGATGAGGATGCCTTCACCTAAGGACGCCAGCATGATAGCTGGCGAAACTGTTGTGATCATAAACAACATACGTCGACGTCACCCGAAAAATATTGATATCATCAGAATTTTAGATTTTTCGCTCACTATTTTCACTTCCATGTCGCTCCACCGCGAGGCTTCACTCTAAAAATTAGTTGGTGAGAGTCACTCTATCCAATTAATGCGTCAAATATTGAGAGTATGATTATTCACTGATATTTTAATTGTTTCCTTATTAACACCGTAATGAAAACACTTATCTAACTAATTATTTCAGCGAGGAAACACTACTTATTTTTTTCTTGCCACGTTTTGGAGAAAGGAGGTCGAGGTCCAAGACTGCAGCCCTTAGGATGCACTGTCGATTATCTCTAGCCCAACTTATTGATTAAATTGTATTCTACCAATCCATCGCGGCAAGTCCATGAACAGTACCTTTTCTCCAACATGTTCTCCATAAAACTATTTATTTTCCAATATTAATCTCTACTCATCTCTTGCCTCCTGTCATGACGTTCAAAATTGGTATTCATCTCCTTCTCCCACGCTCACCCCACATTTTCCTTTTTATCACTACCTTCAGCATGCCCTTACCCCGCAAGACCACCTTCGACAACTTTTTCTGCCATCTACGAATTGCCATAGCTCGGTAACTAAGTAACTACAACCTCATAGTCATTAAAAAAAATGCTTAAAATCAACTCTCCTACCTCCTCCAGAAGTCAACTCAGCTCCTCCTGAAATTCCCTTTGTAATTGTCTACCGTCGAAAAAAATGAGGGTGCGCAATAGGTCCACACAGACTCTCTGGCAGGTGCCTCTAGCGGCGTTAGTTTTCTCTTGATGCTTGCGAAATTTTTAATGGTCACTCTTTTATGCTAAACGTACATTTCTATAATGAGAAAATATAAACGACACCAATACTTTCCATGTAAAACCGTGAGGTGATATCAGTGACGGCCACCATGTTGTCGAAAATGAGGTTTGACGTTGATCGACGGTTGACAAAAGTTACAGACTTTTACCCTCCTGGGCCTAAAAACAACAGGAGTACACCGCATACCGTCCTTCTTTGTTATCAGTATTACTTGTTTTTAATCAGTGCGCGCCATCGCTTTATGGAGTTTTCATTTTAACTGCAAAATACTTAGAACAAAATGTTGTCGTTGCCATAGCTCGGCAATAGATGAGTTGCGACCCACTTGTTCATAAAGAAAAATGCTTAAAATCACCTCCCTTACCTCCTCCAAAGTTAAGCTGATTCTTCCTGAAACACCCTGTGTAAGCGACTTTGGACGCTTATTTTACGTACAACCGCTTACCTCTGTCCTAAAATTGTCGACTGTCGATAAATAAGGGTAAAAGTGAACATTAGGGGCTCACTGACGTTTTCCTCTTGCGGCGTTTAATTTCCCTCGAGGTTCAGAAGGTTTTGATATTCACCCTTTCACGCTAGACGCACGTTTCCACCGTTAGAAAATTTAAAATATTTCAATCCCGACGGCGCAAAAAAGTTGTATTACTGTAAGGTGAGCTCATCGCCGGCCGCCATTTTGTCCAAAGTGAGTTATAATTGCTTGCCAATGTCCATTTAGGCCGCATGGAAGACAATTGGTGTTTTTCGAAGGTCGGCAGAAGTTACAGACTTGCCTTAGCGGTACCGAGAGAGGATGGCATTTTCAAGTTAGGTTTGTGGATAGTTTCCACTCTATCCCTTCTTAATATCCTAAAAATCTTGTTGGATATATCCTCATGTTTTTCTGTCTATTAAGATAACCCTCACAATCCTTTTCATCACCAACATCTCAAAATCCTTAAGCGCACTCTCATACCTTTTCCGAAGCACCCAGTTTCCTAGCCATGAAGCGCTACTTTCCATATTTGGGCTATTCTTTATATCAATGAATTTTTGCTCAACTGTCCTCTCCCCATTCCCCCCACGCTTCCTTTGCCAGCCTTCCTACGTGTACATTCTTGCTACTCTACCCATTCACATCAAGAATATTCCCAAGATGCGGTAACTGTTACAATCGCTGAATTTTTTACCCTCCAATCGTTAAATTCATTCTTACCTTCCTACCTCCGGAGGTTTTGATCACCTTTTTTGTAGATGGCTAATATTTATACCAAGACTTTTGCACTCTGCCTATTACGTGCTCATCATCGACTACAGCATCTTGGCTAACCAATACTTGATCGTCCGCAAACCAAACTGACATTTTTTTTACCTACCCTCCAAATTTCATCCTCCCGTCTTACTCTTCTTATGCTCTCTGATTATTTCCTTAATCCATACGTTAAAAAAATGACGATAGTGGAAACCTCTGTCTCTAACCATAGCCTATCTTTGCCCCCGTCCTGATTCACCTTTCGCTACACTTATCAGTTCCGTCTATTTCCGATAGTGATTTCGAATGAGCCGTGTATCCCTCAAACCTTGCATTGACATTTGAATTCGATGGCATTAACGTAATTGTATTAACTCCATTAAGCGCCCACTTTAAATCCACGAAGCAAACAAATGCATCTAGGATGTATTCTATATTTCTTTCTATTATCATCTCCTTTTTAGCATTCTGCGTTTTTCTCCTCTTCGAAATACAAGCTGATCGTAACCTAATCGTGTTAACTATTATCTTCTTGGAACTTTCTTCTGGTACTTCTTAGAACCACGCGCAGCATTAAACTTATGGGGCCATGGTCCTTAAAATATTTTGCTCTACTCATCTTCGGTTCTTCAGCTATGATTTTTATACTGTATTCAGATGGATGACGAATCATTCCAGATTTTTTAACGGCCGTCCAGGTTTATCTTCCCTCCCCTATAAAGACGTCATGGACATGGTATTTGTAAACTATCCGTCTTGCAGCGTCTTGAAGGTGCCATCTCAGTTCTGAATTGAGTTATATCTGAAAGATAAGAGTGACTCCTTTTTGCTCGTGGATGAATTTTTGCTGCCGTTTTCAGTCTGGGATATCAAAGTTAAGCTTATCTCGGGAAAGTTTGGATATACTGGTAGCCAGTCCCGGATTAATGATACATGCCGACCATGCATTGCTGGCCAATATTCTCAGAAATCTAAACACTTTCATCATCCATCATGATAGTGAATGGGGGGGGGGGCTCGCATCTTACGTCTTGAAATGACAATCACTCCCTTGTGTTTATCGTGCTTTCCTCATGACTCCACAGAGCATATCGTCGCTTCCTTGCATGCATATGACCTCAAAAGAGCTGCGTGATCGAAATACTTGAGCGGTCTAGTTTCCTCGGAGCTAAGCTCTTGCGTACTGAGTTCGTGTACAACCTTCTGAAAAATATTAAAGTAACCCAAAGCGTACCACATCCATCATTCTGTGAATTGTGACTCAAGGTCCACTCCTGAATTAAATGGTTTTATCCTCTAGTTTTTCCATTTATAAAGGGGTGAGTCAAATACTTCCTCCAAATTGGGTCGAAATTAGCTTCCCATTACTATTATCCGTTGCAAAAGATATCACAATAGTCAAAGATGCAAGTTGACAAAACCTGATTATTTCACAAGTCTTTAAATAAATTCGCTGCCATTCTTCGATCGCAGATGTTTTCTGAGGATATTTTAATTTATCCCTCATCAAAGTCACGTGCTCTCACTGCTTATCCGACGCGATAAGCAGTGAGAGATATTTTGCCGAACGGATAGGTATGGGAATTCGTTTTTCCCCCGAACAATAAGGGACTATAATAAATGCTAGGCGTAATTTCAATTAGCGTGTCCATTTTATATGTAACGGCTGGTGTCCTAACACCCCCCGCCACACGCCTATTGAGGCGGCTTGCGGGGTAATATGTAGATGTAGATGTAGATATCTGGAAATCAAATCCTTATTTCAGCGTCACATAGTGAGAAAAAGAGCCCAGCAGGTCATCTTCTACGTCATCCGCTGTTACGACTGCTTTTAGAGGCCTATGTTTTTTTTACGAAGGGAAGTCTTATGACTCTATCCCACACCAATCCGCTAAATGGAGATGGGCACTGCAAGGCAATGACTTCACTAGCTTTTTTTCCCTTAACGGCTTATAAACATATTGTAATGGGATATATTAATCGTTGTATAAATAGTTATCCAATCCAGGTCTTTGTTTAAAAAATGAATAGCTCTGAAGATCTTTCAATCATTCTATTTCCATATGAACCAGTTTTAAGCCAAATTAGGCCCTCGTAGTGTTGTAATTTACTCAAGGTTATACGTGCCACGATGAAAATCTCTCTCTAAAAACTGGAAGAGTAATCGGTTTATGTTAATTGAATCGTTTATCGTGAATAATTCACATGAATGCATGTTTTTAGGGTAGTTCCTTCATGAAAGTTACTATGTAACTTACTGGTGTCCTAACACCCCCTGCCTCTCGCCCATGTGGCGTCTCGCAGGGCAGCATGTAGATGTACTGTTGGTAAGCAATGCACTTATGCATACGAGGGAGACACGACGACAATTCCGGGGGCAGAAAAAGGAAAGCCAATGAAATACTTCATTTACGGTGGACCAAATTATTCTAATACTAACCACGTGTAAAATAATTTCATACTATTGCTCTCTTAAAAATTAGGGGCAGACTCCGTTATCGAAGGTGTAATCCGGTATATAAGGAGGGTAGTACAGCACCGTTCCACGACTGAAATCGGAGTTTGGTGTCATGACAACATTGATTTTTGTCCGGTGATATTTTATTATCGTCTTTCCTTCTTTCGGCTTTGGGGCTTATTTTCAAGGCTACTTCGTAAAATGCTGCAGGTTCACGTAGCGTGGTCACATTTGTAATTTTGGATTTGATCATGAGGTGTGTACAGTGTTGTCGGCATCGAATACTACTCATCGATTCTTTTTCACCGTGCCACATCCTTTTCACAATCGATCATCGCACATGTGAGGAGAAAATTTGATGCATTTTTGTTGATTGGTAGAGTACTGATAAAATATAGCAGTGACCAGGTTCTCCACCACGAAAAAGGTCGGTGACATGATGCCGAACCCAAAACAATGGATTCCTGGTACCATGAGGGAGGGAGTTTACAAAATCAATTGTATGTACTTGCGGGAAGTCCTACGTAGGCCAAACCGGGAGAGCGATTTCATTCGGAGTAAGGGAACACCAGAAGAAGCAGTTCTGTCTCTCAGCTGTCGCCGAGTATGCCTGGTCTCAGCCTGGCCATTCAGTATGCTTCAAGGAGATCAAAGTCCTAAGCAATGAAACTTATTACTTCCCCCATTTGATATGGAAGCTATCGAGATAACACCGTAAAACTTAAATGGAGATGATGATTGCAACCTCAGTACAATACGGAAGAGAGTTTTGGCGCACCGAGGAGTGAGCGAAAATAAAAATGGCGCAAAAAGTGTTTTTGGAGCCAAAACTGACTGCCAATCGGACGCGACCCCTCTGCAATTATAAAAATCTGGCCAAAATTGCAGCGAGAGCATCTTCGACCTGAATACGCCTCCAGGATAGGAGTGGAAACGTTGTCTTGAAAAGCAACGACCCGACTGGAATCCCGGATGAAGAAGATGGAATATCAACCTGCACGTCGCGGAAAACTTCGAGAGAGCGTTCCTCATTTGCAGTATTTTTTTTCATTACCATTTTAATTGCAAGCAGGATTGTGGCTTTATTTCAAAGTTTTAACGGTACATACATATTACTTCCCTGTATAAATCTTTACGAATCACACTTGGGTTGTTCAAGGCAGTGAGTGGCACTACTAGTGTGTGGCTATGCGAATCTCGCACCGCACCCTGCTACGGATCTCACATCTAGTTGGCCATAAATGATGCGAATGACCTCAACAGATGCCCTTCTCCCCTTATGCTGAAGATTCTCCCTCTTACAATTAGAATCTTTACCTCTTGGTTAACATCTTCGTGTTTACACATTCCATATTATTAGTGCATAATGAACTATGAATGTGGCAAATATACAGTGAGGAGTGAAGTGCTTGATTCCCAATTGAATGCTTCCAAACTCATCATATAATTCTCTTTCTGAGTACGAAAAGTTGAAAAGCCTTATAATTGGTCACGGGCCTTGGAAACGGGCTGTTTTTATCTAATTTCTTCCATTTGGCCATTTTATATGCTTATCCTTTTATTCCATTCATGCATTGTTTTACCATTATCTCTGGTACTCTGAAGACTTCTACTTTTACTGACCTCTTCCACCAGATTTTTACATGGCTACCTCTGTCTACCCCTTCATTACCTACATTTTGGGGTGTGGGCATTTATTTCACAGTAGTATTATATTTCCATTCGACTCTTATTTGTTCTCTCAACATGATCGAGCCAACGAAGAACCATCCTTGCATGCCTGTCCATTTCCGAAATATTCAATTCGCGTAGTTGCGTGACTAGCTCATTTCTGCTCATCTCTTCATCTCGTCCATTCTCACAAAAAATGCTTATAAGGCATCCCGCGCTGGAATTAGTCGAACTTCCAGCACGAGATATACGGAATTACAGAAAAATAGTTACGCCTATACTGATATGCTCACTCAAGATTCACTATCACACAGTTAGGAGGGTAGGAGTACTCTCTTATGTATGGGGATATATTCTCCGTTTTGCAAACACTGAGCCCTTGTTATCGTCCAACTTTTTACTTACAGCCTTTCTTTCGTTATTCCCATGCCTCTCTATCCCCTTATACATATTTCCATTATTAGGAAATACTCAAAACATTCATCAAGATCAAGTGTTTTTATTTTGAAAATTTTAAGAATTCTTTCATAGGTACCTTCAAGACACGTTTATGTTTACTTCCTGAATTGAATGTCGACGAGAAGCTAAGTAACTTGAAATCATTCTTTTGTTGCTTTGTTTCACGATTTACACCAGTTAATTAACATTATAGTCCTTCGGTTTTCACCACATTTGCCCACCTAATATCTTCCTGTTGTGTTTAAATTTGAAAATAGTTGAAAATACGAGGGTAATTTTGTCTCAATCATGTTGCTTCTCTCACGGAGCTAATGCTCATTTCTTCGCTTACTTCAAGCCGTTTAACGCGAAGCATTTCACAGTTGAATGCGAGGATAAATTCAGCATAATACTAATCTTATAGCTGCAATCGTATTCGACGCACGAATTGATTCCATTCCATCCTTAAAACTGAAATCATTACGGCGCTTATTTCATTTTTGAGTCTTGGATGCAACAGCCGAATACTGACGAGTCGAGCTCTTTAAGAAACTAACGCTAGTCGAGCAGGAATCGGCTAAAACATCGTTTAAGAATGTTTTGGGTCTGTTACTCTGGGATAAGGGTCTTCCAAAACATCATTATTTACGAAAATAAAACTCAAACACAGGCATCGAGTAAAACTCATCCGTAGAATGTTAACATAGACAAAAATATTCTCTCATGCGCCAGAAGGAACAAGTAACTCGCATCGCAATTGCTGTATCGTATGAAATGGTTCATCTGAGACTTCGGTGGCCGATTTGTAGTGTGCTGAATACTGGTGTAGTTCTGAAATGAAAGCAGTGTATAACGAACTGCTGACATGAAGGACTACCGGCCATGAACTTCCCTGCTACGTCCATGAACAAGATCGAGTGTTTGCAGTGTAAAAATGTTACGAATTTTGCCACAGGCACCTCCAAGACACGCTTATGCTCACTTTCTGGATTGAATGTCCACGAGAAGTAGTGGTTCTGTTATATGCACGAGTTAGAGGTGGCAAAGGAGGACGTTGTGGAAGATTTTTCCACCATTTGATTCCGGTTCGCCATGTATGTATCTGCATTCGCAGCCCTCGAAATGCTCCACGTGTCCAAGAAGGAGGATGTTCTTCCTCCTCGGGGGATGTGAAGGAGTAGGAAACACTTATTAGCGCTAATCGGGATGGGAGGGGGGGATGGTCGTGTGGCAAGGTGGGAGTCGCCGGCCTGCTGCATCGCATCAGCGCGGTCGGCAGATGCTCGCTCGCACGGCGCTCAAGATGCCGTCTGCTAAGAGGCAAGGTGGGCCGGCCGCTGAGGGGCCGAGGAAGGCCCCTCCCCGAAAGGTGGAGAAGGGATCGACGACCACCTTCCCTCCCGCTCTCCTACACAGGTGCTCCCGAAGAATGCGACCGCTCCTGGGGGAGACCTGGTGGGAGTGGGGAGGGGGTGGGAGGGGTTTACCTCCTGCGAGTGGACTTACGAGGGTGGGAGGGGGAAGCCCTCTGGCTTGGTTGTGCGCCTCGAGTCGGCCCGCCGGAAATGCCGACGGGAAGAACTCCCGTCAGATAACCCGGGGAAGATATCTCGAGAATGAAAAAGTTGACCAGCGCGGTAATGTCGGAAGGAATCAAGTCAGAAACGAGTTTCATTTTCTCCACTTATAAATTACATCTACGAAAATAAACAAAGGTAGTTTGTACTACAGCTTCATATATACATATATATATATATATATATATGAAGCTGTAGCTGTAGCAGAGGTCCCTGTCATAGTGTAGTTAATGCAGAGGTCCCTGTTGGTCCAAATTGAGGTCCCCGAGGATTTATTTCTTTTTCACAAGGTAGTGCTATTCTGTAACTCGTGAAGACTTCTATTGACTTCTGTAGTCTATCAACCGCTATCAATTAATCGTCATTTCTGTAATATAACGGAATGACAGATGTCGCTAGCATGTCTTAACAACTTAATAGCTACTCTGGGCCCTATTGAATACTGTGTTGTGTTTGTATTTTTGTCGGTCAGCATGTAGCAGGAGGAGAGGTGAATCAGCAACTCGGAAGGAGTGGCAGCATTTCGTTTTCGTTCGAGTCGCGAGTGTTGGCCGAAGTCTATTTTTTCGGTGCTCCAGAGTTTGTGGTCATTTCGCCGCGAGTTTGTTTCTATCATAACGATTACGACGTTGAAGAGCCAGTTGGCATTCATGCATCGACTGGTGTTCTGCATCGCGACCTTCGGATCAACCTGAGGGCGTGCTGTTTGCTGTATATGCATAGGCGGATCGAATTTCTGATCGTGTCCAGTCAAAATGTCCTTCTAGTCGAATATTGAGTCCAGGAGCTAAGAATAACCAAGACAAATGGTGTCGTATCGTGTCATTTATGTCATCATCGGAGGTTGTTTTGCTGTCTCCTTTGCTATCTCTCCATTCCACTCTACTATCAGTCAACCGCTTCATCCCTACATTATTTTTCACTTTGACGTCCTTCATAATTTGCCTAATGTATTCTATTCTTGGTTTTCCTCTGTAATTCTTCTCATTCATTTCTCCTTCCATTATGGTTTCGAAGAGGCTATTGTGTGGCAAAATGTCCCTGATAAGTTTGTCTCTCCATCCTCCATGTATACACTCTGGAGCATATTTCGCCTGTTAAGCGTGAAGCCTTTATAGGGGAGAAATTTCGAGTTATTCCAGTTGAAATTGGAAGAAAAGTTATTCATTCATAATATTCGCTCGGCCTGCCTGCGCCTTTAGTCAGACGGGTGAGACTGGTAGTAAAATGATTGCTCGAGTTCGCCTCGGTTGTCTTCCTTAGCCAGGAGATCACCGCCAGTAAAAACGGATGTTTCGTTATTCTCTCGAGATTTATATCTTTAGAAGCCTAATTTCAACAAGCAAGACTGACTTTCGCGATCTGAGATGCATTTGGACCTCCAGAGTGGTACAAAGGGGAAGACAAAAGTTTGGAGCGCTTTTATATTTTGTGTATTCTGCCTCAGTGGCGGTGTGTTTAGTCCTCACTTGCTTGAGGTACTTACGAGTACAGTTTCGAATCCAAATTTGGTGTTTTTTTTCATGCAGGACATGGCTGTGTGTGTGTGTTTGTCTCAATAGGCTGCTGTTTAGAATTTTTATTCTCTTTCTTTCATTGAGGTAGTTTTCTTTGCTGGCATTCTCAAGGAAAATAAGCTTATTATAACGCTATTGCAGTCCCTATTAAGGGATTGATTCGCTGATTTTTAAGCATGAATGTAAATCTTGTCGCCAAGAATAATGTTTTCATTGGTACCCTTAAATCGAAATTTGGACATCTGGTTAGTAAAAAAAAATTATCCGCAGGAAATTAAATCTGGAAAATTACTTTGCTCTCGCTTCGAGCCGAATGCTGGTGAATTGGGCTCTGCTGATCAGCGTTGTGCTAAAACCTGCGATTTCTATTATTAGAATTAATCTAACGATCATGGATAGGTACAGGTTTACTGTCATCTGCCAATTCACTACTTGTAAATGAGGCTGATTCTTTATTATTCTTAATGTTTCTCCAGCTCTGTATTCGTCCTTCCTCCCTTTGTATAATATAGAAAGGCTATTCTCCCCATCCTCCCTTCCATCACTATCCTCAGCATCCCATCGACCTCTATCACCTGCTCCTACCTTTTGCTCAGCCTCCTAATTTCCTCCATTAGCTTCCTCTCCTCTTACACCATGGCACCGCTCTTCCTCATTAGCTCTCCTCTCCGTCTATCGCACCTTCTCTTTCCTACATCACGCCCTTATCTCAATAGCCTGTAGTCTTTTCTCAAGCCCTTTCCCCAGAGTTAATGTTTCTGCTCCATGTGTGAAAATAATTGGCTTGTAATGTTTATTATGCTTCGTTTTCTTGCTGAAAGAATTTTGATATAGCTCGGCGCATTTACTTATTTGTCACTTTTATTAAAATTCTGGCTCAATTAATTGGTGTATTTTTGCTTTGCTCTTTTCATCTCTTGCATTTTTTAAATAAGTATTTTAACTAATTAGCCATTTAAAGTCAAAGTCAAAGGACTTAATTTTATCGTTCTTTGACTGCTCTTTGGGGTACAAATTACCGAATATCATCTCAAATCATGACTCTTCTACATATTGGTGTGATACACTTAAGCAGATTTTACTACATTCATGCATGTTTGTAAATTTACCGGGCCGTAAAATGAACTGTATGGGTGTAAAGGCCTATGTTTATTGGTAAAATGCTTAAGATGCATTGATACTGGGAAAAGCTGATAGATTTATTCGATGGACCTGAATTCATTAGATTTGCAACTAAAGAGGGCGTTTGTGCCATTTAAAAGTTTTTTTTTCAGGAATTTTCTCGACTAGTTTCGTTTGGACCAAATATTAATTACACCTTGCATGTCTTGTTTACTTCTCTTCGCTGCCAAATTGTTTAAAAATAAATCGATTTTTCTTATATATTTCAATCGACACCGAAAACAGTTTCTATCGTCTTTTTCTGCGGAATAAGTCCCACAGACAGTATCAGGTGAACTCCCTAGTAAGTGAAACACCTACGCACACAGGACCCGAATTTACATAAGACTTCAGGATTAGCACGAGAGGACTAGTCCTAACGTCACCGAAGCCGAAGTTGCACTGGGCTGAACCAGACCGGAAGGTGGTTAGCAATTTCAAATCTTGAGCATTTTCTTTATCGGGAAATGGAAGAGAAAGTTGCAGAAAGAAAATGGCAAACGACTGCGCTGGCGCATAGCGCGATGGTTGATTATACAATATTTTCACAGAGTAAAAAAATATCCGCGTTTGATATTTATGTTCTGAATAGCATTATGACTGTTTTTCACGTGTAGAAAACCACCGAAGCTCAATAGTAAAGACGTAAAAGAATGCGCAATGAAAACACCGCTGAATGCCCACCATGTGTGTGTGTGTGCATATGCGCCATATGTGTGTTAGGGAATAGGAAGAATAATTGTGAAGATTGAAATGAGTTAGTAGCCCGTTTTCTTTGTTCTAAGTCCTCCAAAATCAGTTTCTTTACAACTTGAGTTGTTCTCAATCTCAACATGACCATGTAAGCTATAGTATGAGACTCGTGCAGGCTTTCGCAGCTGTTCGCTGATGCCGGTGTGACTTTCGAGTTAAGCTGTGTTTGGAATAATGTGCTCTGAACGCAGCATAACTCGAAAGCTGCGCTAGTATAGTAACTGGCTTTTTGCCAAGAGGCTGGTTATAAGTGGTTTAAAAGGACTGATTTATTTACTTTAATTTATAAACGGTCATTGTGACGAAATTAAGGTTACAGAAGAAGAAATCTAATTAGGCACGTGGGTTAGGTCACCGTTTGCAATCAATAAACAGTGGCATATGAGTCCAATATGATTGACAGATCACCGCACTCCTTCAAATTTCCCAATGTAGAACCAGAATGGGAAAGTCCCACAAATCCAGTGCCACTCTTGCAAGTCTTATGTGAGCCTGATCTCTGGCTGGGAAAAATATTAAAAGGTTATTTTACGCTCGCGATGCTCAGTATTCCGATGACTCTATCACCAAGTCTTTGCCAGTATCAACTCTTATCAGAGTTCCACTCCCAAAATCTTATGGGTTGAACCGTCATTAGCTGGCCTGAGCGAAATCTTAATGTAAATATAATTGGCAAGTCGGTGGGCCGCCTCAGGCGTTAATGACTCTGCCGCATTGCGGCCGCTGATCACCCTTCTTCCTCTTACCCACTGTAGCCTTCTGCTCACTCCTATCTTGACCTCAGCACCCAGCACTTTGGACGTGCGCGTTGTAGAGTCAAAACTTGAACCAGGAAGAGAAGTTGAATGCCTTCCGTCTGTGAATTTTGGTCCTGGTGTCAGCATCTTCAGGCTTTCGCCTTCACGAATGCGTGGACTATTTTATGCAACCCTCATAAATTATTCTCCAGCAAAATGTTGCAAGACTAGCTTATATGATAAGATATGCATGTATTTATGATACCAGGTGGAGGAGATTGCAGAGTTGGGTAGTATTTTGGAAGGCAGTTGTAGATAGGCTATAAGGAAGGAAGCGGCGCGCGGCGTCAACTAAATTACGGAGGATTGATGGTAGTGACTCTGATACCTTATTGAACTTATTTTTGTAAAGTTTTACTCCTTATTACAATCATATTCAGTTAAATTCAGAGTGAGTAAATTGGTTGCCCAAAAACTTTGTTAAAAAAAGAGAAAAAACTGTTATAAATAAATTAGGTAAATTTTTTGTTATATCTTAAGGTTAGATGACATGTTTTATATGGAAAAATATCAATTTTGACGATAGATTTTAAGACAACCCATTTTATTTTTTTATTGTTCGTTGAAGTATCCTGATTAAACTTATTTAAAATTGGAAATGGAAAATTCATAGCTTAACAAAGTCAAATAATGCCTTGAATGCGGGATTTAGTTGCTCAAAATAGTGAACACGGATGCTATTTGCGGAATTTTACTAGGCTGTGATTCATAATGATTGATTGGTATCCAATGTAATATTTGCATGCGAATTGAAGTATAATGACTAGTAATGTATTAGATCCTGAAATCGGAGATTTGCATTAAATTAATGACATTGAAAAATGTTTAAGACGTAAGATTTAAAGAAATCCTGTTTTCTATGCCTTTAACAATATACTTCCCTCTTTTCCTTTCATGTCATTTATCTAAGGATGTAAATTTGGTGGAAGGGAAGGATTGGATACCTCCCCAATGACTAAGTATGTTTAAATCCATTCGAAATGATGCATTTCAACGAGCCCTTAGGTAGGAGACGTAAAAATGAATGATGCAACAAGTGTTTATAGTTACATAATATTTCTTAATTTATAAGTTCTAGTAACAGCCAAATATTCCACAAATCGGACAAGAAATCCTATACCAAGAATCTATGCGGAAAAGCATGCCGTTCAGATGATATCTTATGTGTCAAACTGAACTTCCGGGTAACTGGTAATCACATTTTACGAGGCGTGTGCGACCACTATCCCTGCAGTGGAGGAAGTTATATCTTTTCTCATCTCAAAATTTCAAGTTTCCGTTAGATTAACGTAACGAATTCTTTTAAATTGAGACCTCAGCATTTTTATGAAAATGTAGAATGATAGCTGGGAGACGGCAGGTATCTACTTAATACCAGACGGCATAATTTCTTTTATTATCACAGTTGTCTTCATTTTCAAGCCCTCATTCGAATAATTTTCCTTCCCTTTTAGGCATGTAGAATTAATTTTATAGGGCAAAAGGAATACTCATTTCTCACTAATTAGTGATGTTCTTTGATGTGTTTTCATGTGTATTTTTATATTTTGTTTCGACCTTCTTTCTCATCGTCTATGCTGCTTCATTCCAACTGAAACTCCGACACGGAGACATTTATCTTTCTTTATTCTCGGATTTTGCTGACCCCGTATCGCTGGCTTTAAGATAGCGGCGACGATATCTTTGTCCGAGTTGCCAGTTGTGACGAGTCTCAGCCTTGACGCTGACTTTCCTCGTTGCTTTTTGCAAGCTATGCGTGTATGAATGTAAATCACTGCCTTTATACTGATAATTGTTGAGATTTCGCCTGTATAGTTCTCCGAATACCGCTAGATTTACTTAATGCTGCTCATAAACTCAGTTTCCATTTTCCTCTCCTAATAACTAATCATCCTCAGTTAATATTATCTGCCAGCAGGTCCGGATATTCTATTCGCAATTGGATGAAACATTTCTCATCCGTTTCTTAAACGCTCTTCATTTTATTGTTCCTACTTATGCATTTCCGAAAACTATTATTTTAATTCATAATTTTCTCTACAACATACACTACATTTCAATAGTTAAAAGTATTTCATTTCAATCCTCCCACTCTGTCTACGTGTATAACTGATTATTGCCTGAAAACACGAACTCCTTACCATGGCGGCGAATGTAATGGGAGTGGAATGAGTCATAAATGGGTATACTTGGTATCAGGCTACTGGTAGTTATCTTTCTGTAAATGTGGAAAGTGTTAGTGCACCGATAAGGGCACTTCTGGCATAGAGCAATGGGTGCTGAAGTATTGTTGGAATTAAGGGTGAGGAGAAAAATGAGTATAAAACCTGAGATCGACATTGGGCTTATTTAGCCCCGAAGAATCTGATTCGGGCCGATAATTAATCATTTATACTGTATACGATATGTGATGTTCACTTAAAATTGCACTTGCAATAATACCATACGAAAACCTGGTGAAATATCCCACGATCCATTTTTAACCGCCACGTGGTCTTTACTATGGCCCACAATCATAACTATTGGTACTCTCCCGTGTAAGATATGTTTATGCTAATATATGAATTAATTTTCACATATTCGTGTATCTCCATACCGAGTGACGCCCCTTGAAATTATTCTGCTTTCATATTCGTACCCGTGTGGTTTAAGGTGGGCTTTAGCCTCGTGTACTGTGGCGCCATACGCTCTAGCACGAGTACTCCATAGCGTTAGGCAATCGATACCTTGTTTCAACGTCATGCACGTCAATGGAAAAGGACGGCAGGGTAAATTATTTGTTTGAAGCACTTGACGTGAAATCGTGGGATCGCGATTTGAATTACAATTCAGACGATTGATTTTTTTCTCTGTGAATTTCACACAATAGCGTTAGATAGGGGTTTGCATATTGAAAAATCACTTGGTAAAATTCCACACTTTAACTACAAAAAAACCCGACCCAGGTTTCGGCAACTCAGTGCCATTTTCAAGGTATCTGATCGTGTGGTGGCCGAGTATATACACCTCATAGGGTGGAGGGGGATGGAGGTAAAAGGAGTGGGAGGGAGGATGGAGGTGCAATCCGGGAGTAGGGGGGGAGGGGGTTAGGGTAATCCTGGGAAATTGAAGAGAAAGAAGCGGGAGGGATGATTCAATCTGGGGTTCTTTTTTTGGAGGAGTGAGAACAACAGGGTGAAGGACGATTGTTGGTGACTACGAGGGCAGGAGGTTGTGGGAAGGGGGGATACTGATTTTTAGGAGAGGAGAATGGGTGGAGATCATATGGTCATTACATAAAATACTGTGACAGTTAACAATTTCAAATTGCTCTAAAAATCCAGCATATAGCTTTTGTCAACTGTATGTAAAATTTTATAATTAAAATTGCTAAAATGGTTGTAAACAGAAATGTTCTGTAAAGTTTACCAATTGATTTTTCATTATGCAAATCAAAAATTTCAACAGAGTTACGCCGGAAACGTTTTCTCATATTATATTGAGTTATTGAAACTATTTCTAATCGTATTTTCTTGCCTGTATTTACGTACCCTGCCTCACTTTATTTTATTTCCCGTTAGATATAATGTCGAGCTCTCTTAATTTAATGTAAAATGTCAATCCTTTTCTTTCTTATTTTCTTTTTGGTAATTATCTTCTCTCAACCACGAGCATCAAATTCACAATACATTTCACATCTCCGTCATCCACCTTTTCTGCCACTTTTTTCCTCTAATTGTAAGAGCTTCTATCTTCTACTACCCTGTCTTACACCTTTTTGTTTATCTTGTTCATGTTCACTTTATTTTCTTCACCTGTATACATAGCTCGAAAGCCACGTATCTCGACCGTCGCGATACGTGAACCAATTATTCTATTACGTAATCTACCGATTACTGTTCTTTCCTTATCCGAATTTACAAAACTGTGCCCATTAGTACCCGAATTAGTTTTTATTCGGATCCGAACAGGTGCATAACAACCCCCATGGTCACTTTTCTCTGAGTTTTTAACCCGTATGATTTTGATGGATGAGGGTAGATCTGGTAGTAAGCCAATAGGCATGAGATAGTTACTTTTAAAGTTAGTAGGCTCATTCCTAACCCTGGGCTACCTGCTTTTGTCTTAAAAATCCCGTCCATCAGAAAATTACACTATTGGAAACATAGGTAGAAATATCGAGTGAAGCTTTGCCTGGGTTTGACACCAGAACCCTCCTGTTCTTAACAGAACCCTGAGCTGACGCGACAGTATCTGGGAAGTATCACCTTTAGTTGTCCATGATATACGTAATTTCGGCTAAATGGTGGCGTAAAAAAACATTTTCCATTTTAAGAAACTGATCCTTTATGTATTTATGTTAGAATAACTAATCAATAAATGAACTTATTAACGTGTTGCAGTATAAGCTTCATTGGTCTTATGCTTGTTGGGTCTCCCGCGACATTTTGTTCAGATGCGCTATCAACATCTCTCGCTGTGTTCAGAGAGCGTGCGTCAACACATGGAATCAACAGAAACGCCTCTAACAGACTAGTGGGCTCCGTCTGACTCTTGGGAAACGCTTTTTTTCAGTCACCCTTTCGAAATTTTAAAGCAGTTGGTCTCGTCTCCGTGGGAAATTGCGGTCGATGTGGCATGTTTACAAAACAAATCGTAAACCATTTTCCCGGGGAGTCATCCGTCAGAATTGCGATAAATCCCCGAGGCTCGAGGAGAGGGGGGAGGGGGGCGCCAGCGAATCGATTCGGGACGTCGGAGGCGAGACGTCATCTTCGAAGTTTCGCATCCTTCCGCGCCACGCGGCGCATGGCAAAAAACTTGTCTCAATGCACGACATGTGGGACTTCTCTACTAGTTCCGCGGAACATTTTTGAAAATTGTCGTAAATTAAAATATTTTTTCGCATGCGTGTAGCTGCATTAAAACGTGTAGATGTAATGTGTAATGTAGTACGGGGGTATTGAATACTCTTATAATAAAAATGGAATAAAAGGTGGCGGAATTATTAGCAACAATCTAAGTTACCTTCTTCTACCAATTTACCGATTGTAGATGTTTTTACTTCATATTTGTGGCTCATATTTCGCTATGTGAGTGTCGGAGCAGATGGTGTAGCTTATACGCATAAAGCTACATTACTGAAGGTCCTTACATCGCGGCTGATAGCAGTCGAATATATGTCTGGTATATTCAACATCTATTCTCTTTTAATTCGTCTGAATGCGCTCCACAGGTGTAGCAAGGGATGACACCTGGTGGGGAAATTACTCATATAGCTCCATTCTTCTAACCGAGTTTTTATTCCCCTTCCTCGCTTCTATGATTCCATGACGGAATTCGTCTTATAATTTTTCAGTTCTCTCCCAGGCGGCGTGAGGACAGGCAAATCGTCCGTAAAGAAGCTTCATTTCAGTTACTGCTCCCATTTCCCGATGCTGGGGAAGTGTGGGGATGGAGGACGGCTGTGAAGGCAGGAGCGAAAACTGGTGGGCCGGGTGAGGAAAGCCGATAAAAAACCAGAGGAATTGGCTGGAAGTTATGCAAAGTTTTGACGCGCTCTCCGGTAGATGTTTTGAACCCTTTCCTCCCTCCCTCTCTCTCTTTCCATCCCGTCGTTATGTGTGCGCTCGCGCGTTGTCAAGGACACACTAATAATCGGATGGGGCGCGGATGGTCGGGGACTGAGGGTGTAATGGATCGGGAGGAGATGAAGGAGGATTCCAGAGAGTCGGAGATGCTTTAGAATAAAAGGTACAAAATTCTCTGTTTGTCTGGCTCTGAAGTTGTAGTTAAAGGAAGATTGTGGACTGAATTGGATTGACGTTAGTCGCGGTAAAACCGCGGTAAAACGCATTACCATGTAGAAATTTGACTTTTCCAACAAATGTCGTGAATAATATCATATTTGAGTTTTGTTTGCAAGCATGTCTTCACTCAAATACGCATGTAATGGCGATAACGCCAAAATAATTATTTCAATGTAAATAATTTATTGAATGGTAAAACTGTGCCACCGTTACCTAATCTTTTAAAACTATGACAAGTGTTAACTCTAGGGGTGTTAATCCGTAATATTCAACCTTAATCCCTTCCTAGTTTTAATAAATCTTAGACTATTTCTCTCCGAGGTGTTTCTGGCTTAATGAATATCATAATATTTTCATGATATTATTCCACCTAGAGGAATGCGCGACTCTTATACCTGTGTTAAATTCTTTTTTGGTATTTTGACTACCATCGAGTATTTTCTTCATCACATGATTGCTGGTATAAACCATCTCTCTCTTCGCTTCTATCTTTGGATGAGTCGAATCAGAGACTTCCCTCTCTAGGTTTTAATTCTATTAATTCCTTTGTAATAATGTGTGCCGTATTTTTCTGATTAGAAATTTCTCATGCTGGTTCCACGATGTTACTTCTACGCGAACTATGTGAGTGAGTTCTTTGAACTTACGTAGATTGTTTGTAAACTTTTCGTATACATTCCTGCGCTCAAAAATATATCATGTCGTTACGGCTATAACTCTGTTTGCTTCGTGAGCTTGCTTTATAATCTAGAGCATGTGTTTCCAAAAGCAGTTTATCATATGTTGTTTGAATTGCTGGTTTATGTGGAAAATTCAATGAAAACGTAAACGTCCAATGAGTGTTCATCTTCCCATTAATAACTATCACCTTTATTGAATTATGAATTTTCTCTTCACAATTTTATTTCCTGTTTTATATGCCTGGAGAATAATTACACCCTGTCTTATTTACGCTTACTCTTTCGCTACGATTTGACTGACAATGAGGTAAAACTTTGCAATAACTTAAAACTTTGCGTTAATATCCACAGGTTTGAAGGTCAACCATGGAATGTTCATCGGTCCTTTGAATTCATGTTCATCAGGAGAAAAAATTTAACTCATCCTTTCAACATCCTAATCGATAGAGGGTTTTGTTTTATAGGAAGTGGAGCTGTTAAAGAATACGTACCTACCTGATAGATATCGGATTAATTTTGACTTAGAGGCTAATATGGAGCAAAATTTCCTTTGTTTCCTTTATTTCATATTTTGGGGCTGCTAATGTGTTCCCCTAAACTTTATCGAAGTTTTAAAGAAAACTTAGCAGTAGAGCTGATATGAATTGGAAGTTTTTCAAAAGAACAATTTGATTTTTTCTGTTCTTATATGTCAGTTGCTTATCATTCTTAATTGAAGTGAAATTATTTACTTAAGTTCAATATAAGCTTATCCTCGTCGTTGAATGAAGAAACCTCACAAATAAGAACATTTTAAACTCAATTTTCAGCCTAGTGCACGTTAGACAACTCATCTAGATATGTGCACAAGGAGTTCATAAAAGCAAACTGTTTGGAAGGAAGGCATTGGTGATGCTAGCAAATCAAATTTCTAGAAAGGTTAAGGAAAAGGTAGAGACTTTTGAAATAAAAGTAAATGCCAACCCTGTAATTAGGCATCTATTGATTGAATCTCACTTAAGGGATTTCGTGAGTAACACCAGATTCGCCACACTTCAGATAACATGAAATTTGTCTAAAATCTTTCAGAAGCTTAAGCGAGGTGATATTTGCATTCGGAAATATCAGCATCACCCTTTAGAAATATAGAGATTCTTGTGGGTATCGTTATTTCATTTTATTTTATATGCCTTTTTCCTTAAATGAGATGAGAGTTTATATGGAGTTATACGCCATGTAAAGGGCATAAGGCACATGTTTTCCGCTGTTCTTTTGTTATCGATTCAACTATCAAAAAGTTTTTTTTTGCGAGTTTTACCTCTATTACCTATTCAGAAAAAATCTTATTCGTTAGTTGTAAAATAAATAGACTGAGCATGTAAGTGCGTTTCGATTCAATCCATGAAATAATACAAAACGCTTGAATTATTTACCTTTCTTACTGCATTTTAGGCGTAGTGCTAAATCATTCTAAATCTCATATTTTTTACCTTATACATTTCATTCTGAATCGTTAACTCTCCAGAGAATTCGTTTAAAGTTGAAAGTAGCCATAATTTTGTGCCTGGCTTTCAATTGTCTTATTAAATTTGGGATTGTAACATTTAACTCGCCTCCCTAAGACACTTTGTTTATGAATTGTGATATTTTCGTAGAATTAGTTGAAAACCGATAGTGGCCATATGTTGGACCTTATTGTCAAGTATAGCCATATAAAATTTGGGAAAAGTAATTGTTTTTAACTCGCCTCCCAATGGTACTTTATTGACTGAATTATTGCTAGTACCTCAGGTTTTCTACGACGCGTATCATCGGCGAAGACCTAGCGATCCTTTTTTTGGGTATGTACTATGGAATACCATTCAGCCTTCCATTTATACTTAAATAATTAAACAACGATTTGAAACAGAACCCAATATGCAATCTAAGGCGGAATATTGATTTTGCCAGTATATTATTTTATAATCCTTAATGTTGTGAAAAAATATTACTGTTAATAACCTTCCATGTTTTCACCTTTCACATTTATCGCACATCTGCATTTATCGTGGAATAAGCCACCGCACTTATTGCATTCTTGAAATATATGCTTTTTCTTCTGTGAATATGCTTCTAAGGATCAGATACAGTAATTGTATTTTACATTTAATGAAGAAATGCCTAAAAATGATGAACGTTGGTTACATGATTATCAATCGAAGAATTTATAGGTAATGGAAACGTCAGACCAGAGTTTCTGAAAGTTTTAGAAATGCGCTTCATCGGAAAGTCGTAGAACTGCGCTATTAGATCTTCATTTTTTCGTTGGGGTTGGCAATTTAGAAAATATTTGGAAATATTAATACTTTCTAACAGACACCATTCAAGGTTTCCATTTCTTTCTCTAACAACCCGTGGCCGCAAAACACGCATTCGTAATCACTGGCATACAAAGGATATATATTTCACTCAATTATAAATTCCCTTTTCGTTGTTGGCACGGGGTCTAGGGAATCTCCCTCCGATCTCGCCGTCTTCGGCACGCCGTTCATTGTGCGGAGGCGGTGGCGCAAAGGCCAAGATTTGTCGCCCCCTTGCCCTTTATCGTGGCCCCGTTGCCCTATTACCTCCTCCTCCTCCAGGGGCCGCAAGGGAGAACCGTATCGTGCCCCGACCCGGTGAAACCGCGCAGTCAAGTGCACCGGTGCCGGGAGAATATGGGTAGATGACTCGGGAGGCGTTGGAGGGGGGGATGTGTGTACAAGTTCTCTGGCGAGTAGGCGCCTTCGTCCCTCTCTAAAGACCGCGGCGCACGCTCCGTTTTCTGGGTGGTAGGTGGGAGGGGGCAAAGGAGGAAGGGGAGGTTGGAGGTGAAGGGAGGGGGATGCAGTGGAAAAGACAGTCGCTCTCTTGCAAGGAAACAAACCGAGAGTGAGTGAAGGAGGAAGGGAACTGACCTTGCACAATCCCTTTAAATCTTTCGCGGACCAGCTAAGGGTGGGCGAAGGGGGTGGCGGGTGCCCGCTCTCCCCGCCCCCCACCCCCTCCCTACCTCATTCCCCCCCTCCGCCATAGGAAAGGGAGGGGGGGCAAGGCGCGTGTGGTGGTGGTGGTGTCCGTGTGGTGGTGGGAGGTTGCGCGCGGGGGCCTTTAAAGAGGTGCGGAGGAGGGGCGGAGGAGGAGGCGCGCGTGGGAGAAGGGGGCGGCCTCTGCAGCCAGGCACAACCTCCCGCCCCCTCTTTATATCTCTCTCTCTCTCTCTCGCCGGGCGTGAACGATTTAAAGAGACCGCGGCACCGACTGGCAGCGGATTCAAAATGATACGAGGACCTCGGTTGCGAATACTTTTGAGTGACGAACCAAAAAGTGGAAGTAATTCCGGGAATTTCGCACCCTTGACGAGAAAAATGAAAACTGTACGGATGTGGGGAGGCTAAGGATGGTTGCGATGCAGAAATTTAAACTTTGTGCATGCAAAATATTTAGTGATTATAATGTAAGAAGTGATAAGAGATGTGTCATTCGTAAAAGAAAATTTAAAAGACTAATATAAATGAACATCATGGAATTGATAAACTCACTGCACAAAAAAAAGCTGATGATTACGGTTATTAAATCACGTGTCGCCGCCAGCGTAAAAGTAGTGTAATTTGACGTAAAATAATGTGAGGATTTCGCAAGTGGGTTTCTTTGTAAACTTCAAGATAGTACTTGGTAAGAGATAACATTACAGAGCACAATGTAATCTTAAAGGATAAAAAAATAAGAGATTTAAGTTTTGAAGTACTTACCTACTGTAAAAATGTGCATTTCAGGGAAAATGTCTAAATATCTCCAAAATTATCCAGCGGTTAATTAGAGAAAGAAGTTATATAAAGCAAAAGCATCTAATTTTGAATCCGAGGAGCCAAGAAAGTCATCCACGGAACATTTCCGTAAATTCCGAGTGCGACGGAATGGCGATTTGACAGCCGAGTCAGTGCCTACCAAATACATGTGTACAAGAGGTACAAGATCATTCTCGGAATAAACGCCCATGGACTCGTTAGTATTTTTTTGCTTCACCCGAAGGAGAATCGTAGAAGATCGAAGAGATCATCCAGCTCATACGGGAAAGCACCATATCTCTTAGCCCCCTCATTTTGCGAATGTATTTTAAATATTATTAGCCCTTGTTGTCCAAGGCTATGGGAGCAGATTCTATTTCCGATTATCTGAAAAGATTTCAGACTTAGTTTAAATAAGGGACAAATTGTTGTTCTCTAGTTGTAGGGATATTGATTTATATGTAGATGTGAACGTTAAGGCGTTAACATCGCTCTAAGACTCCGTATAACTTATGGCCTTAATTATCATTAAGACATCATCCATGCCTTAGGCGGGACGCGAACCAGAGAGTTTTGGGTTTCCACACCTATGTCTTATTCGCGAAGGGTTCGAGATTTTGGTGAATTCGAACCACCCGTAAAAATCTCACGCAACTTTTCTAATCGAGTTTGGCCAGGATATTGTAGATCGAATAGAAAATACCGATTATAGATGCAGTAAACAGCATATCGTACCCATAAGTTAACCACTCGAGTGGTTCACACGCACCGAAATCTCGAACCGGTCGTTATTGTGCCACGTGACTCCTTAGTTACGTGATCGGAAATATCTCGTGTGCTTCAAACACAACCCCTTGGCTATCGCGATTGGCGTTATCATATTTAGAAGCACAGCGTACCAAATTCTGTTTCATTCTCTTTTTGGAGTAATGAATCTCGAACAGCTTCTAACAAATTAATTTTTGGGATGTTTTGGAATATTCACAACTTTTTAAGCATGTCATATTGTTTTGAAATTCTCTAATAATCGGATAGCACCTTGGCGATATTCATTTCTACTTGGTTACATGTAATGAAAATAGGCAATCTGAATTTCAACCGTCAGGAAACTAATGGTAACGTTTTTATCCCTATTTATTTTATGGAGACAGTTCATAAGATTGTTATCTTAAGGAATACGCATTGCCCTTTCATCTCTTTGCTTCTGAGTTGATCAAATGGCATTGCATGTTCTGAACTCATAGTAAGCTTAATAAGCTTTGAGTTTTAAATTCATAATATTTTTCATAGATTTTTAAAATGCTCAAATGTTAAAAATTCTTCCTGTTCGGATAAACTTCATGAGTATAGACGATTTTAATCCTTTTCGTTTAGTATGAGCAAATGTCTCGCTTTGGAAGACTTTTAATCAAAAAATCATTCTCTGGCGTTCTAGCCACTGAAAATACGAATTGAATTTTGCTGCTGAATATGAATTTACGCTGCAATATGCATAGTTTTACAACCGGAGCTGGAAAAAAATTCTGTGGTAAGTAATAATTTCAAAATAATGTGTCGTGTATGACACTATTGGGCCAATGGGGCCGTGTCTAAAACGCCTGCGCAAGTCTAGAGGCATGTTAAGATGCCGGCGGTATTGTTATAGAAGTTGAATGGGGTTTTAGGGGTGAAATAAGTAGGGGTTTGTGTCCGTTTCCCCCTACTCTTCTACTACTACCTACGTCTTCTACTCCCCCTTCGCCGAGCATCCCCCCCAACCACCCCCCGAAAGAGTCCACCTCCTTTTTGGTCCATTCACCGTGTCCGTTAGGGATGCAGGGAAGGTCTGGCAACGTCGCCGGAACACTCCCCCCCTCCTCAAGACTCGGACAGCGATATATACACCTCTTTACCCGTCAGGCCCGCTCACGTTGCCTCGCGTCATCCCCCCACCACCAAAAGACCCTTCCCCCTCCTTCTACCCTCCCCTACTCGCTACGGGAGCATCTTCTTACTCCGCCTTAACTCCCCTCCCACCCTGATAAGCCATCTCTCCTCCTCCTTAGAAGGTAGGGGCGGCTCGGGGTAACTGCCTCAAAGGGGTATCCTCCGCCAGCCAGGCGTGGAATATCAGATTTCGATGTCGTCTCCAAAAATCGGAAGTGGCGCGATGCATGGGCGCACAAGGAGACTTTAAAGAGTGACGTAACGTGCTATGCCCACGGTTCTGTGAATGATTGCCATGACCTGGGTCAAAATAAACAACGCCTGTGGGGACGGAGAACCACGATGTTTTCACAGAGGGTTGATGACTCTCCGTGCACAATGGGTCTGCATTAGATCATATTATTCGTAGATATTCGGGACGGATCCCTTATCATAAAGACTCAGCAATTCTGTAGAGAGATCCGATGTATTATTATTAGGGAACTAGAAACTGTATCGGTAATCTAGTACATATTTAAAAGTTTGCCCGTTTGTTGGCAACTTTTGAAGCCTAAAGGTTTTTACTAAACTGTTCTGCGAATAATAAAAAATAGTCATCGAATAATTATTAGTTCATTTTATACGCATTAGATCAACCTGTTTATATTCACAGTTTAGTTGTTGAAATCTGTATATGGCCTTCGTGTAACGGCATCTCTCCCACTCTTCTCCCATATTGTGTGCGTATTCCGAATAGTCGTAACGAAGTATAGTTACTTGGATTCCTTACATTTATGTATCATTTCCATATTTAGCAATATATGCTAATCTAACGTTTTAGAATGATCCAACAAATATAATTTTTTCCGCATCATATAAACGCCTGGATTGTATAGAATTTGTCACTTTCTTGAATGTTGCTATGCTATTTTTCCATATTTTGCTATGGATTCTCTGTAATTGGAGTACCCGATTGTTCAAAACTCCATTGACATGATTCTACCATAATGTTTTTGCATTAGGGGATTTTGCATTAGTATAATGGGAATAGGAATAGTGAGCAAAAAGCTACTGAGGCTGATACTTGCTTCATTTTTTGTTTAAAAAATATTTTGGTAACTCTTAAGATGTCCTATCGTTTTTCCTTTCAAAGGACCTGATCCTCCTGGATTCTCTTAGTATCCGGCCCCGGGGAGAGCATATTGAGAATCTTCTTCCTTCAATGGAAATGTTATGCACAGTCACCCTCTTGTTCAAATGTCCTCTTCTGCCCTTGGTAAGTAAAACGTTTTCGTACCCTTACATTGTGCATTGCGATTTGAATTACATCTTACCTTAATTTTTTATATATGATGGAAACTGCAATTAAGGATAAAGCCTATACTGGATAATTGTGGCATTTAGCTGAATAACAGTGGTGTACTGGCGGGGCAGGCCCAGCTCCGCCAGGGGTGCCATCAAGGAGGAGGCTCACAGAGGGTATCATCATAAAATAGTTTCTTTTTTGAGCTTATCTTTGGAGAAATTGGTTTGTCTATTAGGTACCTTACCCTTTTCTAAATAAATATAAAATTTTATGCTATCTTTGGTTAAAAAAACAAGCATTATTTGATAATGACAAGCAAGTGTTTTATGGCTCATGACTTTTCTATCAAAACGAGGCCTTCCGTTTTTCCACGGGTGCCAGAAACCATAGGTACACCTCTGCTGAGTAACCCATTTGAACTCAATGGTTGTAAAAAGTGAAAAATAATGTTTTTCACTATGCAACGAGATTTCTCTCCCAATCTTACGCTTAACATCCATAATTTCTGTACTTTGTCGGGGAATTTAACTTTAATATTCCGCGTCGCTTAAATACTGTCCCTAGCCATAGCGAACAAGCTTGAACGTTTAGGTTTCCCTTGGATTGCATAAAAGTTTAAAACGGACTCAAAAAAAAAATTTTCAAGGATATTTGGGGAAAATTTGCAAATAAATGGTTTTTTGTCGAGCAAACCGGATAGGGTTTGTTACATTATTTTTTAAAAGACATTCTCTGCCAAAATCATGGTCTAATCCATCTATGGATATTGCTGGGGTATTTTTTTACCTATAGGTTTTTACCTATAGTTTATATTTTTTTACCTATACCCCAGCACGAAAATAATGCTTTCCTAGTGAAAAATATTTTCCATGTGAAATTTATTCTGGAACTTTGAATGAAATTCTTTGTTTTGCAAGTACTTTCTGTTGTCATGATTTGGGAAAAGTCATCGCGCGACAATTTTCGAGCATATATTTTAGTATCTGGTCAAACATTTTCAATTTATGCTATTGCTATTTGGGGATCAAATGATAATATCCGATGTCTTATTTCAATGCATTAAATATTCTCCTGTGCTATTGCGCCATGTGAATGTTTAAATGTGTTGCATTCCTTTAATCTGTTTTGAAAATAAAACGGAGTGAAAATCGACCCAAATTTCCCGCCGCTCAGAAGAAGGCTGAGAAGGTTCGGTTGAGAGAGAATCTGAGGTATACCTTCTTCGTGGGAGCCACCGGCCTCCTCTCAGTGTGACGAAGCCCGCCGAGCATCGGCAGCGATCTATCACAACATCGCAAAGGCTTGCGACCAAACATTTCCCCCACACCCCACCTCAAGAGTACCCCTCTCATCCCCTCCTCGGTAGGGTCATCTCACCTCCTCCTAAGCCTTTCTCTCCCCCACCTACTACCCACCAACCCCTTCCTCCTCCTCCTTCCCCTGTCCTTGCCACACGCCCTAGGAGACGGATGAGTGACGAATGTCTTTTTCCCCTCCGCCCCCTTTGGTCTGCTCCCGTCCCATTCCACTTCCCATCGGTTTATGCGCTCTGTGTGTCGCGGCAGGGCGGGCGACCTTCGCGGGTATGGTGAGGGGAGGGAGGTATTGGGGGGGAAGGAGGGGGTCGCCTTTGCCAAAGTGGGGGTGGAGTGGTAGTGGAGATGATGGCGATGTTAATGGTGAGGGGGGGAGGGGTAAGGTGGGGAGGGCTCGGAGGCGGTGTGAAGAGGATGGGGAGGGATGGTCTGACGGGAGGTGGGGTTGGGGAAGTGATTGGTGGGGCGGGGAAGGCTCAAAGAGGGATGGGCCTGGCACGCGCAGTCTATTCGACATCTCCTGCCAGGGGCTCGACCAATCGCCTGTTGCCGATTTCCCTCCTTTTTTACGCGTATCGGGAATTTTTTACACGTGTATATATATGGAGCGGCGAGGAGGACGCGGGGAAAAGAGCTTAGAGGAGGCGTGAGCGGTGTCCATATGCAGTCACACAAGTCGGAGGGGCGCGCGACCTTACTCTTCTCTATCGCGCGAAGGTTCTTCCCTTTTCTACTTCCGGTTCCCTCTGCTTTTCCAATGTCTGACTCCTCCTCACTCTCGATATGCCGGATATCCTAGCGGAGAATGACTGATCTTGTGATTCCGTTTATTTTCTCTTTATTTGTTTATAATTACCAATTACATGTAATTGCATTTTGCCTGACTGGCCAAGTTTCATTCAACGTTCTTTCGGGTCGTTCTCTTTGAGGGAAAATTACCAGCAACTTCAAATTGAGAAGAATTCTTTGTCTACGTTAAACTATCTGGAGGTAATGTGTCATTACTTTCTTTTGATAGTTGTAATTCTCTATTTATGTAGGACATTAATGGGAGACAAATGACATGGCTAGAACATTTGAGGGGATCAGAGGCGGGAATCTGTCATTATGGCAGAAATTGGATAAGGGCGTTATTTACTTCTAAAGTAAGTGCAAAAGACAAATAAATATAAAAAGTAGGATCTAGTTAAGCATCTGGGTTTCTGGTGTTACACGATGTGTTTGAATCATTCGGTGAAGAACAACAATTGAATCAGTTAGAGATTGAGCGCCTTCATGGATTTTTTCCGGTGGTGTAAGTCGATCATACTTGTGGTAAATACTTTTTGCAATCAGTAATCTGGTTACGAGGAGCGTCTTCGTCCCTTTAATTGAACTTTTAATTAAGTTTTCACAACTGCACGGTTTCATTTTGCTTAGTTATGAATTTATGAGCAATTATTATCTTTTTTATCGGTTCTATTGAGTTATTCAGAATTCGGCGTAGGCACTGAATTGATCAAAGCTGCTGATTTGCTCAGTTTTCTTTATTTATTCCGTTGCCTTTGCCCTCGCTCAGAGTGGTATTTTTCAAAGTTTGGGGGTGTATTACTTCCCTCTCGCATGTTTTTGCGTTGGGCAGATCTTTAGCGTTATTTCTCAAGATGAGTGATTCGACCTAAAATATTCCTTTCAATACCTGTGGTAGATATTTTTTAAATAATCCTTAAAATCATTAAAATGTTTTTAATGATTTGTGAATGAGTATTTGAACCGTCTGACCTCCGCTCACTCATATTTTACGTATTTACCAATAACATGTAGAATTAATACTTATGTATTACATTAAATGCCACTGTGGTTCGGTCATGTAAACGTGAAATTTAAATGGGCTCTGCAAATGGACCCCGGAATGAGGTAGCTTTAATGGTGTTAAATGTTTTTCTGAAAAATGCTGTGCCATTACTAGCAGCCTTAAAATCCTCTAATGACCAATGATAATTTGCAGGTAATTTTTTAATTGGGAATTTTTAAGTTTCAAAATTGTAGAAAAATTCTGACCCTGGGAATGTGTCCACTGATTTTTATGTCGTTTATCCCTGTTGTCATTTATTAAGTAATCATTTTTATGATTATATGCGTAGAACGTTCGACTCTTCGAATTAAAAAATTTCCCCCTCGTATTTTTTTTGGGAGAGAGTAAGTACTTACAGGTATTTGATGATGTTATCCTCGCAGGTGGTGGAATTGTTCTCTGGTTAAATTTGTTCAGAATGTTGGATAATGTTCTGAGTAATGGGTTGTACTATAAATGGAATGGAATAATGCCAGTGTCACAGTGTTAGACATATTTATTTACTGGAACAATATGTTTGAATTAAAAAGAGAATTTGATTGACATGTTGGTGCCATGAAAGGGAAACAAACTCTTCGATGATAGTAGATGTAATTATTAATCGTGATGTTTAACTTCCATTTTTATGATTTTGAAGTGGAACTCAGTGAAGTGCTACTGAAAGTTTTACGGGACTTGATACGACAGTAACTTTGGCGGATATTAATGTATTTAAATTTTGTACCTTTTTGAAGTTGCCATTCAGCAATTTTTACTCCTTCGTAGGTTATAAAAGTTTCTTTCCTGGTGGCTGTCAGTTTCTAAAAAAATCTAACATAATAAAACCCACCGTAGCCTTTATTGGAGAGTTGATGTATAGTTACCGATCTCAATGGAAGAAAAATTACAATTTTAGTTCCAGTTTTTCTCTCCTGCAACAACTTAAAAATTATGGGAAATGGAGTATGAACACGTTTCTATCGTATCCGAGGTTCAGGTTTTTCATTTCTTTACGAAAACTTTGACGGCGTGGAAAGTTACTCCACTCATTTAATCCATACATTGCAATCGATTTTCCCACCGCCGTTCGCTATATTTAGCTTATTTTCATTAATGGGCCAATGCCCCAAATAAAGAGCACTTCCTTGAAGAAAAGATGGGGGATTGTCTCCAAAAATCAATACCGCCCACCTTGGTTAAAATAATGGAGTCTTCACGACTTTCACACTCAGAGAGCAAGGCGATAACCTAATTTTGAGGAGAGTTATGTTTGTCAAGTAATTTTGGTTCATTTCTATGACTGATAGAGATATCTATTTAAGTTATAAATGAAGCTAATGTGGTTGAGAAGTGAAATGTTTAATTATAACTTTGGAAAAAATACCAAGGGATTTCCTGAAGGGCACGAAATAGAGTATATTTTGGGAGAGTAATTTAATAATATTTATGCAATTAGTAGTATTATGGCAAAATGTGAAAATGCCGAGCAATATGTTTAATAAAGTGTCTTTAACTCCAAAATGTTCTTCAGCAAAAATGTTTCCAGGACAGAGTTTTCGGTGTCAAAATATCACCTTTTAGACGATTTCCTGTAATCCTTAATATTGGTATAACCGTGGAACTATGGCAGTATCCTATTTTGATCATGATAGTAGTTATTTATTAGTGAAATATCAAGTCAGATACTCGTCGTTAAATGCACCTCACCAATAGGAATCATCTATCTCCATGTATCTTTTATTTATTAAACCAATCGTGAAATGATGGAATGGAAGGTTCAGCTTTTATAAAATTAGTTATTTGATCTTTTTTAGTTTCTATGATTATCCATCGCTGTGCAGTGTCGAGATAAAAATTATTTAAATGAAAAATTTCATATAGTATGACATCATTATGGGAAATTTCCGCCGCATAAATCTTGATTGGAAATTTCGTAATTGTGAGTTATTTTAATGAAAATGAAGGTGGCAGTAGGTAAGTGAATGAATAGGGCTGGCTCTTAGCCTTAGCAGTTGGAAGATCTACTATAACCCAAATCAACTGTAGTTACCGGTCCTTTTAGATGCGTCCACACTTTCAGGAGTTGACTGCGTTGCTTCATTGACCACACCACGAACATTACAATCTCCAATTGACTGAGAATCATCGAGCATTTTTTCAGCGGTATTTACTGCCTGAGTTCGCGCGTTCGCACTTGCGTGATATTTCGTCTCGGGCGCCCGTGATATTTTGTCTCTAGTACGCATCGAAGGCATGGATTCGGGCGGCGCGCGAGGAAGGCTTGAGGGACTCTGGACGTGCAGGGCGGGAAGATTAGACGCTGCCTCCCCCCTCCCCCGCCGTCACCCCGTCACACCTGTGGACGCCATGATGTGGAGAATCCACACACCTCTTCGCATACGCATGCGTCACTGCTTATCGCGTAATATTTCCCTGAAGCCTCCTCGCCTGCCACCCCTCACCCTTCTGCACCCCTCCTCTCTTCCTTCCCCGCTTTCAAAACTCTCTTTCCGAGGGAAAATTCCTTATTTTTCCTCCACGGCAGCTTGCTTGCTCTGTTTCCAGGAGGGAGAGAACAAGGAGGTTGAAATGCACAGGAGAGGACCCTGCTGGTTCCGTGTAAGTAAAGCTTTCGGTTGGGAAAGTACGGAAAACGCAGTAAAAACAGACTTATCCAGTACAAGGGGAAGATAGTGAGCGTACATATAAAGGATTTAAGGTTTTCCCGACGAATAATATACGTGAAGGTTTCTCGGGGTTGACACCGGTTAAGATTATTTAAATTAATCAACGTTGCGATGGTTGACAGCCATATTCATCAGGATAATGAGTCGAGCGAGGATGCTGGCGGCTATATATAGCCGAAGATGCCCCATTGTTGGGAGGGCCGTTATGAATTCTTTGAATTTCGTCAATTACCGGGCTCCAAGTCTCACATAAGTTGAAACTGTTGTCTCTATTGATGTTATTTTGTTCCACCTGTGTCAATATGGCTTCTTTTGTTATTCTTTCCCAATATTTGGACGCCCGGAAATTAAGTGTGGAATTTGGGAAATCGACACGATGACCATGGCCAAGGCTATGCTCTGCTAATGCAAACTTTTCCGGTTGGAAAAGCCTAATGCTTCTTTTACGCTCTTTGATTATTTTCTCGATGGTCCTTCCTGTCTCGCCAATATACGCCCTACCACCCTCGCATGGCATGCGGTATACCCCGGTTGTTTTCAGGCCGAGGTTGTTCTTACAGGTGACCAGGAAATTTTTGAGTTCGGAGTTAGTAAACATGTTTCTACGGGAAAAGATTTATTGCCAAGAGTTTAAGCGAGTGTGAGCCATGTGATACCATCAATTGTGATGCTTTATGTAATACTACGACGAAGGGTAGAACAATTGCCACGAGACTGAAGGAACACTAGATGTTTCAGGCTTTGTCAACCTGAGAAATCGGTGGTAGTTGTACTCAGCATCAATTTAGACCATAGGAGTAAGTGGAACAACACAAAACTTCTTTGGTGTTCAAGAAATTTTAGGGATCGACTCACTATAGAAGCCATTGAGATTCAGATGGAGAATAAACATTTCAATCGTGATTCCGGTTATAGCATCAGCAATGCTTGGAATCCAATTTTGAAAAGAATTAAGAGCGCAAGAGCTAAGCCTCCGCTGCTTAACGGTCTCCGGATTCAAAAATTGGCTTCCTACCAATCAAGAAAGACCTAGCGTTAGTATTTATTCTGGCTGAAATTTAAGATTTGCGACATTCTTGCCTTGAGAATTAGTGACGAGTCGTCTCTCGAAACGTCGAAAATTATGAAGGTTTAAACCGGTGGAGAACCCGAGAAGAGTTTACTCATAATACTAAAATGTTTTAATGCCACATTTATTCCCAAATTGCCTCAGTTATCGGCATCGGTCAAGGACAAACTTTATCTGCACATTTTCTGTTGGGCATCCACCAGCTGTGGGTCATTATAACTCAAAGTATTCATCGTTACTGGTGTATCTGTTAGCATATGTTTCGAAATTCTTGCATTAATCATGAAATTTATATAGCTGGAAGTGTTATGTTTTAGAGTCCTCTGTGACATATTTGCTCTCTGTTGAATTTAGGAGTCAGCGTTTATTTCAGTTGCTACTTGGACTGCATTATTCCCTTAAGTAATATTTCCGATAAAGTAGAAGCACTGCTCTAAATGACAGGCAGTAAGGACACTATTTTTACAAGTATTAGCCTCTGTCCCATATTCTAGGACTTAATTTTCACCAGATTAAATCCTCAATTAAATGTAATGATTAAGTCTTTGCAGTAGCCTATCAAGCTGGGTTACGCATTTAGATACTGCCGGCCTCGGTGTCGGCGGGGTAACGTCCTCGCCTGCTAACTGGAAGGCGGGTTCGAGTCCCGCCTGGGGAGGATTTTTCACTTCCCAGGTCATGGTTGTGTGTGCTGTCTGATATTTACGAGCTAGTATTAGCTCAGAATAAAGGGTCATTATTGTTATTATAGTGCTTGAAGACAGCTACAAAACACTTATTCTACGACGACAGTGTCTTCTGAGAGTAGGGAACGAGATCCTTCTCTGAAAATGTTTGTGTAACTAGTGAAACAAGTATTCAAAAATACTAGGAAGAGTAGACGGAAATGGTTCTTAAATTTAGATCTATATTTATAATATTTAGGATTAGATATAGGTTGTGTGACATGTGCGGCAAAAAACTTATATTTAGCCTTGAACTTTCAAGTATTCTTGCATTTTCGTCATGTCAACCGTGATTTTATTGTTTACCATGTGAAAAGTAAACACTGGAAGTGGGTCTAAAGGATCTTGAGGATTTCCAGATTCGTTAAATATAATAAAAACTCTTTTTTTACGGGATAGTACATTTGATTGACGAGGAATAGTGATCGCCTTGCACTAAGCATTTTAGCGAACAAAATATTTTATATTAATTCTAGCATGTAAAGGGGTCACTTTCTTCCACTGATGCTCCTCGTGATTTGAGAAAATTCTAAGAAACCGAGTTTGAGATCATAATTTCTGGGCCAAATTATGACAAGCGTAGGAATCAAAGGGGATTTCAATGTACAACTTTAAAATATGATTAAATTCACTGAGACTTGAGACATGGACAAGATCGCGCAAGAGCTTTTAAATATTATTTTTAGGTTCGATTTTTACATATTGGTGTAGAAATACTGATATTTAAGACCAAGCACACACTATTTTGCTGTTTTTAACGCAACGCATGCCGTAACAGGAGAAGTGAGCGATTAATGGACTGTAGAAGATGTGACGACGTTCCTAAGATATTGTGCTCATCACGTGTGATTCGTTCAAGAATTTGCTTCAAGAATGTAGACAATCCGAACAGAGACCGGCCTCCAGATATTATTTGAGGATATTAAGTATGGAAGTCCCTATATAGTAAGAACTGGGAAAGATGGCACTTGGTTTTTCGCTACCACGAGGGTTCCCGGTTTGAGTTAGGATTAGGCAGAACAATGAGGAACTTTCCAACTTTTGCCACAGCTATTTATCTTTCTGAATCTCATACATTGCTTAAAAAAGATGAAGTGAAAATACTTTCGGTTTTTCTAAATGACCAAAATATACTTTACCATATTAGAATGAAATTTCAGTAGCATCTGAAAAAGCAGTTAGTGCGTTCCTTGTTGAAAGTAAGATGCCTGACGCCACAATTGCCGTTCTCCGTCACGGCCCGCCCTCATTCACAATCTCGTGTTCGCTCCTTGGAGTTTTTTGCAATGCTACGCCTGCTGTCTTCACAACAATCTTCAGAAGCCAGTATCATACAGTTTCAAAATCATCACGAAGTGTACTTATTTGAAAAATGGAAGAGGAATTCATCTGGGCGAAGTCGTATAACTTGCCTGATTTGGACGCTCTGGGTGTATATTACGGAACTCATTCCAGAAGCGCTATCGCACGATTTTCGTTGGTTGTTTGGGAGTCTATAGTACGATAACTGAAGTGCTATTATATTTGCCATTTGTTTTCTTTCGATGTCCTAACGTACGATATCGGCCAAGGTAACGTACCCTACCTCTCACTGTCGTTGGTAATGCTATAACGGTTCTTTCTATCAGCAGATAAAACCAAGATATCGTACGATTTCCTATCGTTGGCATCAACCTAACTATATCTTGATATCGTGGAAAATAGTGACAATGGTATTTTGTTATTTTGATTTTTTTAGAGATTTGATGAGTTAATGACAACATATCGTATTTAGTAGCATTTTTGTGAATCTTATTTCATAGTCACCGCAGAAAAAACTCTTTGTACAGATTACTTGTCTGAGAAATCAGCTCATGGTGTATTCCGGAATACTTTAATTGTATGAAGTTTTTGATTCCTATACCTTTTAAACACTGTCTTAATCAAATATCCTTGTCTCGTAAAGATAAAAAATTGTCTCCCCAAGTTATTGCACATTTCTCTTTACTGCCTTGATAGTTTTGGGAATGTTTTCATATGGTGAGCGGGTTGGTTCGACGACTTGAGTACTAGCTTCCTATCCCGAGAGCTTTGGTTCAAAGTCCGGTAATGGTGGATACTTTTCATTGAAATTCCGATGCCATCTTGGATGCTGGGGGGAGAACATTTCAATTGCAGCATTCCAACCTCGGATGTGACGTTAAACCGTGGTTCCCTTTGACCTTTCGTTTAGAGTGGGCTATTGCCATCGCCGGGTTTCTCACCATCATTCCTCAATTCTCCTCATAACCCTTTCCTACCATGCCTCAATGGTTCAAATGACCTCAGTTGTCGGTCGCCTTCCCAAATCACCAGCCAAGCAACTCATTTTGTTTCATGCATTACTGATTCGAAGAACTGGGCTATTTTTATTTTTTCTGTGAACCGCATATACATTGAATTTTCCTAAAAAGAGAAGAAACTTCCTCTGATGTCCATTTTTGTAGTTTTATAAACCAAAGAGAACATTTTATTAATTATTTTTGAAGAATTTTATCTTTTAGGAAAATGTATGTATGTACTTGAATGTAAATACGAGATGCAATATAAACCCGTTTGCTCTCTTGAAAAAACTTAATAGCCCCGTATAAATATAATCGATTTTGTTTGCAGTTCAGGGTATTTTTGCACTGACAAATACTTGCTTTTTTTTAACTCTAGTTGATGGCATCGTTGCGGTAGAATTCATCCTTGGAGCTCCACACTGGGAAACTACCACGTGCCATACACTATATTAGTTTAAGTTGCAAAATCATCTTTCTCTTTCCGAATGTCATTCCATTGCGGTGTACCCCTCAGAGCCGTCTCGGATACCACCCCTCCACTTTGATTAAATTTTTAGGAAGGCAGTTGTCCTTTCTCTCCCCCATTCTCACGGCCCACTCACAGCGTAGGCTTCTGCTTGTAAGTTATTAATTTCATCATTACGTGAAAAGCATCGGTCGACCGCTTCAGGTGTGGGTGGCGGGTTGCTTGACCTGCCAGTCATTTGCGGTCGCCTTCCATCTTGTTGTGGCCTTTGGTGACCTCTTGTGGGTCAATACCCCCTTAATTGGGTTCAAAAGGTCTAATTTCGAGATCAGTCATGTTACATGGAAGACACTTGTGCTCCAAATCTTAGGGTAGCTGCTAGACGTGTATACTTTTATTTGCTGAAAATGATTCTTAGAATGTTCCCTCGAAGTACCGCGTTCAGAATGAAAAATGACCGGCAAAACTTGACAGCTTTCCATTTCTGTTTTCGCAGTTCTTTTCTTCAGAGGTTTATTAGAAAAGTTTTGTTCAGCTTGTGGTTTTTCCTGGAACCACTGTCAATCACACGTGTCCATGTAGTTTTTACTGTTCTTTTTGTATCAATGGCCGAGGTATTTGTAGCTAGAGATTATCCATTAAACCTAGCAATCAATATATAGTATACCAAAGTGACGAGGGATGGATGATAAGGTAGAAAAATCTTGTATTTCACTGTGAACACACTTGACTGCAAATGTTAGCATCTAGTCTTTGTGATTAAATGTGATGCCAGTCGTCCCTGCTTTTTTCCGAATGTCCGTTTTCGTTTTTCAAGAATATTGAAATCAAATCATTTTTTCATGTGTACCATAGATTTTTTGTTAACGTTTAATGTTTTCACGATGAACGATTCCTTAAATATTTTAACACTCAAACAGGTTCCGTGAATCGAAAATTTTTGAAGACATCTGCCTCTGCTCTAGACTAACCTATCACATGCTTTACAAAAGTGTTTTCTTGAAAACCAATTGATGCCGATTTTTTTAATATTTGCGCGCAATTTCGTGAAATGGTCTGCTTTTCGTTAGATTTTGTGTGGTGATCAAGTCTTATTAGTACGTATATAGATGAAAATGAATTTTTCTGATTGCAAAAATAGATAACTTGACTTTATCTCTTGTCACATGTATGTATATGAACAAGCTTTTATCTTATTTCTGGATAAAAGAAACAGAGGTTTTGTTCTATTTTACTTGAACCTAATTATCGGTGGGCATTCATTACTTTGCCCTGAGAGGGTTTAAAAAAAGGAAACAGAAAATTATGTTTGAGTCAAACCTGGACTTGTTCCACGTACTGCTCACGCCTTATTGCAATAAAAATGATATTTTTTTTGTCTGTTAAGAACTAAATTGTTCTGTGAGTGCTGCCGTGCTTTTTCTTTCCCGCGTCGCATTTGGCAGCTTTGCCTCAGCAGTGGCGCTAAATGTACGTTTGGCGGACGAAATGGGAATCTACTGGGCTTGGAAATTTGAAGGGGTTGCTGGATAATAGTGGCGGCGAATAACTGAGATCCTGTTATACATTGCGACCCTGTGCTAATCGATATTTGAACCCTTGGAAACTATACCTTTTGAAATATAACTCCGGTGGCGAATCGTGCTTTTGTTTCTTGAGTGGAATACCGTTTTAACCTTCAAATCCATCTCATTTCCTTAATGACTCTGGAGTCATTGCTTTGTTAATTCAAATAACTCTTAGCATCAAATCGCTGGGTGGGGATATTTTCGCTGCAAACTTTCGGGTGCTTGAACAGACAGTGATGTGCATCGTTCATGCTTTGGAGAAATGTATTAATAGTTCATATCGCCATATTTGTCTCTCGATGGGCCGACCTTTTACAGTTTCCTCCGCCCATTGTGGCTGCGACCTTACGAGGCTACTTTTCGATTTTTCATTGCATAATATTAACTCAAGCATGCAATTTACCAACCAATTAATGAGGGCTAATTGCACTTGAAATGGAGTATAGGTATAGCGAAACTCGGTGGCACTCACCAGGGGGGAGTTTAAGGTCACTGAGGACGAATTAAGGGTTTAAGATCGGGCAAAGTTATCGAAGGGCTCCGTTTGGGACTTCTAGAGAGAACCTTTATGTTCTCTCTAGAAGTCCCAAAGAAGCATCTTTATTCCTCCTCACTTGTATGATCTACTCACTCTGACATTATTTTCTATACTAGCGAATGCCATCAAGTTTTGCTACACCTATACTCGTGAAGAGTTTCTGGTAAACGTAGAAGGGATAGGGTTAGAAATGAGTGGGCCATAAAGTAATGTGGAATTGATGGTTCGATAATGGATGAATGTGAAAGGGTTGTGCTTTGTGGGTTTGGCAATATGAAGAGAATGGATGAGAGTCAAACAGTGACACAGAAATATGGTATAGAAGTGAATAGCGTGATAGCAAGGGGTAGTCAAAGCAAATTAAAGAAAGTCAAAGGTGAATATAGTGGATGAGACTCTCCAAAGGAGGAATATTAGGAGACTTAAGAACAAGAGAGCTTTTATGAAGCAGTTCATGAATGTAGCAGAAGCAATAGAAGTACTCTAGGGTGGGACAGTGTGGAAGATATTATCGATGGACAGCCAATTTCTACGCCTACTACTAGTAGCACCAAGTATTATTATTTTTTTACTATACCTAACCAGAAAGGAACGGCGTGATGGACATGCACGTATGTGTTTGCAGGTCTTCATCAGTATAAGAGAGTAGGGTGACTCACAAAGTTCCATCATTCTAAAAGCTGAAAGAGTTGTGCATCAGGTTGTAAGAAAATAATATACTTACGATAGAAAATAAAGTATTTCAGCGAGATCATTCGACAACTGCTGTACTTTCATTGAATTGAAAACTCCTGAGAAATTCGTTTCTCTTTAGATGAAATCATCATACTGGTTTTTTCTTTCCATAATTCAAGTGATGTTATGGAAAAAGGGGAAGAAGTCAACTGCTGAGAGTGAATGTAGAATTATAGAGTATTTTCTAGGACAAGATTTAATTGATCTATTTCCATCTATTCCGAAAACAGCCTTAATGAAGAGTGAGACAACGCTTATTTTCCGAAATGAGAGTGGTATTGAAAATCGCATGATTTGTTTATGATCGATTTAGTGAGAAAACGCATAGGTTTTATAGCTGCTCGAACCGCGATAGCCGTGCGCTAGAAGTCCAAGCTCAGCTGGTTAAAGATGCTAATTTTTATGAGTAACTGAGTACTGTCACTTTTCGCCATTAGCGGGTACTTGGGTACGCACATACTTAAAATGAGCCACATACTTGAAAAAATACATAACATATAAGTGTTAGTAGAGTTAAAATTGCTGTTTGCATTTGCAACTTAAGCCATTATCTACCACCTAGAATCCATTCTATACTAAAACTCTGCAAGCGAATTGACTAATTTTATCAAGTCGCAATTAAAAATCCTAGATTAATTATAAAGATACCCGAAAACTGCGACGTTTTCATTTTAGATTTCCATGCAAATTGTTTTCTGCGACACTGCTTTTATTTTGAGAAGCAGAATTTTAACAACTTTCAAACTGTGCACGCTATTAAATGCCGCCACTCCGCAGATAATATATATGCTATTTTTGCACAATGAAGGTCTCGGGTTCTAAAATGCATGTAAAGTTAATTTTTATCCCTTGTTGGCTTTGTTTCTTTTTCAAGAAAATTGTTATAAAAAAGGGAATGGTTTTTTTTTTAATTTAATATTTGACATTTGTTTTAGATTTGAAATTGTGAAAACGTTTGAAAAATATTCCAATATCTCTTAAAAATTCAGTGCTATTTGAAAAGCGTCCACTTGGCAATCAGTGCCTTTGTTGAAGAATGCAATGGGGAAAACACCCATCAATGGAAAAATATTCATGTTTTGTGTATACATCGATACACCTGTGTCTAATAATGAGATAGCATTATCAAAATGTCGATCAAAGACTGTCATAAAAATTCAAAATTCTGATAATGTGAATAATATTATTAAACATTTTGCTTGGAAAGAAGTTTAAGTTAAAGATTAATCCAAATTGTTAATAAAATCAAAGGAATTTTACTCCTATGCATGAATTTTGGTCATCCAGGTGACCATCGACAGGGGAATTCAAATCTCGTAAACAAGCACGCGTTTGCGATATTTCAACTCTCTCTGTCGACGGTCATCTGGATTACCGAAATTCATGAATTAGAACCAAATTCCTCTGCTTTAATTGATAAATGGGATAATTAAATTAGTGCTTAATACACTATTCCACCGAGCCAGGGCCATTTCCGACAAGAATAGTTTACCAAGCGAACTAAGTCACCTGAGATCAACCTTCCGCCAAAACGGATACAATGGACGTGACATTTCACTGGCCCTTAAAAGGACCTTCAATCCACGGGAGCGCACCACGGAGGAGGAGAAAGAAAAACCATTAGCAAGAGCCTGCTTACCGTATGTGTTCTCAGTCTCAGGGAAAATATCCAAGATACTGGCGAGGCACAAGATTGAAGTGATCCACATACCACTCGGAAAACTCAGAGAACTACTCGTTACAGCCAAAGACCAACTTGGCCTAAAGACGCCAGGCATCTACCAGGTTCTGTGTGACTGCGGAGAAGTCTACATTGGGGAGGCTGGACGGAACATCGAAACCAGGCTGAAAGAACACCGGCGGCCCATTCGTCTAGGACAAATAGAGAAATCAGCAATCGCAGAACACAGCATCTACATGGACCACACCAACAAATTCAAAGATGCAAGATTACTCGCCCGCTCCGGTGGCTACTGGGAACGAGTAGTCAAAGAAGACATCGAAATTCGGATGGAGAACCGAAACTTCAACAGGGACCAAGGGTACTCACTCAGTAAAGCCTGGAAACCTATACTAAAAAACGTGAAAGAAGCCAGAAAGAACAAACATCAAAGCGACCAATCAGGAGGCTCCAACACCTTTCCCTCCACCACGGCCAATCAAGCGCCGCGAAACTCACGACTCTAGGATATATAAGTCGACAAACAAAGCAGCATTGACATCCTTTCATCTGCCCTGATGACGATGACTGAGTCAGACAACGAAACGTCGGCCTACATGGAGACCATCACCCGGTTGGAAACCCAAGAAAGCTTCACCAAATCTTTATTTACTTTTCACTTGATCTCTACTTTAATTACATTATGGGAAGAAGTTCCTTAAATAAGAATTTTTTGGTTCTATAAAAGTATATTTATTTCCTTTGTATGAGCGGCGGCGGAGTAAGTGAACCGAGAGCAGTCAGGAGGTTGGGTTGCCGTAGGCGGTTAGAGGGCATAGCCTCCTTGTATATTATAAAATTTCAATCCTTTCAAGAGACCATTTTTTCGCCAAAATAACTTAAAACTGGCTGGGTAAGATTTAGGAAATAATTGAAAATATTGGTAAATAAGTCTTATCAAATAGTTTCAAGCAGAGCCAGTAACCCTAACATTGGTTATGCAGTGACTTGTTTGGTGTAGGATTTCTTTTGTGTTTGCGACGGAATGCGATGAGATGTCAAGGAGTCATGCTCGGAGAGGAGTCTAATTTACAAAATTGAACCTTCACCCGACGCCATCCGTCTCCGTCGACCGCACTGGTCGCGAGCCGTTTTTACTCCGCGCGCTCCTTGTGCATTAGTTGTTGAGCCGAGTGTTTCATTGCTCGAAGAAATTAGTTCCACAAATAATTCATGAAGTTACGCCGGGCAGCGATCATCATCACAATTCGTGCATTTAAGTGTGCTCCTGCAGCATCCTCCTAATTGCACCGGACTATTAGGGAAGTTCGAGGGAAACTTCGCGCCAGGGTTGCGATCTGCGGTGAGGTTTAGGGAGGGTGGGGTTGAGTGGGTGGTGCCTGGAGGAGGTGGGGGAGGGGGGAACGTACAGACAGACGTTGTAAGAACCGGACTCCTCGACTTCACTGACCCTTCCCCCGTCTCCCGCGGAAACTTGCTTCCTTGCGAGAGATGAATCTCGCGCCATGGCTCTTCGCTCCCTGCAGAAGATTATGCGGGCACTCTAGCACCGCGGGTGGGTGGCATAATTGACGCATGACTGGGAAACTCGGAGCATTGTAAACAACCATGAAGACGGACTGCATTTGAGGTTAAGGCTCATGCAATATATTTGGACGCGTGGGTGATTTCCCTATTCCCACAGCTGTCCATCCAAGTTCCAAACTCACTATTTATTTATTTATTTTTCAATTTTCTCTGAAAACAGCCACAAAGGCCTTTTACATCAGAAACTACAAAATGCAACATATACACTAACACTTGAAAAGTTCAGATCTGGCGAGTTTGTGTACGACACGGGGGATATTATTTTGACCCCGCGCTATATCTCTAGAACTGATAGAAGCGACGTAGTACGAGAGATAAACTGCTGAGCTGAGTGATAATAACAAAAACGACGTGACACTGACATGAGACAGACACACCGTTCTCTCACAATTCACCTCTGTCCTCTCCCCACTCCTTTTCTCTATTCCCTCACCTTTTATGGCTGGCGTCCTAAAATCACCTGCCTCTGCGGGGGCTCACAGGGTAGTATGTATATGTAAATATAACACAGGAGGAGCACGCAAAACCATGTCCTGGGTGGCGAAAGGAACCACCAAGGTGGGACTCGATCCCGCAACCATAGGGTAGCAGGCTGACAAATTCGAGGGACAGATGAGGAAAATTAGTTTTGTAATTGATTTCTTCTATTTATAACATAACTCTCGGATTTTGTGAAAATGTAAAATAATTATTATTCTCTTTTTTTCAAGAGAGTTTCGTCGATATCGAGTAATTTCACCCATTTCTTTTCTGTTACATTTCGCTGAAGGTTCGATTGTGAAATGTCTGGCGTTGGCCAGAATATTTGGTGGAATATCTCAAGTTTGGACTGAAATGCTCCATTATGTAAGTATCTCAGACAATGAGTGCTTTTGATGGGATACATAAAATCCTAAGATTGAAGGAAGAGTTCCCATAATCAGAGTGTTTTTGGAGGCCAAATGTGGTCTTGCTGTTCCCCGTCATGCGAAGGAGGCAAAATATGGAAACTCAAAGCATATCATTCAATCTCGCGAGATTAGGACAAACTTAATAAAATAAAGTGACTCCATAGGGTTTTATTTTGTAAGTCTTCATGAAAATTGCAGCAGAGCTCATGATCACCCTCTACAGCAATCGTGTCAGCATGTAGTGGCGTCAGCTTCTCAATTGATTTGTCTGGCAAGTAGCATTGTCCTCTTATCTCTCTTGTCTCTAATATTTGATGTCACAACCTCCTAATGGCTATCGTATTCGAATCACTTCACGATAAAATCAATAATTATAACTCATGTTAATTCTGAATTACTTATTTAATTGCTTGAGATGGTTTATTTTCTCCAGTTATAAATTTTCTTTAGTCAACGGACCTATGGAACTAGAAAAGGAAGCTAAAAGTCTTTTTTTATTATGTTGATAGCATAAATATAATAAAAACATAAGATGGATTTTGATATTTTTATGCCATCCAACCTTTGACGATTCAGTGCTTACGCCGAAGTACTGGATCGTCTGGTACATTTGCTTTGTATCGCAAATGCCATCTGGCTCATTCTTTCTTAGATACATGAGGTAGATAGAGCGATTTTTCTCCCTACTCTTAAAAGAGACCATATTCAAATTTCATTTTTAAATTTAGGCAGTGGTAAGAAGCATGAAGTAAATTCTACAACAATATTGACGCAAAAACTTTGTTTTAAATTACTGAAGTTATAGTAATTAACTAAATATTCATGCGTAAGGAGTTAACTTCACTCATATTTTTCACACCTTACACTGAAAACTCCTTAACAACCGATGATATTTTTGCGATTCTGTAAAACTTACTGGGGTAATTGATTTATTTTTTTTAATAGTTGAGAAAATATTTAAACTAAACTCTATTAAAATTCGGACGCGATCTATATGTTAAAAATTCCTCATTTTTAAAATAAAGTCTCTCTGGAGTGGATACCCGTACCATTTACCATGGAAAATGACTTGACTTTCTTGGGAGACATCTCGAAAAGTAATTGGTAAGTGTCTGCTACTCTTAAAATTCTTTAAGTTCATATATATGGTAATCCGTAGTAGCATGGCATGTTCTTCAGTTGTCTTCACCAAGACAAAAAAAATCCTTTTTATTAGTCGAAAATATATACACAGAACATATTACGCTTCCAAATGTAGCTTAATAGAAACGACTTCATTCCATTATATAATTCATATATATTTTTTTATTTATTGAAAAATAAAATGGAGAAAAATCTATTGGATTTTCGCTCGACCAGAGCGAAATAGAGGACAAGAAGTCGCGTAAAGTCTGTCCAATATTTGCGCAAGGGCAGGGGTGATCGGAGCATTTTTTGTTGCGGGTTGTGTGGCGTGGAAAGAAAGAACGGGGCGCCATTGAACACTGGGAGGGAAAAAGAAGCCGGGAGGGGGTCGTGGCTGGGAATTTTCGGCACTGTGGTGGGGCGAAGGCTTTGATTGAGGGAGGGAATCCAGTTGCAAAGGGCGGCGTGGTCGTATTTTTAGAATGCACGAATGCGCTCGATAAATATTTAACACGCTATATCCTGACGCGCTCAAAAAGTGACTCCCTGCTGTATCCATGAGAGGGTGCCCCAGGGGAAGAGAATGGATATTGTGTCCAGCAGGGCAAAATTACGGTCAGACGGGCCAAGTGGGCGCTTTTGATTGTTTGCATTTAAGGACCGTGAAATCGCACCTTCACACATTTGGAGGCATCAGTTGTTAATTTCATGCATTGATTGACTCGATGAATCGAAAATCAAAGTCCGGCGTGAGGCGTGAAAAACGGGGAATCCCGATTCTTGGAAAACTTTCGAGCTAATTGGATGAAATGGGAGAATATTTTGAGGAAAATGAACAGGATTTTACGCCCCGAAAATTGTGAAGTTGGTAAAACTAATAAAACAAGTGGCTAATTGGCTGCTTAGCTGTTGGAGTAAATCAAATTAAATATGTAGGAAGGTATACTCCTTAGTTATTATAGACCCCTGGGATATGAGAAAGAGACGCAACCCTGTACAGTAAGTATACAATTAAACGATGCAAATTTGCATTTGATTTCAATATTTGATATTTAATTCTATGCATTTACTTCTTTGTATCCTTTGGTTTTAATATTCAAGAGAATGGTGGTTTCGCGTCTATTTTTTATAGACACTCTGTCTCACTTTTAAAGACTCTTGGTTGATTTTTAAATATGACTTTTTTGACCAATTTCTAACGTCTCAATACATTGGCAGCAGCAGTGGAGAGATTTTGAAGGAAAAAATCAATAAACCATCAGAAAATAAGTATTATTCATTTGTGCCAAGCTGGGCTACGCACTTTGATGAAGACTGAACATTTGAAATTTGCCGGCATTTAACGAGTGTAAATGGTAGAACAAAAACTTTTATTGTGATAATTTTCTATTAACCATGAAGAAGTTATGTGAACATTTTTTTGTAGATTTTCGCAGCTCATTGTTTATGGTATTCAGGCTTTTAGACCTGATTCAGATTTGATTTGATTCAACGTGCAATCCGGAAGAAAGACTGGTATCACTCTGACGTGGCTGAGCACACTACGTTTGAGGAAGGCCTCGCCATTGACATCGAGACGGCAAGAGCACTACACAAAGAAATCAGTTACTTTCCGCGGCTCATAAAGGAGGCGATTGAAATAGAAAAAATACCAAATATATCAATAGAGAGGATAGTTATAAACTCCCTTATACCTGCAAGAGACTTCTTCGAAATTAAGTTTTTACTTCTCAAAATCATCAACTGCTGGAATTGTTTATTTATTTAAAAAAAGACCATTCTTGTTCTTAAAAGCCCGACGAAGCCGGCAGCATAGCACGGCGAAACTGTTGCTAAATACTAAATAATTAATCACAGAACCAAAAGCCTGAATACCATGTAGAAGTTATATGGTTGAGAGGGAATGCGGCACCTATTGGAAACCAGTGACCTTCCAGTCAGGCCACGCGTTCCTTTCACCAGCAGGGGTGATTATTAGGTACTTTTTAGTATTGAATAATAACAATGATCTAAAACTTTCCGATTATTATGTAGCTTAAGATAATTATGCTGATGAATACCGCAGAGACAGAATGAGTTGCTATTTTTTTATTTGTCCAAATCATTTTTTCTGCGTTGTTGAATAAACCCATCAAATAAGTCGATTAAATTGATTTTTAGCAAGCAAAATGAACCAAAGAATGAACTGATTGGACTTTCAAACAACAAGATCAAGAGGTTGGCGATTAATTAGCTGTATTAAAGATAGGCTTTTTTTTACCTGCCGCTCTTGGTGTTATTTTTAGGGTTTTTACAGGAATCGACCTAGTCATGATAGTGTTCTATTTTCTCGGTATAATTGTGACATTGCCTATGGAAATATGGATGAGTTTACATAAGTGAAATTGGCTCAATCAGATATTTTTTTTGTCTTCACATGTTGCCCAGGTGCCGATATATCCCTTGATGATGGCCCTAGTTATATAGGAATATGCTAAGAGGATGGTGTTGGCTGCACGTAATGCAGGTGTTTTGCGTGATATATAGAGCTAAGGCTTCTTTTATTCTCCAAAATTGAACTTCTTTTTCAGTTCTTTAAGAATGAGTAATTAAGAAATTACAGGAACGTCTTGCATAAAACTTTGATTCATAAAAATACAATTGTATGTTTTAATGGGAATTGACGCGTCGCAAATAGTGGTCAGATTTAAATTCGGGAACCTGGAATTTCAATTACTATGTGATTGATTGTGGATCTATCGTCTTGGTCCCTGTGTATGGAGCCATGGACAACGGTGAGCTTCTCATATCCTCGTAAGCTAGTAACTATTGCAGAGTCAGAGGACATCAAGATCTTGTGAGCAAGAAAGAAAATAATTTAATTGAAAAAAGTACTTTAGAAATCGGTAATTGATGCATATTAACTTTGATTTACTAAGAAAACAAAGAGCAGCAATATAGCCACGATAATCGAGCGATGTTCTGAGTCGATTTGTCTACTCTAATTAGAGTCTCTCTGGTCAATATAGACTTTATTTTTTATCTTCAGGTCTTAATGGGAAGCATCAGGTTGAACAGGGACTAGATCGGTCCTTCGCGGGCATGAATATATTCCTTTCATACGCCGCTTCGTAGTATTATGCACAAAGGTAACACTATAGGCATTCACGTATGAAAACAATTTTTAGGCTATGAATTCTCAAATTTGTGGAGTAACTAAGAGTTAGTGAAATAGATATCGATGCTGTAATAAGTAATTTCTCGTTGTAATTGTGATATTTTTCGTAAAATTTCTTCACTACGTAAAATTTAGTCTCTAAGTCTTCATATTTACTTTTAAACGAAACCCGCTAGACTGCGGGGATGAAAAATTGCACTTTTACATAAGTGATATTAACAAGCCATGGATATGATTCGGGGACGAAATAAGGGAATCAGCTCATTTAAAAGTTTACTGTAGTTACCATTCTCCACGAGCCAATTTTAGGAGAATCGAATGTATTGTATATTCTTTGCCTCTGCTTAGGATTATCTCACTCTCTTTAGGAGTCATCTTGAGTACTTTACTAGCATTCGGGGTATATAGCAGAAATATTTAATCAGCGAGTTCGATAAAAATCAAAGGGCCAAAATCAAAATTTGTTAAAAAAACTCATGTGCGAACTGAAAGTGTAACCAAACTGTTTTTTTTTTAGGATTGGGTTGGAAATTGCTGGAAATTCAAAGTTTAGGATAGAATTAGTTTTATATAAATCTGTCTTTCTCATGAGTTTTAGGTCTTCGCGGCGGATATCCTTTTACCCTCGCACTACGTCTGCAAGACGTGTAAGACCGACAAAATGAGAGAAGTCATCGCCATAACAGAGAAGGTTTAAGAATTCTTTCTTTCCGTGCATCATTATGGACTTCATCAAGTCTTGACACTTATTTAACGAAAAATGACCCTATAATAATTTCTTTCCTCCCCAAATTCCTTTTTCCTAAACCCTTCCTTGATGTGACTTGTATCCCAATACTCCCTAGCTCACACCATTGCGGATGCTTTCGGTATAGTCCGTGCATGTAAATTTGCTTTTCAGAATCTATCCTCGGAATGAAATTCATTATCGTTTTACTATTTTAAATAATGGAATGTTCAGATTGCTATTGATAGTTCCTACCGTGTCCGTGCTCTCCAAGTATGTGCAAAATCAAATCCATTGGCTGGATAGGAGCCTAGATAGTGGGAGAGCAACTTCTTCTATATCCGCAACAGAAGTGCAAATGATACTTGCTTGAAACCGTCCATTAAAAATGAAATATTTTTATTAACTAGATATATCTGTTCACACTTGTCTTGCCACGTGAGAGGTCATAATCACCCAATATATTGGAGTTTTCCCGGTAAGAAGGTATCGAAACTGGTTTCGGTTTGAGATATGGCCTTCATAAAGTATTCCTTTCTAAAGAAATAGGCTTTAGCTAAAGAGCTGGGTTTTAACTAATGTAATATTACACAGAATCCATACTCTTTTTTGTAAGATAGGCATGTATTTCATCCTAAAATCTTACCTTGGGTGCAAGGATTATTTTCTCTTATGTATTTGTTGCTCAGTTGGTTACTTAATTCTTATATAAGCATGCTATTCTGAAAAAGAGGCAGTCGCGGCGGAAAATGCCTGCGTCTGATCGCAGTATTTGCTTTGGAAAACTTGCGATTATTGATGCGTGATTTATGGTGAGTAGATAGTCGATCCAACAATTAGAATTATGGAGAGGAGCTGGAATAGGTTGTGACCAGTTTGGTAGCACCATATCCTCAAGAAAATCCTGTAAGGGTGACTGAAAAATTGCATCATCGAGCATGGGGAGAAAAGATCATCAGTCTGTGGTTTGACTAGATATGATACTTAATTTCAGAAATAACAGATTGGTAATTCACGTGTCAACTGTCATCTTCAGGCATTTGTAGACCTTTTTCTTTGACCTTTACTGAATAAAAAGCTTTGCAATTTAGCGTATGTTTGATCATCTGTAGCCGTCGGAAATGGCTTCCGGTCAGAATGTTATATTTGGTTCACAAAATCATTATTCCTGAGAGCACTGGGGGTGAAAATGTGTTGAAATGAATTTATTGTTTGATGTGCGGTGCCCATCGAAGTTCTCCATCGACTCCAGACTTCCCGCTTACTTATCACCGGTAGGGCTGCCTCGCCATAGCTGAACTTCCGACCGATAATATTAGTTTCCGGGCCCGACTGTGTTCTCAGCGTTGATAGTTGTAATGTCTATCCCCAGGGCCTGCTCAAATACTGCAAGCCTACGTGGCCAGTTCTGTGATGAAAGAGAAAGAGGTAACTCAATATAGGTTTAACCTTTAAGAGCCGGATTTAAATGTCCAAAAGTCGACGTTCACTGCCGGATTTAATTCCGGCTCTTTAATTTGTTCTTGTTCTTCACACGAAAAACGTTAATATCTCAATAACTACTAAAGATAAATTGTTGAAATAAAAAGTGCTATTTAGCTAAATGTTCAATGTAGTTGAACGTGAAATCTCATTGCCGTAATCAAATTACAAAGGATTTGAAAAAATATTTTTTTGGGCACAAAGTTGAAGTATTTTATTTTTTATTCTGAGAGGTGAATATATATGATGTAAATTATTTAAATGGATGTATACATCTTGGTAATTAATGAAGTTTTAAATTTTTACCATCGTATGGTACTCCTTGAAACAGTTATAGGTGCATAGCCCTACGTCGCTCACTCCGCAGTTCGTATTGGTACGCGTGTACAATCCCTTCTCAGAATACACTCTGTACCTTACGCGGTTCCCTTTCACTGGCCAGTGTGTATTATTTTTCGCCTCCAAGCGACGCAGTTATCGTCCAACCATGATACTGGGCCTCTCTCTCCCTGAGCGATGAGGAGGAAGAGCAGAGGCCCCTTCCTTGATCATTTGCCTTATCAGAGAAAGCCGAAACTGCCGATGAGTCATCTGGCCCCCGCAAGATGTAAACAACACGTGGCTTTTTAGGATGGTTACGTTCAATAGGTGAGCGGAGATCCTTTGTGTCCACTTCCAGCTACGATGACTAGTATCGTAGCTCGTTCCCATCCTATCCCCTTTGTCTACATATCCCATGTGTGCATTGTAGTCTTCTACGACGGTCGGCTTCAAATTTTTTCCTTGTTCATTGCAGAATTTATCCTCTTCTGGGGAACAATGTATGTTTTTCAGTATCAATACCTCCCTTTTATCTTTTTATACTATGGATGTCAATTCATTTCTCACGCGTACCCGTAAATCTACCCGCTTCATTTTAGGTCTCTGACTGTAAAAATTTCGTGGCATGTCTTTGCGGTTTAGTCTTACCGTACCACAACAGAAAATTTCTTTAGTCTGCAGGTTGTAAAAAATGGCTGGAGAGGAAAAAAGTTGTCTTTGTGCAATTTATGGCCAACCCCTTCCACTCTCCTTGTCAGCGCCCTCACAGTCGTGTGCGTAGCTGACATGTCCTGCGTCGCAGTCAGTCGATCCTATCCTAAGTAGACTTTCATGTCATAAGCGTATCCAGTTTTGTCATATTTTCTTCCAAAACGTTTATGCTTTTTCGGTATATACTGCCGGAATATCACCCGGCTTTTGAAAAGCACGATAATTTCGTCTATAGCCAAGAGCTCAGCAGGATTATAATACTTGGCATAGCTTTCATTGAGCTTATCGAAAATGGTTTTACTTTTCCACAGTATGTCGTAATTTTCGTCATTTTGGGGTGGTTTAGAATTATCAGCAATGTGGAAGAATCTAAAGATGTGGAGGAATCGGTCTCATCTCATTGTGTTGCTAAAAAATGGAGCATGAAATTTGCAAAGCAAAGTCTCCGTTTCATCCTCCAGCGCAGGAAGATCTGTATACTCGTCTTCCGACGAAGTGTCCGACTCCACGGCTTCTGAGGAAGAATCCAAAAAAAATTCCTGCTCTCTCTCTATCTCGGATAATTTCTGCTTAGGAGTCTCACAATAAATAACAAAAGTTGTATATATAAACACAAGCATAATGCAATAAAGGAAATATGAACTGGATATCAGGAGATAGTGAGTTCTTACCATAAATGTCACAATTCCTCTAAAAAGTTCGACAAACAGACAAAAGAGCGCACTCACCAGAAAACTGAGACGGAATGAAGTTTAGTTTGAGTCCACTCGAAATGTGGTAAAGGAATATAACATAACTAAGAAGAATGCATCTTGCAGTCACTCCCTTTATTGCTCACGTGCCGGCGGCACCCGGCAGCCGAGAGAGGGAGAAGGTTCTTCGTTTTCCCTAATTCCCCCCCTGGCCCGAGATGGGGGCTTTGACCTTCGAAGGCCCTGTTCCCCTCCCAAAAGGCAGGCCCTTTTTCAGCATCTGGATAGCATTACTGCCCCCGAAGGGGAGAGAACGTTATCTTGGAGAAAGAATGAGGTCACAGTGAGCCATCAAAATTTGAGCCACCGCCAATGTTTATGAGGGTTTGACCATTCTAAACCAAACACAAGACTTGGAATATTATTTTCTTATTGCCTGTGCGAGTAAAAAACAAAAAATAGAAGTAATAATTGAAATACGGAACGTAAATAACAGATTGAGAACGCATCCAAACGTGACTTTCCGCGATGCTGTGCCATGCAAATTATTTGCACCGCGCGTGATCATTTACATGCAAAATTATTAAAATAAGTTGTATTTAAAAATCAAAAAACAACATTACTGTATTAAAAAGACATCTGTCTACAATCCTAGAAACTTTCGCTCCGCTAAGTTGAAATTCGTTTAAGTTGCAGCCGATCAAAGTTAGCGTGCCCGTATGGGCACGTTCGGCACCGAGTGGAGCTTTTTTCCCGTGCCCGTATGGGCACGCCAGGCGTTTAAAGGTTAAGTACTAATTCAATTATTTCTTCACTGTTGAAAGCAGCTTAGGTTCCTATGCATCGCAACAATGAAATCCACTCTTTCATATACCAATTTCTCTGTAACTTATCTGAAATCAGCTAACCTAAGCCCATCGTATTTTATATTTAAAAAATTGAACGCAAGTGAATTTTGGGTTGTGCTATGTTTTTTGCGTCTGAGGGAACATCGGTGTTGCATGTCAATTGAATCTGATCTCCTCAGCGCTCACGACAATTCTCTATTACATCAGACCCAAGAAACTATTTATGCCTACAATACTTCGTTGTCCCCGTTTTGACGTGACGACTATAAAATCAGACAGGAATGGCATACTGGAGCAGAAACGGCGGTGTAACTTTTGCAAGGTGATTCCATTCTGGCTCTATAAATTCGTGACTAATGACACGATTGATATACATTGCCAGCCCAAAGCGTAGGAAACGAGGGCAGAAGCTACAGGCAGCAGGTCGTAATTGAAATTGAAAACAATCTTTATTGTTCTGGTACTTTAAGGCCCCTGGAAAATTGATACATTATCACCTGCCACAACAAATGGGGTCAATGGTTACAACAATATATACTAATTTACTTAAAGAGCAGCACATATAAACCAACAGTAAGCAATGAGTACAATTATGCATAACATGTGAAAATCAGCGCAACAGTACTCTGATTTAAGATCACACTTTAAGGATTGAGAAATTAAAACAGGCAGCATAGATAATTCTCTACTTATGCATTGTGCATTAAGCATAATGTATAAATAATGGATGGAATATAAAGTAATAAACACAACATTAAACAGTATGATAGTGCGATAGAGCATGACAAATCTCATTCATCATTGCAATGCACAGATATGAAATCACATTTCAAGAATTGATCATATACATTGGATAGGTATGAGGAAATCAAGCGAAGTTAAATAAATGATCAGTCATATTTCTCTTGAGCATCGAAATTGTAGAAGTGGTTCTAGTATTCTAAAGTAAATAGTTCCATAGCCTGCATGAGGAAATGAAGGAGTGCCCAAGTATTAAGGAACGGTATTTAGGAACATAGAATATCTCTGATTCGAGTTCATCTTTTTCCGGTATTTGTATTACCTATATATAAAGTTTTCACACAAATACGACGGACTTTTGGATTTCAGTACCTTGAACAAGCATAAAGAGCGTATAGGGCGGCCAGTCTATGACTTATTTATTAATGTGATAAGTGGACAGGGAAAAGTGACAAACACTCATCACTAACTTCAATAAAACCGCAATGAATTTTACGGACTGACAATTTCCTTCACTATTCCTAGCATTTATTCCTATTCCACACTTCCTAGCACTCATGTCTCTAGCCCATTCCAAGGAATTGTGGTTGAAATTGCAAAACAATTTACGGCTGAAATTACACCCGCCCTAAATAAATAAGCATACTTCAAATAATCCCCTTAAACGCTTTTACTCGTAAAACTCGTAATTGGGGAAAACTTATTGATTAAATATTGAGCTCTTGAAGGGAACTACAATGTTATAAGGATCGTTCTGAAACTCCAAAGTATCCATGAAATTAACTCGTGGTTTAAGAAATCACAATCGGTTAATAATTTCTTTGCCAGGAGTGACCAAATAAAATTTTGTCTACACTTGTGGAATAACATGAGCCAGTACTGTTGATATGCTATGTGGTCTCATTCAGTCGGGACTACAACGCAAGAATAGCCGTGAGTCGGCGGAGTGCTTGTGCGTGTGGGCGCGGGTGAGGGAGCCACCGTTGGCACCCACTGTTGGCGCATACGAACATTTCCGCGCAGTAAATTTCGTGACTCCGATGTGCTAACATTGTGTGCGATTGAGGTAAAAAAAATGGTATTTGTTTCATTGGTATCGTTTCAGTCTGCGGCAGCACTGGCGTAACAACGGGGGAGGGGGTACAAGGGTTCATTTGCCACACCCGCCCAAAATGTTGAGGAGGGCGCCTAAACGTATCAAAAGAGGGTGCATTTGGCGTCCTAATTGAATATGGCACCCAAAGGAGACGAGGCTACTTTAGAAGTGTTGTTTTTGTTCTAATGTTCGAGAAAAAATATTGATGGTGGGAGAAATACGGCCGCGGCGGTGGCAAAACGCTTGCCCCCCTAAATCTACTACGTAGTTACGCCTCAGTTCGGCAGCATTGGAAATAGTCCTAAATAACTGTATCTTTTGACGTAAGCGTCCGTGAAGCCGGCGTTTTCGGGTGATTAGAATATTTATATTCGCAAGAGCGTTATGGTTTGTCCGTGCCCACTTTTCTTTTACTCCGATCTGGATACACGTGCGACACAGACGAGTAGTGTCCGCCCCATTCCCTCAGAATCGGCGGCTTGAAGTAACACATCGAGATATCGCGCTACGCACGCCCTGCGCCGCGGCCCGCCGCACCTATCGCGTAAGATGCGATCTCCACCGTCCCGCCATGCGGTGCTCCGGCATAAAACGTACTACATGAGGTCTATTGCTACGAGATGCCGCGTAGGCGGAGGGCTCTTCCCTCCCCTCTCCCCCCCTTCGCCCCCCCCTTTCCTAGCGAAACAAACGGCCCGCGCCGCCGCCGATGAAGGTCGAATGAGAATGACAGCGGGCGCGCCTTGAGAACCTCTTGCGGAAGACACGGGAATCGAGGGCGAGGATATGCCTGCCGAAGACGGCGTTGCCAAATGGGGGGAGATTCGCGCGTCCCTGGTTTTTCCCGCTGCATCCGCTCTATGCTTGATAAGCGGACCATGAGTAAGCCGTGACGTCTGATGAATCCGTCAGCTTTATTTCCGAATGGAAGTGGCTTCGACGACTGTCCTTAACCCTTTCCTCGCCAGAGAAACGTTTTCTTCTATAGTAGACGCCATGTTGGGATAAACCATTTAAAAAATAAACGATTAAAATTAATCGTTAAAAATTTACTTAACTATTTAACTTAACCGTTACTACTTAGAAGATTTACCTTTTAGCTTATAATCGTTCAAATTATACATTAACTGATACAAAACTAATTTCAGTTAATTTTTTTTCGTAAATTTCTGGCCAATGTCGACCTGAATTCGAATTTTCTTTTCTTCTTTTTTCAAACAGAAAAGGACGGATGTCCGATACAAATTTTGAAATGAGAATGTTAATCAAGTTTAATGACTTTTTAAGTAAAAGTTAAATAAATCTCTCTTGAATTTTAAGTTTGTAATTATTTCATCCCACTTGCAAAGAATAGCTTTTAAAAGTTACTTTTTTTTAAGTTTCTAACAAATAATTGCAAAAGTAACTTTTAACGTAAAAGTTACTTTTTTAACTTTAACTTTAATCAGATACTTTTTCAGGAAAGTAACTTTTAATTTTAACTAGTTACTTTTTACTGAGATTAACTTTAATCAGTTAATTTTTTCTGGTAATTTTCCTTACTATGGTAGACGCCTACCTCCTTGCCGTTGGGGATTCAACCATAATTCAAGGGGGATTGAGAATTTTTAGGCGTTTTACATAATAATCTATGCAATATATTAAAGAATTGATACATTTTTTGGAATAAATGTGCAGTAGAAATTTAATTTACTGTAAAATAGGGATAATTTGCATCACTTTTCGAATTTAGGAAAGAGAAGGGCGTAACAAATGGTTAACCCTTATAAAGTAAATGGATTCGTAGCAACAGTTTATACTATATGTGCTAGTATCGGATAATTTTATATGTTAAAATATCGCCATATATTTATGTTGTGATGCTAAGTATCCCCTACAGCGGGTAACTTAGCATCACTATTCCATTCCCTATGATATTTGTTGGAGAAGATAAAGTGATGTAACTGTAGCCTATGACGCCTCCATAAATTGCTCCTGGCAAACAGGGAGAAAATCAGTATTCAGGTTTCTGGTTCTGCGATTTAATTTTTTAATATTATGTGACAGTTTCGCCGTGCTATGCTGCAGGCTTCGTCGGGCTTTTTAGAACAACAATGGTCTTTTTCAAAAAGTAAATACACAATTCCAGCAGTTGATGATTTTGAGAAGTAAAAAAAAATAAAAAACTTAATTTCGAATAAGTCTCTTCCAGGTATAAGGGAGTTTATAACTATCCTCTCTATTGATGTTATTTGGTCTTTTTTCTATTTCAATCGCCTCCCTTATGATCCGTGGAAAGTAACTGCTTTCTTTGTGTAGTACTCTTGCCGTCTCGATGTCAATGGCGTGACCTTCCTCTAACGTAGTGTGCTCAGCCACGGCAGAGTGATACCAGTCTTTCTTCCGGATTGCACGTTCATGTTCCTTTCATCGGCATCCTATAGCTCTCTTGGTTTGCCCCACATATGATCTACCACAACTGCAGAGCAGTTCGTACACACCCTCATACATTGTGGGTGGTAATGGATCTTTAGTCCCTCGTAGATGATCTCGTACTCTTTAGGTAGTATTGTATCTTGTGATAATGTCATACTTTTTCATTATTCTACCTATGCGATCGGTCGTACCCGCAATGTAAGGTAGCATAACATACCCCAGAGGTTTAGGAGTCTCCTTCTCTGTAGGTTTTTTTGATGTCACTCTTTCAATTAATTTGTTACTAAACCCATTATTGTTTAATGCCTTCTTCAAATGGTGTATTTCTTGTGTGATGGAATCAAGATCGGAAACTTTTCTGGCGCGATCAAACAGGGTCTTGATAACAGAAGCCTTCTGTTGTGGATGGTGGTGTGAGCTTGCGTGAAGATATCGATCGGTATGAGTTTTCTTTCTGTACACACTATGTCCAAGTGTACCATCATCTTTTCTTTTGACTAGGACATCCAGGAATGGTAGCTGTCCGTCTTTTTCGATTTCCATCGTGAACTGGATCGAAGGATGCCGACTATTCAGATGTAATAGGAACTCCTCGAGTATCTTTGTTCCATGCGGCCAAACGACGAATGTATCGTCAACATACCTTAACCAAATTGTTGGCTGATGGTCAAAGGTGTTTAACGCTTCTTTTTCAAAGGTTTCCATGTATAAGTTGGCGATAACAGGAGAAAGAGGAGACCCCATAGCCGCCCCGTCCCTTTGCTCATATATTTCTCCATTCCACATGAAATATAAATTTTTTAAACAGAATTCTGCCAATTTAGGGTAGTCGCTCGGGAGGCCTTGGTTTGTGAGTTCCTTCAATATATTGATCGAGTCCAATACAGGCACTTTAGTGAAAAGTGAGACGACGTCAAAACTCACAAGAATATCAGATGACGTTAATTTTAACTCTTGAATAATTTCGATAAAATGTTCAGAATTTTTCACATGGGAAGAGGTTAAACCAACAAATTCTTGAATTACTTTAGCCAGATGTTTAGCCAGTTTATAAGTTGGGGAACCAATGGAACTTACGATGGGTCGTAAAGGGATGCCAGGTTTGTGAATCTTTGGTAACCCGTAGAGTCGAGGTGGTTTCGATGCCGATGGCTTGAGAAATTTCTTTTCTTCGTTTGGAATAGAAGAACCTTTGATGATATCTATTGTAGATTTTTCTGCTTTCGCTGTTGGATCTTTCTTAATTTTTTGTAAGTTGGATCATCAAGCAGTTGTGTTATCTTATCATCATATTCTTCTCTTGAAAGAACTACTGTGGCATTTCCTTTATCTGCTGGTAATATTATTATATCCTCATTTTTGCGTAACGAAATTAATGCTTGCCTCTCTTCCTTCATTATATTTGATTTTGGAGGCTTCGATCTCTTGAGGACATGGGCTGCTTCCTGTCTGATGTCTTCAGAAATTCTGGCTGGTAATTTCCTCAAAGTAGATTCAATGCAGCTTATTATTTCTTCCTTGGGTATCACCTTAGGAGTGTCGCATAATATTAAAAAATTAAATCGCAGAACCAGAAACCTGAATACTATAAACATGAGCTGCGAAAATCTTCAAAAAAAGGGAGAAAATCAGTTCAGTTGGTGGTACGATGGAGCTTTCTGTCATGAGAATCGTACGAAACTTAAGGGTTCTGCCACCCCTGGTGAAATATAGCACATTTTTATGCATATAATTCACAATATGACCAACAGAGGACAATAAAACGATTTGTTTTTAATTCGATGCATTGTACTCTTACGCTGATCAAATAAACATTTCATCGCGAAGAAATACTGAGTTTGAGATTTTTTCCAGTGCTAATGATTTTCCGAAGTTAAATCACCCCCCTTTAAATCCGCCTATGCTGCTTGTCGTACTCTGACACGTCCGTCTCTCTAACACGTCCTCTACTATCTAACCCATTTCTCAGCCAAAGAAAGCTCATGCACTCATTAACAATCGCTAATCGAAACTTAATAAAGTTGAATATCGGTGCTGTTCGGACTTACGTTAGGCTGTGCCAGCAGAGAAAATACTCACTTCAAGCGGCCTACATAGCATTGTGGTATTTCGCACCTGAGAGAATTTAAATGCCAGATGATTCTCTTTGATTGTAAATGATTTTTCCCTGTGAATTTATTTCTGACAATGACTCATCTCCTTCAGAGCTCTTAACTCGTAAAATATTCTTCCAGAAGACATAAATTAAGGGATTGAACTGTGTGCTGGGGCCTGGACGTCGGAATGATTCGATAAGGTTCAATTTGGACAAACGGTTACATGGCATTGCAAGAATGAAGAATGCGAGTCTGTGATGTCAAATTTTGTCACCGTCAAAACTTGAGAAATTGGAGTGCTTTCTTAACAAGGTTCTCAAAAGAATGTCTAAGGTACATGATTCTAAATGCAGAAGTTACCCTCTATCAGCCATATGTTATTATCCTCGTAAAATTGGTGGCAGCAGACTAGGATTAATCCATATTCAATACCAATTCCCTTATGCTTAAATGTTTTTTTTAAACCTGCTTAGATTCCATTTCCTATAGGAAATACTAGCTCCATTCCATAAATTCAGGGGATTACTTCATCTACGTCTATAAGATACCCTGCTAGCCACCTCCAGGGTGGCAGGGGGTGAGTTATTACCTACTTGCATTACTCTATACCTTGTAAAAGTTAACGTAATTACGACTGCTGATGCATTTGCACAAATCGTAAAAGGTACATCGGAAAACTCGCAGAACCAATCTCTGTGATATTCCCGGAACCATGACTTTGCCAGAAATTTTAGTTGCAGTTTGGTTTCATATACCCGAAGTGGTTGCTAGACTAATACACATGAGGTGGTAAAATGTAATAATTTAGGGGTGATAGGTAATACTTATGAGTTATTAGGTAATAATTAGGAAGAAAAAGGTAATTATTAGGATGTAATAGTATTGGCGGGATTTGCACAGTCTTATCATGACGAATATAACGGAGCAACTTCCAGAATAAGTTCCAGCAATACGTTGATTGCAGTAATATTTTAGGTATTAACAGAAATCAGTATTTTATGAAAGTAAAAGTGAGCTCATAGGGTCTTAATTACTTCATTAGGACATCTTGTACAGCTTGGTTGTACTGTCAGTTCAACCAACACCACTTCACTCTTAATCACTTCACTGCCTCCATTTTGTCAACATTGCCGAAAGACTGATTGACTGTCACGTGCCTGCTAGAAGGCCACAAACCATGTCGCCCTCTGGCGGAGGACAGAAATACAAACAAAAAACGCAAAAAAACACTGGCCGTAACTTAAAAACCCTTTTTTCTTTAAAAATTAGTAAACCTACTAATACACATTAACTTACGCACGTCACCACATAACATCAGCGGCATTCATCAATTCGATGTTAGGTTTGCAGCAGCTCTACACTCCACTCCTCTCAGCTGTTTTATACCTACATTAGTCTTCACAATGGCCTCCTTTATAATTTGCCTCATTCTTTGTCATCATTGGAAATTTTCCGATACATTTCTCCTTCCATCATTGTTTTGTAGAGGCTTTTGTATGCCAAAACATGCCAAAAATTTGTCTCTTCGACTTCGTAGAGCATTAAACATCTTTCTCTCCCAAACTGTCCATCGGACTTTGTCTGTGATGATTCTAATCATCCGTTTGATCTTAAAAATTCTTTGATAAAGCCACTTTGCGATTTTTACAACCTTCTTTGTTAAGCAGGCTCCAAATATACATTTTAATGAAGTGCTTCCTTAACGTTGAGTTATATACAATTTATTGCGTTCACCTTGTGCAAGCAAAGTTTTTTTTCAGCTCTAAAGAGTAAATATTTGCCGTACAATGTGCTTCGTCCCTCTTCCCTTGGACTACAACCTTGTCGTGGTGGAAGGGCTTTCGTGCTCCGATGACCCCTAGAGCTGCACTGGCGGGAGCAATGCTCCTGGTAGGGTCACCCATGCCAGATTGGTCGAAGGTTAGGAGACAGACGAATGGTAGTCCGCGCAGCGTCTGTACCTCAGTGAGGCGGCTGCAAAAGGCGTCTGACCCCAGTGGGGCGGCCTCTGAAGTGATGGTGTCACGTAAAAAACACTATTGAGTAAGGCCAAGGAATACTACCTCAATTAAAACAAAAACCTTGAAATTATGGACAGTTCTCAATTGATAATGAATCCTGGCAACTACGGGACTCGGCCAAGAGGGCCGGGTGTCGTGCCCGGCAGCGGTGGGAGCATAAGTTAGATATAGAAAGGGAAGACGATATCGACAGAGATGGCATCGGACCAGGTATCCTAGATAGCGAAATCGAAAGAGCTCTACGAGACATGAAAAGGAATGAGGCGGTGGGAATAGATGACATACCTGCAGAGTTTTTAAAGAGCATGGGGAAGAACGGAAGAGGAAAACTTTTTGCGCTTATTCGTAGGATTTATGAGGATGGAGTGTGGCCGGAAGACTAAGATCAAAGAAGAGTTAGGCAAAGACGTGCAAAGGCTATAGGACAATAAGATTAATATGCCAAGCGTCCAAAGTAGTTCTGAGAATTATAAACAGAAGGCTAGAGAAGAAGGCAAAGGAATACCTGGGTGACGACCAGTTCAGGGTTAGGAGAAGGACGGGAACGCGTGATGCTATAACGGTGATGAGGACGCTAGTAGAAAGAAACCTAGAGTATGGGCAGGATGTTTTTGCATGCTTCGTAGATTTCGAGAAGGCGTTTGATTGGGTGGAATGGACGAAATTAATGGGAGTGTTGGAGAAATTAGGGATCGATTTGACGGAAAGGCGTCTGATTCGGAAATTGTGTATGAACCAGACGGCGCAGGTTAGGGTAGCCAATGGAGAATCGGGATGGGCCACGATAGGACGGGGAGTGCGGCAGGGGTGCCCACTATCGCCGTTGCTTTTTAACGTGTATTCAGGAGAAATGGTAATGGAGGCATGGGGGGAGGAGGAGGTAGGAATAAAGGTTGGAGGGGAGCTGATAAAATCAGTGAGATTTGCAGATGATCAAGCATTGGTTAGTCAGTCGGCCAAGGGGTTACAGTCAATGGTGAATGCATTAGAGGTGCAGTGCGAAAAGTATGGGGTGAAGATCAACCACAAGAAAACGAAAGTAATGAGATTTTCTAGAAGTAAGAAGGCGGGGCTGAATATAAAGATGGGAGGGCAGAAGATAGAGCAGGTCGAGCAGTTTACGTATCTGGGTAGTACTTTGGAGGAGAATGGGTTTAGTGGTAAGGACATCAGATGCAGAATTTCGCTCGCTAAAGAAGCATTTTCGAAGAGAAGAGAATTGATTAGGGGGCTCTGAGAAGAGACGTAAAGAATAGGCTGGTGAAAACTTTAATATTGACCGTGGCACTATATGGGTCGGAAACTTGGTCTTTGCGAAGGGAGGATGTGCGTAGACTTGAGGACTTTGAGATGTGGGTTTGGAGAAGGTGAGCCGGATGGCGAGGAAGACAAACGAGGAGGTATTGGATATGGTCGGAGAGGGTAGGAAGCTTGTGGCAGAGGTTTGAAGAAGGCTTAAGAGATAGATGAAGAAGGTTTTGAGAGGAGAGGGCATGTTGAAGAGAGTGAAAGAGGGGAGAACCTTGGGGAAGCGTGGAAGAGGAAGGAAGAGGATAGGAATTTTGGACGAAATAAGAGGAGGTAGAAGATATGAAGAATTTTAATGGGATCTAATAGCGGGCCATCCTTAGGAGGGAAAGCGAAACAATGTGTATGAATTTGTGATACAGAATGGGGACTGTCCAAGAACCTACCAATCAGCTGGTAGAATACTTGAAATGAAAAATGCTTCGACCAGTGTCTATGTATGTCTCTTGCTTGGTCACTTGGCGGTGAATCAAACCTGAAACGCAGAAAGTAGTATTCAGCCATTATTAAATAACATAAAGTTTTTCTTTGCCTTTTACCCAATGAATTAACAATTACTTCTCTTATTCCGGCAAACAATATTTTCACGCGTCACCTCTTAGCACTGCCTATTCACCGTATAATTATAGTATTGTCTCATCCTCCAATACTTTTGTATTCCATCGAATCAGCGTTCTTCTAATAGTGGTTACAAATTTTGTAAGTTGCAATTCTGGATACGTAAAGATAAAAAATGAATGAGCGAGTCAGGTTTAAGCAGTGTGGGTAGTGATATCATTTAAGGATAAGACATCTCAAGTGGGGGAACTATTATAAAGGATAAGGACAGCAAAGGTGTGTGAGAAGGAGTGTTTAAAACAAGGAGCTGATTGGCATTCATCAACTGATGGATGAAATAACTCCAGTGTTCTTCTTCGGTTAAATTTTGAAAGATGAGTTAGTACTCATGTGCATTTTACTGCAGCCTCTCACGTGTTCTTCTACGGGTGTGGATTCAGAGGCCATGACGAAGTGTATAGAATAAACAAGCATATTACAGCCTGGACTATTCATTTCACTGTGCTAAATTATTGTAAGTTCTTTGTAAGATAAAGGACTTAAAGCAACACTTAAAGACGCTATTGTATATAGTCTTGTAGAGGGACCAGCAGAATTAGAAGGGCTAAACTTGCGATTAAATTTTTTCGATTAAATTATCATGATAAACATTCTGATATAAAATATACCTTCTTGAACTTTCTGATATAAAATACACCTACTTGGCTATGCGTCAACCCTTCTCGTGGATGAGTACATCCATATAGCCCAGTAAATGGCGTTGAATCATCGATTTTGACCTTGCCATTTTATAGGAGTGACGATATAAAGGGTCTCCAGGCATGATAGCGTCAGATAATGTTGGTTTTATAATATCGAAAATTTGAGTTTTAATGAATATTTATTCAGATAAATATTTTTTACAATACTATTATAATCTATATTCTTTGTCTAGTGGTAATATGATTTAGGAATCTATATGCATAACTATATACATAACCTAAATGACAAAGTAACTGGGGGCTCTCTCCCTGCCTGTTCCACGACTTTCATGTCTTACTATCCTTATACCTTAAATCAATTATCCTTTCCTAATCCCTGAGAAAAAAACTAATTGCAAAACTGTAGTCCTTATATTTTTTCAATGATCTAAGGTGAAAACCCTTATTCTTTTGTTGTGAAAGGAAAGCCACATTCTTTTAAATCATTGCATTAATCAATAATAAATTCAGTATCAAGATCACTCAGTGGTGTGACGCATTTGACTGAATAGAATTGACACCGTGGATTAATCGTATTTTTTTTCCAAAGAGTGATAACTCGAATAAAATCTTCTAAGCATGCTCTTCAATGACTCCGCGCCGAGGGTGGATGTGTGAGTGAGTAGGAAAGGGAGAGATTCAGAGAACGTGGTAGCACTGGGGAAATATCCGCCGTGACGTCCCCATGTTTTTCCGCGAATGTAGTACGGTGCCTTTTGGGCGGAGTTTTCCTCATTTTGCCGTCTCATGCGCCCAATGCTGTTGATTCCTCTTTTCCCAACGCTATTACTTTGATGGTTGAAATGAATTATTTATGCTCATCTATTAGCCTGTATCGCCATTATTTCTCAGATTACCTGTCCAATTGGTTTACCATCACTCTGCCCAGTCGTTTGATTGGAGAAATTTATTTATTGACTAGTTGAAAATCCTGATGAAACAGGCTTAAATATTGGCGAATTAGCAAAAAGAAATTATGAATAAAGTAAACAATTAAATTGAAATTAATTTTTTTTAATTTTATGAAAATAATATCTAAATGTCAGATATTTCTTTGCATGCAGCATTTTGGTGAAGCAGACGGATCTGTTATTAAGCAGTTTCCCTTGTGTGCATTTTGAAAATGCATAAGCCCGGACCATGTGTCAGTTAGTTGAGAACGTATATGGGAGCTCACTTGCCATCTATTGGCTCATAACTGAATCACTACGCCTAGTAACTGAATCATACATACGTACGCGTAGCCTTTTATGTAGTAGATTCGTCAAATATGAAAAACACCGATTGGATATATTTTTCTTGCTGGTTTAAGTTGGCAAGAAGCAATTAACGAGGGTTCCACGCAGGGTATGACTTTGTGTCATTTTCTCACAGCTATGTTGTTGGTGATAATTGACCGATTGGCAATTTCACCAGTAGGAGTTTTCCTAGCTTTAAAACAGTCAGTGAAAAGATAGCAATATTTGTATGACATGACATGTGAAGTAACACCGCTCTCACTGATACGGTTGTAGGCTTGGACTTATGTGACCTGTGGAGGGAAAAGATCACTTAAGGCGTTTCTAGCGAATTTGGGATGCACAGATTCGCGTGAAACTTCGCATACGTGTTCTCATAGTGATATGTAGTTTAAAGTGAAAAAATTGCATCATACCGGTTTGGTTTTTTTTGGCAACTCAATGCTGATTTAACAAGTGGCCTTGTTGCACATGGTAAATGTTTCGTAATGATTCGATTACAAATGAACAGATTTTCTTATAAACGCGAAATAATACGTTTTTTATATTAATAATTGTTGCTAATAAATATCAAGTTGTCACGCCGAGTCCTGTATTCTAAAACAACGTGTTTTAATATATTGATTTCGTCTAAATTTAGAATACAGCGACGAAAACTCTGGTCCTTAAATAATTTAAAATTTAATCCTTGTATCTATTCCATTACTACATGAGTTCCCAGGCATAAATAGTGGTATTTAAGTGAAATGTGGTCCAAAAAGTTTTTCGACTTGAAATATTATCAAAACGTGCACTCAATGATTTACGATTACTATCACCTTAACACTACCTACTGAACTTTTTGGATCAACTTTCTCATTACAATGAGTTATGTAGAGACTACGATGCGATCGCTTCTAATTCTTTGCACATTTACGTCTACAAGAATAGTGATAACTCCACATGAAAAGCCTTAATTAATCTGTTTTTACAATTTTTAAATTTGGCGTCTCATTGTTTTATTAATGTGACTACTACCGAGAAGTTGAATTCTTAATTCACACATTGTGTACTTCTCAACTACTAGAGTCGGTTTGGTGATTGAGGATGGGACTGAAGCTCTAAAACGCATTTAATTCAGTGGCCAAGTTAGTGCATGTAATGCAATCTCCCTAATCCATAAATGGTTTCCTAATGCAACCAATTTTAAGTAGCGGAATTCTTTACACTCAATTCCCACGGCATATTTTACTATATGCTAAATGTAGTTATTAAAATATTAGAGCGGAGGAATTCATCTTATGAATCACTGCAGGGCAATAAAGAGATTACTATGCCAGCAACATAATGCGACTCTTCTCTGGGCATCTTAAAAATAAAAATGTTCTCTTTAACTTTATCATTGCATTTATTTCTCTTGTGTTCTGTCAAAAAATCCTAGCTATCTGTTCCCTTGATCGCGTACCTCCGGGATGTGTTTGTTAAACGACTTGAAGATGATTATTTCCTTATTGTTAATTCTGTGAGATCGTTCTTGTGTATTTTTCTATCTCAATAAATTGATGGCCTCACATATTTTTTAAAGGTTAATACCAACTGCCATTTTTCGCACTAAGCTTAAATTTCTACTAGATCCTTTAAAATCAAGAGAGAGTGTGTGAGTGATTTCTTGAGTGCTTGTGAATGTGTTTGTGTTCATAACCCAGGCATATGTAGCGGGGTCCCATTAGCCCTAGTGAAGGATCTCTATTTGGGTTGAGTGTGTATGTCTGTGGTTGTCACAGGCGAGGAAGTAACATTCCCCTAAACTACCACAGGAGGGTTTTCTGGTTGAGAGGTTGTGGTTGGTCACTGGCGTGGAATTGCTCTTTTTCCCGCAAACCAACACAGCAATTGTTTGCGTAATTTTGACGAGTGGTGCCAGTTTATTACGGCCATTGGAGATTTTTATAACTTGTTACGAGATCCTTTGTTAATGAGTCCCTGTTATCTGATTTGGAAATCTCTATGTATAAAACCGCGTCATCAGCAAAATGTCTAAGTTTACTATAACCACGGTACAGATGACAATGATGTATCGTAGAAATAGAAGAGGACCGATTACGCATCCTTGGAGAACACCCAATGTGACAATAGCTGCATTGAGCATGATACTATCTGTAACAAAGCGTTGTTCGCGACTCTCTAAGATTTGATTAATCAAGCATTCATCTCATTTCTATATCTCATAGCTTTCTAATTTCACAAGCAATTTAGCTTGAGGCACCTTTCCAAATGCTGTTTTAAAATCAAGCAATCAAGAATCTAACTTGAACAATATTCGTCTGAGACTACAATGTCGTGAACGATGAGAGCCTGTTGAGTCTCGGAAGATCCATCCTTTCGAAATTCGTCCTGGTTGTTTTTAAACAATTCCTTCCTATCTAAATGCCCCATGATCTAACTGAAAATTATAAGCTCAAATTTCATGCACATCAATATGAGTGTGATGGGTCGGTAGCGTCGGTAGTAACTGAGATCTTCTTTATCGCGGCTTTAATAAATGCGTGTGCTATTAGGTCATTTTCTTTCCCTCGGATCCATATGCGATTAAGTGATAATATCTCGAGATGTGGTGAAATTTCAGATTACAATGTTTTTTTGCGCGGTCTGATCGGAACCGTGGGTTTTGTAGGGTTAATGTGTCTTTAGCTAACGTGATAATTTGCCTTATGTGCTTTCATAGAGTAAAGAATAGAGTGTCCCTTGAATAAATAATGCTAGTATTCTTTACTCTATGGTCCGTTTCTTCATTCATAATTCTTTTCAGGTTTATGAAATTTTACATCCGCTCTAATAACATTTATTTGTAATTTCAAAATCTCGAATTATATGTGTACAAATACACAACATAAATTGTCCCCTGTTGTACTTGGAGTCCATTTACCCGAATAAATATGCAAACTGGGAAAATAAATTAAAAATGTTGCCGTATAATTTAAATATTTTTTTTTCTTCGTAGAATAGGTATGTCATCCCATCCAATTTATGCAGAACTAACAAATTTTTCAATGGAAATCGATTATAAATGATAGAGTATTGTCTATTTTTGTTTCCTTCCCTTTGCAGAACGAATATTAGCCGCCCCCACCGAAATAAGTTAATGATATGCCATTATTTAACTATATTTTATTGTATAGTTTTTATTAACAGTTTGTAAACAATTGTTTTCCTTAATTTTATTGTTTTTTTAATTCACCAGTGCAATCTACTAAATTAGCAATCAACATCCTGTAGTTCGAATTATTAACTTATGCTGGTGTAAAACATTCAAAAATATTGAAGCCCTGATACATAATAGTTTTATTTTAGTTATTTACCTAAAATAATTGGGAAATATGGGAAATGTTTCTGGAATTGCTAAAAGAATTAATTACGGATTCCTGGAATTAGTATTATTCAAAATACTTCCATAATTCGGTAGATTGTTCAACTGCATCTTGTGAGCACTCATAAAGGCATTGAAATTGCAACCGATTATCGGTAGAAAGATGCGCATTCCGAGTTTTTATTGTACTATTGTCAGATATTATGATTTTATTGATGTAATATACCGTCTGGTGGACCTTGCAACATGATTTTCCGAGGATTAACGCGTCTGGTTCTCGTTCCCCTTAGAGCATCTGATGACTCCACATAGCATAGTTGGGAAAGTTACCAAAAAAATTAACTGATTAAGGTTAAAGTTAATCTCCGTAAAAAGTAACTAGTTTAAGTTAAAATTTACTTTTCTGCAAAAGTAATTAAATAAAGTTATAAAAATGTAACATAAATTTACCTTTTCAGTTACTTTTAAGAAACTTTGAAAAAGTAACTTTTAAAAGCTATTTTTCGAAATTGGGATAATATATATACAAACTTCTAATTCAAGAATTTTTTTAACTTTTACTTAAAAATTCATTAAACTTTAGTATCATTCTCATTTCAAAATTTGTATCGGACCTCCGTCCCGGTCGACAAATTTTTGCGGTCAGTCCACTCTACCCAGCTGACGACGGGATGTCGCCGCCTAAGTTATGCGTAAACTGGCGCATTTTACAGATACGCTACTTTGAATGAACCTGTTCCCCTCGTTACCCCTCATAGGTTTTTTGGTGACCCCCTTTCTCGTATTAAACTATGTAGTATTGCTGACACGACGTCGCCGAGGGCATTTGTGCCCTCGCGGACATGGTTTTCGAGTGGTCTCGTGTTTTTTCGTCTGAGGTGCGTTCCTAAATTTTGGCGGTCACTCCACTCAACCCCGCTTTTGTTTGGATGTATTCGTCTGGGCCTATTAATTGCATTCTTGCACAACCACCCATCTATATCCTATTATTAAATACAGTTTTATTTTCCCCTTTGCGTTTTGGGCAAGTTTTGCGCCCGAATTCGAACAGGTCGACATTCGCCAAAAATTAATTAAAAAATTAACTGAAGTAAGTTTTGTATCAGTTAATGTATAATTTTAACGATTAAAATTTAAAAGTTAACTCTTATAAAAAGTAACGGAAAAGTTAAATAGTTAACTACATTTTTTACGATAAATTTCAATCGTTAATTTTTAAAATCGTTTATCCCTACTATGCTCCACAATACCTACCTATTTGAAAAATATATTGCAATATATCCTTGGATACAGGTGGCCTAGATATGTGATAAGATGTATGAAAATGCTTAACAATATGTCACTACATCGGGCCCCAGGGTTCGGGTGTAATATTTGATTTTGGTATATTCTCTTATTTGCAAAAGGGATTGCTAATTTTGAAATATTTCCAAGAATGTTTTCTTTCTTGCATGCGAGAATAATCCCTTCAGTGTCTAGTATTGAAATGCATGACCAAATAGAACCTTTTCAAGCGAATTATAGGATGCAGCATTAATGGTCATGAATACATATGGGAGGGTAAGTAGTGGACGTTTTTGTGGGTCTGTTTCCCTCTTTGTTAGCCGTGGATGGATTTATTGTGAAGGAATAAACATGCTGTTGAATATGAAAGGCTGACGACTCTTATCTATATTGCGCGCTATTTCTGGTTTCCCGCATAAGTATGGAGCTAGTGCTACCTCGTTTATTCATATGCAAAATTAAGCCAATAATATATTTGCCAACAGGAAGGTCTGTTATTGATAAGGATTAGGATTACTTAGTGTGTGTAAAATTTGGACATCAGGGCATAAGGACCAGTTCCTTTCCATTTGTCACCAGTATTTTCCTGGATGAAGACGAATTTGTAGAATTTGACAGTTGAAAAAATCATTTGCCTGGACTGATTCTCGAACCTAGATATTCCGATCATGCGCTATACATTTGAGAAATTCAAGCTACCCGAAAATCTCTGTTTGGGTGTAGCTGTTCTGGTCGAAAGAGGCTTCACTCGAATGTAACCCGGCCTCCCCGTGCAGTAGCCGGCTTTTGTCGCAAAACATCCCAGGCTCTTCGAAAATATAGTCTATTTAGCTTGTAGAATGCCCGGAAAAAGATATGCTCAGATAAAATAATCACTTTTCACTAAAGAAAATTTCCCTTCGCTTCAATCTGAAAATATTGATTTGCCGCGAACTAAATTTTGAACTAAAACTAGATTTGCAAAAGCAACGCTAGGGGTGTTAATAGCCCACGTGTAAACGCAAGCAATGAAGACAATTAAAACTTTTATATCGCGACGCGGCGCGATATTATTCATCTTGCTTCTGTGGGGGAGCCTTATTGAAGCCTTTCACGTGCGGTCCTGTGGTCGACTCTTTACCTCACTCAAATTTATCCTTGATTATTAATCATATATCACATACCGGGATCGTATTTCCTTAACATTCATTCGAGGCAAATGTATTTACCGAATAATAATATACTTACCAATTATATTATTTTTTCCATTCCTTCAGTTGTACCTAACGCCATAGCTGACATAAGTATAGAAGGAAACGCTGACCTTCATCACCTTGGTTAAGTCTCAACACCCCCACAGGGTCTTCATGAAAACCCAGTTATAACTGATGACGAATCCTCTTCATCCATTTCGGCGAATCATTATGAAATAGCTCGGGTAATAGGACATGAGAAAGAATATAGCACGTCACATTCGATACCGAATTAGCTGCAATTATGTGTCAGCCAGGCGTTATCACTCAGAGATGAACCCTCTGAACCCTCAATGAACCCTCTGAAGTTTTGGCAGAACAGTAGAACGGCATTCCCTGCTTTAGCCGGAGTGGCCCTTAAATTCATTGATGTTCTGGGATCCTTAGTACCATCTTAGCGCACCGTCTCATTGGTCAACTATGTTGCATCTGATGATCGGAGTAGATTGTCTGGTGATTACATTAACCAGCTGGCGTTTTTGGGATCATTTAGAAAAAAATATTGATTTCCATGATTGCCATTTGAGATTAATTACATTTGCCTTGTCACTATATCATCAGCTAAGCTAGGAATGTGTTAAGCTTCCTGGAAATATTGCATCAATGCATGGCATATTTTAACTCTGAATACTTTGTTGAGACCTGTGCACTGTATGTCTTTACCTTGATTACATCTAATATATTAATAATATGTCATAATGCGATCATGAAGTTGTTTTAGGCTTATTCCTTAGTCTATTTTTGTGTTTTTTTATAGAAGCTATCGCACATGGAAAACAATACCCTAACTGAGAATAATGAAAATAGCAGTTGGTAATTATCAGAGTATGCGCTTTCTGCGTAAAAATATATTTAAAAATTGTACTTACCTGATATAAGCATGTTTAGAATATACCAGTTGTGCTTTTATTCCACATATTCATGGAATGGAAACCACAAAGAATCGAACAAAGATATCGATAATAGTTTCCTCAGAAATATCCTCCAATACACATATTTTAATTAAAAATTTAAATTACCTTTTTATTGCTCGTTTCCTTAAAATCCTTAATAGTTTACACGATTCTACTTCACTTTCCTTGTATTCTGAGAACTAAATAAGTTTAGCGAAAGATAGTAGGTAAGTAGCTACAAGTAGATTGCAACAACCAGAAAAAATAGTAGCATAATATCTTATATAAATGGTACCGATATACCGGGACACCGGTATATTTATTAATGATATACCTATCGGCTAATCGGTATATTTTAAAAATATTTGATTCCGATATATGGGTATATTTTTACATTCCGCACATCCCTATCACAGAGACCCATCGAATGTAACCCCGAATTTTCTAATCAGTGCGCAACATTCTATCCCAACTTGTTAAGCCGTTTCGAGTAATTTAAAATGAAAAAAACGTGCATCTATAAAGGTGAAATTTTGTTTGTTTGAACGCTGTAGACTTCCAAAACCCTTGGCGGATTCAGACAAAATTTATCATTCACGTTCCTTGGGACCTAGGAGGTTTAATAGGCGAAATAAGAAAGGCACAGAGCCCCTAGGGCTCCAAAATGGGTCCTTCGGTGGTTGTACATTACTCTTATTAGAAAAGCACTGGATACGGTGCTGAGATTTCTTTTTTTTTTTGCTTTAGTTACTTGCTCTCGTCATATATGGTTTATAGCATCGAATGACTCTAAGGTTTTAGTTTTCATTCTTGCAATCAAGTTTCGAATGCACTTTATTTTTGCTTAAATTATAGTTTTTGGTTCCAAGTTCGTCAATTTTTGTACTATTTCAACGGTAGAAATGTTTATTTCTTTGGTTGCCGTAGCCCGGGCTGTAAAAAGGGGCAAATGCTAGTGGCTCTTATAGCTCAGGCTTAATGCCAACGCATCAGAATAACAGCGAGATTTTTGGGACATTTTTCACCCAAACCTCTCCATGTGTGGTGGCTTCTGCGTAGTATAGGTGTTTTGAATGATGCCTTGGGAAGATTCCTTTAATCCTATGCAACAATTTTTTCTTCCCGTTAAAATTCAACTGGCACCGTCTTCTGGAATAGCATGATTCTTCAATGTCCTCCAACAGCCCTTGGACTGGCAGCCCCTGCCACACTCTCCTCATGGTATCAGATGCTAATATGAAGATACAGAAATATCCTCGCATATGTAGGGTAAGCTGCTTGGGACGAAAACTTGTAACGCCTTATCAAACTTAACGCATTTTTTCGTGCGACTTGAAGCGTGGAACAGGAACAACCATTGGGTAAGCGGCATTTTCACGCTCGCATCTGTGGCAACACCGGCCCCGGCAGGGACTGTGAACGCGGGGGATGAGTGAGTTAAAAGGGTGGAGCGCGGAGGGTAGCGGGGTGGTTGATAGAGTGGTCGGGAGAGAGGTGTAAAAGGAGGAGGGATGTGGCTGAGGAGGCCTCGGCAATCGAGGGCAAGCAGCGGCGGCGAGTGAAGCCTTGATGATGAGGAGAATGCGTGCCGGGCCGACGAGAGGACGGCGGCGAAAAGGCCAATGCTATCCCATTTTCTCTCTCTCGTCCCCCATTCGACCCTCATTCCCCCGGCCACCACGCCAGTGCATCGGGCCCAATCTAACTCACCTCCTCCTCCCCGCCCTCCGTCCTTACAGCAAGCAAGCAGTCAGTCCCTTTCACTTCGATCTCCCGCGGCCGAGTGCCGCCGACTTTCTCTCTTTCCCAGGGCCCCGGGTTCCTATCCAGAGTGCTCGATGCAGTTTCTCCCTTTCATCCTCCAGAGGTCGTTCTCTGGGAACACTTCGAAATTAAAAACTGTCCGCGTCCGGAGGAAAAACTATGCAATGAGATTTCGGCATGGAGTCAGTATCACGGACCCAATGCGAACGCTGCGTAACCCTTTCAATGGTTACGGGACACATTTTATTCCAGTGAATATCTCCGTTGTGAACTCCGTTGAGTGGCACAGTTGGAACGAAAATTCTAAGAAATTGTAGTTATTTCAAACATGCAAAGAAAAAATAGTCTTGAAAGGCAAATTTTGAAGCTACCAGAACTAGCCACGGTATTTACATTCCACAGAGGAGAAATCATTCGCCTTGACCCAGACTCGAAACAGGATCATTTTTGTTTGTTCCCTATTGCCCACAAATTCCCCATGGGCGAAAGATGCCTCGGTAGCGAAACTGGCTAAATCACTCGGCGCGATATCGATGAATCCCAGGGTCGATACTTTAATATAAACTTGTTATAGATATCGTGAGTTTTTCGAGGTTTTAGTTCACTGTCGCAAGCAGCGTCGTTGCCTCTCAGCTTCGTAGCGGTGCAATGGCGCTGAAAATTGGGATGGGAACGCGCTTTTCTTCTGTCATTAAAACAAAGTTCACAGCGGCAGCGAAACTTGGTGGCTGTCTTCCTGCGCGAAGAGTGACGTTAAGGACGGGAAGACGCTCGTGGAAAGGGATGTCAAAGGAGTATAGGGAGATGAGAGCACATGGTAGAAAATGCCGACGAAATCAGCGGTACCCGACAATTCTCAGGATTTAAACAAAGCTGCTTCAAAATGCAAACTGATAATGCTCGAAACCCGTCGGTGCTTTGCAGTGGATTTGAGTAATTGATAGAGCAGTTCGTAGTTGTCAACTAAGGTTTGCGGCATTATCCTGGTAGTCAAACACGGAGGCCACTTTACTCCCCTGTGCAGAGCTAGTTTGTTGGGAATGGATCCTGCCACTGAAAAAGGCCCTTCTAAGTAATTGTCACCATGTTTTGCTAGTATTAAGAGGCAGAGGGACATTTTGTTGCATTCAAGTCTGAGTTTGAACCGGTAGTTTCATTTTTGTCGAATCTGGTTCTGAAAGAGCAGAATTACTATTACTCCACGGGGAAATCAGTGCCGTTACTACACTTATGGTTTAAAGCCCACGCTTGGGGGCTGATTGCCAGTTCACTTCACGGCTGGCTATTCTGAATGCCACCATTTCCACCCGGCGATTTCAACGAAGGTCCGGTTATATGGTATGGTGTCTGACACCAAAATAACAACATTTAGTCTAATATATACCCTATATTTCTTCCTTTTCATGGTGCCCTCAGCCATCAATGCTTAGTCCCTTATTGCTCATATATTCCTCACGATGGACTCTACTTCATGTGCACACTTTGAAGGTCTGATCTCATATATGTGTCTTCCTAGCGTAGCTTACGTGCCCTTGTTGATACAGGGAAAATGAACAGTCTACTTGCTTCTGAATGCTTCATGTCCGACAGTGGGGCCTGCTGAATGCTTTACTTAACTAGTACTCTCACACAAACCTTCGCATAGATAAACAGCTACTTAAATAATTTCAGAGCCAACTGTGCCTAATCGAGATCTTTAAAATGGCAGTAATTCTCTCGACAGAAGATTTAGCATGCCGTTTAGGTAGACTGCAGGTTTGATTCAAGCATAAGTCGCTTGTGTCTAGCAATAAGCACAATCAGTCGTAGCTGGAACTTCGAAGTAATGACGTCTAAGGCTACCCATCAGTTTGCTGCCACTCCGTAATGAAAGCACAATAATCATCGTGCCTAGACTAAATATGAAACATGAAAATGGAAAAAGAGAAAACGAATGGGGAATTTTTATGGTATTATGTTTATTCCTCATAATATGACAAAACCTTTCCTAGCCATATGCCAAATGGGAACTCCAAAACAACTGCTATCCGGGGTCCGAGGAAACCTAACTTACTAGAAGTCTAAGTTGTTAAATCAGTTAATCACTGTTTTTATGTGACCTTGCATTGATTAAAAAATTAGGAACTAACATAAAGAAAGCACGTCTCATAACCCTTTTTTGCTCTAAAAGTGACAATGTTTACGAATGTGTTCTGCTGCTAATGAATTGTATTTTTGTGGAAGACTTTGAGCAAATGAGTGCTCCATAGTGATATCTTGACAACATTATGAATGATACGAAAGTAATGCTGTTATCCCTTGCACTACCTGCATCGCAAGTATGTAGTGGGATTATTTGAAACCACTTCACATCATCCTCGTTCTGCTGAATGGAACAGTTCTTTAAGGTAATAGTTTTAGTTCCAGGAATAAATCCCACCGCAACGTCGAACGGTGATGAACGTCGTACGGTGGTCTATTAGTTCTCGGCTGGTGGTGAGGTTCGGATTGGCGTCGTGGCCGAAGTACTGGCTTCCCATTCAGAGTTCCTGGGTTCTAATCCTGGAAAGGGAGGAGATTTTCCAGCTATATCCCGATCCCTACCTGGGTGCCAGGTCGTAGCACTCCATCTGCCAGATGGGACGTTACCGCGATCCTCTTGGGTTTTTTCTCCACTCTATCACCACCGACATGGATTCTAGGTTTCTGTCAACCCTTTCTCCATTCTCAAACGATCGTTCCGTTACCAACCTACCCACATATCCTCCAGGGCTCAAATTACTTAAGTTGCCGGTCGCCTCCCCAAATAAAAAATCAACCAATTGGTTGGAAGTTCTCTTTTTCCATGAGCTAATCGAGAAATATAATACCAAGTCTCTCGCTGTAGCATAATAAAGTTTCTCTCCGCACTGGTGGAGAGCCTTATCCTGCTGGCGAAGTGTAACTCCAAATTGAAGTGGGCATTCATTTCACGTGTTCAGTCATGCCTGCCTGGATAACCAGGAAGATGGCGCACTCGACAACTAGCCCATCCAGCGGTCATGGGTTTAAATTCTTTCCTCGGGCGTAGATTCTGTCACGCTATGATTAATAGAGGGTGGAAATATGGCAATTAATGACGCCCTTGGAATAAACAGGCCGCATTTTTTTACATAGCTTATCTATATTGATATTTTAAACCACCCACAAAAATATGTAAATTCCAGTTGACACATAGGCTATCTCAGCACTCACAGCTTATGAATTACTTCCGGTGAAATATTTTATTTGCGAAATGAACCAGAGGAGCTGCACTACAACTCTGACGAACATTATTATTCATTTAGCCCCTGAAATAATTAATAAGAATTGTTTGATATTTGACCACGTGAGCGATGATATTTTCTTGCAAATTATAAATTGCAACGACTTTGTCGTGCAAGTAAAGACTATGGCTTAGCAAAGAAACATATTAGTTTGTGAAATTATATTTAATTTCGTCGCAATGCTCGGGGTAAATACCTTTTTTAAAGTGGAATGCATCTTACATATAACTCTGTAACTGATTCATGTTTCGTTATCCTGACTCATTATGTAAATTGAATTGCTCATCAAAGACTGAAAAACGCAATATTTTCCTACGCCATTAGTTCTACATAATTACATATAGATGAAACCGGTCATACCTAAGGACGTTTTGCGATAAAAAGCTATAAATAATTTTATTTCCCTGCGGCAAACAATGCTCCTTCATGTACTGCCTCCGACTTCCCTAAATGCCTCCTCAGTGTATATTATAACGAGGCTTGAGACAAGTCTGAAACAACAATAGGCGTTCGAAGGAAGCCATATAAACCCTACATGACACCCACCACAATTTTAAGTCTCTATAAGTCCGATGTACAAATAGCTATAAATCTTCTTTTTGTCCGTTCGAAGGTATTCGTGCCGCAATTGATCTAGATTCAAATAATAAATAGCCATATTGTTTTCTCTGGTGCATTTAATTTTAAAAAATAAGAACAATATAGCGTTGAATAATCCTGTAGTGCCCTCGAAATTTGATGTCGGTGGAGTTTACGCACTCTGGTTATGAAATATTAAATAAATTCTTGTCAAATCCGCTCTTATAAAAATTAAGTTAACTTTGAGTGCAAAATCATAAGCAGGTTAACGCTATAATTTAATACAATTCACCGTTATAACAAGTGATATTTAATTGTTATGACATTTAAAAATAATGGGATTTCTTTGACGCCAATACCCACGTGGGATCCTAATACTTTCCGCAACAGTGAAATAAGTGGGAAAATACTTCCCATGTGCCCCCTTGAAGATACTCATAAATTTCTTCAAAATGTGATTTCAGTACGAGTATTTTTAGTTTCTTTGGAGATTGGAGACAAATGGATATGGCATATTTTGATATTTAAAACGTGGTTTAGCCCGAACAGGTTATCGTTTATGGCTATCTCTTATTGAGAGATGTCGTTTTTTATTGCATAGCAACGGCGCATATTTTATGCAAAATTTTAGCCATCATAATTTGCATCACAATGCAAAGAGCAATCTCTCCCAAATTTGCGCGGCAATAGAATGAGAGCAGAGCTCTCCATTATCCAACTTTTACATCAGAGCGATGCCGAAATATGAGCTCTCTAGGTTCAATGAGCGAAAAACCTGCTGTTGGCAAATCTTTAACGTCACGGGAAAAAAGTCTATCTTGAATTGAGAAGGGAGCAATAACTTGTGTATATGGCGTACTTTTTTTGTAGTGGTAGAATATTGCTCAAAAATAAATTCAGAAGCCTGGTAAGTGAAAAGAGTAGGAAATGATTTTGTCCCATATTTCCAATTTTAATATGCCTGATGCCCATATTTTAATCAAGAAAGCAGAATTGACTGATTTTTTTACTACTAAGACTTATATAGTTAGGCTGAGAAAGATATTCATTCAAATAAATGATTGTATTTTCTTTTCGTGGCGAGCTAGTTGTGGCATCAGTCACCTTTTTTTGCTTTGGATCATGCAGGTATTTAATCGCTTGAAGAAAGGTACATATTCCTCAGTAGAGAGTAACAAGCGTTGAACCAATCAAGGACAAATAATGATCTGATGCCTTCCCGGCGTATGCTGTTAATGAAGTCTGTTCGGGTTTTCCACCGGGTCAAACAAACAAAAAGACAAACGGGCAATGCAGTAGCAATTTCATTTGGATTCATTAAAGATAGGTACTTCACAGTTCTAATTCTATCTTGCAACGATGGGTGGAAATATGTTGGCTGAATAAACCAGCAACTGCCTGCAACAGAGTCAAATCCAACAAATTATATGAAGTTATTGGTGGCGGCCGATACTTTGTGGAATTCCATTGTAGGAAAAGGATAAAATAATTTGCACTATTCCACTGGAGAAATTTGATTTATTGAGTCGACATGTTTCACTGCACTGCAGCATCATCAGTCCTGGACTGATCAGGACTGTAGGAATGACAGGAATGTAGGAAAAGGATGAAATACTTTGCACTATTCCACTGGAGAAATTTGATTTATTGAGTCGACATGTTTCACTGCACTGCAGCATCATCAGTCCTGGACTGATCAGGACTGTAGGAATGACAGGAATGTAGGAAAAGGATGAAATACTTTGCACTATTCCACTGGAGAAATTTGATTTATTGAGTCGACATGTTTCACTGAACTGCAGCATCATCAGTCCTGGACTGATCAGGACTGTAGAAATGGCAGGAATGTAGGAAAAGGATAAAATACTTTGCACTATTCCACTGGAGAAATTTGATTTATTGAGTCGACATGTTTCACTGCACTGCAGCATCATCAGTCCTGGACTGATCAGGACTGTAGAAATGGCAGGAAAGTAGGAAAAGGATAAAATACTTTGCAGTATTCCACTGGAGAAATTTGATTTATTGAGTCAACATGTTTCACTGCACTGCAGCATCATCAGTCCTGGACTGATCAGGACTGTAGAAATGGCAGGAATGTAGGAAAAGGATAAAATACTTTGCACTATTCCACTGGAGAAATTTGATTTATTGAGTCGACATGTTTCACTGCACTGCAGCATCATCAGTCCTGGACTGATCAGGACTGTAGGAATGAAAGGAATGTAGGAAAAGGATGAAATACTTTGCACTATTCCACTGGAGAAATTTGATTTATTGAGTCGACACGTTTCACTGCACTGCAGCATCATCAGTCCTGGACTGATCAGGACTGTAGAAATGGCAGGAATGTAGGAAAAGGATAAAATACTTTGCACTATTCCACTGGAGAAATTTGATTTATTGAGTCGACATGTTTCACTGCACTGCAGCATCATCAGTCCTGGACTGATCAGGACTGTAGAAATGACAGGAATGTAGGAAAAGGATAAAATACTTTGCACTATTCCACTGGAGAAATTTGATTTATTGAGTCGACATGTTTCACTGCACTGCAGCATCATCAGTCCTGGACTGATCAGGACTGTAGGAATGACAGGAATGTAGGAAAAGGATAAAATACTTTGCACTATTCCACTGGAGAAATTTGATTTATTGAGTCAACATGTTTCACTGCACTGCAGCATCATCAGTCCTGGACTGATCAGGACTGTAGAAATGGCAGGAATGTAGGAAAAGGATAAAATACTTTGCACTATTCCACTGGAGAAATTTGATTTATTGAGTCAACATGTTTCACTGCACTGCAGCATCATCAGTCCTGGACTGATCAGGACTAGAAATGGCAGGAATGTAGGAAAAGGATAAAATACTTTGCACTATTCCACTGGAGAAATTTGATTTATTGAGTCGATATGTTTCACTGCACTGCAGCATCATCAGTCCTGGACTGATCAGGACTAGAAATGGCAGGAATGTAGGAAAAGGATAAAATACTTTGCACTATTCCACTGGAGAAATTTGATTTATTGAGTCGACATGTTTCACTGCACTGCAGCATCATCAGTCCTGGACTGATCAGGACTGTAGAAATGGCAGGAATGTAGGAAAAGGATAAATTACTTTGCACTATTCCACTGGAGAAATTTGATTTATTGAGTCGACATGTTTCACTGCACTGCAGCATCATCAGTCCTGGACTGATCAGGACTGTAGGAATGAAAGGAATGTAGGAAAAGGATGAAATACTTTGCACTATTCCACTGGAGAAATTTGATTTATTGAGTCGACACGTTTCACTGCACTGCAGCATCATCAGTCCTGGACTGATCAGGACTGTAGAAATGGCAGGAATGTAGGAAAAGGATAAAATACTTTGCACTATTCCACTGGAGAAATTTGATTTATTGAGTCGACATGTTTCACTGCACTGCAGCATCATCAGTCCTGGACTGATCAGGACTGTAGAAATGACAGGAATGTAGGAAAAGGATAAAATACTTTGCACTATTCCACTGGAGAAATTTGATTTATTGAGTCAACATGTTTCACTGCACTGCAGCATCATCAGTCCTGGACTGATCAGGACTGTAGAAATGGCAGGAATGTAGGAAAAGGATAAAATACTTTGCACTATTCCACTGGAGAAATTTGATTTATTGAGTCAACATGTTTCACTGCACTGCAGCATCATCAGTCCTGGACTGATCAGGACTGTAGGAATGACAGGAATGTAGGAAAAGGATAAAATACTTTGCACTATTCCACTGGAGAAATTTGATTTATTGAGTCGACATGTTTCACTGCACTGCAGCATCATCAGTCCTGGACTGATCAGGACTAGAAATGGCAGGAATGTAGGAAAAGGATAAAATACTTTGCACTATTCCACTGGAGAAATTTGATTTATTGAGTCGACATGTTTCACTGCACTGCAGCATCATCAGTCCTGGACTGATCAGGACTGTAGAAATGGCAGGAATGTAGGAAAAGGATAAATTACTTTGCACTATTCCACTGGAGAAATTTGATTTATTGAGTCGACATGTTTCACTGCACTGCAGCATCATCAGTCCTGGACTGATCAGGACTGTAGAAATGGCAGGAAAGTAGGAAAAGGATAAAATACTTTGCAGTATTCCACTGGAGAAATTTGATTTATTGAGTCAACATGTTTCACTGCACTGCAGCATCATCAGTCCTGGACTGATCAGGACTGTAGAAATGGCAGGAATGTAGGAAAAGGATAAAATACTTTGCACTATTCCACTGGAGAAATTTGATTTATTGAGTCGACATGTTTCACTGCACTGCAGCATCATCAGTCCTGGACTGATCAGGACTAGAAATGGCAGGAATGTAGGAAAAGGATAAAATACTTTGCACTATTCCACTGGAGAAATTTGATTTATTGAGTCGACATGTTTCACTGCACTGCAGCATCATCAGTCCTGGACTGATCAGGACTAGAAATGGCAGGAATGTAGGAAAAGGATAAAATACTTTGCACTATTCCACTGGAGAAATTTGATTTATTGAGTCAACATGTTTCACTGCACTGCAGCATCATCAGTCCTGGACTAATCAGGACTGTAGAAATGGCAGGAATGTAGGAAAAGGATAAAATACTTTGCACTATTCCACTGGAGAAATTTGATTTATTGAGTCGATATGTTTCACTGCACTGCAGCATCATCAGTCCTGATCAGTCCAGGACTGATGATGCTGCAGTGCAGTGAAACATGTTGACTCAATAAATCAAATTTCTCCAGTGGAATAGTGCAAAGTATTGTATTCTTTTCCTACATTCCTGCCATTTCTACAGTCCTGATCAGTCCAGGACTGATGATGCTGCAGTGCAGTGAAACATGTTGACTCAATAAATCAAGTTTCTCCAGTGGAATAGTGCAAAGTATTGTATTCTTTTCCTCCAACTAACTATAGCTTATATCCGTAACGTAGCAAGACATACAGTGCAACTGGAACAGAATAGAAGACCACGAAACAGTCAGCTTCAGCTATCAGTTTTCGATGCTCAGCACGGAGCGCAACGGTGCGGCTGAGGGATGATCACGAAACTAACCTGTTGTTTGCAACAGTCATTTGAAATACTTGTCTGCAGCCGCTTCGCTCCGGCAGCACGGAGGGTTTCACTATATGGCTCAATGACGTGAATCATTGGATAACTTGGTGCTGAGGGCCATTTCTGAAGATCAAATGGATGGAGAGGATCAGAAACGTGAAAAGTAAGGAAGAGCTGAAGAGGAGAAAACCACGGGGAAGGCTGTCAGGAAGACAAGGCCCAGATGGATAGGCCTCTATGAGACACAGCTAATTTGAAAGGAACACAAAAGAACGGGGAGCAGACAGGAAAGTTTACGAGGAATGCCGAGGGAAAAATGCATGAGCCCGGTAAAACAGGATATGAAACAGAAAAGATAGGTAGATGTTTTTCAAGGGGTTAGCAGACTGGGTAGAAAGGAAGTGCTGCTATCTGCCCACCGTAGGAGCTAATGACTAATAATGATGATGATGACTGTGCTACCTTACGAAATTAATGGGTTTATTTATGTAAAATTTGTAAAAGATTCGAGCAGGCTTGAACGTGTGACCGCTATAGATGCTTAATTAATGCTTTGATTGATGCTTGCGGACAAGGAACCGGAATTATGAAGCGCGATACTTGGAAAAAGAACACAAAATGGATTATGGCGTGATGTAACTCTGTTTGATAAACAGAGAAGAGTTTCATTTGCTCTTGGAACCATTCCGAATATTGCACAAGGTATTATGAATGCTGAAATTCTAATTTCGTTTGAAATTAACTGCTTATGTTTCACTTGTTTGCGGCAATTCCTGGAGAGGGCAGGACAGAATTACAGCTTTAATGCCAATGTCGTGTAAACGCATGTAGGGTTGCTACGTCCATATATACGACTGTTTTGTAAAGGGGGGTCATTAACTATACTAAATGTGCATGTAGCATAGTTTATGTCTTCACAAAGAATTAGCAATGAAAATACTTTGTGACTTCCACAGTTTATTTATTTTGAACTACCGGTTTCGGCTGTCAAGCCATCTTCAGGTACATTGAAGAAAACCATTGAAAAACAGATTTATATCTATCGGAAGTTGCTATGGGAGGGGGGTGGGGGTTGGGGGTGAGGTTGGTTGAGCAGGGAGGGGAAAGGGGTGGGGGGGAAACAAAGTACGTGTTGTAACTGGGAGAGAGGGTGGGGGGGGGGGTTTAATCACTCAGGTTGTGTATGTTGGGGTTTTGGGAGGGTGATGAGTAATAAGGGGGATGGGTTAGGAAAGGTTATGTCATTGACAAGGTTGTTTGCTTGTAGGGTGATCTCCCGAATTTCGAGGGCATCCATTCTCCTTCCTTTCCCGGTGAAATGCAGAATTTCGGGCTCAAAGCTGCTTCGGTGCCCCATCTCCAAAAGGTGTCGGGCGAAGGCTGACGAATCGTCCTTATTCTTCCAGTATGCTTTGTGTTCTTTTGCTCGTGTTTTGAAATTTCGCCCCGTTTGACCAATATAACAACATTGACAAGTATCACAATTTAACTTATATATACCAGATTTTAAACTAGGTTCTATTACATCTTTAGCATTGTTGAGCCATCTTCCCAAGGTGGTATTATTATAAAAACATACCTTGTATTTATTTTTCGGGATGGCTTGGGATACAGCATAGGATAGGGGGCCGATAAAAGGTATTTTACAACATTTGGCTGACTTTTGAGGGTGGACGGGTAGAATGAACTTGAATAACAGTAGGCAATGTGTTTTAATTTTCCATTTAAAATCTATTTTTCTATTTAAAATCTACAAAGTATTTTCATTGCTTATACGGAGCCCTTCCACCACGTCATAGCTTCTAGTTTCGATTTAATCTTCACAAAGAATTTGACTAGATCAGTCATCAGTCTTTGTGGACCAGAACTGTTTTATTTATAAGCAGCTATTAGCTATGCTGAGCTTATCAACATCTGTTTTATAATACACGTATTGGGGTTCATAGATATATGGATCGTTTCTTAAAACTGTCTCATTTTCTATGGGTTTCATAATCTGAGATACCAGATTTTTCAAAATTAAATATATGCTTGTTGATGTAACCATGCTGAGCCAGGGCACAGTATACATTTTGTTGGCTATATATGATTTATTTTGTTGGCTATTGCTAAGATAATTTCCAGTTTCACCAATTCCAGTTTCACCAATGTAAATGTGATCACAATCTTTGCAAGGAATGGAATATACAGGTCACTCTTCATTTTAGTGTTGATTTTACTCTAGTTTTAGGTAAAACCATGGAGTGAAGAGTTTTCTTGTTTGTGTAACCAAGTATATACTCAGTCTGTTTGAATATGATTGACGATTCTTTAAGTTTTAATGTATTAAATAAGTAAATGTAAAATACACCATCAACTTGTAGCAACTCCTTTTGCGTTGGCGTAGAAAACTGTTTGAAATCATGTTTTGATTATGTCCACCAGAAAAATATTTACTCATAGCACTTTGAACTGTAAAAATGACTTTAAATTTTCCATTGTTCCTATTTATCCAGCCCGTATGTGAATTTTAGATATAGACTGTGAAATGTTATGATTTGGGCGGTTATGATTTTATATTTTGCTCTTATTGTTCTAGCGTGTCGTAACCCATGAAGAGGTTAGGGTGAGGAAAGAAAATAGGAGAAGCACTTATCATTTTTTCCGTTACAATCAACAGGAGAATTTGAGGATCTCTCGTGTTTTCCTTGTACATAACGGATGGTGTAACATTCTATCTTGTCAGAATGCCAATAGGTTTCTGAACTCGGAATTTACACTCTCTTGGAGTTGAATCTAAACCTATATTCCATGGTTATGAGCAGAATATTCTCACGATAAGCATTCCGTTAATCAGATATATACCCATTGGAAACCAAATGTTTTCCAATAGGTACTATAATATTTATTTCCTCAATATTACACTGCACGTATTTTTAGTTTAAAATATGGTGACACACAGCTAGTATGGTCAGCGTTTGAGACTCTCTAAATGATGCACTTTGAGCACAAAATAGAGAATAAATTGTCGGAGTAACTGCCATAATCTGCATAAACCACCAGTTCTATGATTCCAAATAACACGCCTCCATGGCGCCTGTCGATATTTTGGCTTCAGCTTCTCAAGGGAGAAGTGCCGAGGACCGATATGTGGGCTCATGCGTACTGCATTAACACAATGTTTATGACGAATTATGATTTGTTTTTGATTTTGTGAAAATATTTTTACTGAATGTCTAATTAATAAGTTGCTTTGGGAATTTCTCAGTAGTGAAGGATTTGATGCTCTACCGGAACATGGCTGATGTAAAGAGCTCTCGGGCTTCACACCGGTGTGGTGTCCCAAGGCAGGTCTTCCATGGTGGCTCAGCGTTTCGAGGGGAGAATTTCCTATCGTCTTCAAGGCATCCAAGCTTCAACACAGGTCAGTTTATATCCTCCTCCCTTCAGGTCTTCTCTGTGGTAATTGGTGGATTTTTTTGTATTTTCCCCGCCAATTTTGTGGATTAGATTCCAAGTTTTACTTAGCTGCCATCCTTGGTCTATGTTGAAGTTGCTGGAGGCCAGACGAATTTCAATTACCTCTTTGGTTATCCGGTCCCAATGTCCCCTAGAGCGGTAGAGCAATTTAGTGCCCATCTGATGTCATGCTAGAGAACAATTGAATGTTCGGAAACCGCTGACTTCTCCGGTTGACACAGCCGATAGTTCCTTTGGTGTTCTTTCAATCTCGTTTCAATTGTTCTCCCGGTCTCGCCAATGTAGACATCTCCACATTCCCAGGGAATGTAGTAGACACCGGAAACCTTCAGGCCGACGTGGTCCTTGGCTCTTATGAGTATACTCCTCAGCTTGGTGGGTGGTAGATGGATGGTCTGGATGTTGTGCCTCTTGAGCATCCTGGAGGTCTTCCCGGAAAGCGTGGAGACATATGGCAAGCAGGCCTTCACAACTGGATAGGCGTCAGCCTCCATCTTGTTGCTTCTATTGTCACTAAAGATCCTTTTCAGGGCCATGGATATATCGCGAAGGCGTTACCCATTTTGTAAGAAAGTCCTCTTCAGGTGTCGTAGTTCCTCTGGTAGGCTATCTTTGTCTGAGATGGCCTTAGCTCTATGGAAAAGCGAAGAAAGCACAGCATCAGGCATAATTTATCAGCCCTGAAGACGATGGGAAAGTATCCCTTCGACACAACGGCCGCCATGAAAGACCTGACCCTGTGTGAAGCCCAAGTGCTCCTTACATAGTGCTCCTTCGGTTCAATAGTGTACCATAAAAAGTTAGGCTCTAAAAGGCCTAACTTATAGTGAAGTAAGCCAACCAAATTTAGGCTGCTAAACCATCGTAAACTTAATGACCTTAATTTGTCGTTTCTTTTGTGTCGTTTTACTTTGTTATACTTTTGACTTACCCCTAGTTTTGTTTCTTTTAAGTATTCGGAATATCCCCCTAAGTTAAAACTTACGTCTCTCAGTTTTAATTGTAGTCTTGCCTCTAATTAAGTCCCCTGGCGGAACCAATCGTATTCGTTAGGCCCTGACATGCGTCTTATGCTCGAGGAAAGTAAGGAGAGGTGGAGTGTTTGAGGGTGAGAACTAGAGGGGGAGGAAGTTTAGAAGGGGAGGACACGGAGAGAGCCGGGAACTTTCTTCTCCGATAGCGACGGCAAGAGAAAGCTGGAAGCGGGGAGAGAATGTCTCTCCCGAGTCTCCCCCGCTCCCCTCCGCTCCTCGGCACCCTCAAGCCCCCTCCTGCCCCTCCCCCACCGCCACGCACCCACCCAACTCCTCCACCCCTCCCCCGCTCTACACACATCCTTCCCCCCGGCCTGGCTTCTTCTTCGAGAAGGACGTAACTGTGCTTATCCTTCCATCTCCTCACCCCGCCCTACCCTCCCCCTACAAGCACCCTCCCTCCCTCTATTGCCCCGTGAAATACTTTCCGTTACCCTATTCCCCTTCCTCCTCTCCAGAACGAAAAAAAATTCCCCTCCCTCCTCGCGCTCTGTTTTTCAGTGCGTTTCGAAAACTTTATCCGGGAGATGGGGGTGGAGAGGAGAGGTCGCTCTTGTTTCGGTAAATATTTTGGTGCGAAGAAGTTCCGAAGAGTATCCCGTCGGCTGATTTTTCTGGAGGATTCCTTTTTAGATGCTCCTCGTTTCGGTGTTTCTCCTTAGAATATCTGGAAAAGTGGTGTAGCTCGTCTTTCGCTGCAAGGCTATCTCTTGGGGTTGAGTCTATTCGTGGATCCCATGGCTTTGGAAGCAATGAAACAACAATACATATATAAAAACCGCTTTGTATATTTGAAACCATAATTGAAAACATGTGTACCGGTGCAATGTAAGGGAAAATGACGGTGATAAGGATCACGATCAATGTTTATTGATTAAATCAATTTTCGATTTTTCTCTTAATATTTGGGAGGATGGATTTTAATTATTTTCCTGCACATTTTATGATTTGGAGGTAAATATTTTTAAAATGAAAAATAATGAGCTGCGACTTATTTCTCAAGCTTTCGAGTAACTTTATCACGACAATAAACCAGTTCTTAGGTAAAAGTCTTCGTTTTTCTCAGGTTAGATGTGTTTCGCTGTTCACTGCGCGTAAAATATCTAAATTATTATTTTGCTTGACTTAATGACGCAATTGTCAAGGATAAATAACCATTGTAATCAATCAGATAATAAATTGAATCCGAAGTGGAAATCGGTTAAGAGATATGAATTACATGCGTAATTGGATCCGTGAGAGATGATTGCAGAATGTCTCTTAATTTTACAAAAATTGTGACTTCCTTTTTGGCGTTAATAGTTTTTTTTTTACAAAGTTATTCGCGGTAGTAGCAGCGGGAGAAAGTCCTCACATACTAACCTGGATTTCACAGTCTTCACATCTACTATGCGTTGCTCATTGCTGTTATTGGAAATCTGATATGAAAGGCATTGTGGCTGTTTTCAGGGAAGTTGAAAATAAATAATTTATGTAAAAATTAACATATTATTGATCCACTTTTTGAGTTTGTCTTAAAAACATCTCAGTGGACCTTCAGATTTTTTTAAAAGCCTGTCAAAACGAGTAAATGACCTGCAAAGTTAGTGTCCGCTCACCGACTTCAATGTTCAAGCAATTAGGATACTACCCTTTTCTCTTTGTTCCGCTCTACATTACGGATGGAGACGTTTTTTGCAAGTTAGAGATATTAGTGCATACGTTGGGGGGGAATTTCGTCAAAAAGCAGGGGTTGAAATCGATATGGTTCGGTTCCCCGACCTCTTTCCGCAGAGCCTGACCACCAACTGTCGCGGCGGGCCGGGACATAACCCGCAGGGTATAGGTTGGGGCTATTCCCATACAGCTTCCTGTAACGCTTTTTCAAAGCTTCACGACGCTAAGCGGAAACGTGCCTTCAGGAAATCGCTCCAACCGTGGTCTTCGGCTGGCATCTCCTTGAGACGTGATGTGCCTAAGGCAGTAAAAGATGAGCGGGCTTGTTACTGAGGTAGGATACGGATAATTTTGAGGATTTGCTGGATACCGTTGTAGATGCTGTCCTTACTGAACTTTCTCAGAACCGTGCCCGTGACCAGTGGCCTTTGGCTTCCGTTTAAATGGGACGTGCAGTTATGATTGCTTATTGTGGCTAGTAAAATAATTGATATGTTTTTCAATTTAAGAAATAATAAACTCGATGAGCAGTAACCGTCCTACATAACTCTAGTTAGGGAGTTGGAGATTCAGGGTTACTTTTTTATCTTCCCCGACCTAATATCAGAAGTTGAGAATGAGGCTGATCATACCCGGATATTCTAATCTTGACATATTTATAAACTTATAAGGATTATAAGCATGATAATAAGTGAGTGAACTTGACTAATACAGTATACTGAAAACATGAAAATTTTCTTGTGTCCCATTAGGTCTCAAAATAGGTACATGCTCAGTAATATCTCTAGACATTTACCAGTTAGACATTAGCCTTCATTAATTACTCTGATGGTGATTTTTTAGTCACTTATCAAATGAAAATACACGTCGAGAATCTTATTGATTGGAAGCATAGGAACTGTAGGGGTACCTTGTGGATCAATAAAGGCTTGATGCCACTGGGTAAACCGACATGCCGCGAATAAGTAGGCCCATAAAATGTTTCTATTCAAGTAGGAATGATTTTGTGTTTGACATTGTAATAACCGTGACCATTTCAAATTTATGGACGATCATTAACGTTCGAGTTTACGTTGGTTTATATGCTCCTAGTTGCCACCCTAGGAGACCGGTCTTCTCTTTGCCTGGTTTAATTTCTCCCATAAAAAGTTAATAGCGTGCAATGCAATCAAAAGTGTCTTGGCATTTCCCAGTTTCCCAATATTTACAGCTGGAGCGTACTTAATTTTTAATTGGTCCAATTCGGCTCTGTAATTTAGGAATCCCTGTCGTTGCTTGAATAAATTTGAAAATTGGTATAATCTGCGGAAATTAAATTGTTCGTTATGTAAAACAAGTTTAAAGGATCGCCGAATGTAATTATTTCGTGATTTGTGTAATGTCAGTCAGTTAAACCTGCTGAGTGTCAGAAAAATGCTTCAAATTGTGACCTTGGAAAGAAAGAATGTCCATAAACCACATGAAGCTATCTGGTGTTCGAGTATTTTTTATTGGAATGTTAATTGAACGGATTATAAACATAGAATGCATTCAGTATTTGTCTTCTTACGGTTGCTTCTGAAGGTCAATGATGATTCACCAGTGATAACTGGAATGTTTCTAGATTGCAGTATTTAGACAACTCTATTTAGGCACGTTTCTCAAAGTTAAATACAATTTATTTTCACAATCTTAAATCAGAACTAAGGTAGTTCGAGAACAAAACATTTCCTTCAAATTTACTCCAAATTTAACAACATTGGTTAATAAATAATAAAAATGTGATTAATTTCAAAAATCACTGTCAAAATTGGAAGTACCCATTTTGCAAGCGAAGTCATTTTAAAACATTTTTTACTTAGGTCCTATTTGGTCAAAAAGCATAGGTCATGCATAGGCATCTATATGAAAAAAAAATTGATGAAAGTTTGTGTTGTGATGATACCAACATTTCCTGAAATTATGTGATTTGACGTGGAATGACCCTAAGGTAGAATGGGAACTCCAAGAAGATGTTCAGTTTCGCTACCAGTTGCTACAAATGAAAGCCTCCTTTTTCATCGTGAAAGACTTTTCGGCCCCATTGAATGCTAACCTAATAAACTGTTTATAAAAAAAGACACGTATATACAATTTTAGCAAAATTAAAATTAATTAAAAGATGTATAAATATTACATTGAAATCATATCGTCCACATGTTATTTGTTTTGAAAAACTGGAAGTTTTCTGCCAGTCTCCACTCCTGGAGGTTGTGTTTGAACCTCTCCAGATAATTCCTTTCACGTAACTAAGTAATCACGCTGTGCAATCACATACCTTTCTAGAATTCAAGTATAATAGAAAAACAGGCCTCAACATTTCGAAGAGAAAAAAATGTCTTTTATTTCATTTATATATCCTGTCTGCCTGTGTGTGTGAGCGGGTGTGTGCGACCGGCCAAAGAAGTATAACTTCCACCGTCTGGTCCGACGCAGACCACGTTTTTATTTTCTCTTCGAAATGTTGGGGCCTGTTTCTCTATTATAATTTCAAAATCCAAGAGATAATGCATCATAGAACATTATCATTTTACATGGTTTTGACTTGTAGAATGGAGTTTCGAGGTACATTTCAGAAAGTAGGTGCAAGGATTAATGTTTCCTGGAAAAACAGAGAGAGGGAAACCCGGAATAAGGTGTAAAGAGTGTTTCAGAAGCAAAATGGAGGAATCTGGAGCGATCCCAACGGATTTCGTAGGCATGAGCAAATGGAGGAGTGTCAAAGCTACGAAACAGTTTATGTATATAATTATAAAACATTGTAAAAAGTATATTTCTAAGGCATAATATCGTTAAAAGCGATTGAAATACGCAAGGAGAATGTTATATTCCTTTAAGTTTAATCTTTATAGCACGCGTATAAGGTACTGGAAGTCTCGGGAACAATGAAAAAATTGCTTAGCAACGAAAATGAAAAAAGATCGAAATTTGCATTAATTTTGCGTTTAAACTTCAAATATTTCAATTTATCGATCGATAGAGAAACATCGGTTGCAAGAAGTAAATGCATTGATCTTTTGGCCTCATTTCAGTCAAAGAATGAAACTTGTATCTAAATTATTTCATATTTTAATGAATGAATGAAAATTACTCTACACGTAAATTATTCGTTTTTCCCATTTAAACCCATTAAAAAACAAAATCCTATCTGGACTCGAAACCAATGAAAAATATTGGGATTTTCGTTTTATTCCTGACTTGACACCAAATTTGAACCCTTCCCTGAAAATGGAATTACCCCTTCATGGAGCGTGACGCAGAAAAGAGCGTGACGCGGTTTCTCGACCAACATCCCATCCCAAAAGTCTCCAACGGGCGCAAAGAAGTATAACTTCAAAAACCTATTTTTTGTCATTTAGATGGATTTTCTTAGTTACAAGCACTTGAAATACTCAGCAACGAAAGAAGACATGAGTGGGATGAGTTATAGAGGAATGGAAGACCAAGGATATAATGAATGAAACAAATCTTGAGGGACATTGAAATTTAGAGCAATGAAAAATTAAGTGGTTTGCTTAGAGGAGAATGGAGTGAATTGCAGCAGTATACCAATATTCGAATTGATGATTGCTGTTGAAGATGATGATACCCAATTAGTAGCTTAGGTAGCGATAACTATTTTACAAAAGTGACTTTTTATTCAGTAAAATGTCTTTTTAGAGTAAAGGAATTTATAGAAGTTGTAATACCTACCCATTCCTACCATTAGTAACCTACCATTTTTCATTTTTTTAAACAACTGTTGTATTTATCTTTTTAAAAACTCACTTGGATTATCTCGCTACTCCACTTCGTTCAATGAAATATGCTCTTATCTTTTGCCGTCAATATCTCCATCATATTTTTTCAGTGAAACCATGAATCTATCTAGGAAAATACGCTATATGAGCATAACGTTTCTTTCGCGATCCTCCCAACCCTTCCACTACATTTCTTATGAATCTGCACTCTTGCTTTCCAGGATCTTTTAAACGCACGTATACTTTTGAAAGCAAGGGTGAAATCGGGTTCATGTGTCAAATTCTAAAGATAGCGAATACTTTCACCGGCTTAGTCTACCCTTCTTCAAAGGTTTAGTGGTATACTTAGTCGGTTGGTTATTTGGGGAAGTGTCTGACAACTGAGGTCGTTTGCCCCAATGAGGACAGGTGAGTAAGTTAGAAAGGAAAGGACTACCTGTGGAATGAAGAAAGAGTGGAGACAGGCGTCGGCGTTTACATACTCTTTACAAAAGGCACCTAAAGGTTTAACGTCCCTTCCCCTGGACAGAGTACTGCATTCGCAGTGCTTTTCACATTGCACCAAAGTAGAGATCGAGGTTTCACTAAAGTATCTCCTCCTCTGTCGGAATTCGAATAAATTTTCATAGAAGAAACGTATTTCATACGGTTTTCCTTGAAAGGAGTGGATAGGTATTACCGCGTATCTTATCGGCTCCAATTTCAATTATCTAGGAGCCATAATTTCTTCTTCTAGAAGATGGCGAGTCATCTGTTTTTAGAAGAAATCAGTTCAGATCTTAGGATGTGGATTACCAGCTGTATTTCCATCTTTTTTGTGGTCTTCCTATTGGTTTCCTGTTATGGGGATGCTATAGGTATCTTGCGATGCGGGGGATTCTGTCTCCCGTCATCCTACCGATTTGCGCGCCCCAGTGGTACGGTCTCTCTCTTGACTATCTGATTACGTCGTACATATTTGTCTGCTGCCGTAATTCGATGTTTCTTTTTCTATCCAAGAGTGTGTTTCCTGTGATCATCCTCATTTCTGTTGTTTTCGATTGTCTTTTGGCGTGCGTTTTTTCAGCTCTCATTTCTGCTACGACTGTTATAATGTGTCAAGCGCATGTTTTATAGGTGCGCAATTTTCGATCTGAAAAATTAAATTTATAGACCCGAAATACAAACCGCCTTAATTTCGCTGACGAAAAATCGACAGGGGAGACCGAATGGCACTGTTCCCTGCTCTCATCCGGAGCCGCTAGAAAACATACTCATGGGCTCTGAAGAGGCAGGAGGCTTCCCACGTAGTGGAAATCGCCTATCCCCACCCCCACTTCCCCTCCTCGTAGGCACATCCCCCACTCCTCCTTCTCCTTGGCATCCGCTGCCTCTCTACCTCCCCACCCCCTGGCGGAAAAGTTATGGTGAGAGATTCCACGTCGGGATCGTTGCGATTGCCGAGTGAACGGCGAAGCATCTCGATGTTCCAGCGTCGAGAATGATATCGACCTCACCCCATCTCAAGGCGTTTCTTTTCGAACATCTCGTCGAATTGCGAGTAGAGAGTCGTCCTCGAGTATCGTGTTTCCGGGAGTGTTGTGCATATGCGCAAAAGTGCTGACGTTATAAGCGCCATTTCGAATTGCATTGCCGAAAAATTATACCCCGTCTATTTCACTGACGTATGAACTCTCTGGAAGGTACCGTACCTCGGAATTTTTCTCCCTCAAGGAGGAATCGCATATTTCTTCTGATCCTGTATGAAAGCGTTCTATTTCGTTTGACGCCTCTTGCCCAAAGGATTGTTAATGATTGAAATTTTTCGGTATAACTTTCAACAAAATATTAATTTATTTGCGCTATGTGGCTCAGAGACATGGACCATCAGAAAGCTGGAACAAAAGAGAATAGATACTTTCAATACTTTCGAGCCCAAGGAATGTGAATCCTGGTCTTATCCGTCGGCTTATGGCAGTCGCTAACAAGGCTCACGGCTTATGTTTTTATTTTGAATTAATTCGTGTAGAAATATTTCTGTTTTGAGTTTCAAACTCCTGAAACTTACTCGAGATTAAGCCTAACTAGAGCGAAGTAGTATTTCGCCATCACTTATTCGTGCGACGGATTTCCTGCTATTAGGTTGATGAATCCTAGCCTCTTCAATACGTTGCCTTATATATTTCAAATGTGTTTTACCCTCGATAGATCCGAAGTTGTAGTGGCGTCCACGTATTCGATTTCTTTCGCTACACTATCATCTGCTCTTCCAACATTTTAGATGTGGCGTTGATGTATTTTATTTAGAAATAACTGTATTAAAACTTTTTTTAAATTAAGCTCGAACCACCGCTCAAGACACTAATAACTGGCAATGTTAAAATCCATTGAAAATGTATGCATAGATGAGCTACAGGGAAAGGAAATAATACTAATAAAGTAGCTACATAAGCATTTTTGATTTCTCCTACGTGAGTGCGAATGTTTTATCTAAGAGTTTTTTTATTTATATATAATGAAACAAAAAAATGTTGGGTGAGGCATCCAATTTTTGTTTGGATAACAACACGTTGGTCCATCCATCAGATTTAATCGATAAAGCAACTAAAGCACATCAGAAGACCAATCGTTTAAGAGTAGATATTCAATTAATTGTCTTTCACGTTGCAGTATTGGTCATTACTACACTCGAGAAAGCCTCGGGACATATTTTGATCTGACCGCCAACTCGTTTGATAGCTTGAGTTTCTTTAAGCAGAATGGCGGATGGCGGGAGGCCCTCCTTAGAGGTTTATATATTTTTTTTGCGCTGTAAGTATTGGACGTGTGCCGACTTAAATGCAGCCGAAAGAGCGGCATAACTTGAAAAATGAGAAATAAAATTCTTAAAAATGGTGTGATGTTTTGCAAAGTTATTAACAACAAAAAAGTTAAACAATTTGACTTCCTATATGGCTAATATTTCGGAATGTTAACATCGGAGTAGTTGATGTAGATGGTTAGTGTTCACTGCACTTGGATTTGCATCAGGTATTTTCGGCTCACGGTGGTCTAATTTTTCCCCAATATTTTCTACCTTTATTTTAATTAAAAATTTCAGTGGGTGCGTCAGTAATTGCATGGTTCCCCAGGATATACTTGAATTGTATACCACATCCTATTCATGAGTTTCATCATCAATCCATTGCTTTCGCCGTAGGAGACCACACTCGGGCGGTTGGCGTGGACGCAAGTGCGCAACTTCGCCCAGCCCTACTTCTCGAGGCCCACGGCTCCTCCGCTCGGCGCCGCATTTCCCCGTTTCCCTCCCACCTGCCAGACCGTCACCACATTTTCCCCGCGTAGCGCAACTTTCCACACTCCTCACCACGGCGTCGTAGTCCACGCGGGGAGGAAAAAAGTGCCCGACGCTCCTCTCAACTCGGTCGAATCTCACCAAACGCACGCCACGTCTCCTCTCTCTCGTCACTATCCCGAACTCACGCGGGGCGTAGAAGGGCGGGGTAGGGGGAGGAGGTTATCCCTCCCCAACTCTCCATGACGCTTTCATGCCCGACTCCCCATACCATATCCCGCGCTTTCTTCCTTCCCTTTCTCCGTCCTCCTCATTACCCGGGGGGGGGGAGGGGGAGACTTCCTCACTTTCTCCTGTCTCCACCTCCTCCGCATCACCTCAGTCAATCTTGGTTTTGCCTCATCTCGCAAGGCGAAAACCGAAAACGTGGTAGATTTCTTGTCTTATGATCCTTTGAAGGGTTTGGAGGCTTTCCTTATTGCCCCACCCGACATAGATTTACAGGCTAACTTGTTATGCATGCTTAATTATTTTTAATCATAGTAGTTTCCTAGTGGAAAAAGGTTTTAGTCAAATATTATTCTCAACGATATCCTGAATCGCCGCTGAAATTAGCAATTGTATTGCCGTCATTTTTCGTGTATGTTCCCTAAGTAAGACTTCAGAAGTGCAGAGGTGAAACGAAGAATTTATGAAGCTCAGGTCTTTTTTTATCTTATTTTGCATTTCTCAGTTGTGTTCGTGGGAGTGGAATCATACTCGTGGAAGATGTAAAAATATGGTCTGTCTATGCACTTGCTGAAGACGGATTAGAAAGAAAATATATATTTTCGGTGTAATTTTAGGTTTCGTGGGGAAAACGGTAACAAGTCACTTTCTTCATTTTTATGCATGCTTCGAGTATGAGAAAGTGCGAGTGAAATCATCTTTGCAATATATGTGTACTGTTTATATATAATATTGTGCCAAGCATATTCGTTACTAGTGTATGGTTTTCACAGCCAGTAATTTTTAATTAAGGTACCCACTAAATTTCCAATTTGACCATATACTTTACTTGCTGGTATTGTCAGGTGCATACCTTTAAATCAGTTCGAAAAAGGGTCAACCATGGGGAAATTTTCGATTTTCGAAGTTTTTTAAGATAAAGGATTGTGCCTCATGGTGGGTTTACACTGGCAAGTATATTGCACAAGTGACTTTCAGCAAGAGACTTCGGACGTAAAGTGCACGGGTAAGAGGCTCTGCAAGTCCATTTGCAGAACTTTTTAGAGATTCGGTGAGTCGCTTGCAGATGCATTTTGTTGCCAATGTAAACAGCAACCAATATCTTTGAGGTAACTTGTGAGACATTTTTCGTCTGAGCTAAATTCCCCGTAAGCTCTTGATGAAGAAACATGCGGAGGCAACTTACCGATGTAAACCCACCCTAAGGAGTAATATTCTTTTACAAGAAACTAAGAATTGTTTGGCTTTAGTAGTTGTGATGATACTTTAGCTAAGCTGTTGCACTTAATTTTTGGCTACATAGCTGAATGTGCCCGCTGGCTATCTCGGCCGTGATAATGGGAATTCGAAATTTTCGAGAAATTAACTTCCCAGAAAATGAAAACCATTGACCTTTTCAAACAGTATCACGTTAGTAATTATTAGAGGTGTGTGTGCCGCGATACATCGCTACCAACGGCGAATTGTACCTCGTTGTCACCGCCGATCTTTTTATCGGCGTGAAATCAACGTGTACTAGTGATTTTTGAAGCCTGAATTTTCTGCTAGTCGAATGGATAAAATTTGATGAAAACATTTGTTCGTTGAAGAAAAAAGACTCGTTCGTTAAATTTTTTACTACTCCTGTAAAATGTACACCTAAAATTATCCCAGGACTACCGTAATATAAAAATTATGGTATTCGCTCGTTGATTTGCTGATATTTTTTATTGATGCAATGATTTTGTGGCTAGCAATATAAAATATTTAGTAAGGATAGGTAAATCTATGCGTGAGAATCGCGGAGCTCATTTCTCAAAATTTTTAGTCTCCAATTTTCCACACGCCACACCTGTCACTTCGACGGCTCTGGAAGTACGCACGCACGCAATTCTCCAGCGAAGGAGGAGGCATTAGCATTAGAAATACTTTAATGATTATTTAGGTCAGACATGCAGCTCCGTCTCCACTCAACCCTGTCTCTATGCACGCTCTTAGGGTTGGGAGGGAATTGCATGGACAGGACGAGAGGGAGAGAGTGTAGGAGATCCGTTAGTTTATCTCTACTGTCACAGTCGCTAAGGCTTGTTCTCCCTTCGGTTCCCGAGTCTACGGTGTCCGAATCACACTGTGGGATAGTCGGTAGTCGTGATTTCACAGCTCGTACAAGGAATGCACCATGGGTAATGGACGAGTGTCTGACATCAGACTGTGGCGTCGCAACATACCAAAATCCAGTTCCGTCAACTTTTCGTTGTTACCATATCTCTTGGTCGAGGATCTTCCCTCGTCGTCGAGAAATGATTATTATTGTAAATTAAGAAGTCATTAAAGGAATCCAAGGGGGCTATTTTGTAATATCATCTTTTTTATTGACTCTTTGCGGGAAGGCGGGAGACCCGTTTCGCTCTCTTAATGATCAGCTCACGATCGGCAAAGATCGGATGCTGTCTCCATTTCACGTTCCTTACGACAGGTGAGATGGAACTAATGAAAGACGGAGGCAAATGAAACGGATCAAGAGTCGAAAGATACGGATAAAGGGTGGAAAGAGCGGCTGAATCAAATAAAAGACCTTCAGATCACCACTTGAGAGCCGAAGATGGTCAAGTCGCCTGGGTGGCGGAGTGGAACTATGACTTCATTTTCCGTATTTTATGACGTATTTTCACTTAAGTGAGATTACAAAATAACCCCGTAATCCATCATCTGAAGTTCTGATGCATATTATGACCGAGAGCGTGGGTGCATATGAGATATTTTACATCCAAACGCAATAGAAGTTGTATTACTCGTTGGGAAGTGATTGGACATATCAGACCGAGAAACAGGATGAACTTTGATAGCAAGCAAATGCTAATTTTTTAATACCTCAAAAAATTACCACCGCTTATCAGGTGACCAATTCGTCAGAAAGAACCAATGACGATTTTGACCATGAAAAACTAAAAATTCAGGTGTTTTTATTCATTATGAATAAAAATTCAGCTTATAAAGTAACTTTTTTACTTTCTATTAACGTCATTTAACGGCTTTTTCTCTTTAATACTGCTTCCCGCTTACGACACATTAATTGTTCAGCATTATGGTTACTACGCAGTGTAGCCGATAGATTTTCACGTTGAAGTTTTTCGGGCGTTCGTAATTCCACTCCCTTGCTCATAGCACATAATGGGAGGCAAGTAAAAAATACCACAGTGCTGCTTGTCAGCCTCTACCCGTAGAAGGTAAGTCATGAAATGGAAACTACCTCTACCAATGCATGCAGAATAAAAAGCGATTAGAAAGGGTGTATTACTTCTTAAGATTATTTGATCTGCTGTACTATTTTCATGATGAGAAAACCACCTTTGTTATTTCCACAAAACTTAATTACGCTGACACGACGCGCGTTTCACCACACTGTGGCATACTCATGTGCACATGAGTATGCCACATTGTGGTGAAACGCGCGTCGTGCCAGCGTAATTAAGTTTTGTGGAAATAACAAAGGTGGTTTTTTCATCATGGATATCCATAATTTCCACGAGGTCAGGCCTGATATCATCAGTTTCATTTTTACTATTTTCTTTTAAATGTTAGTACGTAGGCCTTTACAACTTTGAAAATAGAAATAAACGAAAAATTGATGGACTATGAGGCACCTTTATTAGTTACTTGGTGACCATTAGGATTAATTTATTTTTGAGTTACTTTTGTATCTTGGATGCGTTTACTCGCCCCTCTAAATCTGCCTAAAACCATGGTGGGTACTATATACTGACGCCGGCCGTAGTGTATGTGTTGAAATCTAGAAATGTATGATACACTGCAAAGCATTTCGCCCAGAACTCGTACACCTTTAGCCTTAAAATGTTCATACGAAGACTAGGAACTTGTTTAAAATATTTCCAAACGATCCAATATTTCCTTAAAAAGTTGCCCCAAGATTGTCGGCTTGCATGGAATTTCTCTCTTTCACATTATAGCCACGTGTCATACAAAGAGTCTAATTCTTACTCCCGAATAGTTTTCTAATGAGCATGAAAAATTGAATGAGTGAACTCCTCAGTCGCGGAAACAGTTGGTTAGCTCAATTAGGTATTCACGCTATATCAGTATAAGGCATCATTACGAATTCGTTTTATCTCAAAGCGTCCCGTCCAGGTCCGCGGTTCCATTCCTGGTACAGGCCGATTTTTTCTCGTTGCAATTTCTACGTATTTCATCGCCATATTTTCGACAAATATGAATTTCTTCATCTGTGATCCATATGGTTTTCTCCTCTCTTCTTCTTCACACTTCCACGTTTCTGATCCCATCCGTCCATTTGACCTTCAGCATCCACCTCCAGCACCACGCCTCTATGTTCATCGTTTATAGCTTTCTAAATTTCATGTCACAAAAGCCACATATCGCAACACTCCACAAGAGTATTTCAGGTATTGATTCAACACTGGTGATCCTATTTTCTGTTAACACGAAGTTGTTTTACCGAATGATGAGCGTCGAATTTCTTCCATTACATTTAAAGAATTCGGGAGTGTCAGACTTCAGGGTAGGTGAAAGATTGCACATGTTCAACCTTATCTCTTTCAGCTTCTCTATTCCATATTCTAGGATTCTCGCACTCTCCCCGTTTTTCTTCATATTGCACTTTTATAGAGCTCGATCGATTAAGGTGGCTGGTCGGGTAATCGTTAGTCATTGAGAAATTTAGTTACTTAAATTTTAATGATGGTTTAAAATTGAAATAATAGGTCGTAGTTATAATATATTCAGTAGGAATGACTTATGTCTTAGGTACATTCTGAAATATTGTCCTTTAAATTTACACATTGCCATAGAAATTTGCTTAGATGCAGACTTGATTCATTTCGTAAGTCATTTTTGCGAAATTAATTTTCCGAAAACAGTTCACACCCGTGGCCATAGAGTTCAAAATAATTATTTTAATGAAGATATATTGTCACTCGAATGCGAACTAGTATTAAAATATGTTTCTATACATTATTTTATCTTTCTTTTTTAATCCGGCAACAGCGTCCATTTTGCAACACGCTGCAACACGTGTCTCTGCTTAGCATGTCCTAGAGGCCCTCTAGAGGGCCTCTAGCATGTCCCGTACTTTTGTGTGCCACGTTGCCAACTTTACACCACATAGCCGCGCGCGACATTTGAAATTCTCGCATACATATTTTTAAATCGTATTTACGAAAAAGTTAATTCGATAGTATTAAATGATTTTTTTCAGAATAGATTTTAATTTATTAGAGCTACATTATATCAGTTTTTGGTTGAAATCTGTTCAGTAGGAATGGAGAAAGTGCGTAATTTATCCTATTGGAGTGGAGAGCGCCATAAGGCTCCATGTTAAAAGAATCTAAAATATCGCAAAAAGTATGTCGATGATCCCCCGTTTTTTCTTCGATATTCCATAGAATATCCAAAAAGGAACATATTTGGAAATTTTCAAGAAAATCTGTTCACTTTGGTTTTTTAGACCAGCCACCTTAATTGTATTCAAGGACATTGAAAATCTAATTACATTCCACATTGCCAAAGACCTTCTCGTGCTAATTAACTAACGGGGTGAATACATTTATTATTTGTGCTATGAGAATCAAAGGAAATAATTCGAAGGAAATTGGAAATAATGTAAAGTTGGTTGTTTGAGGTACCGGAGCGATAGATTTCCACAGTAACCTTACTACGAAGAAACGAACGGTGTCGAAATTATCCAGCTGTATTACAGAATTGTTCAGTCTATGAGATCTCGTGGAAGAAAATTGTAAGGGGGTTGCAATAAAAAGTGCCGCTTCCGAAATATATTCATACATATTAATGTAAAACTTTAAATACTGATCTAACACAAGTGGAGAACATATCTCAGAGGAGCAACGATGTTATCTCCGCATTACCACTGCTGATATAGACTTGAACGTAATATTACGTTTCACTTAATTTACGTTAGGCATTTAGCATCGTTGCTCTACGCCAAAGCTCAGTTAGAAGGAAGCAGAATCAATATTGCATGTAGATGTGCATTATTTTCATAGCAAATGGATATACTACTCATGATATAGCGTGAAGCATTGCATCTGAGAAAGAATCATTTATTTAGCTGAGAGAGGAAATGTTAGGGACCCCTTGTAAATGTGAAGAAATATATATATATATATAGCATGGAAGTAGACAAAATAATAACTCAACCCTGTATAGGTATAGTTTCATCCGTATGCCGGCCTCGGCGGCGGTTCGGGTTAACCCTCGCCTGTTAATATTGGGAGGCGAAGTTTTTACCCCCCCGTTTGTTTTTTTTACCCAGGGTAAGGATTGAGTGTGGTCGTATAAATATATGAAATTGGCCGTTATTGCACAATTTCGTAATCGGTAAAGAAATTATTCTATTTTTTCGAGACAGGCATTAGGATAAAAGATAGGGAAGTATTAAAAGCAATGAAAATTTTGCCTCGGGGAATAATCGAGAAAAATAAGAGAATCAGGACGGACGAATTTGAAGGAAGTAATCGAGGAGAAAGAATAGAAGGCAGGAGGAGTTAACATTTGATGGTACGAAATATTGTAGGCCGTTAGAATAGGATGAATATTTGGTGAGCATAGAAGAGAAATAGAGATTATGTCGATATGATATCAAGGAGATTCAAAGATTTCGAGGAAGGACTGGAGAGATTAGAGATGGAGACAGAAAAATTTGGGCTAAAAGTGAACTGTGCCAAAACTCAGTACCTGTTCTCTTCCAGGAAAAGTACGACTGTAAAAGATAAATCTATAGAATTAAATGGTAAGAAATATGAGAGATGTAACAACTTCAAGTATTTGGGAGTTCTGGTGACAAAAAATAATGAAATACAAGAAGAAATAAAAGCTAGGATTGCAGCAGGCAATAGGGCTTATCCATCTTTGTTGAAGGTGCTCAAGACACGGAACCTCAGTCGGAACTTGAAAACAAAGGTTTATCGAACAATGATTAGACCTGTGGTTATGTATGGTTCAGAAACATGAAGCATGAATACTGCAGAAGAAGAGCTACTAAAACGATGGGAAAGGAAAGTGCTAAGAAAGATTTTTGGTGCAGTGAAGGAAGACGGACAGTGGAAAATACGGAGGAATAGAGAACTGGAGGAACTTTACAATCATCCTATCATAGTGGCAGAAATTAAGAGTAACAGGATAAGGTGGTTAGGGCATGTTGAGAGAATGCCTGAGGATAGGATGGTGAAAAAGATATACCTTGGACATCCTAGTGGCAAAAGATTGAGAGGAAGACCTCGGAAAAGATGGTTGGATGATGTAGAAGAAAGATGAGAATAATAAGATGGAGAACTCATGCAGGATATCGTGATGTCTGGGCTAACATTGTCAGAGAGGCCAAGGCCCTACAAGGGCTGTAGCGCTGAGGAGTAAGAGTAAGTGAGTATAGAAGAGAAAGGGAAATTATACATTAGCTGGCTTGAAATTAGATAGCCAAAGCGTTTTAGATCGGTGTCTGAAGAAAAGGAAATCGTTGGTGAAAATTCGAGGAAGATGGAAGGAATTTTAACTAACTTGTAGATATGTCGTAAGAAAAAGTTACCCGATATGGAAGGTATCACTAGCGTGAGAAAGGTACAGAATTAGCAGTAACTATTGGGATTTTGGATTACATAGAGAATAAACTGGAAAATACTGTGAAACCAACCGAACCTTGACTTTAGATTACGAGGAGAGGTATTGAGGACATGGATCTGCGGAATTAAAGTATTTTCATAAATGTTTGCTGGTAAGAGAGCGCATTTGGATTAGGTTTTGGGTATATTTAAACGTGCCTGTAATCGATCATGTAACAATTATTAATTATTACCTACAACAAAATGTAGTCTGGTTCTGGAAAATGGTATTCCCACGAAGCATCAAGCATTGGCCTCGATCACGTCATTGCCATCTTTACCTCGCCAATCGAGCTTGTGAATTTCATTTTGATGGCAAATATTTTAGCTGTATATACCTTGCTGGCCACAAGTCCTTCGCAAGTTTTCTGAGCCAGACATTTTCAAAAACGTCCACCTGATATTACTCAGAACATTTTAGGGATCAGAGGGATTACAGGATTTTAGTGGGTGATCTAGGTACTGCATTCAGTTGAGCTTTTAAAGCTCAATATTTTGTTCTTTAGGCTTTAAAAACCATTGAAATCTGTTGCTAGACGAAGCAATGAAGTTTGAAAGTTATCCACCAATAATATGAGCTGTTTTCTTTATTCTCTTCGGTAATATGCATGTTTCATTTTCGTGAACGAAACAATGACCCAAGCATTACTATTCCCCTGCCAACTAAAAACATGTCATCTGGTCTCATTGTTTTCTCTGCGGTCGCTGTGGACAAATAAACTGTGCGTTTAATGCGTGCGCGTTTGACCACACAAATGAGAGGTGCGTCAAAATCCACTATTCTTCTTTAATAGCAAGGGCTGTAAAAATACATGGGCTTGTTTAATATTGCGTATTCATCTTTGTCCTTGGAAAACCTTCCAGTGATGTATTTACATTTAGGTGGCTTGCATGTGTAGGTTCTCTTTGTAGATTTCGATGAAGAGTGCAAAAGGTAAAAGTCGAATGCTTAATTTAAAATTGACGGATGTATTATAGGCATAGCGAAAATGGACATACTTATATATAAACAGGTACTCTGCAGATACTTCTGTTGGTTTTCATGGAACCGGAAGGACATTCTTTCGGCTCGTGTTAGCATAGTATTGGGTAGATTTCGAATTGGGAACATATTGTAGTCGTTGCTTCCGGAAAATTTCTACATAGTTTTTCGGTTCATGGCTAGTAGAGCCCAAAACCACGATCAACTCACGTAATTTTGGGCGAATCCCTTCCCTACTGATACATAAAATATGAGGGTGAAAAATATTGGTCAAGATCGTTAATGGGAATAATCGGACCAAGGGGAGGGGGAATTGGGAGAGGTTTGTTTGAGAAACTGAAAAATCTCTGTAACTCCCTTAATATCAAATATATTTAATTCGCTTGAATTTATTATCCTTTTTAAGACTACTACCAAAAACATGTTGTTTGAAAGTTCTTTCGATAATAACAACTATAAGCTCAAGGGGTGGAAACAATAGAAGATTTTGGACAACAAATCATAAAATCAGTAGAAGGCAAAATATCAGATTCGTTAAAAGTTATTGTAGATTCTAAATATTATCTAAAACCTTTATTCGAGACAATGTTTGATATCTACGACTAACCCCAGCTACGAGGGGTTAGCAAAATGAGCTGAGTCAATAAAAAAACCTAATGCCCGAACTAGAAAAACGGGTAGATTTCAAAGTTTTTTAAAGATAAATCTTGGTCAAGTTCGTTAATGTGCTAAATTGGACCAAGGGGGTGGAAATGGGGAAGGCTTTATGAAAAACTGAAAAATCGCTATAACTCCATTAATTTGAAATATAATATGTATTGTATTCGTTTGAATTTATTATACTTCCTAAGATAAAAAGAAAACTTCTTAATTTACCTGCGCCTCTAGGCCGGGCCTAAAGGAATTATTATTCTTTTATTGCGCTACCCACAGCGCCTGCTTCCATCTATCGTGCTCTTTGTGGGAATGTACGCGCCTGGGTCATGTCAAACTCTTTATTCATTGCCCTGGCATACGTATTGTGTGCGCCGGTCCCTATTGGCTGGGGCATATTTAGGCTGTGCAGGGCTCCAGGCGATCGCAACAGGGAAACCGTCTAATTAGCCCGCACGAGCCTCATACGCTTACGTGGGGTCCAGGAGCCCAAAGGTCCCGGGAGGCTAGGGGAGGGAGAGAGGCCCAGAGCGTCCTGATCCGTCGTCTCTCCCGACCCGATGTGTATCGCCGATCCATCGTGATCAGTAATAAATACCCAATTGTGCCCTCATTCGAGGGGGCTTTCACGGGGCTCGTTTCGGTGTTCGGGGTTTTGATCACTCACCCCACGCATTCCAACTCCGCATTTGTGGGGGAGAACATTTGATAAATTCATATACCGAAGCAGCGGGTCCAAGCCAGCGCCGTATTATATTTAAATGTGCATTTCCACTTTCCAGGATCACCAATTGGATATTATATCTCCCTTTCACGAATTTGAGCTCCATATTCATCTCTAATAGTAGGATGACGTACTCACAGAAACTTCGTTGAAAATTCTGGCCTCGAATACATTTGAGTTGAACTGCTTACCTGAATCAATTTTTTCTATCAAGTCTGCTACTTATGCTATGTGTGGTGAATTTTTTTCTTAAAAAGAGAATCGATTGAATTACCCGGCGCGATAGCAGAGGAGAATGCTGAAGACACAAAAATGCGACGCCATAGGCCATATTGAGTGTATTAGTTATGCGGTTAATACACCGAAAACATAGATATTAGTAGCAGAATGGTACCGGTACTGTAATGATTCATATATAAAAATGCGAAGTATAAATATTAAAAATAAACAGCATTATTTTATAAATTTATAAACGAATTACTCACGACAACCATGTCAGGTGAATCATCTTTTTCGTAAAAAAAACACCTCACTTTTGTGCGTCAAGATGACATCTATTCCTCCAATCTATATATTTTATTAATATGAAGAGATTTTACTATGGAACGAAACGAGTGCTCATTTAGAAGTTTCTACCTAGTATTTTTGAGTGGTTATCATTATGCACTATTCAGGAATGTAACTCTTCTTTAACTCGTTGGCTTGGTTCCTGTTGGAGAAGAATTTTCATTCATCATCTCTGTCACGATCCAGGTCATGAATTTCTATTACGAAAACGCTGACCATGCTCTAACATTTCTCTTTTTGAGGTTTCTCGAAATTTTTTAGTTTAATCTTACACTAAAACACTTGCATCTTAAAGCTATCTTCAGGATGAGTAAGAAATTTTAAGTTGATACAGGTGCGAATATTTTTAGTGCTGTCAACGAAATACAATGTTTACAAAACGCATTTAGTTGTTTTTAAGCCTAACTATACCAGTGCAATAACCTTACATTTTTCCTTTGTAAAATTTCCATATTGATATTTTATAGTTTGGTTTTTAAGTAATTGAATAATTAATTACGAAACTAGTAGATACTTATCGTTTATTTTTTTTTCAAATCCTGTTCATAGTTTATTTTACATTTCTATCTCGCTTTTCAACGGAGGTTCATCTATCATGAATTACTCCAAATATTCTGTGTGTTTATCCCACCAAGAGCTTATTTTACCTAAATCTCAATCGCAGTCGCCCAGTGGGTAGAGAATTGGGTTACCACCTGCAGTCCTTGGTTCAATCCCGGGAGAGGCATTTGGGCACTTCCTACAAACTTACGAAGCTGTACGATTTTCTGGGTGTCACATTTTCCTGAGATTCCATAGGTGGTAGGTGAAAAGGAACAGGTCCTGATACCCTGATGACATACTTTTCCCTCGCGAATGAAATCTACCTTCATATTGAAACTTTTTTTTTACTATTTTTGGTGCCAGGAAACTGAAATTTTTCAATATCTATTAATGCTATGGGTGTTTTCGATAAAATGTTTTTAATTGGTTCCAGAATGTATTCTCTTACTTATCTCCGATCATTGAAGTGGAACGCTGTATATATAGTTACGGGCAGGGGGTATTGATGGCAGGTGGTGATTCAGCTAATTTGTGCGAACAAAACATTTGTTTATAACTCGAAAGTAATAAGAGATGTTCGAACGAGCCATCTGCCATTTGAAAGAGAAAGGTTGAAAGAGTAAAATAATTGGTCATTTCTGAATTGGTGATTTAATTAATAAGAAAAATGGCCGCCATGCATGGGATAAAAGCACGTGTCTCCTTCAGCGTAAAATTTAGCAAGCGTAAAGCGTAGCTCAACGTAAAATCGTACGAGGAGTTCTTAAGTCGGAACATTTGTGAGCGTTTAGATGGGTAATCGTAAGAATATAGCCTTGAAACAAGCTGAATTCAACAAAGCTAGAAAAAATTGCGAGCTCTAGGTCGTTAATTATTGAAAAAGTTGTTAATTTCAGGGAAAATGCCTAAATAGCTCAAGAATTTGCTAGCTTAAGTTCTGAGAAAGATTCTAAATAATAGAGGGTCTAATTCTGAATCTAAGAGGCCCAGACTGGTATCCACGGAGTATTTGAGAAAATTTCAAAATTTCATCCCCGACGAACTAGAAGATGTTTCACGCAGTAAGCACCTTCGGAAGAGTCGTGAATACTTCCTGCTGTTGTTTTTCCTCCCAATGTGGGAATAGTTCTGAGCACGATAGGTCAGTATTTTGAATTAGACTTAGTCCAAATTTATTTTAAATCACTACCCCAATGGCATTAAACTTGGCTGTTATTCTTGCTATTCCGGTCGTGCATTGAAAGAGTGCATTGAAACCCCCTCGCGCGATCGACTCTCATAATTTTAACCTGGTGAATGAGCATCAGCATGGCAAAGTAAACATTTTCCGAAGCATGGAAAGGTCACGCATCCCTTGATCCTTGGACTTTCCGAGCAACCTTAGGGCAGAAACGCCAATGGCATTTACGCTACGCCGAATTGGTTTGTGCAAGTTCCTGGCTTTCTTTGTGGAATAATCAATCAAATTTACAACCTCCACGGTTATTATGCTTGTATAATTTTAACAATGAATTGAATAATATGAAAAGCTAGGGATGGGTAATCTTGTTAATGCTCCTTTTCTCCTTAGCCTGTTAAGCTTTAACGGTGTTCGTCAACGGGTTCATATTTTGGCTATGCTGAATTAATGTAAATGCGGTATTTGTAAAAAAAATGCAGCGTTATAATAATAATTGATAGTGTAATATTGGTATTGTAAATTTGCAGTGAGTTTTTAAATATTTTTGACTTTTCATCAGCTAATGTTTTGGTAGCGCTGAATTCAATTGAATGACATGGTTTTGAATGGATTCAGACGCTGCATAGGATACTCATGTACGCATTTAGCTCTGACCATTCGTTAAAATGCCCAGGTAGGCCTACCAACCGCTCTGACGACGGTAACGCTATCCCTTCTCCGCTATTATCCTATTCCTACGACCCCGGCAAAAAAGTGCGCGTATGTAAATATATCTATTCCCCCACCCCTCCCAGCCTCACGCAGAAATGATTCTCAGAAACGGGGCGTTATTAACCCGGCGAGCGCCGAGGGAGAGCAGGAAGTATGATTTGAAAGCACCGATCACAAAGATATGGTTTACGCGCTTCGTTATGCTACAACGCGGGATCGCGTCGGTGGAAGAGATAGAGAGAGAGAGAGAGAGAGAGATTGGGGAGAGAGACGGACGTAGGGGGGGGGAGAAGCGTTCCCGCATTCCGTACTTTACTTCGTCCTTAGTCGGTTCTATTTTGCTATCCCCCCACCCATCCTTCCTTTGCACCCCCTGCCACACTCCCTCCGACTCCCAACACTCCCCTCTTCCCTTCGACTCCCCCCGCAACTCCCGCTAACCCTTTACCTCTTGCGTATCTCTCTCTCTCTCTCCACACTATTCCCTCACCTTTCCTAAACCCAACAACACCCATCTCCCCTCACCGCCTAAGCCCATGCCTGGAGACTCACACCCTCTCACCTAACCTCTCCCTCCCCCTCCCTCCTCCCCCCTAACCAGTCTCCCACCCGCCCACACCCCCACCTCCCTCTTTCCCCTCCCTCCTGCCCACTCATCGGACAAGTTTCGCTCTGGGTTTTCGTTGTGGGGCGGGAGGGGGGAAGGAAAAGGGGGAGAGAGAGAGAGAATGAAGCTCCGGTTGCTAGGCAACGGCCTCGCTGGGTTACCTCCTCCTACGGGTCCTTCCCTCCCTCTCCCCCCAACGTCCGCTTTTATCTCCTGCCACCCCCTGCCACTAACTTCCTCTCTCCCCTACTTCGTCTCACCACCCCTCCCCTAGCCGCTGCATCCAGTAAAAGTTCTCCCACCCACCACTCCTTCCCCTCAAAAATCCTCCCTCATCTCTTCCCCCCCATCCTCCCCCCCTGCCATACACCCCCGTTCTCTCGGTGCTTTTACCCATCGCACACAATCTCACTCACACACACACACACACACACACACAGCCGCCTCACATCTAAACCCCTCCTCCCACTTCCCCCCCGCCTCACTCTCCGCCTCCCAGCCTCGTTCACTCAGTTTCAACTCTGTGCCTCTTTCCTACTCTCATCCTCCGCTATCCTCTCCTCTTCCTCCTTTGCCTTTCCTCTCCTCTTCTCTTTATTCTATTCCTCCATATTTCCCGACCTCCGCACCGTCGCAACACTTCGTCCCACCGCTATGCCACGTTCACACCTCTAACGTATGTACAAGAGTCCGTCCAAGAAAATAGTGCAGTAGAAATATACTGATTTGGCTCAGAAATTAATGAAAAGTAAACAATTTTTTCACTATCGTGTGATTTAAACAAAGGCCGCCATTATGGATTATTTGGCCATGTGATTCTCTTCCCCAAAGTGCAATGGACGTGTTTACTGATACACTGCATTTCTGTTAACAGCGTTATTATCTAGGACGCACCTATACCTACCCACCGTCGTACAAGTAACATTGCAAGCACTAAACGCCGTGTGAACGCGCGCTGGTAACCATCTTACCAAGATGTTCATACTGCTGCCAGCATACCATGGTTAGTGCTGGTGTAGCGGGCAGGAACTAGAAAAAATGTAGTACGATTATCAAATATGACTTGGAAAAAATAGGTAAGGATAAAGTGCTATTTTGAGGAAAATACGTAGAGGAGGGTGATTTGCTTTAAAAGCAGCACAAAAGCTTCAAAGGGATGAGGAATGCTAATTTTGTTCGAAATTAGCTGATTGATTTTCACTTGCTCGTTCCGATCACTGGAGAGGGCAACACAGAGTCGCAATGGTGTACTGTGAATGTATGTAGGCTGGTTTGGTTGGGGCGTATAATGGTAAAGGAAACAGGGCAATGCTTTGCACCATCTTTCCCGCCATTCCATTTTCCATCTCTCCTCCCCGCCCCACTCTTTCACTCATCCCCTCCCTCCTCTCCCTTCCTTCCACGCTTTAATAATCCGATCCTTCCTTTCTCTCACCTCTTTAGCCACTCCCTTCTCTTCTTGCATCTTTCTTCTGCTTTTCCTTCGCTTCTCTCACCCCTCCCCATTTTCATATCTCCTACCTGAGGTGGCAGTTTGTCTCAATGTAGAAATAGGAAATAAACGATATTGTCGCGGGCGGATACTTTGTGGCGGGAATTCATTTTAATAAGTGAGAAGGAGCATTGCGAGTCAACATAAAATGTGGAATACCTGTGTGGAACCGGTTCTTCCACACCTGCTACTCCTTCAGCAACGGAGTACTACCATTTCTCTCTGTGGTTGAAAAGTTACTCGGCGATAAAACGGCTACTCCCAACGCGCATATAATACCACAGAGTCAGCATGTGCTTACTCTATGAATATCTCTCATAATATTTACTCTCTTACTCTACTTACTCTTACTTACTCTCTTAATGTATATGCCTGCTCTATGATAATACTTATCAATTCATATGAAATTTATGTAATTCTTTTACTGGTTATTATGTCTCAAACTTTAATATATTTCAGATATATGTACGAAGAAGAAAATTTAAGCAGTCATCTAAATGCTTTCCATTGTAATTTTTGGAGTGGAGTAAGTTTCTTCAATATTACAATCAAAAGATCGCTAAAAATGGTATTTCTCTGCGATCCCACTTTAATTTTACGCCGGGAAAATGTAGTGGCGATATATTTAGCATACTAATTCTTCTAATGCCCTATATTCTAACAATAAATGATTTCCGTTCCTATCACTTATGCATCTCGCTTAGTATCCATCGTTGTATCCTTAGCATACCCTATCCTTTTACACCATACGTGTCTACGCTTTTGTCCTTCATGCGTCCAATTTTGCCAATGACCGTCATTTCTTAATGCACCCAATGACTCTAATATCTAATAAATCAAGAAATGGTTTTGTGTGGCATTTTTGTTATTACAAAAATGTGTTGCAATTTAGAAAATTCAAATGTTTAAATGACTTTAAAAAATATAATTCTATTAGAAAGGTCAGCCGTTGCTATCTTGAAGAACACCTTTAGTCCATGTTGGCACGCTCACACAACCACTAAATAAGCTCAAGTAAATCCGAATGAAGTCTCATCTCTGGCTTCATATTATTCGTGATAGAGCTAATTCCCTTCAACAGGGTACCCCACAGTCTCGATTCAGGTTGCAATTCGAGAAAGTAGTTCACATAGCAATTTTACAAACGTACTATTGTGAGAAGGTCCATAGTTTTTTTACAGTGATGAACTCATGCTAAGTTTTAAATTTCCATATTTTTATCCTTGGATTTTACTGTCGTTGAATATATTATATTTTCAGTTTTTAATACCCGATTCATTTTATGTGAACTCTTTCCAATTTTCGTATTTGCGTATCAATAGAAATACCCTTCGTTTCGACATTTCTGTGATGGAACTCGTATTATGTTCATAATTTATTTATGCTCCAGTACATATCGTCACTTGAAGAATTGTTTCCTACATCTCGCGGCTTAAGTGAAGACTTGGGACTCGCTTCTGCTATAAATTATGCCAAATGCTTGTTCACTTCTGTTTTAGGCCAGTTTTTGCTTAGAAGTGGCTTCATCTGTACCTACTCGTAGACGTTTTCTCTTATTTTATTTCTGCACTGCTTCGGTAATCTTGCCTGAATATTTTATTATGTAGGTATGCATATATCCTTTCCTCCGCTTTAATTCTTCGGAATATTTAAATCAATCTTTCGGATGCATAGGTCAGATTTGCACTCAATAACGGAGCGTCCATTCTTCTTGACTTACACTCCTACTTATGATTCGAAGCTGATTATAGAGATAGTTTACATCAATAAGGTTTGATAACTACGGGCCAGCCTCATTTCAAGCACCGCCGATTAGGGGAGGAAAACCGGGCGCATGCATTAGTTCACCCGTAAGGATTGGCGTGAAGGGAGCCCCTAGATTAACCTCCTTTCCAGAGGATGGAATAAAGCGCTTGTGGTGGTTGGAGCGATTTTTGTTTATGTACAGATAAACATAGAATGTGGCATTTGTCTTCTTATTAGTGATATCTATGTATAATAGTGAAAAAAATGCATCATACCGAGTTGGTTTTTTGTCAATTTAATGCTATTTTAACACGTAGCCTTGTGACAGATGGCATTAATTTCGTAATTATTCGATTAAATATATACAGATTTTCTTCTAAACGCGAAATAATACATTTCTTATAGTTGAAATAGTTGAAATTGTTGATAACAAATATCAATGTGTTACGTTGAGTCCAATATTCTAAAAAAAACATATTTCATTGTAATTACGTCTAAATGTCGAATACAGTGCTGAAAAATGTAGTCATAACATGCTTTAATTAAGGATAAAAATTAAAATATAATTTTAGTATAGTTTCCATTACTGTCTGTGTGGTGTGTTATATCGCATAAGCAGATGCACTTATATTAAATGAGGTCCAAGAATTTGTTTTCAACTTTAAAAATATTGAAATGTGCACGATGACCCTCGATTACCGCTCCTGCAACCTCAAACGAATATTCATGCGAAATTCTCTCAGGAATTATGTTATCATTGAAAATTACCTTAGTCAGAATCCGTACTCGGGCCTTTAGTGTGCAGTTAAGGGGATTTATGTACTGTACGCCGAGGCCAAGAATTTCTAACTATCAGCGAATGTTAAGCTGGGGGAGATATAATTCCAGGTTTTGGACACAAAGCCTTAAGATTCAGGAGCCTCTTTCATGCAAACGCTGTTGCCATGTCGTCACATTTTTCTAGTTTGTTACGATGCCATCGACGTTTACGAGCATAATACATTTTAACATATGTCATCATATTAATGTGGCCGATCTCTTACATCTCCTAAGCAGGATAGAGAATTTGTAGGGCAACCAAAATTTATTCTCTCATGTAAATTAATGAATTGTGTGACCATCAGCTGGTGACTCCGTTGAAGTTACTGCGGTGCCAGTTCCGCAGTTCTTTGTAAATTAATGACGTAAGAATTTTAATTTCTCTGTTTTTTCTCGATAGTCTTATCTATATGAAAATTGTAAAACTTGATTTTTCCGTCAATTTCGGAAATCAACTGATTTGCGATGCACCTTATACATTCCAGATCGTCTTTTAATCTCTTCTAGCCGATAAACACTCGCAGACGTCATTATTCAGTATTCAGTATATTCAGTATTTTCCTGGATCATCGATGAACATGTGATGACAATTACTGGCCATTTTGAAATTTGGCCAACAAGACCATATTTATTGAGTAAAAACGGAAAAATGGCCTCACTTTATCCATGATCTTCTTTGATCTTGATGAAAACCATATTTTGAATTTGTGTTGTTTTTTCTCTACATATTTAAATTTGTAGGTGGTCATGCTGGCGGTACGATGTCGATGGAGCAGTTCAATTTATTGGAGTTCTATTCGATGTTCGTTGTTATTCTGGTATCTACTTATTTCATTTTTTTCATTTGTTTGTGAAGTGTGGGAAATATGCTTCTTTGCTCTGGTTAGACCGAATCTCGAATACCGCGTGATAATTTGGAATCCTGCTTAGAAAGATTTAATTTTCGGAGTAAATTAAATGCAGAGGAAAGCTGCACGCTTCGTCCAAAACTGCTACGAGCTAACAGAATATGTCACACAGCTGGTTAAAGGGTTGGATTGAGAACTGTTGGAGACTCGGAGGCTACATGTTCTCCTAAGCACCTAAATGGATTTCTCAAAAGTATTTCTTTTTTAAATTTAATACTAAAGTACCATCGAGTTCATTATTTACTAGAGTTTGGAAATCTAGCTGTGAGAAAATATTGATCTAATTCCTATTCTCGCTTTTCTCTGCCGACTTAAACCTGCGATTATGTAAAATTATTCGTTACGCTCATTGCTAATAACAATTCCGTGTGGGTGTAACTCATTGAATTCTCCTTAAACGTTATTTATGGAATTGAGTCACCAAACTTTGGTTGCAATATTTGAATAATTTTATAAAAATTGATGAAAATTTCTCGCATATAACTCGGCGTTCCCATTTGTATCAATCGGTTACAAGTTGCTTTTCTCTGCGTTCACTTTTAGAAGTTCTTTCTGGAGGGCGTGAGTTCACCTGCATTGACTTTTAGGAAGGCAACTTCTATACCAAAGAGGGCTTGAGTATTTCAAAATCGAAACCTTTGGATTCTCCATACGGTGAAGTCCTTCGAGTGTATGGTAACCTAGGGTATCTTTCACTGACATTCAGTTAGGTATATTTTTTCCTTTTTGAGCCGATTTTTTCAACATAACTTTTTATCTAGAGATTTTTGGTTTGACCTTAATCTTTTGGATTGATTTTCCCAATCTTTTCAACTCAGTTCGACTTTATTTTCGTGGTTCCGTGATATAAACTGCAAAATTTTTCATCTGCATCTACAACGTATGTATCTTATTCCACCAACCCCGTGAGCTCGATCAACTATGAGCTCGTCAATAAATCAACCATGAGGTCGTTTACCTAGAATATAATTACATCTAGTTTGTACTTAACTCTAATACCTATAAAATACTCAGCTCTTGTTTTATCATGTACATTTTTTCATTATTATTTTATCTACGTGCTTTATTCCAATTTCATTACCTTTTTCCATGGGTTACAAAGGACTCTGACATTTAACATGTGGTCGAGTGCCAATGTTCATCGGGAAATTTTACTATTGAAGACCCTGATCGCCGTAACTATGGAAGACGCTTCTAAATTAATATTTTTTTGGAAAAATGGAATGCTTCATTTTTTGCCTTCCTCCATGTCATGACATAATTCATGCATCGCTTTGGGTTAACTAAACAATCACGATTGACTGAAGCTAACTAGTCCCCTGGTCCGTAGTAGATACATGTATGCGTGCTGAAAGAGTTGAGAGAAAAGAGCTGCGAGAGATTTCCACACGTCGTACCATTTATAGAAATCAATGTAACTTGTCTTTATTCGATGTTATGATACCAAAAGAAAAAAAACGCGAAGAAATGTCACAAGATCCAGTACATAATCGGCCTATATCGTTAGCATCACTTTCAAGCATGTTTTTCGAGCACGTTATGATTAATATCTTGATCTCTCTTGACAATCGAAACGTGTTCCACAATAGTCAGCATGGCTTGCGGATAAGGACATCGCGCGGAACCCAGCTTGGACTCTTCCCTCCATGAGGTCCTAAATTTAGGTGGATTTAAAAAGGTAGTTAGGGCGTTGTTCTCTGATTTCAGGAAAGCATATAACTAGATTTTTATTTTTAAAAATTAATATTCAAACCACAGTAATGTGGTTTAAATGAAAAAATAGCGATTATTAGTATCAGAACAAAAAGTTGTGATCTAATGCATTAGTTCTGTTGTAGTTAGGGTGACATGCGTCGGCCCTCAAGGAAGCGTGATCGGTCACCAATCATTACTTATTTATTAGAACTCGCCGTTAGCTGCAAAACTAGATTGGTGACGATGCGGTCATCTACCGAGAAATGACCTCGACAGCGGACTGGGAAGCCTTTTCATCTCAACAACATTTATACGTGGTGTCTTTAGTTGGGGCTGGAAATTTATCTTACAATTAGTAAATATACTGCTGTACTTTTTAAAGAAATAAATAACACCAACGCCATATCTCATTCATTCATTACAATAATCTACCGTTTAGAGGTAGGTTGTGATGAAAGTCAGAGAATATCCAACAAACTCTTACACGTGTCGTGCCCTTTCAACCTCCAGTATTTCTTTCTTCATCTCAGCATAAGTCCTACCCTTCTTCATCCCGTCCATAAAACCTATTCTCTTCCTTCCCCTTCCCCACTTACCCAACATCCAACCCTCTATCACGGCCTTCAGCAAACCATCGCCCCTCATTACCCCTTTCAGCCACCTTTTCAGCCAAGTTTCCTCTCCTCGCCCACCATGTCAAGCACTTCCTCATTTGTCTTCCTTTCCGTCCAACTCACCAACTCCATCCTCCTCCAAACCCACATCTCGAAAGCATTCAGCCTATTTTCGTCTTCCTTTCTCAAGGTCCACGTTTCTGCCCCATACAACGCCACACTCCATATCAATCTCTTCACCAGCCTCTTTTTTACATCCTTACTTAAGGTCCCCGTCATCAGCTCCCTTCTATTATTGAACGCTTCCTTCGCTAGCGCTATTCTCCTCCAAATGTATTTGCTACTATTGTTGAGTGAAGTTGGCTAAACTCAGTCAGTTTTACGTATGAAATTGTAAGGTTGACATGTAAACATTTACTTGGTTACATATGTTACTTTGGTTGAGAAAAGATAAATAAAAAAGTGTTATTGTTCCGTTGTTTACGCATTGAACATGATCATATTTATTCTCTCTCACGATAAAACCAGTTAATTAATTAAGAATAAGAGAAGTAATTACAAGAAATAACCAAGAATCTAACAACTATGTCCTGTTTCTTCTAGCGTACTACCCAAGTAATTAAATTGTTCTACTTGCTCCAATTTGTGACTTCCTACTCTTATCACCAGCCTCGCTTTCTTTGTCCGAGAGAATCTCATTACTTTTGTTTTCTTATTATTAATCTTCATCCCGTAATTCTCGCACTGCATTTCCAATGCAGTGCAGAGTATTTCCAATGCATCTACTAAAGTTTGCAATCTTTTCGATGACCGACTGACCAACGCCTTGTCGTCTACGAATCTAACCAAGTTTATCCGCAGGCCTCCTACTTTCATTCCCACATCTAGCTCATCCCATGCCTCTCTTACCATTTCCTCAGCATAGATGTTAAAAAGCAAATGCGACAACGGGCACCCTTGCCGCACCCCGCAACCTATACCTGTCCACCCTGATTCACCGTCAGCTACCCTCACCTGAGCCCTCTGCCCCATATATAAGTTTCGAATGTGTCTCCTATCACGCCAATCTATTCCTATTTTCCCCAGTATCTGCATTAGTTTCTCCCGTTTACTCTTGTCTAACGCCTTTTCGAAATCTACAAAGCAAGCGATCCTGATTATGCTCTATGTTTCTATCTATAAGTGTCCTCATTACCGCAATCGCGTCTCTGGTTGCCCTCCCCTCCCTGAACCCAAATTGGTCATCGCCTAAATAGGAGTTTGCTCTGATCTCCAACCTTCTATTTAGTATTCTAAGCAAGACTTTTGCCGCGTGTGAAATTAAACTGATTTTTCTATACTAGGGATTGGTAATTTTCATCGAGAATCGATTTTCGATTAATCTAATTTAGATTTTGGTTTTAAAAATCGATTTTCTAAAATTCGACTTTTTGCCCAAAATAATAGAAAAATCGAAATAGATATTTTTTTAATAGAAAAGTAATTGTCAAATGAAATACGGATGTGCTGTTGCAACGAAATGTAAAACATGAGTTAATGGAATCACTAGGGATAAGAACTGAATGCGGTTAAATTTATTAATACAATACATTATTTTATAGATATTAATAAGGTATGCAGGAAAGTAATAATCCACACCATATACTTATATACATATAGGTAATATAAGAAGCAAATTACATGTAATTTTGTAGCAATAAGAATTAAATATTGAAAAGTGGGTATACCACAAAATGAAAAACATAATTTATTTCTTGTTTGCAAAACCGTGAAGTCAGTGTTCTTCGGGGATGGACCTTAAAAAAACTAACATACTTCAATGTTTTCCGGATAATCGATTTTGCACCTGAGTTGCAATGAACCCGGCGTGAGAAAATAGTCGCTCACACGGCACGGAAGAGGCAAATATAGATAAAATCCTGCTGGCTACTTTGAATACGTGGGGATACTCTCCCTTAATGTCCTTCCAGGCTAGTAATGGATTGGGGTTCGACTAGCGGTCGACTGGAGGGCGGTTTACGAACTGGCGCAGCTCGATTGGCACGCCACCAGTCCGAACCTGATCAGCGTTAGCGTTGGAGCGACGCACTCGCTCGTCGAGGGAGACCCAAATATCGTCGTCTGAATCGAGTTGGTCGTCACTGCTCTTCTGCTCCTCCTTAGCACTCTCAAATGCAGCTCTCAAAGCAGCAATTGCAGCAGCAAGAGTGCATCTGCGGAAGCCTACGAGTTGTGCTTCCGTAAACTTACCTCATCTAATCTTGGTGATGGCGGAGGGAAATGCTGCTGTTGCTGCATCAGAATCACTAGCCAGGTCATTTCTTCTTCAGACTTATTATCTCCACTGTTTGCCGTTCTCTTTCTTTTGTGCGCACTTACATAAACCTCAATCTAATGCACTTTCCTCATATGACTGATCAAAGTACTAGTCGAGCCACAGTAAGTCAAGCTCAAGTGACACTTAGCGAGGGTTTTATTATTAATTGTTTGCTTGCTAAAATACTGCCAAACAGCACTTGGAGGACCCACGGCTGATGCAAAGGGCGGCAAACCACGCTCCGATCGGTACGAAACGAACGCACGAAACAAACAAGTATCACGGTGACGAAGCAAACAAAACGCACACTGGCCAACGCACGCAGCCTACAGAAGACGATATTCGGACTGGACGAATCTATTACGAAGAAGGCGAGAGCTCTGAAGCGATTCATTGAGAAAACGTCCACAAAAAAGGCAAAATGTCAACGTAGGCATATTATCATTTCGAATTTTAGTCTCGTGGTCTACAATGTATTACCTTCGAGCGCTAGTCCCCGCCGGAAATACTAGAATTGTAATAAAATCCGCAGCTCTACAGTTAGCAACTCCAACCTGCCGGGGTCCGAAGCACTTTGCCTTCCCCTTACCCCCCTTTCCCCACCAGCGATGCAGAATGAAACGGCGCAGCGCTGAGAAAAGCGAGGCGGCAAAATTCAAATGCTGTGGCAACCCAGAAATCGAAAATTGATCGGCTAGAATCGATTTTGATCGATTTTTCCAAACAAAAAGTCGACTTCGATTAAATCGAAAATCGGAGTGTGGTAATCGATTTTCGATTAAAATCGAAATCGATTTTCCAATCCCTATTCTATACTCCTCGCATTCTGACGATTTCTTCTTCATCGGGATAGGTATTAATACTGTTTTCACGAAATCCTCTGGCCATACTCCTTCCTCGTAGATCCTTCGAATAAGTTCGAAAAACGATGTTCTCCCCTTACTACCTAGATTCTTCAGTAGCGCCGAAGGTAGGTTATCGGTTCCCACGGCTTTTCTACCCTTCATCTCCCTTAATGCCCTCTCTATTTCGTTGTCAAGTAACTCTGGTCCGAGGTTATCCTTATCTCTTGTTCCTTCATCCTCTAAATGTAGGCTAAAGGGTCTATTCTCGCTGTCATATAGCTCCACTACGTATTCTCTCCATCTTTCCTGGATACCTTCCTGTTCGATTAATATCTTCCCTGTTTTGTCCTTAACCTTTGGTATCGTTTGACCTCTCTTACCACCCGATGACATATTCACCTCGGCGTACAAGGCGCCCACTTCCCCCTCCTGTATCTTTTCCATTTGCTCACATTGTCCCTTCTACCAGTTTTCTTTTGTCCGATTGGTCACTCGCCGGAGTTAGTTATTCAATTCCTTTTACTTCCTCTTGCCCACGTCGTAGTTGACGTATTTACATATCCTTCTCTCCTTCATTTTCTTTATCATTTCTCCCGTAACCCACTGCTTCTTAACCCTCTTCTTTTCCACAGTTCCTATTGTTTTCTCTGCCGCTCCTGCGATGCCTGTTATTATAACCTCACATCTTCACTCTACTGTTCCCATCCGCTTTGCTTCACCTATGTTCTTTTCTACCAGCTCTTGGTATTCCCTACTTTTCAACCCTTTAAATGCTTCAAGGTTCCACCTCTTTATCTTCCTACCTTTACAAAGCCTTTTGAATCTAACTTCACACTTCATCATCACCAAGTTATGATCTGAGTCCGCCTCCGCCCCTGGATAGCTACGCGAGTTTTTACACTGTTCCTAAACCTCTGCCTTACCATTATATAATCAATTTGGTATCTCCCAGTATCACCCGGCATTTTCCATGTGTACCTACGCCTGGGGTGATGTTTAAACCAAGTGTTTGTTACTACTAATTTATATCTTCTACAAAATTCAACTGCCTTTTCATTGCGATCATTTCTTCTTCCTATCCCAAACCCTGCCACTTCAAATCCGTCCCTCCCTTCCCCCACCACTGCATTCCAGTCACCCATCACTATCAGGTTTTTCTTTCCCGGCACTTCTCTAATTATTTCTTCTACTTGCTCGTACACCTATTCCACCACTTCCTCCCTAAGGTTGCTTTCAGGCATGTATACCTGGACCAGTACGAAATTCGTCGGGCGTGCTTTTATATCTACCACTAGTATCCTGTCGCTCGCCTGTTCAGTGTTTACCACCCTCGTCCCCAATTCTGTGTTCAGTACCATGCCTACCCCACGTTGACTTTCATCTCCCCCACTATAGATTACCCTATAGCTATCACTCCAGTAGTCCCCGCTATCATTCCATCTCACCTTGCACAATCCCAAAGCATCTATTTTTCCTTTTTCCATTTCCTGCTTAATATTTTCAAGCTTCCCGGCCCTCATCATGGCCCTTACGTTCCAAGTTCCTATTTTTACCACTGTTTTCCTCCTCCTCTTCCGCTTTTTCTTCTTCTTTTCCCTCCAATCCCTTGTATCCGCCGATGATGATTCTGTGCAAGGATTTCGTGTGATGACAACCGCGGAGGCCTTGCCTCCCCCGCTCCCTAGTGGACGGCGTCCCGTAGTTGCCAGGAATCAATTCTCTGTGATTGACTTTCATATTCTAGCAAGTGGTAGTTGAGTGGTATTCCACGCCACTCAACGCTATTTTTAACGTGACACCATCACGGAACTACCTTTTGTCTCGCTCCTACCCTTCGACCTATCTGGCATAGGTGGCCCTACCAGGAGCAATAGTACTTGCTCCTGTCAGTTCAGCTCTAGGGGTCATTGGAACGCACAAGCCCTTCCACAACGTCAAGGTCGTAGTTCAAGGAAGAGACGCCATATCTATGGGGGGATAAATAAAATTAGACCATGTGTGGTGGAAACATTCGGGAAATTAATTTCTCTGCATTTAAGACACTATGCTTAATCAAGCAAATAGTAGGAAGGTCCTAGGATGAATAAAACAAGAGATAGATACTACTTTGCTCTGGTTGGGCCACATTTTGCATACGCCGCGAGCATTAGGGTCCCTGAACAGAAAGGTTGAATTCGTGAAATAAATTATACGCCATGGAAAGTCGTATACTTCATTAAAGACAAGATCTGAAATTTCATTAAAAGCAGGTACAAGCGAGCAAAGAGTGCAACAAAGCTGATTTAAGGATTGTAATTGGAGCCGTTAGAGATTCTGGAGGCTCCACACTCGACTTAGGTCACGTAAAACATTCAGATCGGACGCGATATCTCTTGGACAGATAGAAGTGAGAGGATCATTGATTCTCTATCGAAATGATAGGTACGAAAATTCCTTCCTCCCTCTCATCAGTAATGACGAAAAAATATAGAGCGAGACACTGAGAATCTCCGTTGTTTTATAATCACTTTCGCCATTTCCCTCTCTCAATCCTCTCCCATTTTTCATGACTGGTATTCAAATGCTCGCTGCCACACACCCCCGTTGCAGCTCGCAGGGTAGTATGTAGATGTGAATTTCAGTAATTTCCGTTATCATAGGTGATACTAACCATATATCTATAGTTTTCCAGGACGTGGTTGGCACCTCTCCCCATTCCATTTTATGATCGTTGGCGTTTGTTGTGAAGTTAATTACTAAGTTTGAAAATGAGCAGTAGATGTAAGTGCAGTTTAAGGTCCTTGACTAATCATAATATTATCATGGTATATCCTTACAGGCCTGCATCCTTTCCATCTGAGATGGATTGTCCGATAGTCCTTTGCCGGTATTTGCTTCCAATTTTAAGCATTTGGATAAATTTTTCATGAATTGTAAACTGGATGGAAGTCTGCGTTTATATCGACGCCCAGTCGCGTCCATTGGAACTTGTGGGTCAAAATTTGATTTGCAGCTTGCTTTAGAGCCCCAGCCGAAGGAAATTTAGGAGTTACACTTACTAGTTTTTACATATACTCGTGGGAGCAAACAGAGGGTTTTTACTTTCATTTTTTCTTCGCAAAAGAGCAGGCGTGTCTTTTCGTGATTGACTGAACAGATAGCTGATAATATCCTGTGTGAAAAGGCCATTGTTCTCTGATTTCGAATCGTTGTTATTGAGTCTTTATTTTAAGGCACTCTTAAATTATACAACTGCTCCAGGAAATGATTCCGTTAAGTTTTGCACGAGTGGTTGAACAAAAGAGATCATTCTCATTTACCTATAGGTTTTTATTCCACTCCTCCCATTGTTCACTGTTTCCGATTCTTGTTTTAACATTAAAACCCATTTAATCCTCATTTTCTTTTAACTGTCTACACGGATCGCTCTCCCAGCTATCTTGATATCTCTTATCTTTTTATGTTCACCTAAGGCTCGCTTTTCCCAACTATTTTCACCAATTTGTACAGCAGACTAAAAATTATGATCCTACAGATCAGATTTCTTTCCCAGATATGGCGAATTTCAGTTATTTTCCCATGCTTCTCACCGTGTAACCAACACCCTTCTTTCTCAGACCTCTCGATAACAGCCTTCGCTTATCCTGTCACAATTTGTCAAATAGTTTTATTTTTGAATTAAATTGTTTGAATTTTTGAATTTTTTTCTTATAAACAACTTGCGGTTTAATTGCCTTAATGCTTATTTTGTATTCAGAGACATATTTTAGATTTGATTCTTTCTAAGAATTTCTCCTTTCATCGGCAAGTTGAAATATAAATTACAATTTACTTTCGACGCCGTCGATACTCCTTTCATTTGTAGGACTTGTTAACAGGTCCGTAAAAATAAATTTGTTTACCATTTTTCTTTTTACAATTTCAACTCGAATATCACCAGAGATCCAGCGTGAAAAGATCTAAGTTAGTCTAATTACCACACCAATGCCTGGTCTTTCAAATTCAGATCGCCGGTGTTGGCTCTTCACACCATTTCAGTTTCAGGCGCATTGCTAATGGACTTGGATAGAATTCTATGTGAGACTTCATCAAGAATTATTGATTATTTGATCTTGCACTTAAGATCCACAAAGTTTTCTTACCTTAATGCGCCTGTATGATGAACGACCACGCCTCCTTTGCTACAGTAGGAACTATTGACGAGATAGTTTAGTTCGCACTGACCCTTGTGGGAATTTATCTAATAAATAAGATGGCTTAGTGCTGTGAAAACCTAACACCCCTGATTGCCATTTAAAATATCCGCTTTCGAATTTTTCGCAATTCAAAAGGCCGCTTTACACGGGGCATTCCACTGCGCAGGCTGAAGCAGCTTCAGCTCTCGCAGTAGAAGGTGCCAAAGTACACTGCGAGAACGAGAGCTTTTCACAACATGACAGCTTTACACGACGCATGCGTCTTCGCAAGTCTTCGTGAAATTCCTTCGTAAATGACGTTCGCATTTGGCGAGTGTTTAGTTTTGACAGTGAAAAGGGTTTGTGCGCATTATTGTTTACATTGGTTTGTCAGGGAATAGAATTCTATTCCGTGGGTTTGCTATCTGTTCAATTTCCAAGGGAAGGCATGGATATAGAGGACGCAAGGTTATTAACGCGTCGCCAAGAAAAGTTTTACTTTGAAGTAAAGTCGGTAATTAGGGATAGATTTAATTTCTTGGGTAGACACTTCTCTTCAAAAATATTTCTAATATTTGTGTTTAAAAATTGTACGTACAATATTAAATCATGATATTACAAATCTAGAGAGGTCTGACCCGGTGCACTACATGATAGTAATCTCCTGCGTTAGCGACTACCTACTCATTATCATCAAGTTCCTGGTTGAATGTAAAATGAATTTAATGAGTGACAAATAAATAAATAAATATGGTGAAAGAAATTTAAGTTGAGTGGAGAAATAAGTAAATTTGCTATTAGCACTCTTGGTTATTGTACGTGTTCCTACTTGGTGTTGTCCAACACATTGTTTCAGCATTATATGATGATCAATCCGAATTTTATTAGGATAGAGTGATGATTGACAGTTCAATGCAAAATATTCTTAAAATAGATACATATATCTGCTCAACTACAACAATAGAGGTCGGAAGTAAACAAACATCAGTAAAAATACGAACTTACGTTACCCTGGCCCAAAATCGGGGGCTAGCATAACGCAACCAAAATACGATGCTCACAAATGTGCGAAATCTCCTATTTTATGAAATCATAAGCTACTTTAGTATGTAATCTAGTTAAGTGATTGACTGCTTAAACGAAATTTGATTATAATTGAAAACTTTCAACGGCAATCACCCATTTATAAATATAAGAGCAATTACTATGTAGTATATTCCGGTTATCGAGTGCAATTGTCATTCACGTTTGGAGAATGTAGGTGATTATATATATTAACTTTTTATTGTGCGAGCAATTACCGCTTACTAAATGTCATGCATGATTTTAGTGTTTACCTGAATGCATAAATCATCATTGTACGCCTAAATACCCTATTGATAGTTATTTAGATAATGCGATGTGACGATAAGCGATCTCCCTTTCATCGGTAGAAATATGCAATTATTAAATTCTGCCATATTATGCAACTAACAGCCAACAAATATCTCTCTCAACTTAACGCACAATGGCAAGAGCTCGTCTACATGTGTATTTGTAGCAACAACCAAGTAATATTTTATTAAATAACAGTATTACATACGAGGTGCTTCACGGCCTGCGAGAACGCGGGCACCAAATTAGAGCAGGGGCTATTTTCCTCGCAGTCATTCATACATTCGCGCAAGCGTTCGCGCAGTACACCGCTTTACTCGACGCAATTTTCATTGCGAATGCATCCATGCATCAGCCTGCGCAATAGAGAGCCCCGTGTAAAACGGCCTAAATGGTGTTTTTCGTGGAGAACTTTCACTTTTTTGTGCTACATCTTGCAGTATTCTGTTTTTCTTCCTCTTACTTTCGCAAAGTGGTTATTAGTATTTCGCTGCATATTTTGAACTTTTCAGTATTTATGACGATGATTAAAAAGGAGTATTGAGTTATTTATCGATTCCAACGTCAACAGTATTTTTACGATATTAGTTGCCACACTTTTCTCTTCGCATAATTCTTAACTTTCCCTTATTTCTTAATTTATATCTGTGCTGTCCTCGACAATTGCATATCGGAATGAACATGTTCTTGGTGCTTTCCGTGAAGGCTTCCGCGGAGTCTTTGGCTTGGAGAGATTTGGTTTTCGGGTCTTCCTCCGCGTCTATCCATATTCTTCTGGACAATATTTCGCCAGCGTTCCAGCTGGCTTCATCAGGTCCGCTGAAGTGTCGATGCAGTCATTCGCCGGTCTATTTATGCTCCTCCGTTTTTGCGCCTTTGGGCAGAGGTATGTTCTGATTGGTCCCTTTTGTTGAAGACTCGTTTCCATGAATACCTAAGCGAGAGTGCAGCAATATAGAGAGATATTCTTAGTGCGTTAAATGGCTTTACACGACGTAACTAAGTATAATTTTGGCCTTTTTAACTTAATGTGTATCTTTTGGGCTTCTGCGCAAGGCTGTTACTCCTAATTTTTTTATTACATGCCAACAAAATTAAAATATTAACAAATATCAACATCTTAGGCAAAAATGTGACCAATTTATTGAAAGTCACTAACCTTAGAGTGTGCTGAGTTAATCTAATTTACCGTGTTTTTCCTGCAGGAAATAAACTGGCATTTATTCACTTTCATCTATTTACACCATCTATGAATTACGTCACCAACTCTGATGCAGGGGCAGTTTTTACTCCCGTGACAACAGGACGCTCAAAAATATTTCTTCGTTGCACAATTCTGAGAATGTAATAAGGGATTATGTCCTCTCTGTCTTCTACATATATCTTGCTCTCGTACTTTAAGAAGGCTCAACTTCAAGTGAGTCTGGAAAATATGTTTTGATAAGCCATTTTAATTTCCCTCAACTGTGTTACACAAATTTTCTAATTAGGTACTTGATTGTTTGATAGCCTTATCGCAAATTATACGAAGGATTGGGTAGACAGTATTTTAGAAAAATATTACCAGAAACTGAATGTTTATGGAGTAAATCAAGTATTATCTAAGTGGTGGCCTGGTGAAGAATACTCATCTGTTGACAAAGTGACTTCTTTAACCTCTTAGTGGGATATATATCCAGTTAAACTCTGGAAAAATACCGGGGGGAACTTTGGTAAAATATTTGGCTTGAAAAAAAATCAAAATTATGTAAAACTCATCTAGAATATAAGTTGGTAGTTTACTTTCAGTTTCTTATATTTGAGTAGTTGGTTATTATGTAATTATTTTTCACCACTATATAATAACGTCTAATTATTTACAAGGATTTTATAAATGTAAGGGTCGATATATCGACTCTCGGGAATTTTCACCGGAGAGGTAGCTGCCTAAACACCAGCTCGTGGTACTAAGAGTGTTGATTAATACAATGTGTACGTTAAAAAATACGAATACTGTAAGTATCATGTAATGAATCAAGCCAGATTATTAAGATGTGTCGAGTCAGATTATGCATGCAGAATTACATTCTCGCTATGTGTGGAGGCAAAATGATGAAGTACGACATAAATCATAGCAACTGGAATATATCGCCTATAGGGGTGGGAACACCAACCACAATCTAACAAAAGATATTGAGCTGAAAACAACATATGGAATATTTACGGTCCAGGGTATCTGAATGAGAAATTTAAGGTATTTTTCTAGATTCTGATAAGCTATTAAAATTTAAAGTAAATATTAACCTTTTTGATTGATTTCTCATCGAACTGGGGATGAATAATTATTATGCGAATGTCGTAGAACGGTTTTAATGGTCCTCAACTCAGAAGATCCCTCAAATGCTATTCTCTGAATATATCAGGATGTATATTCCCTGGGCATTCAGAACCTTCAGCTTTTTGGGTAAAAAATATGCCACCCCAGGTACGCAGTACCACTTATTTCTCCTATTACACCTAATACCTGATAATCTTCGTGGACCTGGCGCCATCATGCCCATGGTACGCTATTGAAACTTACGGGAGCCCTACTCACGCCAGATGTATGGAAATTTTTGATTTGGTAGGCCCATGTTATTTACCCACGGTCATCCCAATAGTGCACCTCTAGACTAGAGGTGCATTCCTCTAGAAGCCTTCCCCGACCTTAAACCTGTGCTTGAGTGGAGACCCATGCGTGGTGCTAAAAGTGGTTGTGAGGAAAATCACATGTCCTAAAATACATAGTTTCACAAAAAACATCCATCTCTGCAAAAATACTCCGAATTTGACCAAACCATGGGGATACTCTCATATACATCTAGTTTTAAGGACTTTGAAATGATCGTGATGCAAGAGGTGAAAGATACCGATCAGATAGTTTCTGATTATAGGTGGCTAACGGAGGGCATCCGTAGGAATCCAACCGGAGGAAGGAAGCATTAAACATGATGTATTTGATACGAAAAATACTTACAATTTCTCGTTCAAAGCGTATGTATCAAGCAACTCAGAAGCCGTGGAACAATATTTAAATTGAACACACATTACAGATTTGGGATACGGAAAAAATATTTAAGGGCGGAATTTGCTGGTGCCAGCTTAGTGATGTGTAATCTTTGGCTTTAAAGGATACTGTAATTACAATTGTGCTTCAGTGGAATAAATGTTATTTCACACCGGTACAAAACAACATGGTGATTGTAAAATGGCTAAAAACCCATACGAAATCAGAGAACTTTTTATTTCCGCACTGACTTCGAGAAACAGCATATGCATTGGCATGTTTTTCTCTTGTTTCTATGCAAAACTGATTTTTAGACAAAAGCTAAGATATTCAGCGTATGTATATGGAATCAGTCACTAAAATCGTCACTAAACTAATTTCTACTTTATATATCCCGCTCTTTTTATTTCCTAAAATAAAATAATAAGGGTGCCTTTCAAAAGCAGTCTGCCAAGATTGAATCAAGGAATAAAAAAAACTTTTTTAAGCATGGTTACATTTGCCCAAAGTGACGAATCAGTCTTAAGTTTTGCTGAGAATATATATCATAGGAAATCGTCTGCACTCATGATGAAACCAAATAAAACGCTGGCATTACTCTAATAGGTGAACCTATAAAATACGAAAGAATAAAAATAATGACTTTGAATTAAAAGTAACAAATTCCCTGATCTGCAGGGATACTGGTATGAGATTATAAGAAACTTCACTGGAATTATAATAGCCCTAATCGGAAGATTAAGTGATACAGGGCTGGGAAGTAGCTCATGCTACACCAGTCTTTGGGAGCGGAAACAAACAAGATTCAGGAAATTACTGACTGATATCGATGAATTCTCGTTCCTGCGTAATTTCATAGTTTATAATTACTATTAACATTATTTCCGGAGTACTTTGTGTGAGACATTTATTCGTTCATTTTATCTTTGAGTCGTAAATAGCCTCTGAATGATGTAGACGTTTATTCTGGAAATGTAAGAAAGATTCGATAAGTTTGCAAACAAAAAGTGTTTTACTGGCATGAGATTGATTAGTTTATTATATTTGGTTTTGGACACAAGCTCTAGATATTGTAGGACAGTTGCAGCATGGATGTACTGTGAGTACTTTTACTTACAAATTCCAGCACTGCTATGTCAGGTAGGTACCTTAGATTAGTTATTCAGAGAATATAGAATGAAATCCATTATTATTTTTACGAAGTAATAACAAATGAAAATATTGGTTACAGTCCTCCTTGTTGGTCGAAGTTATTTTTGAATTTGAATGAAGGTTTTATTTATTCATTAAATATGTTAATATTTTAGGGTTCCTCTTGTTGTATTCTATATCTCTCTCTTGAACCTCAATGTTCCTAGTCCGGGCTTTACCCATCACTCCTAATTCTTGCTCCTCTACCTTCTTTTTTTTCTCTTACTCCTTGAACCCCCTACTTTCATTCCTTCCCTTTCGTCCCGTTTCTGCCGTCTTTCTCTCTCTCTTCACTCGTTTCACGCCTTCACTCAGTTCTCTTCCCGGACCGCGCCCCCTGCAGCCCCTGCCACCATTCTCATTTTTCGCCCGGCCCCCTATTCCAGCCCTCACTCCCTCCATATTAAACCACCCGCCCGTCGTTTCCCTATTTCATCCCCCGGCCTCGCCCCGTTATCTCCCGCCTGCACCCTCCGCCAACCACACGAATCCCCATCTTCCCGCCTCTTCCCTCCTCTATTACTCCACCTCCTCCACGAAGAACCCCGCTAAGACGATCACGGGGGTGTTTGGCGTGGCGCTACTAGTGCATCGGGCAATAAGAATGCGCCGGGCGATGATACGATGACGCCATAGCATTATAATATACCGTACTCATGCGTGTATCACGCGCACGTTTTCTTGACGATATTCGAAATACAAAGTCCGGTGCGCTTCATACTCGAGGAAATGTGTGATAGATAGTACACGTACTGCCGTGGGCCCTGCTCCCTGCCACAATGCTGTATTACATGTACAATTTACATATTGCATAATGTGATGAAAGAAACATTTTCTCTTCTATAGCCATGTTACTTATATGTTTATTTAAAACTCTCCCTTTTCCTATGCTACCAAAATGCTCGGAAATTGTTTTCACTATATACTTCGTAAAAATTAAGTTGCGTGTCTTACAAGAGGGCGTGTGGTGCATGCATAAGTACGGTATAAACGCAGTGTAATTGTTATCATCATAACCCTTCCAATCCTAAGGATGGTCATCTGCAGTGCTCTATTCTTGAATATCCAACTCCAACTCATTTTCTTCCCAGTAGTTCTCTCCACGATCCCTGGATTCGTTCGCCCCAGATATTTATCTCATGGTCTGCCACATGGAAGTTTCCTGTCATTTTTTCCAATTATATTTTTTTAATAAATTAATAGAGTACAGTCACAGAGAGTGCAGATTCCTTCCCTTTCTGAAGAAATATCGTTCAGAAGAAGGGTAAATGAGATAGAAGGGAAAGCCCCAAAAGGAAGTCTGAAGGGCAAATACGTGGGTCTACTAAAACGGAATATTAAGCAATTAAACAGATGAGTTACAAAGGCATAAAGGAGTTAGCGAGGAATATGTAGAATGCAGAGTTGTTATCAACCAATCTTAGAGCGGAATGACTCATGACGATGAATAGTTTTGATAAACTGTATAATATCGCAAATCGATAAATCGCATAGTTTGCGGGAACAATATGGTGGTTCGGATTCATATAAATATCGCTATCGATACACCGCAACATCTACGAAATATAGGCAATCATAAGAGTGTCGCATTAACACATTCAGGGACACATTTCCTCGAACCACCTGCGCAATTTCTACGTAGTTCGGCATAGAGAAAATCGTAAGCCTTTTAGGTTTGAATCATTATAGAGGCTTCAGTTGGTTTTGAACCTGACCTGACTGATCCATAGCTGATCGTTTTACTGGGCTACTTCAGTTCCTCATACCTTGCCTCACTTTCCTTCTGCTTTGTCAAGTCGTATGCTAGAAACATGATGATTCACTTGAAAAACATTCTGACCACGTGAGATCTACGTTTAACCCTGAAATTTGGCGACCTGGAATTTTATCAGTTTGTGTCCGACAAATTTGACGAGTAGAATAGGGCTAGGAACGGTAAAATATCCTAAATATTGAGCAGTATACTTTGACCTTTGGCATATTTACATGCTGTCATATTTACGTGCTTCAAGGACGGAATTCTGCCGCTGGTAATTCCACTTTTGGCATAGTCATTGAGCGTAGTGCTAACCAGGTGGCAAGCAAGCTGGGTGTTGTCAGGTTCTAAATTGAGCCCGATGTAGTTATTGATAATTTGATATAACTTATATTTAGCTTTTTTTTATTCATTCATTTTGTCATTTATCCAGAGCCGAGGGGCGGAATAAGAAAGCATTAAGGTTTCTCAGACGGAGGAGAAAAACATGCCGTTTGCTCTCCCCCATTCGATACTCCTTTTGGTTAGCCCGCTTAAAAAAACTGTATCTCTGAAACAATAAAAATTATTCCACTCACAACGGTGAAATTCATTTTAATAGTTCTATGATTATTAATTAAGCTCTTAGAAAATACGCATGTGGTATGGATCACTGTCTCATTCCCCTCCGGCAAAAGTCATCGACTACTTTGTTGTGCGTGTGGCGCCAACTCTACGTGAAATGGAGATATTGGGGAACGGCACTGGTTCGCCATTGTTATTTCTTTCTCTTTGTGCTATTTACACTTATTCCACCTAAATTTATCAGGGATCGGGGAAATGCCGCGGTAGGTGAAACATTTATTGCTCTATTATTTCTTGGCATCGGACTTTCCACTAACCAACAACATACAATTTCACAAAGATTATTCTCCATATGTACCTTTTCGAGAAAAAAGTTCTATTGACTTGAAAGAAAACGTAGAAACGAGTGTCAGGGAGCGTTTTGGACATAGAACCCACAGCATCAAACTTATGACGTATATATCGCTGTATTGACTATACTTTTATCAAACCCATTTGATGGTATACAATTAAGAATGGACCATTTAGTTTGAATGTAGGTTGAAATGTGTAGAATTTCTTCACCTGAAGACTCCAGAACTACTACTCTTTACCCTTTCAATACCCTTCAGCTGGTGGATTAACTCACTACTCTCTTGACTATTAAGGCTGCGATTTTTCTGTAATAGAATTTTAATTGGTGATGAAATGTCTTATTTAAACGTGACTAGCTCTTGGATACTCTATCGTACGTGAAGGCCACTACAGCGAAAGCGCCTTCTTTGAGGGAGTAAGGTTGTCGTGAGATTGTTGTTTTCTGCTCACCTGACCATGAATCACGTGGGGAAAAAGATCCGTCGTATGTTCTTTGCGGTTTTCCGTTACTGGCGAAAAATGCGTCTGCTGCACTTAACGGCTGTGGGCCAATTAACCCTTTTACTTTTAGTAAATTTGAAATAGACCAATTTTTTAATTTATTTACCTAAGGTTGATTTGTCAAAGATTAGGTATACATTTGGGAATTGAATGGTGGAAAGTAATGCATTTAGACTCCACTTTGCTGGTAAATAAAATTAACGCATTGATATTGCGGTGTATAAAAATGCCGGACGATAATCAGGTGGTGGCAGTTTTTTTCTTATTCATCGAGAACCGATGGATCGACCCTCTGCCGGCAAAGGATTTAATCACATGACTTCACATCAACGCATTGGCACAACTTATAGAGAGCTAATGAAGGTGATGGCCCATGTAGACTGAAAATGTTATGTATGAAAAACGATACACTGTCGTATTTGATAGTTCTACGAGTACCCCTATGTTCTTGATCAAAACCACTGATCAGTAAATTCATCGTGAAATCAAACTTTAGAATACTGTAACTGATAGAGTATTCGTGGTCTCAGGCAGGAAATGGTGGTTCCAATTCATACTTTTGTAGCTCAGAATAAAGGGGTCGTTATTATTAAAATTCTTCAACTTGGCGATTTTTCAGGTGAAAATGACTCCTAAAGTTGAAACCCAGGTCGTGTTTTTAAAAATAAAACCTTGTCAAATCTCCAAGTTTAAGTGTTCCTTTTTTAGATAGATACGTAAATTGTACTTTTACTCGCTAAAAATGACAGAGGTAGGTGTGGGATAGAATGCAGTATTAGAGAGAGAATTTTATAGTGTATATCAATGCTTGGACAGGCAATGGAGAAGGTTAGAAAATAATTAGAGTCTAAATAGTATAGAAGATAGTAGAGCCTAGATCAATTTAAGAAAAGGGAAGGTCAGTAAATTACTTTGTTTATAGGATTTACGTAGGCAGGGAGGGATAGGGAATGTGAAGTATTTGTGTAGCAGCAAATAAATCCTGAGAGTTAATGAAGTTGATTATGAACTGATTCACTGCAGGTTATATGTAATGAAACCTCTCGGCTACTCTGGCCAATAGAACAAAATTGAACAAAAAGGGCGTTCGAGATCTATTGGAAATAGAAAGAAATAATGACTGGGGAACAAATAGTAACAAACTGTGATTACGGCAAATGTGCATATGGAATACATAAATAAATTTTGCACTTAGTGATGAGTTTCTCGTCACTGAATATGAAGCATTTTTGAAATAAGATGGATAGGGTAAATGGGTGATTCCTTATCGAGTTTATCAATTTAGAACATCGTTAGCATCTCGTTTGCTGTAAATCACCATTCATGCATGTTTAATTCAACTACGGTTCATTTAGTTAAAATTTCTGCGGTGAAATATTCTGTGAGTGGATTTACTTTGAAGCCATCGAAATGAAAGAAGGCCATCTCCAGTTCAAAATGGTTTTTGTATGTTAGCCTCGATAAGATTTTGAATTTGATTATCGTTTGATTGCAATTGCAATTTTATGCTCGCAGAAATTCCGTTTAAATGGAGTCGAATGTTAGGTATTGAGAATTTTGAATTATTCAGGTACCGGCATTCGTAAGCTCTTTCACTGTTTTACTGAAACAGCATATCATTGCTAATCGCCAAATTTTTGGAGAACTTGCATCAGCTTTCTCTTTTTATTTCGTGATTTTCACGTACTTATTATCACACTCCATTTTAATTTTGTACTATGTTTTGCGCGGCTTAGCAAAGCTTCGTGCTCCGATTTAATTTATCTCAAGAAAGTCAATCATTGATTGCCTTTCTTCGTAATATCATAAACATTGTTTATTTGCTTGCATAAATGCTTTCGCTCTACCTTGTGGCTATATTTTGGCTATTTTAAGCTTGATAACATATTTTGTTATTTTTACTTCATGCTGTAAGATATTGTTTGAAATTGAGGATCCTGTTAAAATACTAGGGGCTCTGCTCATTCCATTTACATGGAACCCGAAATTTTAACATTTAATTCCATTTCTATTTTTGCACTGAACCTGATCCACTTTCATTTTTGAAGATTCAGAATAAAATTTCGTATATTCCCGTCCGCCTGTACCTTCCTGGGCCACAGTAAATGCTCGCAGCGGGTGAAGCATATCCGTTTCAAGGAGAAAGCCCCCGTATAACGACAGCTATTTTGGGTCGCCCATTACAGTTCGCTGTAACGGTATTTCACCATCATAACCATTTTTTCCTTCGCTCCCGCTCACTTATTCGCTTGGGCCTGCCTCTCTTCCCATTCGATTCTACGAACGAGCCGTAGGTCGAGATACCCCGTCTTTTTTTGAACCCCGAAGAAAATAACGAAGTTCGGCTTGCGAGGAATTGCAAGGATTCCGGGCAGTGCCATTTTGTTGCGGACTATCAAAATGAAAAGAGTCCTCATTGATTCCGTCAGTAGCCTTTTGCAGAATTAATCACCCTTTGTCCTCAGATTGCTCCTGCAGATTAGGGTGGGTGCTGATGTGACTCCGGAGTTGTCCTTAATGTTGATTTTCATAGCCTAACAGCAAATAATCATTCTCGCAGAGGTGGTATTTTCAAATTATTATTTTTGGTCGATTTTGCGAGAAATACCAGTGCCTCTGGCAGTGGTTTAAGGAAGCCATTCCGAATTCATAAGATAGTAATTTGATATTAGAAAATACATTTACATTTTACGAATTGCAGCTGACTCGGAAGAGCCCACAGTACAAACCATATGCTTAGAATTAAGCTTTCATTTTGAAATAATAACTCTCTTGCTCCCTTTCAGGTTTGCTGGCAGTAGTTTTGAAGTAATTTCCATGTACCGTTACTAAATTAGAATGCTTATTATGAAAATTTAGTGGCATAGCATTTATTGATATAGCATCAGGGAAATTTTTCGCTTTAAAATTGATCTTGTGATGGTGCGTGGTAATGTAATTTTACCAAGAATGTAATTTGCACTGAAATAATTAAAGCAGTGCTGAATGCTGACAATTATATACTCAGTTATAATTTATGCCATCATAGGGTTGTCTTCGCTTAAATGTCTTTTTCAATTCACGTACTGGGGCAGATTGTGTGAAAACTGTGGTATAAATAATAACTTTTCCATTTTAATTATGATTTGGCTTTAAAAAACTTTTTTAAACCACCGTCCTGAAGCTTTTATAGCTATTAAACCAACACTCAAAAGGTAGTCCCGGAATTTTATATGTGAAACAGTCCCATGTGTAAGTCCATTCTTAATTCGTTCAAAATCATTATACATGCATACTGTCAGCGACTCATTTTGCATTGATGAAATTGTATTTATTTTGATATTTTTTTAAATGAAGAATTATTTTCTATTCGATAATCAATCGGTATGTAGTTTTCCTTGTGGTTTCTATGAGTTAAATCAAATACATATCTGCATAGATATATGTAGTGGATGAAATCATAATTTAAATGCATGAGTATATTCCATAAAACGAACTTGAATGCGGTAATTAAACTTGAAACCACCAAAGGTGCCATTCCATGATATTGTGCTGGGTGACTATAGGACGGGAAATCAGCTCTAATGGAATTCTAAGGTTGAGGAAATTGCTGATTGTTTCTCCTAAATTTTGAATTCAATGCAGCCAACATAGCATCAGTCGAAAGTAACTATCAGTGTCACTAATGGATTTTCATTATGGTGTTCCAAAAATTTATTGCTAGGCGTATGGACATGTCTATATTTACTCCATAGCAGGGCCATCTCAACCCATTCTAACATCGCTAACTAATTGCCAGCAATACGTCACTTTTTAGCTCCACTTGCGTATTGCTCCCCTTGGTTTCGTCGCAAGCACATTAGCCCTGCCTTCCTTTTCCGCCCTTACCCCACATTCTCCCCTCCGTCACCCTCTACGGCATGCCTTCCAGCATTTTTCCATCCGTTTTTTCCACATCCGCATGTAATTTTCTTTCCTCTCTTACTATCTGTCGTACCTTCTGGTTGAAATTCCTTGCCACTTGGCTTACTCTCTTATTTCTAATCCACTCTCACATTTCAAAAACTGCCGGTATAAGTGCTTCTTTCTGAAAAGACCAATTTTCTGAGCTGTAAAACGCTACGATACTTATTAATATTTTGACTCACCTTTTCTTTATTTATTTGATATAAGTCCTTTTCTTTAATTACCCTCTCTGCCTCTTTGCTCACTTAGCCTGTGCCATTCTGCACCACATGCTTTTTCGTGATAATTCGGGTGAAAATAGCTTCACGGATATTTGAAGCGCTGATCGGTTTATGAAGGAGAATAGGTTCCTTTAGCCAAAGAGAGAAGTTATAGACGTGATATGGTAGAATTTCAGCATAATAAATCACATAAATGGCAATTGTTCTTTTGCCAATCCATTCTGCCATTCAAAAACGCTGTCCGCGGCGGAGGCGTTGCCTAATAGTTTTATTAGGTATTACAAATATCGCATCTATAAAAAAAAGAAAATTATCAGAAACGATTGATACGAGCAAAAAATTGTAGAAAGTGGTGAGAATTAGGTAGGGAGGTATGATAATTGATTAAAGATAACGATTTTGGGAGAGAGGAGCGTAAAGCCTGTTCCAAGTAAAAAAAAATCATTGCTGGTAAGACTCCGTAGTTGACTATGCAGTCGCTATCACTATTAGCTGGTACCACATTATATTTTGCTCACACATTTGCATTACTTTCTCACAAATTGCTATTCCATTTCAAAAAGAATCTACTAATCGTTCATTATTATTAAGGCTGATTTGAAAATTTGATTCGTTACCTTTATTTCTGGAGATAATTAAGGGGAATTATTTTTGTTTATGACCCAAGAGCATCACTCATAGATTTCTCACGTTACTTGAAATAGAGATTTAGGAGCTGGGGAATGAAAACTATTTAGTCTTATTGACCCTTTATGGATTCAAACCTGTTAGAAATGTAAATTATTTTACTTTCCAAGTTAATTCCGCGGAAAATAATTTTTTGTGTTTATTAACCATTCCCTAAAAAAATTAGCCCTATCCTTTCTGCTGAATCTTCGGTCGAATCCCAAGAGAGTGGTAGAATAATATTTGTTTCGGGAGTATGCCATTTAGGATCACGATAGCCTAGATTAAATGTTCAATTGGCTTCCGAGAGACCAAACCAACAGAACCTTTCTGCTCATCCTTTTAGTGATTCTTTGACCGCCCAGTAAAAAAATAGCTAATATTTTTGGTATAACCGCCTAAGATTTCTGTCGGAATTAACTTGAGTTTTTTATCGATAATTGTAATATTTCGCTTTAGAATGCAGTATAGGAACTGCACAAATTAGGCTGGATAATTTGGTAGGGTCTTGGTGAGTCCTGCCTCTTATTTCCCCGGCGTAGGAGATTCAGGTTTCCTGAAACAAAACTACATATTGGAAACATATGTTGGAATAGTTTTGAATTATACTTATTTTCTGTCTCCCTCCAAACTAGCCAAGTTGTTACCCTTTCTCTTCTAGGTTTGCCTAACATTCGCCCCTCTCTACCTCTTCCGTATGCCATTCCCCAGCTCTGCTGCCTTCTTCGAATATCTTTCATCAGCTTCCTCCCCTTCCCAGCCTTAAGCATCCTCATCTGTTTCCATCCTACTTCAACTTGCCCTAAGCATCCTTCCGTAAATCCACATTGGAAAAGCGCGCGTCGTATGCAGGAGGCGTTCATGACGTAGTCATAATCCGCTAAAATGATAAGACCATGATTATTTTTAGCAATGACCAAATTTCCATTGCGTAATTCCATTTTCCATCTTTCAAAAATCGTTGAAAGATCAATTCTTCAATATTCATTTCAAAGCTGCAGCCAAACTTTGAATACTGATATATGTTTTGCAATGATATTCATGCAGGAATACAATTGTTTTCGATTACAAGTACTTACTTGAATACCTTGACGAAGGGAAAGTGAGTTGCGGAAAGGTAGGAATAACTGCAGGTAGATCTTTAGGAGGTGTATCTCCACCATCTGATTTTCACTCCTGACCTTTCTGGGAAGGAAACTAACAGGAAAATGCTCTCTTTTAAATTAACTATTAATTAGCCTAATGTTCTGTGAAGTTATGTACTCGCGCTTACGCGTAAATGACACGTAGGAAAACTTGTGAACGTATATAACTGCATATGTATATACTAATTAACCAACCTGAAATCCACCCACCTCCTCAGGCTTCTCCTCCGCCCCTGCCCTGAACCACCACAGCACCACCCCATGCGTCCTCGTCCCGAACACGTCCGCGCACCGGAGCTCGGCTCCACCCCCGCGCAACCCCCGCACGACTCGCCCCCGAACCCCCCCCTGGAAACTCCTGGCTACACCATCACCACCCTCTCCCCCTTTTACCCTTCGCTTACCCTCCTCCTCCCTTCCCCCGCTTCATGACAAAGTCGTCGCTACGCTTCCAAACCTTCCCTCCTCCCTTCCCGCTTTTCAACTCAGTCTCTCTCTCTTCAAACTCTTCTCAGGGTACCCCTACCCCCGCAGAACCCCCCTCTCACCTCCCGTTCCAAAATCCTGGTTGCGCCCTCCTCCCCTCTCCCCTTCATCTCTCCCATACCCTCGCTCGCAGCTCTCCAAGGGTCCACACAAACCCCCTCGTTCGTTCCCGGTCGTTCCCTCCCCCCCGTAACGCTCCCCTCTCCCCACCCACTCAGCGATTCACCCCTTTCATCCCTTTAACAATCCTCCCCCGTTCGCCCTAAATTCTCGATCCGTTGGGGAAGGGGGGTTGAGCAAAGGAACCGAAGGGGGAGGTGGGATGGAGTGTTTCCCTGGGAGGGTGGTCTTCTTTCAACCCGGATCCCTTCTCTCTCTCTCTCTCTCTCGGTGAAGGAGGGCATGATGTCCCTCCCGCTCTCCCTCATAGCTAGTTCCCCTCGATGGCGTCAGGTGGCGCATGTGTGCCACAGTCGCATCATAGAATCCCGCCGCCGCGGCAGCCATTTTGGATGCATTACGCTAGTTTGATATTTTTTGCGCGCATCTCGATTTTATCCTCATTTCGCCTCATCTCATTCGCTGCGGGATTTTCTTTTTTATGTGACTAAAGATTTGACACCAGGAAGTTAAATTTCTATTCCCGTCTTCCAATTATATGATTTCTGTCGTGATGCTACATATCACAAGTGCGGTTATCTCAAGGTTATCATTGTTTATTATGCTTCTTAATTTTCTTAACTCTTTCCCTACGGTGAAAGTAACCCGAATAGTTTTTAGAAAATACAACCACAGTGATTTTTTGACCATTTCAGGACTGTCATGTGAAATGTGGTTGGTAACGGTGTCCATAAAGTCATAGTTCTTCTGACCGGGAAACTGTCTGGTGCCCTCTAAGTAGTAACCAAGTACTTCAATTCTTGTCATTTGGAGAGCGTATTACTATAGGTTGTTTTTCAGATAATATAGTTTGTGTAGTAATCCCTGATTTTTTATTTCCGTGCCACAAAACCAGTTTTTCTGATTTTCCAATGCCAGTAAACCAAATTATTCAGTGTTAATTTTACTTTTGTAGCTGTATTGTCATTATGACATAAATTTCATATTCCCTAGGTAAAAATTGAGATATAATTATCTTAAAATTTCACATATGCAGCAAATACAATCATAGTTAGACATTTACCCATTTTTGGAAAGAGAATATTCGAATTCGGACCATATGTAAGTATTTAAAGAGAATAATGGCGAAGAGGTTAATGTTGAGCGTAGCGCAGCCTGTTGCATAAACATGGGCTCTGAGGAAAGAGGATGAGAGTTGGCTGAAGGCGTTTGAGATGTGGATGTGAAGGAGAATGGAATGGAAAAGTGCCAGTGACCAAGTGGAAGACGAACGTGGTAGTGCTATGTTTGGTGGGTGAGGACACGAAACTTCCATAGATTAGGAGGAGGCAGAACAGGTGATGAGTGGTGAAGGGATGCTGAAGGGCATCTTCATAATCAAATCTCTTTTATTTCTGCCATTTCAAGAACCTAAAATCATTATCTGCAGGGTGATACCTAGTGGGTCGTTAACGACCCACCCAATTATACAAAAATAGGTTGCATAAGAATTGAAAAAAATATTTTCCCATCGTATATAATGTATTTGGATTACATTTCAGCACAGTGGTTGTAATAAAGAAAAAAAAATGTTGGGAATAAATGGGTTAATCTGCAAGAAATCTTTCAAGAGACGAGTTTGACCACTTCTTCATTGAAGTTAAATATCGTCCCGCCGTTTTTCAAACACATCGGCATACATCGTTCCAATCATCGAACCGATTGTGGGCTCGTGTGTTCTCATCTGATACTATGCGCTCCAATCTGTGCAAGGCGATTGGAAAGCACCCATTATAACGAATCATGCATGAAAAGTTCATTCATTTTAATTTTTCAAGTATAGCCGAATATTATGGGTAAATACGATTTCTATACCTTTCTCGATTATCTTCCAAAGTTTCAAATTGCATGGACTTTGGAAGCCCTTCTCTCTGTTAATGCCTCTGGTTAAACACTCACCAAAAATATTTTGAAGCCATTCAGGTTCAATATCAGTGAACGTATATTACGATTTTGATCCTTGCATTGTTTTTCAAAATATGGTATTTAATATCTGCAAAGAGCATGCTCAATATGAAACCCGTTTATATAACATATAAACATATATTTGCTCCAGAAATTGTCGTTAAACCTAAGTACCCTGGTGTCAATGTTCCTTCATTCGCGTTGTCGTTATCGCTATCCAAAATGCAAAACGTTCTATAGTATGTTCCACGTTTTCACTTTACCACGTTGCTTATGGACAACAGTGTTGCCGGACCTACGTCTCTCTCTCTCTCTCTCTCTCTCTCTCTCTCTCTTCCCCCTCTCCTTTAGTCGACGGCTCTTGCGTTGCCTATAGCAGCCCTACCCTTCGAAATATACTGATTATCTTTGTAGAAATATTAAATATTATTCAAGCACGGGAATGTTATTGTAAAGATGAATTATTTATACAGAGTATCGAATTGAAGTTCAACAGCTTTTAGATGCATACTATGCCTGTACGGACACAAAAAAATATGTCGAACATTGCCTGGTGTGACCATACGGAAATGCAAAGTTTGACTGCCTGTGCTTTTTGAAATTTTGGCTATCGAGTCGTGAAGTGTTTAAGGGTCAGATTACGTTCTCTTTATTGTTTCATAAATCCGTGTTTTCATCTCATAAGCTTGCGTCCAATTACATGCGGTACTAGGGGCACCTTTATATCGCTTTCGAGGCCATATAACTTCAATGCTCACTGCAAGTGGGTAACATTTCCGTCTGTGGGGGCTGGTATTTTAATTATATCTTCATTGGTTATTTATTACTCACGCTTTGAAAGAATGCATAATTTACGGGTTGTACCATTATAAACAATGAAAGAATTGAGAGCGTTCAGCCTGAGACTGCCTTGTTTGCATGTGGTCTGGCTAAGCTTCTTCGACTCACTACAGTATATAGGAGTTCTTTGATTGTGTCCCCTGATGCTAAGAAAAGGTCGTTCTATTGTACATAAAAGGAAAGGAAAAATATTTTCAAAGGCTGAAGACCTTAGAATGAAGTTCTGAGAAACCCCGACCTCCGTCGATCCCTCGAATGCCGTGCTTGCTCGTGTTACGAGTTACATATACAAATTAATATGAATTACACATACATATCAATACGAAATACACGTACGCATATACCAACATATCCATCGCGTATGTATCAATACGAAAGACGTATTCCTTCAAATGACAGCGCAAAAAAAATGTTGGATGGACTAGTATCAGGGAATAATTCTGTGTCACGTCACTGCCGCATGTATTTCCATTTCATGAGCTTTTTACGTATGCATTATTGTTGAGCTGTCTGAGTTGTTGTACTTGTTGAGCGAGAAATTTTTATGTAGTTTGCCCATCTAAGAGTCACCGCATACATATGTCCTTTTCTCCGGACAATAAGATGACTCATCGGCAGGTGAAGTGGGTCCTGGATGAGAATACACAGGTAAGAATAGCAAATTACAGGTGCGTCAGTACAACCGTCTTTGACCTCTCAGAGGGGAATGCACATTAAAATGTTCAGCGGACGACTGCGTCTATCAGGGGCGAGAGGCAATATAACCTCTGGGTAGTGAGAGAGAATCGTGTGCGAAGCTACAAATGTGCTTGCAAGTTAATAATTAACGTCGACCCAATCATAGTTAAAAATACACGATGGAATGATGTATTTCCGTGCTAACAAAAATAAGAACCATGTGATAAACGTGGAAAGACATTTGTTTACATCACGCGATAAATCATAGTCAAATAGATAGAGAATAGTTAAATAAAAGTTAAATATAGTTCTCCCTCGACTTAGAGAAAAACGCTGAATTCCTACCGTATAACTTACCTAACTTGCTTAATTCTCTAGTAGCGGTCCCATGGCCTGCTCCTGCAATAAAACTAAACGTGTTATCCGGGGGAAACCTTTTGACTGACCTTCCTTACGACCATTTGCAGTGTTGAGACCGATAGTCTCCACTGTCACAAAAGCTTGGAAAGCCCTATCTCTCTCACTTCTTATCAAAAATTCACTAAAATATCACTCACTACTTCAAAATATTCACTAAAACAGTTTTTGTACTTACCGATTATTTCTCTCGCTGCATGTTCCACAGTATCTCTATTAAGAAAAATGTTTCTAGCAAGCTGACTTTTTCCTTGCTCGAAGATTTACGAAGCGCTCTTCTTAAGACGATAATATTTTTTCGTTTATCAATTATCAGTGTTTTATCATTGTAAGGTAGACCAATTAAACTTTAAAATAATTTTAGGAAACTGCAACTTAGCCATAGTTGACATACTTACGGCAGTGTGGACGAAAATGTTCGGGAGCATTTCCGATCCGAGAAAATTTATAAAAATAAAAAAAATTCTGTGGAAAATCTTTAAAATTAAAAAAAAATTACCTTCCAAATAGAGATGCGTTTTCTCTATTTGATATCGATTCCTCAATCATGTAGTCACAATTTAAAAATATCGCATACCTGGCAACGCTTTGCTGTAACGCCCATTGCTAATGCATGGGAAAGTCAACGCCACAGGAGCCTATAGTAAAGCGTAAACGTGGAATCCACTTTGTAAGGGAAATCCTCACAGTTACTGCCGTTGAAACGGACTCCATCAATCAACAGAAGTGATTAAAAGCACCAGCCAACATTTGAAGAATTAAGATAGCGCTTACGCTCTTATAAGCGCAATTGAAATATTACGAAAGCGGGAGGGCACTCGTTATGAAGAACCGTGATTGCGCTCCTGGTTGCTACATTGAGAAAGTTTATTTGGAAAATCGCCAAATTTTTATGTTTAACGCCTGAGCAAAAAAATAATTGACAACATTAAATAAGAATTGATGAAATTTAACTATGCATATCAAAATCAGCACGTAACAGCCTAAATTATCAAGCGCAGAATAGCCGTAGATAAAAAGGCAACTATTTTGATCTAAGATATAGGACTACAAACGAGGAAACAGAATGTACAAACATTCGTGTGGAGCGTGGCACGCTATGGATCGGACACGTGGCCCATTGAATAAGCAGATCATAAAAGATTAGAAACATTCAAAACCTGGTGTTGGAGGAGGATGCTGAAGACCAAAAGGACGGAATCAAAGAAATGAAGAACCATACAAAAGAGAAAAAGAGGAAAGGACCATATGAAACACTATACGGAAAAGAAGAATCGGATGGCTTGGCATAATGGGCTCCTCAGGAATGGAGTTGAAGGAAAAATATAAGGAAAAGTCCCAAGAGGAAGGTCAAGGGATAAGTACATAGATAAATATAAAGAGGTAAGTACTTAAATAGAACTACTAGGGAGTAAGGCAATTAGCATTAGATAGGAAGAATGGGTAACTGCAGTCAACCAATCTTAGGATTGAACGACCAATGACGCCCCGTTTACCACCTTCTCTGCTTTCTGCCTGTAATCACGACATTCCAAATTCCATTATTTCTCGTCACCTTCTTCATCTTTCTTCTCTTCCGCTTTAGCAACGTTCCTTCCCCACATGTTCTATCTCTTATTTTCGTGTACGTTTCGTTCTCAGCTATTGTTTTTTTCTGGCTTGTTTTCTTCATCCTTTTGCTGCTTTCAAAGGCCTCCCGTCTATCATCCTTTCTCAGAGTGTAGGTTTTCGCTACAACTCCCCCGTACATTGCAGAGTATATTCTATAATTTCTTCTTTTCTCTCCACACTCGCGTCATCGGTTCTTCTCATAACTAGTGCATTATTTGACGAAGGAAAAATTCTTCCAACTTTATACGCATATATCATGAATAAAATATCGTTGCCCAGAAAATATATCGTGCAATTTATTTAATTGTGCTAATATCTGTGATAAATGAGAACAGTTACCTCGTTAAAGGGAGAAATATGTAGAAAGGGGAAGAATAGTTGATTAGAAATAGTAATTACAATACATTTAGTGTAAGGCCCATCACAATACATCAAGTAGTAATTACAATGGATTAAGTGTAATACATACAGTGAGTATAGAGCGCTGAGATGTTATAGATTTATCGCATAACCAATAATTACACGAGACAATCATTAGAGACCGAATCTTACTCAACTATTTAGACTTCACTTCGTAATTCATATCGATCAATGAATCCAAGGCTTTAGGTTTTTAACTTTTAAAATTATGTCCTCTCCAACGACTAATTTCATTTTTCAAATTTTGAAGATGAGTGCGTGCTTACCCTGTGAAATTTGGTGTTATTTTTAACACCATTAAAGTTATTTTTATGACGTATCTTCCTTCAGTTGCGTTATAATCTTGTGGTTGATCCTTAGACTATATATTTTCAGCCGTATTTGCTACATATTCCATTTTTCCATCCATTTGTTCCATGTTGTGGCTGCGGTCTCATTGATCGATTATATAATATGGCAATGAGAAATTATCATGAACTAAGTAATTTATTTTTTATTTTTTGTGAATGGTGGAGAATTACTTTGAAAAAGCTTCGTCCTAACTTTCTATTTGCTATTATGTCTGCTCACTGCTCCATCCTTTCAGATTATCTTGCACTTGTATCCCTACCTCTTCAAAGCCATGCATGAGCAAAAGGGAAGGGTACATGTCATTGAAATTATAAAATTACGCTCTACTTAAATAAATTCCTTTTCTCATGTTATTGTTGATAGAGCTATTTCTTTAAACCTGCTATTGTGATTTTAGTTTATTTATACATTTGTATTACCACATATTTTTGTTACTGATATCTGTGAGAAAGTTTTGAGCGTGCTTTCATATTTGAGCACTTTCATTTAGTTAAATCATCCGTCAGCTACGTGTTCAAACTCGAATGTAATCAACGTAGAGTAATGGATTTTAACGTATTTAACCTTTACTCTCTTTCATACATTTACTAATCGATTTCTAATTTTGAAACTGTAGTGGAGAGACATAACTTAAGCAGAATCATTACCCTTTCATTTTTACTGCCTCAGTCTTGACGACTGTATATTATTATAGACAGTTTGGGACTTGAATCTCTTTGTTCTGGAAAACTGGTGTATGTAGGTAATGGGAAGTATTTATTGTTGTTAAATTTTTAAATTTCAAATCTAAAAGTAACATGCCACCACCTATTTTTTCAAATACAGATGGATGTGGGTTTATTGAATACTTTCCGCCGAGGCTTTATATTTAGGCTTTGTCGATTCCTGAAATAAAAAAACTAATTGCCTGCTCGGCCGTATAGTCTTGGGCAGAGCGTCCGCTTGTGAATCAAAGGATTTCGGGCGAGTGGTACGAAATGGATTCGAATAATATCACTGGGTAATTCGGTAAATTAGATCTTTCTTGAAAAATCGCTGGTGCCAAATAAAAACAAATTTGACCTTTGTCCTAATGAGTGAATGCCACATGCGATCCAAAATAATGTAGGCACACGGCTATTGCTGCCCACTGTAGTAATGATAGATGATCTTTTACTCACATGATTCCGGTAGAAAGGGGCTGCTCTGGAGAACGATAATTTATCTTAATGATTTTCCGGTGAATGATATTCAGGAACTTTTCTCGAATTTTCCATCGAGTTAAGGGCTCTACGGGCAAGGGCTTGGAGCCTTTAAGGTTGCCGGAGGGTTAATCGTGAGTCATAGTGTGAACTTTTCAAATATGTTGAAAAGATTTTTGACAACTTTTCACTGAAGTACATCTGTTAATACGGTGAAAATCATCATAATTGCAGCAGTTCAAATATTGTAACAATTATATTTTAAAATTGTCGCCTTAATTAAAGCATTGTTATGACTTGGGTTTTCGGTGCGGAATTCAAAATTTAAGCGAAAACTATATAAAATACGTGATTTTTTACTCGGTCTAATACCTTTATAATTAATTACCTTTGATTTTACTGCGGAAATTGGTCTGGGAAAAGGAGTAAGACGCTGCATGTCCTCATTATTATTTAACATATATTTGGAAGAAATTATCGAAGGGTGTTATGGCGGTATAAGAGGGGTGTGTTTGGGAGGGAAAATAGTAGAGCGTATAAGATTTGCTGATTATATGGCAGTATTAGCGGAAACCATTGAAGAAATAATTGCAATGCTATAAGATCCTTAACACCAAATGTATAGAAAATGAAATGAAGATGAACAAGAAGAAGATCAAGTGTATGGTCATCGGAGAAAACGGAGAGAAAATTAAAATCAAACTAGGAGGGAAATGCATAGAGCAAGTGAAGAGCTTCAAATATCTGGAGAGTATTATAATAGAAGGCATGTCTTGTACAGCTGAGATAAAAATACGGATAGCATTAGCAAAAGAAGGATTCGAAAGGAAAAGGAAGCTACTCTGTGGGCATTTGAACAAAGAATTAAGGAAGAAACTAGTGAAATGCTACATATGGAGTGTGGCACAATATGCGGCGGAAACTTGGGCAATTAAGAGGGTGGATGAAAAACGACTGGAAGCCCTGGAAATGTGGATATGGAGGAAGAGGGAAAAAGTGAGTTTGAAGGATAAAGTGAGAAACGAGGAGGTACTGAGGAGAGTGGGTGAGGAAAGTACTCTGATGGAAACGATTAGAAGGAGAAAGAGGAATTGGATTGGACATTCTCTGCGAAGACATTGTCTGCTGACGACGGGTATAGAAGGAAAGGTGGAAGGAAAGCGGGGAAGGGGAAGGAAAAGTTAGTGAATGCTAGGTTACATTAAAATAGGTGGAAAGTACGCGGACACAAAACGGCTGAGAGAAGAGTGGAGTGGAGGAAGAGCCCATGAGGAAACCTGCCATCTGGAGCAGAAAAACGAATGATGATGATGAACACCTTTATATTTGTTAGCAACCATTATGATAACATGAAACATTTTATTTTGCGTTTAGAAGAAAATCTGTAGATACGTAATTTAATTATTTCGAAATATATGTCATATGCCATAAGGCTACGTGTTAAGATACCGTTGAATTGCCAGGAAAGTAAATTGGTAACGTAATTTTTCACTATTAAGGATACGTATGCAAAGTTACTCGCAAATCTGTACATAAACAAAAATCGCCACAACCACCTTAACTCGGTGGGAAACCCGAGAAAAGTTCCTGCAACGATAATTGATCAATTTTTAATTTCGGACCGGTGTAATAACATACAAGTAAAGTTTTATTACGATATAAATAAGATTGGCTTCTTAGTTTTCATAAATTATCCTACCGATGGTTTATGATCACTGGTGACCATGATTTACCATCTCCGATCATCATTGAACCACGATCCTTTATTTCCATTTTTGGGAGGAAATCCATTAACCTAATTATTCTAAGTATTTAGTTTATTCATTGCTTTATATAAATTATTCACTAAATATAGCGTTAGTTTATATGTACTTTTACTATAAAAACACATGCCGATGACACTCACTATTTTTTCTTTCTTTCCAATTACACGTCATACTACAATTGGGTTTCTCGCATTGAAAAAAGGGGATACCTGTTCGTTTAGGGGGTTCTAGTTCATCATTTTCAGTGTTTTGATATTTAAAATGGTATCTGAAGTAATGAAATATGCTTTTTGAAATGGATCAGGACATAGGTGAGGTCTCTGAGCTTTTCTAAAAACATGTGTGTAGTAAGTAATTGTGGGGGCGTAGTTGGAAATTTTACTCAGGGATGACCCATTATTTCTAAACTATTGCTTGTCTTACGGTGCATTTTAAGTAGCGCCAACAAGCATGAGCCTAATAATATCTCTGGCTTAGAATTTCACCTAATAGTATCGTTGAATCTTCACTACTCGGGCGTCCTCCCCCGCCTGTCTTGCATGGTGACAGCGATCTCGCTGGAACTCCGTCCGGCGACTTCAGAGAAGAGATTCAACGACAAAAAACTCCGCGGAAGCAATATCATCTGAGTCTATTTTTGAGCCAGATTGTCGCTTATTTATGCTAAAATATGGTAACTTAATCCATAGTTTATTATTTTTTATCATCCTATGACCACAATTTTATGTAAGCGGTAGGAAAAATCACCATTGCTAAAAGGTTGTCTGTTGTTGTAGGATACAGAATTGAGTACAGAATTTATTATTTTATTTTTATTTTCTAGTAGTTCCAAAATTTTCGTAAATTTAGGTTTCAAAAATCTATTTTGAAAAGCTTTGGAAAAAAATCTCTCCAACAGCAGAGTAGTTTAAAACTTGCAAACAACATCTGAAGGTGCAGAATACAAGACGAGGACATCCACAGAAACACGTAAAATACCAGACGCCTTTTACACACCTTGCTAGACAATGGTTCAATGTGGACAATGGCTAGACAATGTTCTGTATGCGATGCGGAAGATCAAGAAATAGTTACCGAGGGCTAAGAAAGATGAAAGGTGGACTTTAGCATAGAAGAGTTAGCAATGAACTAGAAATACTGGAGTGTTTCTTTCAAACTACTGCTTGATTTAGACGCTAATGTTGCGTTACTGAAATATTTATTTCTGATTCCGTGGTGAAATATGGTTAGTGTGCAAATGAAATATGGTTAGCATGTATAAATTACGATATATATTTACAGAGAATTACGAAGCATGTGAGTTTGTTCTTTTTTTGTGAATTGTGTTTCATAATTGTTTCTGCGCCGTAAATGTTATCTGCCCTTGAGTCATATCAATCGGTTCGGCAACTCGTGGATTCGGAACTTAGTGGCTAATTAAGTGGCTCCTCTCGGCGTGGGTACAAGTTCTTATTCCGGGAGTGGTGCAGTGTGACGGGGCCGATGTGCCTGTGCTACGGTTGTCGTGAAGGCCCAACACGAAGCGTGGAAACCGAAAAATGAGGCAATAATCTGACCTTTTATGTAAGAGGTAAGGAGTAGCGTCGAAAACCCTATCCGTTTTAAAATTTCCTGACCAGAAACGACAATAGCAAACCTCGGACTAAGATGGAAATCACGGACACAGCTTTTAACACCCATGCTTCGCCCTATAAATTGAAATTCGGTGCATGGAATGTAATGCGGGCAAAAAAAGGTAACATGTATCTGGTTATTGATGGCTTCAATTGCTACCAGTTAGATATAGTCGGTCTACTAGACAGGATGGCCATTATTGGCAAATATAACTCCGAAATTTATACCTTACTCTATATTGCCTGTGATAATCACTACGCAAGATTACGTATTGCCATAAAAACGAATTACCGTAATCTACGATAACTTATGACTGAGTAAATGATATGCCGTGCCATGTCAAACTGAGAGGGAAATTTCAGAGTATCTAAGAGATCTGCTTTCTATGCACCCACAAAAATGTTGATGATTACTTAAGAGACACTTTCTACGACAATATACGCCTATTAACGACACCCTTGCCGAAAAATAACTTAATAAATTATACTAGTAGGTGTGAACGAAAAAGCTGCATTGAACCTTGCTGAAAATTATACTTAGGAGGATACAGCTCAGCTGTAATTGTTAATGAATTTGGTTCGTGACTGATTAGCCTTGCAAGATCAAAATATCTCCACCTAATGTCTATTTTTATCACACGAAAACTTCCATAATATATCTTGATCTCCTGCAGCGGAAGAGTAAAAATCATCTTGACCATGTACTAATCGAAGAAGTACAATAATGTTTCAACATGGACGTACGAAGCATGAGAGATGTAGAATATGGAATAGTCCACTGCCCAGTTCAAATAAAATTAAAATAGAAAAAAGGGAAAGAGAGAAAAGCTAAGATACAAATTGAACTTGTCGACAGATTTCAAACTCTAAATGAAAAATAAACGAACATTACCATTGAAGGCTGATGGAATACATTAAGAGACTCTGCTAGATTAGTAACATAAGAGATCCTTGGTTTCCAAAAAAACTCATTGTTTGAAACTATGGTTTAACGAGGGATTCCCGAGACTGGAGTAGGAAGGAGAAAAAACAAAAGAAGCTTTACTAACAGATGATACTCTGGATAATCCAGAAAAAAACTCAAGAATAAACAAAGGCAATAGAAAATTAAAATCATCAAATAGGAACTTTTTCAAAGATCTGCTCATGAAAGCTGAAGAAGGCAGAATTATAAGGAATTCCTCCGCTCTATTAAATTTTAGACATGGATTTAAAGCAAAAACATTTGGAAAGTATGATTACACCAGAGATATCAATGTCAAGAAAGCATACAATAAAGTAGAATTTTTTTTGGAATACCTATATGCTGCTTACGGAAAAGAAAATATACACTATTTGTAGTGATAAACGTGAAATCGTCCATGTTTAGGATTCTTCTGTAGAAAATGTTTATGGAATATGGTAGAATTGGTAAAAAAAAGTCTGAAATATTAACATTTTCTCATAATTTAACTCACATTGGCGACGAAAATGGGATCCCATATTATGTAAATACTTCCATATAATTTTATGCTATAACTCTATGTACTTTATTTGCTTTAGTATATGAAGCCTGAATTTAATTTAATTACATATTCCTGAAGAGGTGTACGTTTTTTATATAATTGATGAGGTTCCCAAACAGAGATTTTCTTGCTCTTTTTTAATTTTTTTCTGCCGTATTTAAATTTGCTTGATAAAAAGAGGAACTGAAATACCTGGTAATCTTTCTTAAATCAGCCACGAGGAAGCAATTATATGTCTCACCGACTGTAAGACTTTTCTGTTCGCAAATACCTGAAATAGTGAGACTCCTGGTGCATCTACGCGGGCGTAGGTGTTCCATTTAGCTGGCTGGAAGGCACTCTACGCGTTGAAATTGAATTTCTCCTCCCAATTTGCATGTTCTCATTTCCATACGATCAAAATTAACCCTCCCGCTCACCCTTTTTTATAAATTATATTTTATCGCACAGGGATGATAGAGATAGAGAGAAAAAATTTCCGTGCTTTATTTCATGGATAGAAAATAAAAAGAAGCTCACGACGGCGCGGCGGGGAGACGAATTAAAAGAGAGCAAACGAAATAATACAAAAAAAATAAACAAATGAAAAGCGACCAGCGGGGATGGAAACTGAGCGCGGAGCGCGACTTTTTGTGTCCCTACATCGTCGGTCGGAAACGCGCGGACTGCACTCGCGCCCGTGACGTCACCCGTTGCTAGGCAGCCACGCCGGGATCCCAAACAATCCGTTGCAAAGCGAGATAGGCTGGGCCAAGGGTCTGACGGCATTGCGATATCTCGTATGGATTACTACAAGCGCCAATTGTTTCAGACGTAAATGGGAAAATACGTATGCGTGAAAAAGATAAAGAGTGTATGCTTTTGCCATAAATATTTTTTTTTGTGAAAAAATGGAGTAATTATTCCTTTTGTTGTAAGACGTTTATCCGTGTCCAAGTAAAATACACCTGGGACCACACGAGACATCGCCATCGACACCGTAAGTAAAAAAAGAAGATGGCCGAGAAAGTACACAACGAAAACGCCAAGAGATGGACTGGACGTCATTATTGCGCTGCAATCTGGTTCCAGAATTTTTCAGGATGCAGAATTGATTATACAATTACCTTTTCAAGTTTTCCCTGAGAAATAAATAGGTGATTTCCCACTTAAATCTTCAAGATATTCAATTTAAGAGTAAACCTGTCGCGCTGTTGCGCTGATAGTTAGCACCTGACCGCTTGAATGCTCTGGGTGAAATGCATAACCATTGGAGTAATGTGAGTGTCAGACCCTTGTGCTGGGCGAGATAGGAGAGTCGGTGGGTGAGGGAGGGAGATGGCGCTGATGAGACCTGTAGTGCATCTAACGCGGTTATTGATGGCGTCCCTTGCAGCGGGGTGGTTCTGTGTATGTAATTGAAACGCTCGCGAAAAGGGACGAAAACCGAATTTTCTCCTCCCATGCCGAGAATGAATGAGCCCCGCTGCCTAAGCGTCGTTAAGCGCTCCGTGCCCGCCATTATAATCGGGAATGAGGAAAAAGTAATTTTGACGCTCCATGGCTGTCGGGTGCGGTCGAATCAATTCATTTTCTGCATTTTTGGGCAGTACGCCCACAGGTCAAAAGGTTATTTTGCCTTCTCTTGTCGGTCAGAAAATGGCGGGTTTCCATTCAGGTACTACACATTTTCTGAGGTGGATGTGCTGATGCAGTTGAAAATATTTTGCAATATTCCACTTATAACATTAAACTCGCTTCTAGTCTTGAAGCTTAGCCGATTTCGGCCTACATGATTAAATCGGCCAATTCGATATCAAGATTAACAATACAAATACTAAATACAAGTAAATACGAACTAACTAAAAATAAAAAAGAGGATATTAAAAAGAGGGGTTGGCTCTTTACTGACTTTCCCTGTCGCTCCTCTTGACCTAATCTTTTTAAATTTACTCTCAGTAGTAGGTTATACAATTATTGAGATAGCGCTAAAAATTCAAAAACATTAAAAATAGTACTTTATTATTCCATTTTACAATGACCTGATGTACCTTTAGGGATCAAAAATCGAGTATAGCACTCACGATTTAAGCTCATTGTGGTCCTCGGGCAAATATTATAACACTGAATAATATAATCCGCCCTTTTTCAGCAAAAAATGTTCCTCTTTTATTGTTTGGTTTTTGTATTGTTGTATATATTTGTGTATTTAGATCCAAATCAAGCCCAAAATGGGCGTTTAAATCAAAGATATAGTTAATACACGTTAAAAATCCTACAACTCAGAAATACTGCATGATATTTCATTCTTAGTGAAGCCGTTAGGTAAAATTAAGCGAGTCGGAAAAAAATTAACAAAATCGGTAATCAGATGTGGAAGAACAGTGGAGGGAATGTAAAACCAGATTTTGAAGGCAAAAAAGAATGGGAAGTAATTCTTCTTCCCAGGTTCAATATCAATGGATCATTCACGATTACCGATAGGCGCCCATTAAAGGTTTAGTATCGTAACATTTCTAATAATTGTAATGCATCTTTGTGATTATCAGAAGTATTATTATTTCTTAAAGCCTGCAATACGTTTTCCCTACTCCTATCGCCATAATTTGTACCCCTCATCATCATTACAGTAATCTACCGGTTAGAGGTAGGTGTGATGAAAGTCAGAGAATATCCAACGAACTCTTACACGTGCTGTGCCCTTTCTACCTCTTGTATTTCTTTCTTCATCTCAGCATAAGTCCTACCTTTCTTCATCCCATCCATAAAACCGATTCTCTTCCTTCCCCTTCCCCGCTTACCCAACACCCTTCCCTCTATCACGACCTTCAGCAAACCATCGTCCCTCATTACCCCTTCCAGCCACCTACCCTGCCTTCCCCTAATCTCATCTATAAGTTTCCTCTCCTCGCCCACCATGTCAAGCACTTCCTCATTTGTCTTACTTTCCGTCCAACGCACCTTCTCCATCCTCCTCCACACCCACATCTCAAAAGCCTTCAGCCTATTTTCGTCTTCCTTTCTCAAGGTCCACGTTTCCGCCCCATACAACGCCACACTCCATATCAAGCTCTTCACTAGCCTCTTTTTTACATCCTTACTTAAGGTCCCCATCATCAGCTCCCTTCTATTATTGAACGCTTCCTTCGCTAGCGCTATTCTCCTCCTAATGTCTTTGCTACTATGTCCTCTTTCTTCTAGCGTACTACCCAAGTAATTAAATTGTTCAACTTGCTCCAGTTTGTGACTTCCTACTCTTATCACCAGCTTCGCTTTCTTTGTCCTACAGAATCTCATTACTTTTGTTTTCCTATTATTTATCTTCATTCCGTATTTCTCACACTGCTTTTCCAGTGCATCTACTAAAGTTTGCAGTCCTTTCGATGACCGACTCACCAACGCCTGGTCGTCTGCGAATCTAACCGACTTTATCCACTGGCCTCCTACTTTAATTCCCACGTCTAGCTCATCCCATGCCTCTCTAACCATTTCCTCAGCATATATGTTAAAAAGTAAAGGCGACAACGGGCAATCTTGCCGCACCCCGCGACCTATAACTGCCCACCTTGATTCACCGTCTGCTACCCTTACATGAGCCCTCTGCCCCATATATAAGTTTCGGATGAGTCTCCTATCACGCCAATCTATTCCTATTTTCCCCAGTATCTGCATTAGTTTCTCACAGTTTACTCTGTCAAACGCCTTTTCGAAATCTACAAAACAAGCGAAAACATCCTGATTATGCTCTATGTTTCTATCTATAAGTGTCCTCATTACCGCAATCGCATCTCTGGTTCCCCTCCCCTTCCTAAACCCAAATTGGTCATCGCCTAAATAGCACTTTGCTCTGCTCTCCAACCTTCTATTTAGTATTCTAAGCAACACTTTTGCTGCGTGCGAAATTAAACTGATTGTTCTATACTCGCATTCTGACGCTTTCTTCTTCTTCGGGATAGGTATTAATACTGTTTTCACGAAATCCTCTGGCCATACTCCTTCCTCGTAGATCCTGCGAATAAGTTCGAAAAACGATTTTCTCCACCTACTACCTAGATTCTTCAGTAGCTCCGAAGGTAGGTTATCGGTTCCCACGGCTTTTCTACCCTTCATCTCTCTTAATGCCCTCTCTATTTCACTCTCAAGTAACTCTGGTCCGAGGCTATCCTTATCTATTGTTCCTTCATCCTCTAGATCTAGGCTAAGGGGTCTATTCTCGCTGTCATATAGCTCCTCTACGTGTTCTCCCCACCTTTCTTGGATATCTTCCTGTTCGATTAATATCTTTCCTGTTTTGTCCTTAACTTTTGGTATCGCTTGACCTCTCTTACCACCCGATAACATTTTCACCTTGGCGTACAAAGCGCCCACTTCCCCCTCTTCCTGCATCTTTTCCATTTGCTCTCATTGTCCCTTCCACCAGTTTTCTTTTGCCCGATTGGTCACTCGCCTGAGTTTATTATTCAATTCCTTGTACTTCCTCTTCCCTACGTCGGTGTTCACGTTTTTCCACATCCTTCTCTCCTCCATTTTCTTTATCATTTCTTCTGTAACCCACTGCTTCTTAACCCTCTTCTTTTCCACCGTTCCTATTGTTTTCTCTGCCGCTCCTGCGATGCCTGTTTTTATAACCTCCCATCTCTTCTCTATGCTTCCCATCCGCTTCTCTTCACCTATGTTCTTTTCTAATAGCTCTTGGTATTCCCTCCTTTTCAACCCTTTCAATGCTTCAAGGTTCCACCTCTTTATCTTCCTACCTTTACAAAGCCTTTTGAATCTAACTTCACACTTCATCATCACCAAGTTATGATCCGAGTCCGCATCCGCCCCTGGATAGCTACGAGAGTTTTTTACACTGTTCCTAAATCTCTGCCTCACCATTATATAATCAATTTGGTATCTCCCAGTATCACCCGGCATTTTCCATGTGTACCTACGCCTGGGGTGATGTTTAAACCAAGTGTTTGTCACTACTAATTTATTTCTTCTACAAAATTCAACTGCTTTTTCCCCGCGATCATTTCTTCTTCCTAGCCCAAACCCTCCTACTTCTAATCCGTCCCTCCCTTCTCCCACCACTGCATTCCAGTCACCCATCACTATCAGGTTTTTCTTCCCCGGCACTTCTCTAATTATTTCTTCTACTTGCTCGTACACCTCTTCCACCTCTTCCTCCCTATGGTTGCTCGTAGGCATGTATACCTGGACCAGTACGAAATTCGTCGGCCGTGCTTTTATTTCTACCACTAGTATCCTGTCGTTCACCTGTTCAATGTTTACCACCCTCATTCCCAACTTTGTGTTCAGTACCATGCCTACCCCCTGAGGTTGAGGTGAGGTGAGGATGAGGTTGACTCTCATCTCCCCCACTATAGATCACCCTATAGTTATCACTCCAATAGTCCCCGCTATCCTTCCATCTAACCTCGCACAATCCCAAAGCATCTATTTTTCCTTTTTCCATTTCCTGCTTAATATTTTCAAGCTTCCCGGCCCTCATCATGGTCCTTACGTTCCAAGTTCCTATTTTTACCACTGTTTTCCTCCTCCTCTTCCTCTTTTTCTTCTTTTTCTCCCTCCTTTCCCTTGTATCTTCTGATGTTGATTCTGATTCTGTGCAAGGATTTCGTGTGATGACAACCGCGGAGGCATTGCCTCCCCCGCTGCCGGGCACGACACCCGCCCTAGTGGGCGGCGTCCCGTAGTTGCCAGGAATCAGATTTCTTTGAATGACTTTCATGTTCTGGGAAGTGATAGTTGAGAGGTATCCCACGCGACTCAACGGTATTTTTAACGTGACACCATCACGGAACTACCTTTCGTCTGGCTCCTACCCTTCGACCTATCTGGTATGGGTGGCTCTACCTGGAGCAATGTACTTGCTCCTGCCAGTCCAGCTCTAGGGGTCATTGGAACGCACAAGCCCTTCCACCACGTCAAGGTCGTAGTTCAAGGAAGAGTTTGTACTCCTAACAAATTGAAAAATTTTCTCTTTTTTTCCTTCGTTTTTTCCGTGCACCCATAAGCCAGCATCATTGCTTAGTCAGCTCAAACCTCCTAATGCCACCCTGCTCTTCTTTTTACTTTTTTCAAATATTTTTAACTTCTGGTTTCTTTTCCCAAGTATGTGACCCGCATTGTTTTCTTAAACTCTTCATATATATGCCTTTCTTTCCCATTCACACATATTCAATATCTGTCTCTCCATCCATCTAATCTCTTATTTTTTCGCCAGCATCCAACTTTGCTCCATCTTGATTTGCTTCATCTCGATAGCCATTAATATTTTTGCAGAACTTCGTAAAGAATCAATGACTTATTAATTATATTTAGTTATCTGCATTGAAACCCACTTAACTAAACTTAAAATAATGAAAGTAGTTCATTATGCGATAATTAAGGTCATTTAAGTCATACTTGCCTCAGTGTAACCCTAGAAAATTTCAAATACTTGTTGTTTACTGGCAACCCACCGAATTACCCGACGCGCAGCTTTGCACGGAGGGTTGTCAGTCCCCTAATACAAGAAAAGCTGGACGATGTATGCACACATTCCCTTTCCCTCTATATATAGCATCCTTTTAGCCACTAACCCTCTTCGCTACACTTATTCAGTGACGGGAAAGTTACGGCGGCCTTGGTGACTTATCTCTGGTCATTAAATCTAGAGTTTTTTGCTTTTTTCTCAGTTCTTCGCAAGTTTTAGAGGTAAATTTTACACTATGAACATGGTATGTTGCTGATTTTAACCCAAAATAAAATTTATAAATCAGAAAATCAGTCTTTTGATATGCATAGAAAATAAAATAAAGACTAATGTTATATAAACATACAGTTCAGGGGTAGTTGCTATAAGGGATTGTTAATGTCGTGGAAGTGGGAATCACTAATTTTAAAATGGGTAGTTTAAAAAATCAGTCACTCTGTAGCGATTAGTTCTAAGCATCGAATCGTTGCTTTTAGAGATGGAGGGAGGGGCGTAGGTATGGGTATCAAGGGGATCAATCCTCTTTGGCCAGTGTGTTTTTTGGTTGCTTATCAACGGTGACCGTGACTAATTGTTTACCGGCTATTTTTTGTAGGAATTATTCTCATTGGCTCTACATATATGAGCAAGGGAAGTACCTGAATCCCAATAGCGTTCGCCGTATTTTAGGATGAACGTGGCTACACCCAAGGCTAACAACAGTTTGATACAAATTTTTAATCTCTTCTTTAACTTATTGAGTTTTGGTCAAATAACAAATCTTTTTTTCTTTGTCTACCAACGTTTCGGCAAATTTATTGCCATCCTCAGGGCTAATAAAACCATAAAACAAAATTAACAACATAAACAGGTATAAACAGGAAAATAACAATTGTTAACAAATTTAGTGATAACTACACTGTACATTTTATTATATCGGGTACACTAATTTGACAAATATCAACAAACCTGTGAATTTTAATTACACTAACATGTCAACCATTCCAATTTAGCTAACAGTAAATAAACAGATAGATGGGTAAATATAAACAGTCTCTTGGCAGCAAGAGAACACACCAAATTACACCGAACATTAATTTAGAAAAAATATTGAAAATTGCTTTATATGAATACAAAGATAATAATAAAATCAATTTAAAAAACAAACATTTATCACATTTTTTATATGTGAAACACTATTAAAAAGCATGTATTAAATTATAAATAATACCTTTAGATTTATTGTATATAACACTTATGTAAATTTTGCCTAATTTATCTATATTTTGCCTAATTTATCTATATCCGTTCTCAAATCGTATGCATTTGGGTGTTTCATGATATGCACCATTTCTTTAAAAAGTCTTTTGTGTAAATTTGATTCATAATCTTTAATTTTGGTTTTATTGAAATCGAAACTATGGCTATTCGTTATGGCATGATCAGCTAGGGCACACGTCTGTTTTGATAATTTTATGGAGGAGTTGTGTTGCTTCAGTCTATCTTTTAAATATTGTGACGTCTGTCCAATATAAATCTTGTCACAACCTTCACAGGGAATGGAATAAACAATATTGCTTTTTAAATTTGTTGGAATTTTTGATTTAAGATGGGATAAAAAAAACTTATATAGAGTTTTTTATTTTTGAAAGCAATTTTAAAGTTAGTGTTTTTGAACGTTTTTGCAATTTGTTCTGATAGACCTTTTATATAAACTATACTTCTATATTTGTCCACGGGTGCAGAAGGTGATGGATGTGTAGAGAAGGAATTATTTGAGATAGTGCTTGCATAAATTTGCCGAAACGTTGGCAGTGAAAGAAAAAAAGAATTTTTATTTGACCAAAACTCAATAAGTTAAAGAAGAGGTTATTTATACGTGGTCAATATATACATTAATAATCAAATTTTTAATTACACTTTGAAATATTTAATATCAATTCATGAAATATCACAGATCCCTCCATGAAAAATTCGTATCTATCGTATGCTGTATTAGATTTTATCTCCGTAATGTCTACTCATTTAGAACCGTCTTAAGGAGTCGCGAGTTTGGTGGCCAGATAAGAGTTATATAACATTTTGCGACTAGACAAAGGGGAACATTGAGTGCTATCTCAGCGACATCCCCTGAAAGCTGGCTCCGTGTATTTTTGTACTCCGGTTACCGCGGGGTCCCGGAGATGGTTCAATAATGTATTCATTAAATTAGTGAATTACCGGGTGGAGAAGCTGTGTGCGTAGCCATCCATACAATTCCCTAATGCTTACTGGTTTTTAGAATGCATCACACAAATAATATTTTTATTTGATCTTCACTTGTTCTTCACCTCACCATCCGTTGCCTGGAGTTGTATTAATTAAACGTTTTGCTTCCAGTTTTACTTCCAACTTTTTTACTTACCCCTTCCACAGGTGAATTCTCTGAATAATTTCATTGCTCGTTAACATTAAGCGTCTGAAGTATTTATAGGCAATCTACAAAACCGTTTAAAAAAGGAGTAAACCTTTTTTCTTCTATGTTTCATCTACAAGTATAGATTTCTAGCCATTTAATCTGGGGCACCTTCGTGTCCTTGGTCTTTGCATGTGGGCTTGTTCAATTTTTCTGCAATTATCATTCTTTATGAGACCAAACCAGGCTTTGTTTTGCTCAAATTAGCTTTGTAAAGTTCCGTTGCCCCAAACTTATAATCAAGCAATTCTCGGCATTGGAACTTTCTTAGATAATTATTTCTGCACGGGATAGGTATGAAAAATATATTGAGAAATGTTTTCATGCAGACTGCAAAGACCGAAGAGAGAAAAATGAAAATTTTATTTCTGTTTTTGTGTTGCATGAAGATGATTTATTGTATTTGAATCGTATTTCATCTTTTAAAATGTAAATACATACTTATTTTTTTTCAAGTGGTGTAAGTTTCATCGTTGTTCCTACCAGAGATGGATACTTTGCGACCAACCGATTAAAAACTTACTGTTCACTTTAGGGAATTACGTGGACTATACACTGCTCCTGACTGTAAATCGTTCAGTTTGAACTAAAAATGCACTATAAGTCGCCTTCTCAATCAATTTGAAATATTTTTTCGTTTTAGCTCGCCGGCAGTGTAGGTGGTGGTGGCAAAGATTGCACTTACTTTCCAGACTGGCGTCTTTACTTCTACACTACCTTTAGTTCGTTCATTGAATATTTCGAGGACCATGAAACCTTTTAGTTAGCCTACCGGCTGTACCACTTTTAGTTCGTTCAGTGAATAGTTCAATAAATAGTTCGCCGACAGGTGTCTCCACTTTTAGGTCGTTCAATGAATAGTTCGCGGAGATCATCTAGTTCGCCGTCAAGCGGCTCCCTTTTTCGGTCGTTCCGTTCAACGCCCGTTTTTCTGACATTTCTGAATAAATGAATGGTTAACATAACGTTGTTAGTTGTTACTGGATATCGAGGAAATGAGTCAATAAGATTTTTTTCAAGAAGTTTTTCTACCCACCTAACCAAGCAATGAAGCAATAGGATACGGAAAATATGCTATCCATGAAGATGAGAAACTCAATTAAGGGCGGAATTCTAATGACTGGGAAGTAAGAAAAAACTATAGGTGCAACAAATATAAGCCATGAATGCAGCAACTTGTCAATTGGATTGGAGGATCCGAAAAGCATTGGGGGAGTGGAAAGGCCGGGGGGATTATTTTATCATATCTGAAAAGCCAATTCTATAAACCGCAATAACCCGTGATAATTGCAAGAAACTTTTCCTGTAAGTCCTGCTTACTAATATCGGGCGATTATGAAATCAATGAGGTTGGTTGGTGCTATGTGGTAATTCGAAAAAATTAATGATTTTGGCAAAGAATAAAGAAACCATTTACATCCATAAAAAATTTTGAAATATTTTTCCGATAATAGCAATGAAAAATCAGATAGTCATACATGTACAAAACTTTAGAATTAAATAAATGACGAAAGCGGGGAGATTAAGAAAAATATCGTTTTAAGTATATAATTAATATCATTCCGGATATGTTAGAAATAATGTGGTAACAAGTAAAAAAAGACAAGGCAGCAGACGTAAGCATTATTAGCTGAAATTTGATGTTTAGGTGAGGCCTCTGATGATATTTCTCTTTATGGGATGGTATCATAAACATCCAAACTTGATATAAATATGCATTCTCTTCTTTGGGACGACTTATTACTTCATGACATAGCGAGTATAGTTTGCATAAAGTATTTGGCATGAGGAAAGGCAAAAATAACATCTATCTTGAAAAGGTTTAGTAATTTAAAAACATATCGCGATACACTTTACCCTTGGACAGGGATTGAGTGTCTTAAAAAGGTAAATTAAACGAAATTCAGTAATTTTAGTCTTATGTCTTTATAAAAGTGACGGCTGATACCAAGTGTAATCCTACTAGTTTGTATTAAATATTTACGGCATGTTTTTACCCTAGATTGCAGGCAACCAGCGCAACAGTGAGCGGTTCAAATGAATAGTTTTCGTAGGTGGCCTATAATTCAGTGAACTATGATCTTAAGTGAACTATAACGCTCCACACTAATATCTACGGAAACTGCATGAGGTATCTGTGTTACGGGTGTGGGCGGGTGGAAAACTTCCGTCGCGCAAAAAGAGTTGCGAGAATCATCTCAATGGGGATACAAGTCATTTAATTAATGGCTCACAGACCTTAAAATTTGTCTTAAATCCTTGAATATTACTGTACGAAAACATCTGATACTCAAAGCTTTGGGTTAGTGCTGTGAATTATCACACCCAATAGTGACGTTTCAAATTGCACTTAAACTTAGCAATTCCTATCTTCTTCCTGATTTTGCGCCATATTTTATACCTTCCTAAGCCCATTTAACCACAATAATAAAAATATTAGCTTACTTGGCATAATGGCCATTGATTTGAGATAGTATTTGTGTAATTGAATTAAAAATGGTACATGGTTGGTCGACCATGGTTGTGTGTCCTCGTCCATTGTTAAATGTTAATACCACGATGTATAGGCCAATGAGAGCTATTTTCGGTGGTAAATAAATAAAATTACTATCTCCTACTTATTAACATTTAGTGTGTTTGTTGGCTTGGATGAAATCTGGGTAAATGTAAATATTTTGACTATCGCTTCCACCAAACGTTGATAAAAACTGCGCCGCTTTTCCTTCCATTTGGTGCATTCAGATAAACTATTAAAATACGCTGGTAACACCGTAGTGGAAGGTTACCTTTCTTTTTCTGTTAGGTCTTATCTTTTTAATCAAGTGACTTACGTATTTGTCTATTAATTGGCCAGTTTAAAAATTCGCACCATGCATGGTTTCATGTACTATTTTTCATTCATGCTTGAAATTTGATATGCATGATTTTCCTGATTATCTATCTTAGAAATAAATGGCCCAATGTAAACAAAAAATGTCATCAGAATATTATAGACTTCTTAAATCTTTATATATATAAAAGTCAATGTATGTATGTATGTTCCACATCTCCTCCTAAACCACAGGACCGATTTTGATGAAATTTGGAACACGAGTTTGTCACTGATAGACAACAAACACTGTAGGGTTTAATTAACCAAATCCCTATTTTTTCAGGGTTAAGGGTGTGATCCTTACTAATATGTGTAAAAATGTAATGGTCCCTTTCTGTCTGTTGCTCCATCACGCAAAAACTACTGGACCGATTGAGCTAAAATTTGGCATGCAGATTGAAGACATATCTGGTTGTAACATATACTATATCAAAAAGCCCTCAGGGCCCCCAAAGGCCCGCTGAAGGTCCCCCCTGGTGGTCAATGGCAAGCATTGGGTTCGGTGCAGTGGTTTAATGTTTTACTTTTTAAAAGTACATTCACTCAAGATATAGGACTGGAATTTTTTTTATCGGATAGCTGAATAAATGAAGTTTCTAATTTTATCAATCGATATCCTTCTACGCTCCGTATTTGTCTGAACTTCATGTTTTCAACTGAAAAATCTCACCTTTTTCTCTGAAATCAACAATAACATATTACCTTGACAACCAGAGATTTGATTTTCAGAGAATATTCACGTCTCTAGCATTTAAATATCACGTCTTCTTACATGTCTATGATTGCATGTAGAAAGAAAATCTGTATCAGAAGGGCCCAGAGTCCCAAGGGCCCCATGATAGATTGCTTCAGGGGGTAATCGATAAATTCAATGCATATTTACAACAAGTATACTCTTCAATGCCTATTATCAAAGCAGCTTTCATAGGGGCACTGCATATATATGAGAGAACACTTACGTAGTAAACGAGACACAAAGGAATAAAATAGATTACACACGCAACTAAATGCTCAAGAATATTAACGTGCAGCAAATAGTAAGGTTAATAATGCCTCTGTTGCTACAACAAACACGGCGTTGTTTATTATCGTTTTGTACTCAAATGAATTACACGTGGTAGAACTGTCTGCATCTGCCTCTCATTACGATTGTGAACTGTTTGTTGGACCAATTCCCGCATCATAAACGTTACGAGTCATTTATATATGTTTTTAAGTGTTCAAGTTCAGCTAACTAAGGTATATTCACTAAATCATCGAGTTGCCTACTCCAGACTCTCACTTTCCGCTGTGTTTCCCCTCTGTGGACTTGAAAATATATCCATCAACATGCCTAATAGAAGAATAAGTTACCTATCTAAAAATCTTCTAAAGAAAATTGAATGTCATATTTGCGAGAAAATGAGCCTTTGAAAGAAAAACGACTAAAGTTAGACTTGGATGGTCAAATAAATACCCACCAGCGGTCTCATCTCCTCGTGGTGTTTCTCGGGTTACGCTAAGAACCGCACAACTTTCATCCTTACCTAACCTACGGACGGGTAACCAGCCATAAATCTGGTTCAAATATACATGCATCTGTTTCGAAACTTCAATCTGTTTTAAGATGGCGGAAATTATACTGACGTCACTACATGCTTCTTACCCGAATGAAGAACGGAAATTCTGCGTAATGAACGTCATCCGTGCATGAAAATCGGCAAGTGCACTAAGAATCACCATAGATTTTTTATTTAGTAACCGAAACCAATGATTATGGCTACCCTTTATGCCGAAGGTGCAATCCGAGTGATGGAGGATTCATAGGTCAAATAAACATGGCTGCTGCAAATGCTTCATAGTACGTTGTCAACCGCTGGATTATACTCTTCTCTCCAATCCTAATTAGAACACTCAACGCACATATCAACGTTGTATTTCGCAACTAAATCAAGTCATTGAATGCAAATATATTTATGTACACAAAGGAAGCGATCAAACTGCAAATCACTAAGAAGACGGCTCAAGAGAACCGGAGGGACGAGGTGACCAACTATCAACATTTGCTATTTAAGTAGTAATGAGTCTGCGTGGCCGATTTTTGGGTTTCCCGTGCATAAAAGTGGACCAACAGTCACTCATCTCTCCGTGCACCTGGAAAACGGTCAGCATGTCTACTGCAACGAACACAACAAACAAGATAGGTTACGAACTCCTCAAATGACCACGCTGACAGTTTTTCTTCAGGCTTTGTGGTTTTCTTATAAAATAAGTTCAACGTATTTCACACCCGTTGAATTTCAACGGGTATCTTCCGCTCGTATCTTATAAATGGCTAAATAATTTGGTATTAACACTTACAGGATTAAATTAGAGGAACTATATCTTAGCTTTTCATAAAATACCAGAATTCCAAAAGCATGGCAAAAAATAAAAAAGTGAATTTTTTTATTGGGATATTTTGATTATCTGGTTGGGTAGACAGATAATGGAGCTACAAAAAACATTAATTTCCTAGGTCGGTGAATTTACACCTGCCCTCACAATTCAGTGTTGTAGTGGAAGGTTATCAGGACATATGTACCTACCACTGACGTTTTCGCCGAAATAAAAGGCCAATTTTAAATTATCGTCACAACGCATTGATTGCAGTAAATCAAACTTTGTAAAAATAAATCTATTCTTGAATGTATGAACAATTTAAATTTAAAGAAATGAGTTTGAACAAACTTTTTTTCACATGTTTAACTTTTCGATACAAAAATGTAGTTGCTCAAAAATATTTTCACATGAATATGAAAAAGTAATAAAGTTGCGCATAGTTACGCAGAGATATTTAGACTCATAGTAGTTCAGCATATGCAGTATTGTATTTCAGATGAAACCTGCTGCCCCTAGCTGTCCATGCGAGTTACATAAACAAAAACGTTTGTCACTATAGTAGCCGCGCGCAGATGGCTGAAATCAAATCATCCTGGACAAAGTTCATATTTTCGTTATTTTATTTTAAACACCAACGCTTTTTTCCAATTCTCATTATTTTTAACTCCCAATTTCGAATCTTATGTTATTTATCGTGTAGACCAATCAGAGGCCTCTCAGAAAAAAATGGCGGAAATAGAAATATACCCTCCTTCCACGATTGATCAATAATTCCTTCTGCACCTGTAAGCAGTACATTTTAAATGCTAGAAATACTAGAATATGGCTATCAATGTTAATGCTAGTCCTCCGAGCAACTTTATCCGCGCAACATCGATACACTCACAATCGTCGTTGCATCGATGCATCGGTACAACATCTATTGTGTGTGGTAACATCAACAAGTGAACTCCAAGTTATGGTTAATCAATACCGATCACTTTTGTAAAATGCATATTTATTAAGCATTACAGTACAATATTGCGTGAGTAGCATTACTTTATTTCGTATGATTGCACTGCTAGAAATTTGTATCCCTTAATTAATATCTCCGCTGTGTTCACCTGAATCAGTTAGCATCTAAATTAATATGGGGCCACAATTATTTTAGTATGTTCGTTTCACTTTGTTCGGTTCTTCCGTCGTTCATATCAACGAATCCGAAGTAAGGATCAGCATGTGGAATATATCTTAAAATTAAGTTTTCCCGGAAATTACCCTAGTATGCTGCTCTCGGAACCTCCGCAAACCCTTGTGCGGGGACTCAAGTTCCGGCAATTGGCCAATTTAACTGTCGCTGGACTACCACCCTTGAAATGTATGCCCGATGAAATAGTACCTTGTGGGCAGTGTATGGCATGGGTTTAATATAATGTTATGGGAGGGCAAAAAATAAAATTTTAATCTTGGATATTTATAGCGGTTGGCTGGTTTTACTGACATTCGAGCTGCAGAAAAATGCATTCTGCCGTCAGGTAAGTTTGCATCAGTATAAGTTATCCAATCGTAAAGCATTTCAGAGTTTTAGACCCTTTTCATACAAATTCAGTTCCAGAGTATCGATCATTTCTATTCTTTATTTGTCGATAATATGCTTTATTCACCCCTTCAACTTCGTGAATGCAGCATTGATGTGTTTTTTTGTAATAGGTGTGTTGGAAGTGCATTTTCTAAGATTACGCTCGAACCCCTTATCAGGGCACCAAAAACTGATAGGTCTGATTTCTCACCATAGATCTATTTGTGGCGATTTCCTGGAATTTTAATTCATCTGATATGTCGGCTACTTTTATAGATTTAATAAAATCAATATTTTTGGAGAAAGTTCTCTAATTCGAGTCTCGTATTCCGTGCAGATCCTCACTGCCCCCCGTGTACTATTTTCTCTTGAAGATTTTTATGAAGAATATCCATTAAATGTGAAAATGTAAATGAAACTGCCGGAAAAACAATTGCAATATACTGAAAAAATTACGTTTCACGAAAAAGGCATTATTTATACGTTGCTCTCTAATTGTCTATATTCATAGAAGCACCTCTAAAACCCCTTTCAATTATTTCAATTCAGACCAGTATAAGAGTTTCCGAGTTTTGTGGACATGCTATTAATAATTATTAAATTCACAATTGAGGACTATTGATGTGTATATTTTTACCAACAAACCTTGGTAAAAAACGTTAGTGAAATATTTCTCTGAAAATGTTCGTGTTTCAGGTGATTTTGGATCCGGAATTAGAGCAAAAAAATGCTCAAACATTCCTTTCCTCGTAGGTTCTCACTGCCCGCTCAGAATTCAGATAATGTATTGCCTTGATGAAGCCAGCAGCAATCCCTTGCAGGTCATAAACTCAGACTGTATAATCTACTCTCACCGTTTGTCAAAGATTTGCTTTGTTACCCGCTCGTGGGAAAGTGGCCATTGTGGAATCTTTCTCAGGCGAGCCACCGAACAATGAACTCCCTTGAAGCAGTGCAGCAGCGTTCACAGTCTGCTCAAGTTTTCTTTTTTGGTCAATCAAGTGTCTTAGCAGACGAAGTGGTGAAGATATGAATCTCAACTTGTCTTCGGTCTCCATAATCGACATGTAGAATTGTTTCGATCAAGTTGAGCGTTTCAGGAGCACGTCAAGTTTCTTAACGAACGCATTCAATGATCAATAAAAAATCATTTGCGTTCCAAATAGTGTATCTGTTCCTACTCAAGGAGGGACGGAAGGAATAAAAAATTAGATATAAATAACTTTCCTAACAACTCTGATGTTATGATCATATTGATACTGCCACGGATTTAGCCCTATTACGATTTTGGCTTCATTAAATTGTTTTTTGAACTTTATATGGACTTGTCTACATTTTACCACCATTAGAGTGATTATGAATTAAGCCATCAGCTTTATCCAGAATATACGAGGGGAGATTCGTGGTATGAATTAATTATAATACCTATTTCATTTCCTATAAATTTCTTCACTTTCTGTGCCGGAAAAAATATTGATTAGCAATACCCCTTACTTACAACATAACGAAACGTCTTCTTTCCAAAAACATCCTTTCTCTTATTGGGTCCCGTGGCACAAATTCAAGTGATCCCATAAATGAGTTGTGGAATTTCCTGGGTTACAGATTTAGGTAAATCATCGGCTGAACTGTCACGATCTACCTACGACCTGTATCTCACATTCAGAGGGGCTTGGTATCAGGAACGCGTCTTCAGAATTCGGTTAGTTCTCTGCAAGCTAAGTTGTTAATAGCATTTAAAGATGGCTACCTTTCCTAGGATTCCTTGGAAACTAGGAAAAATTTTAAATTAATACTCATTGAAAACCACGGTGATATTTCTTCATTTTAACATTATCTTGAATTTCTCCATTTCAATTTCTGTTTTTATTATGGCACGGAATATTGCCGGGGTAATTTTGCTTAGTCACGAACTCGGTTCCGGCTAAAATTATTGAGGAGATAATTCTGTTTCACGTTTTATTGTCAAATCGTTACTTTGGCCGATATTTTTTGATCTTCCTCGGAACAAAAATATTTATTTTTTATTACTCCCTGATTTAATAAATCATTCCTGTTGCTCTCAAAAAATTCATCTATCTCTGTTGATAGCAAGATAAAATTATATCCCAGTTTTCCATGCGGTGAGGGGTCTTCATGACTAAATGATAGATGTAGCTGCTAAGTCAGCGGTATTGTAAAAACTACTCTATATTTCTGGAAGTAAATATTCACATTTTTCTGGTTTTAATGCCTCTATTCCACACTAAGATAAATTTTAATAGAACACCATTCTCAGAATGCTTTGGAACGCAGTTAAAAGATAAAATAAACGTTAATAAGGAAAAGCTTGCAACCGATCTTGTAATGGATCATAATCTCCCTGGAAAATGCGATTTTCCTCCTGGAAAACATGGAGCGCTCCTGGGTTTTGAAAACAGAAATCCAGAGGCTACTATGGATATTTATTACAATCACTACTTTTGCTGTTTTTTATGAGAAGTTCACATCACCCGGATCCCCCAATGCCGGTTAGGTGTGGCTAACACACCTGACCGGCATTGGAAGATGCGGGTTCGAATTCCGGTAAAGTCAAATTATTTTTTCATGGGGAATTTACTCTCTATGGTGTACAGCTTTGCGCCTGCGCGCGTGACTACGTATTACATCATCAGTTCAATCCCAATGATTTGATAATGGGCATTTACCGAAAAATATATTTGCAATTGTGAATCATCCGTAATGCTAGAAATAAATTTTTGAAAAATGCCGGGGCAAAAATACTTTTATTGATTTCTTGCATTAAAATTGCTGTTCACCTACCTCACTGAATACTGCTAATAGATTAAATGCATGATAAAACTTACATTTTTTACGCAATTTCCTTTCCTAGTTTCTTCGACATGAAATAAAATAAATATTTGTGATGAAAAGTAACTCTTTTTATAGTTAGATATCTTTCAACGAGATGGTTGCCATCAAATCAGCGCTATAGGTAGGTACAGAAAGCATGCCTATGAGCTGAACCGATTCATTTTAACTAAATCAATTGAATACAGGAACCCAATTAATTCATTTTATAATAAGGCGAATAACGTTTTACGTGTCAAATTTCGGTGCCAGGCTCTATCGACAGAAGGAAAAAAGCTGTAGGTAAGCAGTAAAAAGCATCTTGACTTCGTGCTTCGGTTTAGGCAGTACCCTTATAATAATTGATAAGGAACAATTCTCCCATGACACAATATCTCAAGTTTACCTTGCTATTATTTGACCCATAAATATCTTGAGTGACAGAGCGCGTATATCTGGAAAAGGAATCTCCCACTGATTGTGAGCACCTGTTACTCTGCGTTATGCATATTAATGGGGTCTGGCTCCTAGGATGAAAGGAAAATTGTTTTTAGAACGCCGAAGAAAAAAGTGTTTCTCTTTACGGTACAGGAGTAGGGTGTGAAATATTTTCGTCAAATCACTTTTTATGCTGATGTATTCAATTGTTTGTTATTTTAAGAAAATGTATAAAGGTGGAAGTATTTGACACTTATTCTGATTTATTTGTATTTAAGACAGAATATATTCTCATTGGTCATAGATCATCTACAGGTACAACGCAGTGCCTTCGACTTTTTCGTGAAGTGACTAAGAGAATTCATTCTTCCTTTTCCTCAAGAAATGTGCATTAAGACCGTTTTACACGGTAAATTATATTTTACAAACGAATATACAATCAAATGTACAAGAAAATATTGTACGAACGACTGAATCAGACCTAATGTCGCTTTACACAATGAGTGCAAACGCACAGTTTTCCCTACAATTTAGTGGTAGAAGTCGATCGGAATTCGTGGGTGTTTTATTCATCATGTTTATGTTTCCCTCACGTATTTGACACCTTGAAAAGCTGATCACCTGAAATTCGGAACCTCGACTCGACCATCTGCCTACTGATTATTCTCCCGGTTTACACAAAGCTATCTTGGACTCTTCTCTCTCTTTTTTCTCTTGATTTTAATGCAACAAGTCATTGACGTTTCTCACCAGATCTTCACTCTTGATAGACTCAATTCGTAGGTTTATTTTTTGTGTGTGACGAAGTGTTATTATCACGTGGTATAGCGGAACACGGGATACGTTTCTTTAGTCCCTCCAAATGTCCCTCCCTTGTATTTGTACCAGTGTTTTAATGTCTTTTTTTTACTATTTCTATGTTACTTGCTAACCAACAGAAATAAAATGATTATTATTACATCACGCGGAATATCAAGAACTCTACTTGAGGACGCGATCAGTCATATATTTGGGGGAAATGGACCCAAACCCAAAGATCGCGATTGCACTGAAAAACCAGAACCCCAAATAACACGACAAAATGACGATGTAAACATATGAGCAACTTTGAGTTAACTCTTCTCGGATTCTCCACCGGTTCAAACTATTCATATTTGTCGACGTAATTAATTCTTGCCTTGAGAATGAGTGACCAGTCGTCTCTCAAAACGTTGGCAATTATGAATAGTTTAAACCGGTGGAGAGACCGAGAAGACTTTACTCATTAAAGATTATATACACAGGATAATAGTTACTCATGTTATTCGCTGGGAAAGTGTTAATCCTTTTTATATAAAACTTTATTTTCAATCGTAATACAGGCACCACAGTTTTCGCTACATCTGCGCCATCTGTTGAATAAAACCTGAACGAAATTGTATGTTTGTCTGAATGGAATTAGAACAGGTTCTATTTTCTCTTCAGCTATTCATACAATTGTACAAGCGTTCGCACAATTTGCCGTTTTTCACGGTACAATTTCCTGATACATGCGTACGCACGTTAGATTGTACAAATAAATGTAACGTGTAAAACGGCCTTTATAAATTAAGCACGTCATAAATGAAGTACGAATTAACCCATGGTCTTTGTAATTAACAAAACGGATATATTTCCCCTTTTAGATGACGACAGTAATCACAAAGTTGGGCGAGGTATAGGTGACACTTTGTGTACTGTTGCATTATTTCTTTTCAATGCCTTACGACGTAATACTTTAATTTGATCTTTCATACATTATCTACCCATATTATTTTATACAACTTTGATAAATTTCATTTCACAGATCCTCAGCTAAGTTCTTACATTTTTTCTACTCGGCGTATCAGCAATTTTACTCGTAATAAAATTTGTTTTTCCTCGCAGCCCATTTTACGACCATTTCACGCCATCAGACTCTACATTGAATTCCATTCAAGAATCTTTGATCAAGGTTTCTCGAATGACGTCGTTTGAACGTTCTTATGACAAAGATATTCATGAAAGCTCCTGGAAGAGTTCGTTGCCAAAAAATTCATCTCGCAATGAATGGTTCTAATTTCTCTTGAAGTTTGAATGGCCTTTGAAACGTTTCGACCAATGGTGATAGGTTTCAGACTAGTGGGCATAAGATGGCCGATGCGGGGAGTAAGCTCCGCAAAGAATCTCTTTGTACCTTATTATAAATTAATAAATTCGGTGTTTAATGAATAAATTACACTTCTCAGCATGCATATGCTGTTTTGATTTAAATTTAATGGCGTGCATATAACCTACGCTAGGTATATTAGGGATAATATTAACGATAAAACATTCCATGTAACGACAAAAAGACATGGATATTATCTCCCTTGTCGTGTGGATATATTTTTTTGTGCCAGCCTCATTGAATATTTAAGTAAATTGTCATAACTAGTCATCAATCTTAAGGTTGGTTGACTGCAGCCCTCAATTTCACCCTGTCCCCAAGTATAATCTTTGCAGCTCTTCTACTTCATGTCTCGTTTTAGTTAGCCTATGTATTTATTTGCTCCTCGGTCATCCTCGTGGGAAGACCGAGAAGCAAATAAATTTCCCATCTATTTTCCTATCCTCTACGGCCCTTACAAGTCTTTGTGTCCCTTTACGTCTACGCCCCTTTGTGTCTCAAGAAATTCAGATTTATGCTCCAAAGGCCATAGGTTCGAGACTCGAGGGCAGATAGATATTCATCTACTTAAAGATAATCTGAGGAGAATTATTTTCTAATTTTTTAAAGAAATTTTAAACATCGGTCGGAGTTTCTGGGTGGGTATAAATGCAGATGGAAATGATTTTTTCTATTCGTTTTTTAAAATTGACCCACAATTCCACTCGTAGGTACTTCCAAATCTAACTTACAGTTCTGGTCTGATTCGATCCGAATACAGTTCTGATCAATCGATATTTTTTCTTCTGTAATATTTTCATCATATGATTGAGATCTGATTAATTGTCCCTTAGCTTCTTCTGCGCTGACAATGCTGTCCATTAGTGAATTTGCTGTCATTAACCTTTCACTTCGTCCTTTGTTTTCCCAACATGTCTTCCCTTCTATTTGCATCATAGATGCTTCTCATTTCACCACCCGTATCTTTATCAGTCGCAGGACAAGTCCCGGACATAGAAGTCTAATTAGTTCAATGTTTCTTGAGAATTTATATTATTTGAAAATTTCATGTATTTTGACATTGAAGAAAGTGCGGTTGGTTTCATCAAACATTTTATATATTTGGTCTTAATATTATCTGGTGTTCACGTAGGTGAATTTGTTCACTTCTTCAAAGTTGTAGACAGCGATATTTATATTAATTTACTTACGGTTTCCCTTCCTCGAATTTTTTATTTAGTTTAGTCTATTTTTCACTTATTCCATTGCCTTTCTATCTCTTCTGCTTCCAATATCGATTTGTATTTTTTCTATTTTTCTGCAGTCTATTATTCTATAAATGAGAATTATAAGACGATAAATTATATGCGCTCTTGCGGGTGACGCAGTAAAAGGTAATTCCGCGGTTAGTAAGTGAGATCGTCAAACTATCTTTATTTAGGAAACTTAGGTTTGAGTTTACCCGGGTATGACATAAGGGGTGAAGCCGCTAGTTACTCATTTAATTGTAAAAAACTCTTCTTACTTTTTTCGACATATTTACATTCATTTAATCTCCTTCATAAAGAGACAATTCTTTTCTCCTCATTCCTTCGCTTCATAAAGGTCATGAACCTTTTATTGCCAATCATTACTCATGTTACTCTGCATCCGAATCTTCTCTACATCCTTCGAGTTGTTGTTTATTATGGTCTACACTTCTCCCCTTGTCATCCTCTACGTCCATTTCACAATTCAAACCCTCCTCCACACCTTCCCGTCAAATCTATTCTCGTCTATTCTCTTTACAATTAGTGCGCATTCTACCCTCCACATTATACCCACTTGATGGCCAACTGAACATTCATAACACATATAATCTCTTAGCAGAAAACGCTCTCGGCAACGATGCACATGCGACATAAATAAGATAGCGACACACTTGAAAAACACGCAAAAAGGACAAATCAAAAAAAAGTATTTACTCACTGAGAAATTTTCGCCAATTGGCCACAAACATAAATTAAAAACTTGCAGGAAGTGAGGAAAAGAGAATATAAAAACATTTGTTCTTACTCAAAGTTTCGGATCGATATCGGATTTGGTCCTTCCTCAGCGTTAGAAGTCGCTGAGGAAGGACCAACCAGTCCGAAACGTTCAGTAAAAACAAATCTTTTTTATCTTCACTTTCCCTCACCTCCTGCAAGTTTTTTATTATTTATTTATTTATTTCCACATCCCCGAACACAGCACAAACGGCCTTTAACATCGGGTATTTTTAACATGTAACATTTGACGAACACAAATACCTATGTCCTGACTGGTGAAAAATCCACTCAGACGTGACTCGAACCCGCGACCCTCAGCTTAGCAGGCGAGGACTTTACCCCGTCGCCACCGGGGCCGACGATATATATATTATATATGCTGGAATATTGAAAACTGCTGGAAACTATCATTGGTCTCTCCAAGAGAGAAAAAAGTTGATGAAGATAAAGAAGAAAGAAAACAAGGCAGAAAATAGTGAGCAAATGAGTGTGCGAATCGTGGAACTGAATGAGAGGGAAACTTATCGGCGTACCTTTCGGATATATATTTTTTTAATGAAATGTATAGCATTAACGTAGAGGAAACTTTGCGGGATACAATAAAAAAATGCATTTAAAAACTTAGACCAAAGCGTAGGTAAGGCAAATAAGCGGATGACGCATGGGATGGTATGAGAGCGAGGAATAGTGGAGTGTAGATGAGGATTTGTGGAGAGAGGGAGAATGTAAGGTGCGCCCGGCACACCACCTGGCGGTGGAGAAGGGAGCTGCCTCGTCCGCCCGCCCCTCCTCCTCCCCCACCTTCCCGCCCCCACTCCCTCCCCCGGCCCCTCTCCCGCCCCGGGAACGACGCATCCCTGCGCAAAGGGGAGGGGATCCAGTGCGGGCCATTCGAATCGCTCGATAACCCAACTCCAGCAGAAGAGAGAGCCCGAGTTCTCTCCTCTCTTTCCGCCGCCTCTCCCGCACAGCAGAGAGAGGGCAAGAGGAGGTGAGGAGAGGGACGGGATAGGTTTTAATAGGACGGGACTTTTCCTCATCCTCTTCTCCGCCTTCCATATTCCCAATCCGCCGCATTCCTCTCCCGCCCGTTTCACACCGGAGAGGAAAATTACTCCCGTCACTCCGCCTCCACACATTTAAATGAATCGCATGGATCGATCCATATAGATAGATATTTCGGAGTCCTCTCTTCTATGTTGTTTTCCCACTGTTGTTCAACTTCGCATTGTCGTCGCAGTAGTGTCATGAGTACCGTGGAGGTGAGAGTTATGGCGATGACGTTGAATAATTAACTTGAGTTTTTTTATTGTTTTTGTATAAAAAATAGTGGAAGAATAGTCTAAAAAAATAATTTATTGCCAATATTTGTAGTGAATGTACGTTGTTTGCAGCAGAATTGGTGTTCAGAGGTAAATATTGCTTTCGAGTGTTCTAATATCAAATACCTATATGAATGCGGTCGATTCTCACCAAATCTTCTGTATCAAAAGTAAGATTAATTAAATTCTATCCTAATTTATTCTTTATCAGTATGTATAATTTTTAGTAACCAGTAAAATCTACCGCTCTTTTTATTTCTTCCATTTCGTAATTCGTAGAGTTATATTCCAACGAACTTTCCTTCGGTGATTGATTTTGAAAACTCAGTCAAATCTTTATTTTTCATCTTATAGTTCTTAACAAACTTCTTCATTAACTGAACCTTTTTATTAATTTGCGATGTTTGCGTACTACAAGTGTGGTCATACATTGTGTGTGAAATTCCCGTGATTACAAAATCAAGAATCCGTTACTGTCAGTTGAACTTTTCATATTGGAGACTTGTTTAGCTACAAAATTTTAACAGCATCCTTTACATGTAGGAAAATTCATTCTTTTTGGCTATCACCATTGCTGAAGGCTAGCTGAAGTCGTCAGTTTGAACTCCTTCAGCAATGACTGATTTGTATTGACAGAATTTTCTATTGCCATTGATAATTTCCATGAAATTTACATATTACAAATTTTTCATTGCAATTTAATGCGTTGCTAAATTGTTTCTTCAGATTAATTCAGTCATTTTCCTAATCAACAATTTTAGAACTATACAAATCAGATTAAGTTTCGGAAAATATTCGATGGGTAACTGCTTTAGCCTGCTGGAGGTGAAGCGCAATTTTAAAATGAGATAACAGTCAACTCAATGCATTGTTCACCTTTTCTTTCTTGCGAAATATGAGGTCTTGTGATAATTTATTCTTAGTTAAGTTGCAATTTAAACTCATACTTATTCCGTACCGAACTAATTGTTGTCGTTAATAAAATTAACTCCTCTATCATAATCAACTCTGTTTTTGGTTAATTTAAGCTCTGGAAAGTTTATTTCGAAGCAGTTTGTCAAGTGAAACTAAACCATTATGCATTGGCGTGCCATAATGCTGAACCTACTCTGTGCTGTAATAATTTAATGATGTTAAGTTTTTGCCTAGTTTTTATTCGTATCGTTTTTCTGAGCAAAATCTTAACTTCTTTAATACATGTTATTGGTGTCAACTTATTTAAAGTTACTTATGATTGGAACTAGATTTGATTGAAAATTAATATTTTCCCTAATTGGACTTGCCTTCCACTTAAAAGTATCCAATTAATGTCCGCATATCCGCATGAATTTTCATCATTGTAAAATTTGATTTAAATTTGGGGAAAGCTTTAGACAAATGCCTGCATACTAGCGCTAAATTGAAACTGCCTTGGACCAGTTTTTTTTACCAAAACGGTTGTTAAACGAATTACTGGATCATACATCTGTCTTGAACATTCTTTATTCATTCCTTTATTAGAAGAAATAGTGAAATCTTCGTTAGTGAAATATTAGGCTACAATTTGGTTGACCAATCTGGGAACTGGTCACAAATGGCTGTGCTAATGTCTTCCTTTAGCTTTCGGAGAAACTTATAGTTGTTCCCCGAGCCAGTGAATGCAGTTTGCCTGTTTTCCAGGGGTGACTAGCTATTTCGTGAATATTTTGTATAAATTAACTATCCCTAGCATCCGTTTGTTCGTCCTCGATAAATTTCCATATCATTCAATCAACCAAAATCGTAACTTCCTCTGTCCTTGGGAACGATGGGTATTTCAATCCTTCACAGTATTACGCTTTAACCCCATGATCATCAAAGGACACCAAAAGTGAATTCCGAAGATGTTTTCTCAGAAGAAATAACATAGTATTAAAACGATGCAATTTACTATTTTCGGATAAAAAAATGTAAGATAATTATAATTAGAAGCAATCCTCTATGAATGAAGTCTAATCTATCTAATCGCTACCTCTTACAAACTCCTATGTAGACATTTTAGAAGAAGGACACTTTTAGGTTGTCCGCTAAGTCTTGAAATATATAAAGTTATCATGAAATTCCGAGAACTTTTCAATACAGAGCAGCCAGCCCTTTTCTGTTTATCATATAAATCGGAAAGAATGCAGACCTGATTGTTAATGGAGGGTGTATGTCCAATCGAGAATGTATTACGTTTAGGTGATGTGAGAATGAAAATTAAAAGTAATTATGATAAATTATTCCATCGATTGTCTGTAGTAAAGATGTATTCTAAAGTAGCGGAAGGTACCCGTTGAAATTCAAAGGGTGTGAAAAGCATTGAACTTATTTTATAAGAAAACCACAAAGTCTGAAAAATAGTCAGCGTGGGAGTTTTTAACCTATCATGGATATTGTGTTCGTTGTAGTTGACACTATGACCGTTTTCCTGGTGCACGGAGAGATGAGTGACTGTTGATCCTCTTTCATGCACGGAAAACCCAAAAATGAGTGAATGTAAGTAAACTGCACTTTAACACTTTTAAGCATATATTAATAACTCGTAACGTTTATGATGTGGGAATTGGTGTAAAAAATAGTTCACAATCATAATGAGAGGCAGACGGTTACACTACGTGTAATACATCTGAGTATTAAACGATGATAAAGCCTTATTACCATTACTATTCGCTGCACATGAATAATTTTGAACATTTTATTATGTGTGTAGTCTATTTTATTCCTTTATGTGTATCGTTTGCTACGCAAGTATTCTCTCACAAACTTGCTGTACCCCTATAAGAGCTACTTTGAGGATAGACATTGAAGAGTATACTACTTGTAAATATGCATTGAACTTGTCGATTTCTCTCAGAAGTAATATATCATTGGACCCTTGGGACTCTAGGCCCTTCTTAAACAGATTTCCTTTCTACGTGCTATCATGGGCCAGTAGGAAAATGTGATATTTAAATGCTAGAGGCGTGAATATCCTTTTAAATTCAAATCTCAGGTTGTCAATGAAATATGCTATTGTTGATTTCAGAGAAAAATGCTAGATGTTTCAGCTAAAAACGTAATTTTCTGGCAAATACTAAGCGTAAGAGAAAATCAATTGAAAGAATTAGAAACTTCATTTATTCTGCTACCCGTTAAAACAATTCTATAGCCTCTATATTGAGTGAAAGTACTTTTATAAAGCATAAAATGACTGCACTGCACCGAACCCAGTGCTTAGCATAGACCACCAGGGGGGGTCTTTGGGAGCCATGAGAGCTTTTTAATATAGCATATGTTACAAAAAATATATTTTCTATCTACATGCCAAATGTCAGCTCAATCGGTCCAGTAGATTTTGCGTGATGTAGCAACAGACAGACATACGCCATTACATTTTTATATATTGGTAAGGATAAGGATCACGGAAGAAGCTTTAGCTAGAAAATTAGAATTACATACTATTTCAATGCAAGTATTGTATGAAAAAGACATCTTATGTAAATGTCATTTGTAAATGTTCATTTCAGGGAAAAGTGTTATGTAACCGATCTATGCAGTAGTAAATAGTTGTAGGTATATTATTCATCCCAAAAATATTCCTTAATATAATAGTCCCTATATCATTATGTGAAAACGTTTATGAAAGCTAAATTGCAACACGTACGTAATATAGATTCATAACTCCCCAGCTAATCCAAAGATAAGATTTGGATTTTCGTTTTAGTTTTCACCATCATTTATCAGCAAATATTATTTGAAATTTATATGCAAATTCTATTGACAGATTATGTCAGGCGCCATCAGAGGTAAAAGTTCGAATTAAAATTGTAATTTTATCAATTAATAACAGAAATTACCGTTGATTCTCAAAGGGAGAGATAAAAGTAAGAAATAGTAAGTAGTTATAGTAGTTCTTTTCATACGGTAAATTACCTGACTTCTCATTAATCATCTTAGTTTTTTTTACTGAGTTAGGGTTGCTCATTTTGTCACTTAATGATGCAAAGTATTAAGCTTTTTAACTGATATTGTTTATTTTCAAAACAGTAAAACTAAAAAAAATATTTCAGGTTTGCGAGTTGGGAAGATCGCCATAAACTTCGAGCATTTTTTTCCCTAATTGAGTTTGAGCGAGATTTTTTCCAGTAACACATTTGGCTTTTTAAATGAAATAAAGCAGCTGTAAGGAGCATAATATTATGTTAATATTTACCCTGACGCTCCTCCAGCACAGAGGCTTCTGAAGCGTTGTTCTCGTGGTTCTTGTGATTCGTTTTTCCGCAAATAGGACATTTCCCTTACCTTAGCAGGTATTTGTGAAAGATTATTCTTTCTTCTCTTAGCCATATTCGTTGTGCACTGAAAATATAAGCAAAAAAATAATTAAGTCGGTAAAAATCTCAATAAATTCAATGTTACCTTAAGAGAACTTCAAAAAATCTCACGTCTTACTTTTAATTTACCTCTACAAACAACAGCTATATTCCACGAAAAATTAATATTTCCATATCAACAATATGCCCTTCCCCTCAATGTTTTCAAAAGAGGACTTCGAGTGTCTCAAACATGATCGTAACCTTGAAATGGTGAAAAATCTCAAAACTGCAATAGACCTATGTTCGAATCAGGTTGCATACTATATTCATGCATAATTTCAGCTCATTCGGTGAAGTGGTTTTTGCGTGATTGAGTTTCACACACACACACACACACAGAAAACATCACACTTTTATGCAGTCATCCAGAGGTTATGGTTTCTATGTGTTTACCGTTTTTATGCTCCAAATCACTGTTGTAGCTGAATATTATTAACTATTTTCCAAATCCTATTCCCGGAGGTCGTTGAAGTCTCCAATGGCGGGAGTTTGGAAGTAACAATATTCCTTTATTGTTCGCCGATAATTTTTGTAACCTACGCAGTGAGCCTGAATATATAGAAGGGAAATATATAATGCACAACGCGTCCTTCTCAGCCGTTCTCTCGTCCTTCCTCTTTCATTTTCCTTAATTGCTGCAAATTTCTTTGGTCTCATCAGCTTTTTGCGATGCTATGTCCTTGCTCATAAACATTTACTGTATGCTTTGCATCTCTCAATTTTATTATGTTTCTAGTTTCTCATGAACTGTTTTATGAAAGCTTTTTAGCCATTAATATATCGCTGTGTAGGGTAATCAGTGTTCCATCCATATTGGTGCATGGGGAGTCCGCACATTCCCTTGGATATTGAAGTTGTTGCTTCAATTGATTAAAATAACGGTAAAAGGAGGTTCATAAGATAGTGCCTAGAAGTAAAAGAGGTAGGATCTTGGATATCCCCAGTCTAATAATTTACTCTATTCTCATCGCCAAATCGCCCTTTCCTCTCACTTATTCCATTTGATTAATATTTTTTAATATATTTAGTTATTTTAATATCCTCTTTATTTTTTTCTATATTTCTCAAGGTTAAATTGGTATGCTTCCACTCTTCTCTTCTGTCGTTTCTCTGCGTTAATGTTTATTTACCAGTTGTTCCATTATCCAAAATCTATTTGCATTTACTTTATTTTCTTAATTCTTATCTTTCTTTATGTTCGTCCCGATTCCTTCGTCCTTGGTTATCAATTTATAATCTCTTCATGCCTCTAATATGTGTAATTAATCGCACTTGGGCAAAAATTATTTGTTGCCATAGTCAACACCTTTCTTCTACTTCAAAGGAAACTTTTTCAATGATTATTTTATCAGCCCCCTTAATTTCCATAATACGCCGCAGACACCATTTCTCAAATGAATTATTCCTTCTTCTAAAACGCCTGACCTACATGCCTATCTGTGTCCGTCTAATATTCTCAAGAAGTTGGCCTCTTGGAGTTTTGCCCAAATATTTAGTTTCTTATTTTTGGCGCCAATGACTTAATGTTTTGTTGGAAGCTATTATCTTTTAATTGATTCTCTTTATCAATCGAGTTTTACTTCACCCATTCCACGTAATACTACCAGAAACGTCCTACTTCTCAGTTAAAAAAACTAAGCTTGGCGATAAAAATCATTTTTAATTTTAACCTCTGAGTTTCATTCTTGTTGCATACAATTCCTTAGGTTTGTTCTGAATTAATTTATTCTCATATTGCACTCGTTCCCACAGCATAATTCAATTTTTGCAGTATGCTTTTCAATCCTTTTCTTTTTTCATTGCGGCATAAAAATAATTTTCGGATTTTAAACATCCCTTCATGACGTTATAATTTTTATTTTATTTCATATCATTAATTACTCTAAATTCCATCTATATTTATCTTTCAATACCCCAGTTGGATCTTGCTACGATTTCCACCCACTTTTTTCCTTCTTCGATTTTTTGCAATGTATTTTCTTTTCCTTTCCTCCAAATGATCCACCACTTATTTGTTTTTCCTTTATTCCACACTTATTGATTTCTCCTTTTTTTCTTTTATTAGAAACCGCAAATGTCTCCTAGATATGCATTTCTTTTTATAAAACGGTCGCTTTTTGTTTCGATACAACGTACGATTTTCCTGGATCAACAAATAAATAAATTGAATACTCTTTACTGAATAACTTCACAGCATTTTATCATATCTTGCCTTACCTTTTTTAAAGGTAATGCTTGTTCCTCAATTTCTCTCTTTGTGAATGCTTCTTATTGCCAATGTAATGTTTTTTCTGGATTTATTCTTTCACAAGTTTTTGATTTCGACTCAAATGAAAATTGTTTAAAGCATTTTTGATTATGCTACATTTTAAATTTATTACAATTTTCCGCAATGTTGCGTAGTTGCATTGCATTATTTGCACGACGTTTCCATGATCACAGCCCATGTTTCTCAATATGGGCTGTAGTAATTTCGAAAATCTCATGCTATTTTCACTTTTTTCGCGGTAGTATATCATTTCAAGAGTGTTTCATTGTGAAGTGTCATTCATATCTTATTCATTTTGAATACAGCCAATTTGATGTATGATTATTTCCTGGATTCCCAAGCGGTTGTTTCTTCATTTCTTGTTTGACAGTCACCAGCGTAGCTTTATGGAAATAGTTCATACTTGTAACGAACGATGACTGGCAGCTTTGCAATTTCCACTAATCATCATCAAAATGATGTATATATGCAACGAAACCGCATTCATAAGCAACGAAGTAATTTGCGGAAGTTACATTGTTTTAAGTTCACCTTTCGTTCCTCAATCCCTTCCATGGAAGGCACAAAAAATATTAATCCAGATGATCGGCTGGAAAACTCCAAATATCATAACTCTTCGTTTATGCCACATATCAAGTTGATGTTGAAACTAATAATAGTATTTTATTTCCAATTGAATTCATCCACTCCCGACAGTTATGTATATATAAACTCAATAGATGAAAATTCACATGTGGCGAAAAATAATATACGGAAGTAATATCGAGTTTAGGTCATGAAATTAAAACAGCTATTCTTTTCCGACGTTTCGGAATTTAATTATTCCATCTTCAGGGCTCAATAAAAATATACGATGGTCAAACAGCAAAACAACAACATAGCACTAACATCAATTTGTCAAAAAATTATCTTTCACATATTACCTTAGAATACATTCATTTGAGATCTTCATCATCAGGTCATTATTGTCAATGACGAGTTAATGAATAGTAAATAGAAACAAAGGTTGACAACGAAATAAATCATAGAAGATACAAACATAAAAACAAACAATAGAAATACATCAAAAACTTTTTAAATTTTTATTTGAATTGATTCTATATATATGTACCGACCAAGGATTTATTATATCTAGTAGACAAGAATATTATGTATACATAAATATGTATAGTTTAATTTATTGAAATGGTGTTACAGTATCATTGGAAACCACGTTATTTTGGCTTAAAATATTGCTGTAAACCTTACTCAGCTTGGCCACATCTATTTTTTTGTTACAAGTATTTTTTGTTACGGGATATTTACACCATTTATTGGATTTGTCTTTTTTCACGTTTGATTCATAATCTAATATTGTCGCATTATCAAAATCAAAACAATGTTTATTCTCCAGAGTGTGTTGAGCTAAAGCTCATACTACCTTTTTGTTCGCTATGTCCGATTTATGATTTGAAATCCTACTATTCAGGCATTGGCCAGTTTCTCCAATATACACCTTTTCGCAGTCTTTGCATCGAATGGAGTAAACAACTAATTTTAATTTCATGACCTAAACTTTTCTTACTAAATATTACTAAATAAACTAAATATTACTTCCTTATATCAAATTGTAAGGTCGTTATGATTAACAAAGAATTGAAAAAAATACATAGGTATATATATATATATATATATATATATATATATATATATATACACGTAACGAAAATTTCGCCAATAGGCCACAATATAATAAAAACACTTGACAGGGGGTGGGGAAAGAAAAGTAAAAAGAGAGAGAGGACTTACTAGACGTTTCGGGCATGTAGGCCCTTCTTCAGTTGTAGAAAATGGAGTAGTACCGCTCCAAGGTAGGGGAAGGGAAGCGGGGAAAGAAGGGAAGTGAGGGGAAGTTGTGGTATAGGGGAGGGGGGACGGGGATGGGCACTGGTGTCGCACCTATATGTCTAGGGGGGGAGTGCAACAAAGTAGGGAGGGGTGTGGGTGAACTGGGATGAGTTGAGAATTGAACCTGGCTGTCTAAAAGACTGCAACAAAGTTGCTAAGTTGGGAGGGGGTGGGGGAGTGTAAGAGGGACGGGAAAGGTCACGTGGTGTCGCACCTGGATGTTTAGAGGGGGGGATGATGATGCAACAAAGTAGGGAATTGCGCCTGGCTGTTTAGAGGAGTGCAACAAAGTTGCTAAGTTGGGAGGGGGTGGGGGAGGAGAATAAAAGGCGTCGGAGGAGGAGGGAGAAAGTAAAAGGACAAAAATTCAGTGCATGATGTTAAGACCGGGAGGGGAAAAGGCGCGACAAAACCAAATTATAGAAAGCTCAGTGTTCCTAAGTTGTGTGTTCGAAGCGTCGGCGGGGAGGGCGTGGAGGATGGTGAGATGGAAGCAAGAGTCGAATTTGAGGTTATGAGTGGAGGCGTGTTTTGGGACTGGGAAGTTGGGCGGGGCGGCTCGGTGTCCGTTTATTCTGATGGACAGGGGATTGCAGGTCTCGCCGATGTAAAAGGAAGGGCAGACCTTACACTGCAGAAGGTATACCACGTTAAAGGTAGTGCAGCTGCCGTGGGAAGATATAGGAAATGGGGTGGGGTTGTTGGGACTGTGGAAAGAAGAGAGATTACATATTAAAGGGCAGGTTTTGCAACGAGGTCTATGGCAGGGAAAGGTACCGGGGATTTCAGGGGGGATCAAAGTGGGACGGGATTGGTGGGGGCGTAGAATATTGTTGAGGTTGGCCGGTCTTTTGTAAGTAATGGTAGGACATTTGGGGATTAAGTCGGAGGTGAGTGGGCTGTCGCTCAAAATGGGGAAAAGTGACTTGAGGATGAGGTTAACTTGGTGAAGCCCCGGAAGGAATGTGGTGCAAAGGTTCAAGGGAGGTTTGGTGGTGGATGATCTAGGGCGAGGAGTATAAGGGGTGGTGGAGGGTAGGATGCGGCGATCAAGGAGAGGGGAGGGGTAGCCGCGTTTAAGGAGAGCGGTTTTTAAGTTGCTAAGGTGGTGGTCGAGAGCAATTTGAGAGTTACAGATACGGTGCGCGCGAATAGAAAGGGAGAAAGGAATGGAACGTTTGGTATGGTAAGGGTGGCAGCTGTCAAAATGAAGATATTGTTGACGGTTAGTGGGTTTGATATGTAGGGAGGTTAGGAATTTGTTATCACATAGAGAAATATCGGTATCTAGGAAGGTAATGTGGGTGCTGGAAGTGGTAAAGGTGAATGAGACAGAAAAAGAGGAATTGAGATCGGAAAGGAAGGTGGACAAGGTTTGAGGACCGTGCGTCCAGATGAGAAAAATGTCATCGATAAAACGAACCCAAAATAGGGGTTTGAGGGACCGGGAAGATAGAAAATTGTCCTCCAGCAGACCCATAAAAAGATTAGCGTACGAAGGAGCCATTCTCGTACCCATTGCTGTGCCCTTCGTTTGCAGGAAGATTTGGTCTCTGAAGGAGAAGGCATTTTTTTCTAGGACATGTTGGGAAAGATTTAGGAGGAAGTCAGAGGAAGGGACGTGGGGGGTGGGGCGGAGGGAAAGAAAGTGTTTCAGTGCATTGAGGCCTTCGCTGTGGGGAATGGAGGTATAAAGAGAGGTTACGTCAATTGTGGCCATTAATATGTTGCAATGGGGGGAGATTTGGAGGCTGCGAAGACGCTCTAGGAAGTGGTAGGTATCGCGGATGAAAGAGGGGAGAGAAGACACAATAGGTTGGAGGAAGGAGTCGATGAAAGCGGATATTCTTTCGGTGGGGGACTTGACATTGCTGACTATGGGGCGGCCGGGGTTGTTGCTTTTATGAACTTTGGGGAGGAGATAAAATCGGGGCGTGGTGGGGTTGGGGGGAGAAAGAATGGCAATGTCAGATTGGGATAGTCCTTCCTTGGGGCCATGGGATTTAAGGAAGGAGGAAATAATTTTCTGAAACTTGGGGTTTGGGTCGTGGAGGAGAGGTTTATAGAAGTTGTTGTCAAGGAGTTGACGGTAGGCTTCCGCATTGTAGTCATCCAGGTCCATGACCACCACGCATGAGCCTTTGTCAGCAGGGGAAATTATAAGGCTGGGATCTGACCGGAGTGACCGAAGGGCGGCGAGTTCAGATCGGGATAGGTTAATTTTGGATTTAATGGAGTTTAGGAAATGGTGGTCGGAAATTTTGTGAAGGAATTGTTTGATAAAGATTTCAACAGGGTTGTTTTTGTGGAGGGATTTGGGTTCGTAACCAGAAGGTGGTCGGAATTTATGAAGGGCAGGATGAATGGAGGATTGGGAAGGACCGTGGGTTTTCCAGAAAGCGCGCCATCTTAAGTTCCTGCAAAAATTGAGCGAATCGGCCAGGAAGGACACAGGATTGAATTTAGGGGTTGGTGAAAAAGAAAGACCTTTAGACAGCAAAGCTATTTGGTCTCGGTTTAGGATGGAAGAAGAAAGGTTAATTACTTCATGTGACGGGGAGGATGGGGGCGGATCTGGTTGAGGTTGGCGCTTAGGAAGAGTTGGTATTGTCTTCGAGGGCGGTGGGAGGTTGAAAAGGTTGGCGAGATCGGGTTTATCAGAAATAAGAGGAATTTTGGGAGGAGGCGGAGGGATGATGAGGGGCAAGCTAAGGCCGGACGAGAGATGGCTCCTGTATAAGTAAGACAGCTTTCTCAACAGTCGCTGGCGACGAAAACACAACTTTTTGTAGGAATCTGAGAGTATATCGTTAACCAAGGGAAATTTACCGGGGGAGTACAAAAGGATCATTTGAATGAAAAATGCGAGGTTCTGTTGGTGGGAGTTCAGTAAGTTGGCGTACTGACACAGAACAAGGCGAGTAAATTGAAAGGAAAAATTTTGACGAAGGTTGTGGAAGGGCTGATGAAGTGAAGGAGGAATGGCAAACAAGGGAAGATTAATGGTGAGGCCATTGGGCAAGACTCCCACAGCCAGGCATTTGGTTAGGAATTCAACGTGAGCTGTGAATTGGGCGGTTTTTCCGGCGTAAAAACGGATTTTTTTCAACCAGGTTTTAACATATGGAGTCATATTGATGATGGGGAGGTGGGTGATGAGAAACAATGGAATTAGGTACAGAGAGGTAGATAGAGGAAAATGCGAGAGGGATAAAGGAATAAGGATGACAGGTGGTAAAGGAACAGAGCAGTACACACTCACACGAGCAGCAAATCGGCGAGAAGTTCTCCGATGGATGCACGAAGACGAAGAGGAAAGCAGCAAAGCCGCAAAATACACGTAACGAAAATTTCGCCAATAGGCCACAATATAATAAAAACACTTGACAGGGGGTGGGGAAAGAAAAGTAAAAAGAGAGAGAGGACTTACTAGACGTTTCGGGCATGTAGGCCCTTCTTCAGTTGTAGAAAATGGAGTAGTACCGCTCCAAGGTAGGGGAAGGGAAGCGGGGAAAGAAGGGAAGTGAGGGGAAGTTGTGGTATAGGGGAGGGGGGACGGGGATGGGCACTGGTGTCGCACCTATATGTCTAGGGGGGGAGTGCAACAAAGTAGGGAGGGGTGTGGGTGAACTGGGATGAGTTGAGAATTGAACCTGGCTGTCTAAAAGACTGCAACAAAGTTGCTAAGTTGGGAGGGGGTGGGGGAGTGTAAGAGGGACGGGAAAGGTCACGTGGTGTCGCACCTGGATGTTTAGAGGGGGGGATGATGATGCAACAAAGTAGGGAATTGCGCCTGGCTGTTTAGAGGAGTGCAACAAAGTTGCTAAGTTGGGAGGGGGTGGGGGAGGAGAATAAAAGGCGTCGGAGGAGGAGGGAGAAAGTAAAAGGACAAAAATTCAGTGCATGATGTTAAGACCGGGAGGGGAAAAGGCGCGACAAAACCAAATTATAGAAAGCTCAGTGTTCCTAAGTTGTGTGTTCGAAGCGTCGGCGGGGAGGGCGTGGAGGATGGTGAGATGGAAGCAAGAGTCGAATTTGAGGTTATGAGTGGAGGCGTGTTTTGGGACTGGGAAGTTGGGCGGGGCGGCTCGGTGTCCGTTTATTCTGATGGACAGGGGATTGCAGGTCTCGCCGATGTAAAAGGAAGGGCAGACCTTACACTGCAGAAGGTATACCACGTTAAAGGTAGTGCAGCTGCCGTGGGAAGATATAGGAAATGGGGTGGGGTTGTTGGGACTGTGGAAAGAAGAGAGATTACATATTAAAGGGCAGGTTTTGCAACGAGGTCTATGGCAGGGAAAGGTACCGGGGATTTCAGGGGGGATCAAAGTGGGACGGGATTGGTGGGGGCGTAGAATATTGTTGAGGTTGGCCGGTCTTTTGTAAGTAATGGTAGGACATTTGGGGATTAAGTCGGAGGTGAGTGGGCTGTCGCTCAAAATGGGGAAAAGTGACTTGAGGATGAGGTTAACTTGGTGAAGCCCCGGAAGGAATGTGGTGCAAAGGTTCAAGGGAGGTTTGGTGGTGGATGATCTAGGGCGAGGAGTATAAGGGGTGGTGGAGGGTAGGATGCGGCGATCAAGGAGAGGGGAGGGGTAGCCGCGTTTAAGGAGAGCGGTTTTTAAGTTGCTAAGGTGGTGGTCGAGAGCAATTTGAGAGTTACAGATACGGTGCGCGCGAATAGAAAGGGAGAAAGGAATGGAACGTTTGGTATGGTAAGGGTGGCAGCTGTCAAAATGAAGATATTGTTGACGGTTAGTGGGTTTGATATGTAGGGAGGTTAGGAATTTGTTATCACATAGAGAAATATCGGTATCTAGGAAGGTAATGTGGGTGCTGGAAGTGGTAAAGGTGAATGAGACAGAAAAAGAGGAATTGAGATCGGAAAGGAAGGTGGACAAGGTTTGAGGACCGTGCGTCCAGATGAGAAAAATGTCATCGATAAAACGAACCCAAAATAGGGGTTTGAGGGACCGGGAAGATAGAAAATTGTCCTCCAGCAGACCCATAAAAAGATTAGCGTACGAAGGAGCCATTCTCGTACCCATTGCTGTGCCCTTCGTTTGCAGGAAGATTTGGTCTCTGAAGGAGAAGGCATTTTTTTCTAGGACATGTTGGGAAAGATTTAGGAGGAAGTCAGAGGAAGGGACGTGGGGGGTGGGGCGGAGGGAAAGAAAGTGTTTCAGTGCATTGAGGCCTTCGCTGTGGGGAATGGAGGTATAAAGAGAGGTTACGTCAATTGTGGCCATTAATATGTTGCAATGGGGGGAGATTTGGAGGCTGCGAAGACGCTCTAGGAAGTGGTAGGTATCGCGGATGAAAGAGGGGAGAGAAGACACAATAGGTTGGAGGAAGGAGTCGATGAAAGCGGATATTCTTTCGGTGGGGGACTTGACATTGCTGACTATGGGGCGGCCGGGGTTGTTGCTTTTATGAACTTTGGGGAGGAGATAAAATCGGGGCGTGGTGGGGTTGGGGGGAGAAAGAATGGCAATGTCAGATTGGGATAGTCCTTCCTTGGGGCCATGGGATTTAAGGAAGGAGGAAATAATTTTCTGAAACTTGGGGTTTGGGTCGTGGAGGAGAGGTTTATAGAAGTTGTTGTCAAGGAGTTGACGGTAGGCTTCCGCATTGTAGTCATCCAGGTCCATGACCACCACGCATGAGCCTTTGTCAGCAGGGGAAATTATAAGGCTGGGATCTGACCGGAGTGACCGAAGGGCGGCGAGTTCAGATCGGGATAGGTTAATTTTGGATTTAATGGAGTTTAGGAAATGGTGGTCGGAAATTTTGTGAAGGAATTGTTTGATAAAGATTTCAACAGGGTTGTTTTTGTGGAGGGATTTGGGTTCGTAACCAGAAGGTGGTCGGAATTTATGAAGGGCAGGATGAATGGAGGATTGGGAAGGACCGTGGGTTTTCCAGAAAGCGCGCCATCTTAAGTTCCTGCAAAAATTGAGCGAATCGGCCAGGAAGGACACAGGATTGAATTTAGGGGTTTGGCTCCTTCGTACGCTAATCTTTTTATGGGTCTGCTGGAGGACAATTTTCTATCTTCCCGGTCCCTCAAACCCCTATTTTGGGTTCGTTTTATCGATGACATTTTTCTCATCTGGACGCACGGTCCTCAAACCTTGTCCACCTTCCTTTCCGATCTCAATTCCTCTTTTTCTGTCTCATTCACCTTTACCACTTCCAGCACCCACATTACCTTCCTAGATACCGATATTTCTCTATGTGATAACAAATTCCTAACCTCCCTACATATCAAACCCACTAACCGTCAACAATATCTTCATTTTGACAGCTGCCACCCTTACCATACCAAACGTTCCATTCCTTTCTCCCTTTCTATTCGCGCGCACCGTATCTGTAACTCTCAAATTGCTCTCGACCACCACCTTAGCAACTTAAAAACCGCTCTCCTTAAACGCGGCTACCCCTCCCCTCTCCTTGATCGCCGCATCCTACCCTCCACCACCCCTTATACTCCTCGCCCTAGATCATCCACCACCAAACCTCCCTTGAACCTTTGCACCACATTCCTTCCGGGGCTTCACCAAGTTAACCTCATCCTCAAGTCACTTTTCCCCATTTTGAGCGACAGCCCACTCACCTCCGACTTAATCCCCAAATGTCCTACCATTACTTACAAAAGACCGGCCAACCTCAACAATATTCTACGCCCCCACCAATCCCGTCCCACTTTGATCCCCCCTGAAATCCCCGGTACCTTTCCCTGCCATAGACCTCGTTGCAAAACCTGCCCTTTAATATGTAATCTCTCTTCTTTCCACAGTCCCAACAACCCCACCCCATTTCCTATATCTTCCCACGGCAGCTGCACTACCTTTAACGTGGTATACCTTCTGCAGTGTAAGGTCTGCCCTTCCTTTTACATCGGCGAGACCTGCAATCCCCTGTCCATCAGAATAAACGGACACCGAGCCGCCCCGCCCAACTTCCCAGTCCCAAAACACGCCTCCACTCATAACCTCAAATTCGACTCTTGCTTCCATCTCACCATCCTCCACGCCCTCCCCGCCGACGCTTCGAACACACAACTTAGGAACACTGAGCTTTCTATAATTTGGTTTTGTCGCGCCTTTTCCCCTCCCGGTCTTAACATCATGCACTGAATTTTTGTCCTTTTACTTTCTCCCTCCTCCTCCGACGCCTTTTATTCTCCTCCCCCACCCCCTCCCAACTTAGCAACTTTGTTGCACTCCTCTAAACAGCCAGGCGCAATTCCCTACTTTGTTGCATCATCATCCCCCCCTCTAAACATCCAGGTGCGACACCACGTGACCTTTCCCGTCCCTCTTACACTCCCCCACCCCCTCCCAACTTAGCAACTTTGTTGCAGTCTTTTAGACAGCCAGGTTCAATTCTCAACTCATCCCAGTTCACCCACACCCCTCCCTACTTTGTTGCACTCCCCCCCTAGACATATAGGTGCGACACCAGTGCCCATCCCCGTCCCCCCTCCCCTATACCACAACTTCCCCTCACTTCCCTTCTTTCCCCGCTTCCCTTCCCCTACCTTGGAGCGGTACTACTCCATTTTCTACAACTGAAGAAGGGCCTACATGCCCGAAACGTCTAGTAAGTCCTCTCTCTCTTTTTACTTTTCTTTCCCCACCCCCTGTCAAGTGTTTTTATTATATATATATATATATATATATATATATAGAAACATTATATGCCGAGAGGCCGAGAAAAATATAGAAACAAGCGAAAGACACAAGTAAATATTTCGATGGATAGTCGATCTATCTTTCTCAAGGTAGATAAATTTCATTATTTCATTTTATTTCTTAATAAAATTGATTTTTGTTAATAACTTATTATTAATCCCCTGATAAGGCGCTTTATAAAGACTACCTTAAACAAAAATACTGAGGAAATGCAAAGGAGTCTCATAGTTAAACGCGCCAGCGATATATGCACAATTCGACCTGTTTGATGTCGTAGAATGCCTCATGCTGAGTTCACACCTTTGTCCCAATATAATCCACGATGTACACGTCCTTTGTTGACGTCTTTTCTTTGATGCTACTATGTTTGAGCTGTTCCCAATGCACTTCCACGAAAAGAGGAAATAACTGTATGCTACAATATAACGTTTCCTTAGATGAAATGGAAATTATCATGTTATGGAGGACGATCTGAACTTTCCTCACCTCCAATTCTTGATCGAATGAATGTTATTTAAAAATGAATTGTTCCATGTTATTTATCGGGATTTATTATATGTCGATGCTCCGGTAACGTATATTTTCATCGGCTGCTTTAAAATATTACGGTAGTTGAATGATGAAAAGAGATGTTTGTGAGAAAGCCATAGCCATCCAGTGTTATCATCTATCTATGTGTGTGGATGTTTTACGAAATGATGTGACTCGAAGTGTGTTGAGCCCAGCCAAATAGTATGCCATTCGGTCTCATTTTACTCGGCAGCGCGGTGCTTCCAAGGAGCCACGCCTGAGGCAATCAGTTTTATCTGGGGAGATTGATATGGACCCTGCTAATTGAATTGAATCGTAGGGTACAGGTCCGTACCGTGCCACCAGTTTGTCGGCCACTTATTTCAGAGAGATTGCGTGTTTCCCTGCATGTGCATAATCCCATTTCCGAAGCGTAAAAACCACGAATTCTCTGGAAACTTTTCGCTAATGTTTATAATTGTTTTATCTTCATTGATGACTCATGAAAAATTAGGACTCCATGTAAAATGAGTATCATTCGTATCTCCGCATCATTAAATATTTCGTTCGAGGATTTTTTATTTTTTATGATATAACTCATCATTTCATAAATTTGGTCTTTTTGGTGCAGCACTTGTGCTAGGACAGTATACAGAATTATATTTACATTTGTAAATGCAATGGCCAAACCTTTGTTTATGGAGACTTTTAGTGCATTACATTTGCAAAACATATAACCGCCTTCAGTCGAAAATGTTTCCTATTACAGTTATATGTAGATAAATTAGATTGAGTAAATGGTGTGTAAATGTTTTATGTGTACCAAAAGAACGTTGTCGAATGTAGTCATTCTTTTGGCCATCCTGCTCCAAGCGTCGATCTTATTCTTTGTGAACTTTGTTCGTAAGTTTTTAATTGTATAACTTATTCTTAGGTTAGTTAAGGATTTTTGTACATTGTAATATTTGTTCAAAAATCTTCCCTGTTCAAAGGCTGTTCAATGATGCACCAGATCTTAATTTTGTTCAAAGACTTTAAAAAGGTATTTTTGTGTTTCTTTTTCGAAATGTGCTAAACTGTACAGTAAACATGGGGAAGAAAGCTAATGAAATTATTGTTCTCACAATGGAGAGTAGTTATAATATTTGTTAAATCTAATGCTCATGTTCTGCTAATAAAGTTGTTTCATAGTTCATACTTTGGAGTCGAGAGTCTTCAATGCTTATTGTCGCGCCGTCCTGACGCCAACATCACTGGGTGGGAGCGTTCGTTAAATTAAATGCTCAGTGGTTTCATTTCCGAGTGGTTTTATTGCTAAACTCCATACAAACAATGGCATGGTGGTCCCAGTCCCATGGAGAGGCCGTTTGGAGAGTGAAGGTGGAGCCGAACTGAGGTCAGAGTTTGCGAGGGGGTATGGTATAATTGGCGGGATAGGGGAATCTCGGTTTCAGGTCGGATTGACGGCCCGGCTATCCAAGAGGTAGTCTGCTACATGGGATAGGTAAGATTCGGATTCAGGTCGAATTGACGGCCCGTCTGTCCAAAAGGTAGGTGGGAATTCTTCGTCATCGTCAGTATCTCGTTCGCCTCCGTCTCCACCTCCGTCGCTCCCTCCATCTCTCTCTTTGGTCCAGAAACGCGCGCCTTATATACTGTTTCTAGGGGCCCGAGTGGGGGAAGTTTCCGGGGGAAAGGAACATTCTAGAGAGTCTCCTCCCAACCTTCCGGGGGGAAAAGATGCTTCGAGAAGCATCCTCATCCCACAGCTTCCGGGGCGTAGAAGGCTCTAGAAGGTCCTTACCCAACGGTCATTTTGCCGGAACCCCCACTCCTTTGCCGCCTCTGGACTTCGGAGAGAGATAGGTGGGGGACTGCAGCAAGTGCAAGTGCACCCACACCACATCACCCCCGCGGCAAATAAAACCCGGGGGGGTATCCTTAAGATGCCCTCAAGGGATGGGACTGTTACAGCAAATACATTATCAAAACATAAATTTCATCCAAAAATAAAATGGTTTGCTTAAAAGCACATTCACAGATATAATAGCCAATTCAACTTTTGCCTTGAGGGACACACATATAATGGATATTACCAAACATATCCTAATGAAATTCCAAAAATAACCTTTGACAACATGGGTAATACGGCGGAGTCGACTTAATTGTTTTGCCAAAATAGCCGTCTCAATGGGATCGCCGAGCAAAACTGGGTATTTTTCAACTATAACAATGGTAAAAACGGTGACCCAATGAGACGCCTATGATGGTTCCCGTAGAACAAAATGTCCTCTCGTCTAACTTTATGCATTACAGCCATCCGAGCACCCTCATTAACTAGCCCACCCCAATGTTGGAAAATTACTTATGATGTCCATTCTGAATAGGTGCTTTCGGCGTATTTTCTCACCAGGTGGGACGAATGCGCACTACCCTTTCACGGAACTCATTGACTTCCCTGCCACAGATCTACCGCTGGCAGGCTTTTTGTGCGGTGGCTAAGAGCAACTCTCATGAGGTTCCTCTGGTAGTGCATTGAGGGAGAAATCATTCACCCCTCGTCCATTGCCATCCTTGAGTGGATGCATACACCCACTTCCGCCACCTTGCCTTGGGTTGAAGACCAACCTTCAAACAACCCATTCAGCTCAGAACAAAGCTATGTTTCTGCCGAGGCCGAAATTAGGGGTTTCGCGAGCCAACCAGGGTGCCCGTATGGACACGGTCAATAAGACCGAAAAATAATAATAAAAAATATATCCGCCGTTTAAGCCGTATCACCCTGCATACAAACAAGAAAATGGCAAATAACTCACCAACAACGAAAAATTCACATTACCCTATCGAAATTAATGCTCAACATTTAAAAAAAATATGAACACCTACAAAAACCTACTACATAAAAAATACACATCACTCTATTGAAATTAAATCACGACATTAAAAGAAAACAAAATACACAGCCCTACGAAAACCTAATTTGCACATAAAAAATACACAACTATATTGAAATTAATTCACATAATTTTTAAAAAATACACAGCCCTACAAAATCTAAGTACACAAAAATACACCAAGTCCTATTAAATTTCCTCTAAACATATTTACACGGGATTTTCCATACGTGCACATCTCTCTTTTCATAACTTACTTAGTCCATTGTCTCTAGAGTCTCTGAGCACGCATTTCACATATCTCTGATCATGAAGCACATATCACTGACATTTCACTGTTATTATTTTTTTTTCACTCATTTCGCTGTTTTATTAACGCAAATCACTTCTCCGGCCCGCGCTCGGACCGCACGGATTGCTCTCCTCCTCCGGTTATGCCCCACACGCTTAGGGCGTCTGCGTTTCCCCCGAGGCGGCTGGATTGTCCGTTCTGTGGAAGAGGTGGGGGCGGGTGCGCACCACCATACGACGTCCAGGCCCTTCCCGGGCGTCGGAGGCAGCTCCTTGGTGACTTCTTCACTGGCGGCCGCCCCATTAAGAGAGCAGGATATTGGGGACGTTCAAGGAGTGGAGATCGCTGGAGGGATGAAACAATGAACTCCACGGGTGTCTTGAGACCGTGGTGGCACAGGGTCAAAGGGAGTGAGGATGATCGACTGCGAGTCACTGGGTTTCGGGTTGGTGTTCGGATGAAGGAAAAGGGATTCTTCGGGAGGCGTTAAATAATCTCCTGGGCAAGGGCCGTAAGTTATATGGTGGAGGAGGATGGGGAGGGGACAAGGGTAAGGCAGGGGCTAGAGGAGAGTGAGTGCTCGTTGGGAGGGGAGAAGGACTCGGAGTGCTTTCGTCGACCCTCGCCGAGTGCCTGGCGGTGTCCGGTGGGGGGCCATTGGTGTCCATCACTGGAGGCAGGGTCTCCACTTGCGTGTCAGGGGGTAGGGGTATGAGGTTGCGTGAATGAGCGAGGATGCGCCTTCCTTTCTGCAAGTTCTCTATGTCGGCGGTCACGGGACTCCTCACTTTGACAATCTTATAGGGCCCTAACCAGCGTGAAACAAACTTCCGGGCCTGCCCGTGGGAGACGACATTGTTCCGTAAAAGAACCATTTGTCCTTCTGAGAGGCTCGGTAGCATCAACCCCTTGCTGTATTTCCCTTGCTCCAACTCGCTTTTCCCATCGGCCGTGGCAAAATGCCCTAAGAATTTTACTTGTCTTAGGAAGAAATGACATTTCCGCGGATTCCATCTGAGTTTCGCGGTACTAAGTCGGCCAAATATTTGTCTCAAACCAGCTATATGTCCCTCGTACGATAAATCGTAACGCAGAATATCGTCTAAATAACAAATGCATCCGTGATACAATAAACCGTCTAAAACTTTAGGCATCAATCTCATGAAAGTTGAAGGCGCGTTTTCTAAGCCAAAACTCATTCTATTGCATTCATAATGTCCCTCTGGCGTGCTGAAGACCGTATACTCTTTGCTAGAGTCTTTCATCTCGACTTGCCAATACCCACTACACAAATCCATGGTCGAGAAATACCGGGGTTGCGCGTTTCCCACGTCTATCGAGTGTTTCACCATATTGGTGCAGCCCAGGGAGACATTACCATGCATAAAAACATCGGAAAATTCGGTGATTAAAGTTTTTAACGGAAATAGTGCTTCTGTTGGCACATTATCAAAATTAAAAAGTGAAAGAAGGTCGGTTTTCTCTGAATTTTCCGGCCACAATACCGTGTCGGCCTCATGAATCTCATTTATTCCCACTCCTACGCTGTCCTTATTTACTCTTTCGACTGTGAATTCTTGATCCCCTTTCACCACTTTTACATTTCTGGTATGATTACATAACAAGAGTGGAATTGTCCCATTATCATTTACTTTCGCTAGCATAGACGGAATCAACATACCTTCTGTACCATTTTCGACAAAAATCTCTTTCCCAGGCGGAATATCTGTACGTGCACTGACTAATATGTACGATAGCGGTGGAACCTTTACCTTTTTCCCTACCTTTACAGTAATTGGAATATTTCCCTCTTCAACGCAGTCCTCTTCCAACGCAGTCCTTCCCTCTCTTAACTCAATAGAAATTTCTGCCGTACATTCCCTACGAGTCCCCAATTTATCCTCTATAGTTTTAATCTCTTCTTTCCAACCCCATGGATCTGTTCCCTCCTCCTTTCCCTTTGTACACACTAAATCGGCGATCAGTCCCAAATCCTTGACTGCCCCATCGCCCACGTAAGAAGGAAACAGATCGACCTCCAAACTATCGAAATCCGAGCCATTCAAGTTATGAAGCGCATTGTTTAAATGCGCCGGCCTCTCGGCGCCTCGGTTATCTTCTAGTTCTTCGTCTTTGAAAGAGATTAAATCATAACACATCTCAACATTGGACTCCGTAGAAATAACACCATCGATTCCCAAAATACCGTCAGCAGAGTCATTCAAGTTATGAAGTGCCCTCTCCTCTTGCACTGGCCTCTCGGCGCCTCTACTGCGCGATATTTCGGGATCGTCAAATGAAGCTAAATCTATTCCGTCTTCAAAAGTGATTAAATTGTAACATATTCTCTCATTGGACTCCGTTGGAATAACACTCTTGATTCCAAAAATATCGTCAGTAGAGCCATTCAAGTTATGGAGTGCCCTCTCCTCTTGCACTGGCCTCTCGGCGCCTCTACTGCTCGTTATTTTCGAATCGTCAAAAGAAATTAAATCTACTTCTTCAATTACTGCAACCTTTGATTCCAATGCCACCGTACATCCCGACCCTACTGTCATGGTACTTCCGTCAACAGAAATACTACTACCGTAATGCTTCATGAAGTCTAACCCAATAATTCCATCGTATGTAGTCTCACCTAAATTAATCACTAACGAGTCATGAGGATAAGGACGATCATCAATACAAAATGGAATTTCGCACTGCCCAATTATCGGTAGCGCGTGCCCTGACGCACTCCTCACTAATTTATCATATGGTGAACATTTTAACATATTAAACGGAAAGACCTTTTCATGTACAATTGTGACTGCTGCGCCCGTGTCCACCAAAAACCTGTAATTTTTTCCAAAAATTTTCACACGAACCGTCATTCCGTTTGCTGGAGAAACCGCTAAAATTAACTCATCCCCGACCCGCTGGTCGGGGCCGGTCCATTTCCCGAACCTTGTCTAATACTTTTAGTGGGGCAATTAATTGGTCTATGCCCAACTTCCTTACACAGCCCACAGCACAACAATTGACAGTCGCGCGAAAAGTGTCCCGCTTGGCCGCAATTGAAGCAGTTCCGCGACTTATTCTTCGAATGGCAATCCCGTGACAGATGACCAATGCCCCCGCATGAAAAACATTTCCTAGAAGGATTTCCCCGGACGTTGGCTGCATCTGTAGAACGCCCTCGGCTGTTTCCGATCGGATTGACAATCGTATTCCCGGCGTTTCCAATAGGACGCGAAAAACTTGATGGGTTTGGCACGAAGTTACCAGAATACGCTGACTGCATAAGGCTTTCAGGGGCCTGATTTAAAGAATTAATACCCGGATAGGGAGACACAAGACCCTGAACAGGAGTTGCTGCGAATGACTTGCTGGCATAAGTCCTAACGTGGGATTCTTCATTCATGGCATACTCCTCCGCTTCAAGAAGACTTTTTGGGTTCCTTACTAGCACGAACCTCCCAATTTCTTCCCTCAAACCAATTAGGAATTGGCTGAGAACTCTACTTTCCATCATAGCCTTCACAGATTCCGACTCCTGGTTTTTCATGTTATCTCGCATCTGACGTGCTATTTTACGAAGCTGCGTCGAATAAGATGTTACGGACTCTAGCGATTGCTGTACGCAAGTCATAAACATCCTCTCCAACGATAGAGGTGAAATCCGTGACGTGAACCTGCGTCGCAAACAATTCGAAAATACCTCAAAATTTTCAAAAATGTGTGGATTGGCGAACACATATTCCGCGGCGGCGCCGTGTAAACGCAATCGAGCTATGCTGAGTGCTTGGGAATCACTCCACGAACTCAGCTCTCCCGTGATTTTAAGGCAGTCTAAAAAGCGCTCCACGGTCACGTCGTCTTCGCCACTGAAGGAGGGGATGAAATACACGTGACTTCCCAACGCGCTTGGAGACGCGGTTGGTGTCACTCGAACCGGTGACTCTGAGGGGGGAGGATCTATCATATTAACGACCGAATCGAAATCTAAAAAGTTAATTCCTGACCGGGCAAGGGACTGGGAATTTGAACTATTACACCAAGCCATTTTAAATTTATACTTCCCAATTAAAAAAATAGACTTAAAGAAAAATTCAAACCACTGTTCTATACGGATCTTTCAATGTAATAGCTGTCAAATGATAAAAAGAAAAACGATTGACATTATGACCACTGGCTCTACGGGTTCAAACTGATAACTGACACCAGAATGATGTCCAAACTAAACTCGCACCTGACGCCATAATGATGTCAAACCTATTCGCCCACCCCCACCCCACACCTGACACCAGAATGATGTCGCGCCGTCCTGACGCCAACATCACTGGGTGGGAGCGTTCGTTAAATTAAATGCTCAGTGGTTTCATTTCCGAGTGGTTTTATTGCTAAACTCCATACAAACAATGGCATGGTGGTCCCAGTCCCATGGAGAGGCCGTTTGGAGAGTGAAGGTGGAGCCGAACTGAGGTCAGAGTTTGCGAGGGGGTATGGTATAATTGGCGGGATAGGGGAATCTCGGTTTCAGGTCGGATTGACGGCCCGGCTATCCAAGAGGTAGTCTGCTACATGGGATAGGTAAGATTCGGATTCAGGTCGAATTGACGGCCCGTCTGTCCAAAAGGTAGGTGGGAATTCTTCGTCATCGTCAGTATCTCGTTCGCCTCCGTCTCCACCTCCGTCGCTCCCTCCATCTCTCTCTTTGGTCCAGAAACGCGCGCCTTATATACTGTTTCTAGGGGCCCGAGTGGGGGAAGTTTCCGGGGGAAAGGAACATTCTAGAGAGTCTCCTCCCAACCTTCCGGGGGGAAAAGATGCTTCGAGAAGCATCCTCATCCCACAGCTTCCGGGGCGTAGAAGGCTCTAGAAGGTCCTTACCCAACGGTCATTTTGCCGGAACCCCCACTCCTTTGCCGCCTCTGGACTTCGGAGAGAGATAGGTGGGGGACTGCAGCAAGTGCAAGTGCACCCACACCACATTATCTCAGTTTGCAAAAACGTAATTATTCATGGAAATAAAAACATTTTTTGAAATTTAATTACATGTAAAGCTACGCAGAATGCTGACATTTCACTAAATTATTGTAGTCTAGATTTTATTTGTCACATTTTCCATTGAAATTATTTTGAAATATTGATAATAACAAGCAATGGAAGTGGTTGTAAGGGAAATGGATTGAAGACTGAAGAAACATTCATTTAACTATGTTACGGGGAGCATTATTAACCAAAATCCGTTTTCGGTATCGTCTATGAAACCAAAGCCCCTTCCATACGCAACCCGCAGGAAAGGGTACCAAGGTGGGTACATATATCATTAGGCTTTGCTCGTGTATCTCATGGTGCATAACGTGCAGGATGAACACGCATCATGCATGTTTTGTAAGTACATGTATTAAGGTCTGGCAAGATGACGAAGCTCAATAATGCAAACATCGACAAAATTAGCCACTGTTTCAATAGTAATATACTTTAGTAACTATCAAGGATCAAACGGGGTACTACCGTTTAAAAAAATCCTAATCCAGGTCGAAGGATATAATGGCGATGTTAAATATTTCTTTGTCAGCCTTTCTGAATAAAAATGGAATCTCGGTGGAAATGGACAGTGGTCGAATAAAACTTGGTTTTGAATTTCATGGAAATCTTACAGATGTATGTACTCGCCTCATCATAGAAACCTTTGCATTATTTTGATGTATTATTGTATTATTGAAAAGGAACCTGCCAAAAAATATAAAATCGTATCAGGCTTAAATTTGTGGAAATACTTTATGTCCATTTCAAATAAAACAATATTGGTTAATTCCCACACAGTATTTTATAAAAACACAGTTAAAGTACACCACCGACCAAGGTTTCGGCACGTAATGCCATTATCAAGGTTTTACCTTTTTACCATTACCATTTTTTGTCTTATATTTTACCTTGTTACCATTACCTTCTACCATTACAATGATAATGGTATTACGTGCCGAAACCTTGGTCGGTGGTTTATTTTAACTGCGTTTTTATAAAATACTGTGTGGGAATTTACCAATATTGTTTTATTTGAAATGAACCTGCCAAAAGTTGAACATTTTCATATTTCTAGCTAAATAATGAACTTTGTGGCTATATTATGTAAAACCCTGCTGACTTGAACCTGGAGGCTTAGATTATCAACCCCGGTAAAGGTTTCATGGTGATCCATGCTTATTACTTTGTTCAGTTCAAATTTAGGAATGAGTCCCTAGTTCGATTACGGTCCCACGCTTATTTAAGCTTTTTGACCTTCATATCTCTTCTACGTACTAATGAATTATATTCAAGATTCAATTATGTGCGAAATCCCAGTTAGGAAACATTAACATTATAAAACCCCCTGCCTAACTTTGGACCATTCTCATTTATAGTAATTCATATGTCATTCCATTTTCTATCATTTAATTACGTGCAAAACATCATAATAGGTAGATTATTGGTATCTAGTTTCTGAAGTTTCAATTAAGTGGCATCATTTACTTCTGAGCTCTTGGACCGCATTGCTCCTTTAAAAATTTAGGGTACAAATGTCCCAGGTAGTGTGTAATCTTTGTTAATCCTGGCTAATCCTAAGGAGCTAAGGATCCTTGAGGCTCTTTGATCTTTTTATGTAGCCAGTGCTATAACTTACTTACGTGTAAAATTGTAAGTCAATCGCTTCTTCGGGTCGTCCGCTATGAGGTAGCAAACAAAAAAGAAAATATTTTCACTTTTACCTTAAGGCTTCCACGGAGTCTTTCAGTTGAAGAAACTTGAATTTCTGGTCTTCTTCCGCGTCTATCCATTTCTGGACAATACTTTGCCCGAGTTCCAGCTGGCTTCTTCAGGTCCACTGAAGTGTTTTCATGTTTATCTACCTATTAGTAGAATTTAATGCTAACAACTAATTTCATTCCTGTAAATGTAAGCATAATGTCTATTGATGTCGTGTTGCAATCAGTTATTGCTTTGAATTCCATTCACTCCATTGTATAATTAGCGAATCTTTGGTTGACGAAGCGCTCAAGATTTATCAGCCAAGTGCACAACTCTGGAACTATTATTTGCCTTACTGCAACCTAAACGAATAGACATGCTAATCACTCTACTGAAAATATACTACTATCCCTAATACTATGCCTCAAATGAAAACCGTGTGAAAATTGTCTCCGACACGGCACGGTACAAAAGTGTGATATTGTTCCATATATTTTCATGTAATTTCCGTACCAACTCTCATTTCACATTTTAAATACGAGTGAAATCAACATATCTGATGTGAAGGTCTTTTTCATTTTTCGTTGAGTTTGTCTTTCAACCTCAAAAAATAGGAGAGGAATTTCAGATCCTCTCACTGGAAATTGGTTTTCCCTCTACCGATTGTCAGCTCTTCTTCATAAAAATTGAACTCACTCCAAAACCGGCAAGCAGAATTCAGCTCGTATGGCTCGAACTTAAACAAAGCGGGAATCTCTAAGAAAAAAATTTCAAATATTGTGGGTGCCACACAGAAAAACGTTATGGTTATTGATATCGTACCGTAAAAAATACGACATTTTTCACGGTGAAAAATTGAAAACATAATATCACACCGTACATGATTTGACTGCGAGCTGTGTAACAAAAATTCTTAGAATGTTTAGATTAATAGAGAGTGCCACACGTCTTGCCCGTTAAGTATTTTAACATTTACATCGGGGACAATTTTTGGGCTTGGGGAATAATGTCATACGAGCATTTATATGTAAGTACCTTCAATAATTCATCCTGCGCGGTGTGAAACGACATTTTTACATCACAGTGTGTGTTGCTAGTGTTAAAGCGGTAATCATAATTCACTCGTATTTTATAGAAATTCATAAAACTTAATAGAAGACATGAGCCACCGCAGCTTAAACTGAAAAAACGATCGTAATGCTGTCAATAATATCTGTTAAACATTATAAATTTGTTGCTATTGCCGATTATATAGCTCAGGAGAGAAAAATTGGGTGCATATGTAATATATATGTTATATTTATATCTGTTGCCTCATGAATACAACTCAATAATACATATCTTTTCGTTTTCGGAGTTAGTCTCTAAATCAGCTCTAGAGTTCAGACAATATCTCCAGACACTCCGTGTAGGACCTTAATAGGTGATGATAGCCATCATTTTTTTTATCCAAGTACTGTCTCGGTGATTAATGATGCTGCTGTTTTTCCTTTCCCACTTTCTTAGCCTTGTAGTCGCGACTTTTATGGAGCAAAGCTGTCTCATGAGTAATTTTAATCAAGGTTTTGTTCACTTGGCTTCATTAGTGTGCGTGTCACTAATCGATGAAAATATTTAATGCTGAATACCCTGTGTCAGATTGAGAAATTCTATCATGTTCTAAATCTTATGTAGTCCTCAGTGAAATCAGTAGTTCAATTATTAATTGCCTCTTTAGCTGTTCTTATAATGAGAGGCTGGTTTCATCTCATGCTTTTCTTATATTTAAGTCTTTTAGTTTAATAATGTGTAGCAGGAACCAGAAAACCAAGTTGACAAGATCTGTGTGATTTCTGTAAATTATCACCTATTTGTTGATTCTTAAAATACTTCCCCTCTTGAAACAAACCCGAAGTATTTGTTTGCTTGGGGCGATTTTATTTTTCTCCTAAAACTTTTACACCCCCATAATCCTGTTCAGATTCTTAATCTCCACCCTTCCGCTGTACTGACATTCTCCTTTCTCACGAGTTATTCAACTTCCCACGAGCTAGCAATCCACTTGTCCTGCTTCGCTCTAATTTTTTTCTCCAAATTATTTCGCGATAAGTGCGATATTCCACATGAGAAAAATCATTCGCCTTGACCGGGATTCGAACCCGGATCCCTCGATTTCACGCCGAGTGCTTTAACCAGTTAAGCTACGGTTAATATGTTTATTCTTGATCGATTTTACATATTAAATTTCATCGTACAAGTTGATACATTCTAAAACAAGATAACAATCATCCGTGAGGTATGCCTCCGCTAAACGGCTAAAAAATACAGCTTACGGAAGGACTAAGTTGAGCCACTAGAGACTTGGAGACTACACACTTAACACGCTAAAAATTCACATCAGAAGAATATTAGGATGACACGAAGGATATTTTTTTAAACCCCGCGGTATATCCATAGGACTAATAAAGTCACTAAATAAGTATCATTCACTATCAAACTGATAGGTAAATTCCTCCTTCTCCAGCACCATCAATGAATACCAAATAAGAGGAGACACTAAGACTCTGAGTTAACAAACAATACACTTACATCCTCTTCCACTTCCTGCCCCTTTTCCCTCACCTTTTCATGGGTGATATCCTCACATCTCCTGCCTCACGTCCCTGTGGCAGTTTGCAGGTTACATTGAACATTTTTATAAGTTCTGAGCATGTCCACAGAACATGTTCTTTTTTCTCCATTCTTTTTGTTCTTTGTAAAATTTCAATTATCTTCTCCAGTATCTCTCTTCCCCTATTACCGATTGTGGTTTTTCTATATTATCGCCCAGAATAGATCTTTTAAAAGTCTGTCACCATCGTGATGATATTCCCTTTTTCTGTCTAAAATCCCTAGCATGACACTTTGGCAAACATTTCAGCCATGAGTTTTGTTTAACTTGCTGTTTATTGTGATTCTTTTTCACTGGAAATGCTTTTTCTGGCGTACGCATGAAATTTGGTAGACTATAACATATTCTTTGGAAAGAATGTATTATTTATCTGTGGGCATGTGATAATTTCTCCATCTCACTCCTCGTTTCCCAACGTTGCTTTTGTTTTATTTTTTATAATTAGTTCGCCATGGTTCTTCCTATTTACTCTTTTCCTTGCCCCTACGTTCCATTTCTTTCGTCCATCGTGAGAAGAATGTAGTTAAGACATAAATGTTAGGTGTTCTAGGGATTCCCACCGAGTTAGGTTATCAATGCTCTGAAGACGATGGAAATGTTATCAATAGAAATGTAGGCAGTGCTATCAATTGAAACCTAACCCGTTGGGAATCCCTGGAAGCACCTAACATTTGTCATTCGCCGGGAAAACTCCAGATCTTACATAACACCAGTAATATATTCGATGGTTCTTCTATCAATATATGTTCATTCCGGCCTTATATGATGCTGGCCCAGGTGGCACCGGGGTAAAGCCCTCGCCTGATAATTCGCAGATTCGAGTCCCGCCTGGGTCGGTTTTTCTCTGCCCAGGGCATGGGTGTTTGTGTCAAATTCTGGAGGTTCGACCCCTGAGAAAACTGATGACATGCAATGGCTTATCAGGATCGCAGGGACACACGGACCACCAGAATCGCCCTGGAAAGAAAAAAAAATCATAATTCACTTGAACTCTGTTTCAGTTGATGTTCTTTCACATGTGTGATAATTCATCATCATGTGGTGGATGAAACTGTGCATCTACAATATATTACGATTGGTTTGAGCTCACTGACATTATATATTCCGTTAACGTCGGCTGAATATGATACAAATGCTAATCTTTCGGGATTACTTCTTCCTGAAGATTACTCCTTAGCGTTGAAAATGTTTATATCTTAATAAAAAATGTTGGCAATATATTGCCACTCACTTTATGAAAAGAAAAGTTATATCCGAACTCGGCCAGTAGTAAGCAGCTTTTCCTCAGAGTACAAATGCCCGTGGTTCGAATATTTGTGTAAGGTGAGCCAAAGCGTATGACGCTCATTCTTCCTACAACCACCCTTTCGAGAAATTTTGGCAACTCATTGAATCTGAATAATTCCATTATTTAGTTTTCCCATATTTTTTAGCATACCATCTATTTAGGTCGACATCACACTCATATAATTTTTTCATGCTATAACTTTTACTCCAGAGAAGGGTTAGAGTGGTATGAAAGATAGAGGCAGGGGTAAAGATGGGAGGGGAGCTAGAAAAGTCGAAGATTCGAAGATGACCAAGCATTAGTTAGCCATCTTTCCTATGTTGAAGTACAGCATGAGTGCGTTAAATATTGTAAAATGTGAGAGGCATGAAAAAAATCATTAGAAGACAAAGTTTATGACATTTTCTTGGAGCAGGAATGTGGGGCTGAATATAAGGATGGGCAATAAACAGAGCACGTTTAAATAGTTTGCGTTTGTCGCGAGTGTTTACGAGGAGAATGTGTTTAGAATTAGTTATTTGGCGTCTACATGGCTCTCGACTTTCTCCCGCGTTCGTGGGCTTGACTAGACAACAGACGATGCGCGGTGACTTTATAAAGAGGATTTAGAGAAAAATTTGTAAGGTCAGCTGTATAGTGAGGACGAGGATAATGGAATACTTGATATTATGTGGAAAATTTGGTGATGGAGTATGGGAGAAGGCAACAGAAGTGAATGGAGGACGTATTGAGAAATGAAGGTATGGTGAAGAGACTAATGAGGGGTAGAACGTTGTGGAAGATGAAAAAAGAATATAGGAGCTTTGGACGACAAGGATAGGCCGAGGATTTGAGGAAAAATGAGAGACTTGATGGTGGGCTAGTAATAGATAGGAAAAATAAAAGTGATCCCGACATTAGAAAGCTAAGGTAGGGACAGCTTTAAAAACCTAACAATCATCAAGACCCAGCGAAGCGTTGGGTGTTTCATCTGTTTTGTGCATCTGAAATTAAAGTATATTTCTCTTTAGCGGAAAATTTCTTAAGCGTTTTTTTGGCTCAAGTATATCTTAGTGAAATTCACCAATAATAAAAGAATTCCTGGGTGTTTTATCGAAACCCGAAATTCTTGCATTGGTCAATTTTTTCCTGCTGTGAAGGTTTTCACTTATTTTTTTAGGAAGGATTGCCAGTTCTACCAAATTCTATCAGAAACACGCAAGTATGCATTATCGTGAATCGCTACTAACAAAGCCAATAAGATAAAAGGATAATTTGCAGAAGTATCGTGATTTATTTTTCATAATTAGACACATGCAGGCATTGTAATTACATTTCTAACCCGATTTCCAGTCAATTCCCTGGAAATTTTCCGCCGATGCTATTCCCACTCCCCCGTTTTAGGAAACATACGAGGAGATCGGTGGGACCCGCGTTCCCTCCTCGGGAGCCGCGGAGGTGAATCCAACGGGTTGGGAGCGGGAGGGTGGCGTGCGGACCAGAAACGCCCTCGCCTAAAATTCCAATAAAGAGTTAATTAAGGGAAAATGCTCGCCCATCCTCCCGGAGTGAACGTCGAAGCGTAAGCTCAGGCGCGTTATCAATTCTCTAGCGGAAAGAGATGCGTAGAGAGGAGAGAGGTAAGCAGAGAGGTATAGACAGACAGCGTAGGCTTTACTGTGTTCTGCGGATGTGGGGGAAGAATGGCGGTGGTGCTACAGTGGGGAAAGGGTGTGCGGAGGGAAGGAGGGGAATCAGAAGGGTGGCATATCGGCGTGGGCGTAAGTTAAGGGCGGGAACGAAGGGGTGGTCACCCTCCTACCTCCCCTTACCGCCCCCTTTTTGCGTGGGAGGTTTGGGTAGATGAGGGGGCAGGGGGTGGTGAGTCGGTTGATGGGAGGGAATGGGGCGGGGTGAATTCGCCGAGTGAATTCCTTCCCCTCTCCCCTACGCGCCCTTTCTGTCCCTTCACCCCCCCGCACCTTCCTCCCGATATCCCCGCCTTACCCTTCGTGTCCTTTCGGAGATAGGGTGGCGTGACCCACCACGCGCGTGCGACAGGCCCACCCAGAACCGTGCGCAGCCACGGTTTACGTCTATCTCTCGGAGTGCCATTTCTTACCACTATTGAACCACTTTTTTTTAGTAGTTCTGCAGAGAGTTGGTCCACTCATGGTGATAAAGTTGAATGTTTTTCCTTGAACTTCGATTGCCTCGTAAGAAACCCTTAAATTAACCTCGAATTTCGTCCAAACCAGCAATTGAAGTACTCTACTAATTTAATCAGATTTCGCCATGCTACAAATTATATCCGTTCTAAGAGAATATTTAAGGTGAGAATGTTGCGTTGCATTGCATTGATGGCATATGAATTGCGCTATTCTATGTGTTAATTTTGTTCATGCTCATTTTACCTAGCGTCGAAACGTTTGGGCTGCAATTTTTAGATACTGCATAAACCGTGGCGTGGTAGCTCAGTGGCTGGAGCTTTGAGATAGCTACCCTTGGTACCGAGCTCACATTCGGTTGAGACACTGTGCATGTCCTCCCAAAGTCAATCTAGCCGCCTTGTGATTTTGTATACCAAAATTTAATACGAAACCACTGGCGATTTAGGGGAAGGGACACTCTGTAATGGGAATTCCGCTCACCGTTGGGCTAAGTAATTGGCGAGCTTCACTCTCACCTATCAAACCGACCCCCAGTTTGAAGACCATATTGTTTACTTTACTAAAATGGTAGGTACATTGGTGAATGTAAAAAAATGGTACTTTTCCACTTTTGCAAAATGGTACTTTACCACTTCTGTAGCCCAATCTCTACCATCTTCTCCAACCAATTCTCGATCTTTTTTCGTGTGCTTCAACATTTCATCACAATTAACATCTTCCACCATTCTAGTAGAGATAAATGAGCTACTCGTAACTACTCCGGAGAGAAAAGAATTATTAAAAAAATATGTTTCGCAAAACACAGTTTTATTCCTCAAAAACTATTAAATTATTTGTAAAATCTTAATAAATGAGCATGTAATCTCCATTTTATCTAAGAAAAACCCAATAAACTAGAGCCTCACCTGCAAAAATTTCGGAGGCCAAAGTGATTTGATTCATAGCTACATTCTGAAATTTCCGATAAATCATCTCAGAAATGAGCGTCATTTTCTGGAGGTCTTGGAAACGATATCGTTTGTGGCATCTATCTAGGAATTAATTGCATTTAAATTTCAATATCTGGAATGATTTGGTTGGACTGAGCTGATATTGTCGGTGACAACATAGTATTAAAAAGGTTATAGTCATACAATATAACAGAAGAAACAAACCCATTCGTTCTGATGGGCTTAACTAATGTATTTGAATGCATTCCCACTTTATCTGTGATATTGTGAGTAATTAAATTCTGGTATATTTAAATTCCCTTCCGTAATTGGGGGATGGGAGCCCGACCGTAAATAGTGGGTCCTTCGACAGAGTCTCTCCTCTCCTATGGTTTTGCCGGAAGTTGGCCACGCGTTAATGATGCAAAAAGTCAAATGCTAAGTATTAATAAATATGCTTGGGAAAAAGTGAGTGAGAGAAAAAGTGAATTATATATTGACTTTCATATATTAAATTTTATATATAAGTTGACCATGTCACATAAGGGAGTACTATTGCCTTCTATATCTAAAATATTACCTACATACAATGTTTCATGATAGGCCATCGATATAATTTAGTTTTGGTGCAAGCTCATTCAGTATTATATTTTTTAAAGATATTAATCATGATTTATATAATTTTATTTTATGTAGCATTAAAATCTCCGCGAGTGTAAAAATAGTGTTCTTGTCCGTGGATAGGTACTCGTATTGTCACATCCGAAGCTTGAAATTATCGCCTCTTTTTTTGACCATTGAGAATTACTCTCTTAAATTTTTCCACCGACCCACCCTCTTACTTTTCCCATGATAATCTCTTCAAATCGGCATCTTAGGCGGTTTTTAAGTTGTGATGCTTCGAGATACGGCGTTATGGATGTTTTTACCCTACGTCCGGATCGGGTGATTTAACATCATCATATATCTTTAGTATTATGTGGGCCACAGTCGCATTACTCTTGGTTATGAATACAGTTGAACTCTGTAATTGAATGGTTGAATATTTGATATATAGAAGTAAATTTCATTGTTGTTCTTAACATTGAATGGAGGTCCCTTTTTAGCTAGTCAAATATTTCTTCCACTCGAAGTATTTTTCTACTCTGGAGGCACTTGGATCAAAGCTCGAATGTATATTTATGCAAAGATAATGAAGTGGAAATTGTTGGTGATGAAGGAAAGTAAGATTTTACAGTACCTTTTTAACTATTAGTTTTATTCTCTTTTGATGCCAAGAAAATGTAATAATTTAAAAGAGGCATAGCGGCTATTGTAATTCCGGAATCAGATACGATATTTAACTGTGAATATAGCATTCGGCTGATTGATTGATTGATCCTAGAGTCAGAATGGCTGTGCCTTATTTCAAAGGCTAAACCTAAACGATGGTTTTCAACATTTCAGATCTCTTCAGGAAACATCATTGAAAAAGCTCAAAGAAGGTATCCAGTTTATTATCTTGAATAAGTAAATTTCTTAAGCTAAGCAACAAGAAGGGAGTTCTCCACTTACCTATCTTACAAGAATGTAATTAGTTCGTAGGATTCCGCGGATGTAGTGTTGACTGTTTCTTTTTTCGGAATTCATTCAGGGATGTTAAAATTGTAAAAAACAACATTTCGCTGGTCCTCCTACCAGCGTCATCAGGTTAACTGAACTGATTCCTTAGTCTCTTTCGTCTTTATATATATGAGTGAGGACTCCCATTGTTGCCGGAATTTTTAAATTTGAAAAATTTGTTTAAGATTTCTACTCAACGTGTAACCGTCTTCTCGGTTGACGTTCTCCGGTCTCTTCGAAATTTGTACAGCCTCCCTGATTAATCATGGGTAATAGCGTAGCTCCTTTGATATTAATTTTTTCTTCTCAAAGTTGAAATTATGAGATGGTGTTCGGCTATTGCAGAAATGCGGTATTTATTATTTTTAATTGTCCGTTGATGCTCTTGGAGGCGTATTTTTAGGGATCTGCACGTCTGGCCTACATATGGATGTCCACAGCTGCACAAAGCTCCGTAGAGGTTCCGTGGAAGCGGGTCCTTGGCTTTCAGAAGTACGTCCCCTGTCTTCGTCGCGCATGTGAATCTGCTAACTACGTTGTACTTCGATAGAATTCTGGAGATTTTCTCCGTAGTTCCAGACACATAAGGGAGAGTGGGATGTGCCTTTGGTTTCTCTCTATTTTCTGTTGGGTCAGTGGGATTTTTATTTCGGACCACGAGATAATTTCTTTCTTCTTTCCGTGCAGTTTTCAAGATGTAGTCACGGCGGAAACCATTTTTCTCAAATGCCCTTAATAAGTGCTGCGTTTCGCAAGAATGTAGTTTGGAGTTTTAGCGTTTGCGAGGATCGCGTCATTTATGACGCATTATTGTCCCTCCATAAATGGCCATGAAATTGATGATAGAGGTAAGCATTAAATTAGAAGTCGGTTTGTTCACTCGCCTCATCTTGGAATAAAAACTTATCTTTCGGAGGTCTAATCCATGATTCCAGAAGAAGTGTGTGTATCCTTCAAATTTACACTGTTCCCTTTATTTCTTCTTCATTTTTCACATTTTTACCTCATAATGCTTAATATAAAAATATCGTTAATGCATGGCATTTTATCGCAACCCTTAATTACTATCATTCCTTAACAGGTTTTGTTATTGGTTCATGTTTTAAAACTAGCAGGAGAGACAAATCATTTCGGCTTTTATAAAATGCTTTTTGATAATGAATACATTAGTGGGGTATGAATGAAATAGATACTTAAACTGCTGAGTAGATTTGTTTTGCCAAATCTGGTAAACCACCTGGGTAACTTAAACTTAAACTGGGTAAACCAACAGCGCATGGAAAGTCTGCGACCCTCCATTGTCTTTTATCAAGCAAAAACCTGACTTTTACTGTGTGCTTTTCTCTTCTGATAGGTGACTAATGGCATTTTATATTAAATACATAATTATTATTGCGGGAATTCAGGATAAAACTGATTTAATTCAGTACTTATACTCTTCTACTCTAAAATAGTCGTGGGTTTCTTTAATCAGAGCCTTAAGTAAACTATGGGTTCAAAAACAATCTCCTCATTGCACACAACACTCCTTATCTTTTTAGTTAGTCTATTGCGAGTATTTGTTGAGGCTAATTGTGCGTCATATGGGACAAAGAATTCAAGTAGTTTATCATACTATTGGTGATAAGGATTTATTTATTATATCTATGCCATTCGCCTTCATTTTTTAACGAGTGGCCATACTTTTCCACAACGTTCATGTGTTTTAGTATTAGCCGGCTTCGTCTTCTTCCGGTTCCTCATGCCACTCAAGATTTCTCAGTGGTTGTATTATTGCAAAATATCAACTAAAGTTTTCATACTCTGATATTTATATTATATATATATTATACATAACTCTGTTATGATTTCGTTGCCTTTTAATCACTCTTTTAATTCGTCTTGTTACATCCATCGGCCATGTTTGAGGTCATCTCCGTTGAAGGTTTCATATCACGAAGTCTCTGTACATTAATTTTTTACAATAGTATTATTTTAGTATTGCATCGTTATCCACAGATAAGTTACCCTCAATGTTCATCCATGTTACCCCATCCCTTCCAAGTTACAATATTCATCCTTGGTTAGCTAAGTGAATTCGAGGCCAGTTGGGCATTAAGTACTAACCTAACCTAATTAAGTTTGTGCCAAGAACATAATACTTTGAATTCTTTTCAAGAGAATTTCTTACTATGGATATTTGGAAGGGCCAAGTATCAAAGCAATTTGCAATTTTATTTCTTCCTATCTAGTGTATCCATTTCGCATAGAGACTATTTCGAGAATACCCTGCCAGAGCATAACGCTCCCATTTATTTTCTTCATCCATATGAAGCGTTTTGCCTCCTTTCGGGGACGGGCAGGATCTGTTGACTCAGTTCTTTGTGCGAAATGAGATGGGTAGCGAGTGGTGAAGTTCCAATTAAGATATTGGCTAATATTTTCTGGGAGACTGTAGATCTCTGCTTTTTGCTGGCTTCATCAAGAAGTTGCGCAACCTCCCTTGATTTTACAATAGCGTTGGATGCTTAGGCCCTTGACATTTACAGAAGAGTGACGGATACCCTATCTATAGTATCAATTGAATGCCTCTGTAATGCAGATCAAGAAAGATAAAAGCAGTAAAGGAGCCACTGGCTATCATGAATGTCGAGAATATTTGCGTTACTCCGCCTACCATGCCTTAAATCTCAGTCAATTGTACAGTTATGACAGAAAGGTAACCTATGTTACCATTTAAACTGTACAATTAATTTCTATTTCTGCTTTAGTAAATGTACAAGTTAAGCAAATAAAGTGATTGAAGGAGAAATAATTCTCAAGGTCTAAAGCTGTCTGTTTTATATTTTGTCACTTTGTCCTCAGTAATTTATTTGATGTACGTTTTATGGTTGACATTGTTCAATGATAAACTATCAGTACAACTTAAGGAGTTAAAAATTCTGAAATTATACACCATAATCCGCAAACATTGATAAACCTGATAAACCAGTCCAAATAGTATTTCTTGTAGCTACCTTTGGCTGTTATACTACACACAAGGTAGTAGTGCCTGCTAATGTTGAGGGCCTCACCCTGCTGGCCTACGGAATCATAGACAGCGCCCCCGGACAAAGCTAACCAATACTGCAGTCTTCATTGACCGCATGGTCCAAATCAAATCCACTCTACACAAAAATGTAAATGAGGACTTGGAATTCAAATGGGCTCAATTCTTGTGTATGTGCAATCAAACAAATATATCTTACTGTTGCATTAATGTGTAGTCTATAACACAATGGACGCCCCGCTAACAATTCCATTATTAATATTGAAATTATTAATTTCTCTCTTTACTATATAAAATCGTTATACCTATGTTAGAGTGCAAAAGAAAGTAAAGCCTTAGTTACGAAGCCATGGCAATATTCGATTTTAGAAATATCAGACTGTAGTGGAAGATGGTAGTTGCCGCCATTTTTGTTACTTATTTATTCATTGCCTAATCATGACATTGTACAGTTTAATCACAGTTCATCGGAAGAAATATTTCAAATAGTGTGACCTACAATAACTACTGTTGGAAAGGGAATTTCTTCTTGTTTTTCATTCGTGAACATCTATTTTTAATTAAGTGATCTATAATTAGGGAGCAGTCCATGTTCATTTATCGGAAATTCTCTACCTTCCTCACAATTTGGAATCATTGCTTAGTTTCCGAGGACAACACGGCATTTCAACACCCTAATTATAAATTCCATAATTACGAACCTGGAAAGTGTTGTTTGCCGTCGAGTGGGAAAAACTGCAATATATTCATAATTTGGAGTCGAGCAAAGAGCGCTTCCATTTGCAATTCAAACTCAGCATAACCTATTAACACAAAATTTTCATTTCATGGAAAATCGGGCGGAAAAAAATCAAATCTCCCGCACGCTCGTTGCCATTCATTACTACCTGGAGCGTTTTTTGCGTGGATTTGCTTCAACGGAGAATCACCTTGAGCGTAATTTTTTTTCAGCATTCTTTGGTGAGACGTCATTGAAATATTTTCTGCGCCTCACATTTTTTACGAAACGTGCTAAGAAGGTGTAGTAATTGAGAGAGTTTTCCCCTTCGTATCGGTAATGATTACATTTTTTTAATCGGATAGATTCTGGCTCATCCACGTATTCTCAATGGCTCCATTTAGTACAGCGGAAATTTTTAAGTACCGAATATATCACCTGGCACTATTTAATGTCATTTATTCCACCAGTCCAAATAGTATTTCATACTATTATTCATGAAATGTTTTCATGAAGGCTATGCAACAGAAAGACTAATTGATAATTTGAAAAAATGGACTAATGCGTATCATTCTCTTCACGAGCTAAAATGAGAACTGCGACCAGATTTGAATCGCTAATGATAAACGTTAGTTTTTTCCAAAACTTAAGTGCATGTGGCAGTCATTATTTGTCATAAATTTACAATGGTATAGTAGTCCAAAATCGCATTTATGAGCAATCAGTGGTGTTAGACCACTCGATAGAAACTCATATGCTTACAAGACAGTGCAACCCTATGCGACCAAATCGTTACTGCTCGTTCTTTTGTAAATGTTGTATGCAGTTGTCACTTCTAATTCTGATTAATATAATTCCTATGGTAATAAACACTATTCAAATTAATAAAAATCTTGTAATCATTTTGCATGGAATTTATTTAGCAGCAACATTAACCTTTTAAATATAAATTATTCCAATTATGTCTATTTCAAATGTTATGTCTGTTTCCAAAGATTCTTCAACCATATCTGAATTATTTACGAAATACAGTCACCAATGATTTATTTTACTTACGTAATTGTCTTGAGCCAAGTCTGTTTTGAAACGGACCCCTAATATTTGACGAAGTCATCCAATAACCTATATCTTTGAAAATATGCAAAATGCATATTTTATGCAGAACAATCAAACTCATTATAAAAGATTTAAGCTAGAATATTGCATGTTGCATGAGGTCAGCTTTACGAGAGATCTCAGATTCATATTTCTAAAAATAAATGAATATTGGGTATGCTGAATTCTCGGCTTCTTTGGCCGCGTATGCTACTTGGAATGACATCATCAGAAATCATTGGAGAAAGATCGTGGAAACCTACGAATATTAGTTATGGTGTGGAATGTCTTGTGCACAATATAGAATAATAAATTAGACAAATAAAATATAAGATAAAAACGAAGAAAGATACATTTAAAACTTTAACATATTTTTACTGTTCATGTTTTTTACATGTGATTAATTGCACCAAAATACACCAAAGACGGTGAAATTCGCCATGAAAATAAAATTTAATTTGATTGGGATTCGAACCCGGATTTCCCAATTGTCGGTCATGTTTTAGCTCATTTGTGCAAGCGTAATGATTGGATAAATTTTATTGGTACCGAAGGGTACAAATAAAGAAGTTTTCTGCAAGGATTACATAAGAAAATTAAAAGCGCCCATAAATTAATTATTGGGAGAAATTTCTTGAATACTAGAAGGATTTATATGTATATAACAATGGATTTTTTATGGAAAGGTGTCGGTATACTATAAAGAGAAATAACTTGTCTTAAACACTTCTCTGACTTCAGAAAATTACATGAATAGCAACTAATTTCAGCGATTCTTCGGTTGAATATACTCATTGACTTAATTTGAAACAAGCCTTTAAAAACTTTCTATGGCCTTGCATAATGATACTGGTCTAGTAATGTACTTTTTCTGTTGGGCATGAATAGAATAGAATAGAATAGAATAGAATAGAATTTTTATTTCAATCTATTATTACAAAAACAATAATTGGGTAACCCCTAAGGAATACACCTGTATAGGGGCTAATATCATGTTATCCATGCAAAACTGCTAACAAAATATACATAAGTAGAATTGTATACAAACGAATATTATTAGAATCCTGTGAAAATTATGACAACAATAGGGGAATTGACACAACGATAAAACACCGATAACAGTGGTTATGAGTTAGACAGATACATACATGATTTGCTGTTGTAGAACATTAACAAGAACAGTAACTAAATAATTTCAAAAGCTTTCATTTTTTTACAATTAATTCAGTTTTTATCACATGAATATTACAGAAAAAGACCCTTATATTTTTTATAAGAAGTAACCAGGATTTTCTTTCATAAAGAAACTTTCGGATGTTTTTTTCTTCCTTGATGTATGCCGGAAGGACACTAAATATTTTTCTTGAGATATATAAAAACATCTTTGGTACAACGTCATATTGACTTTTCGTAAAGAAACATCATTTCTTCGACGCAATGATTTAAAATAAAGAATCAATATCCATAAAAATCTTTTTAAAAAATGAGGTTACTGATACTTATCATATCAGAAGTATTTCATTGTTTCATTTTTCAATTATTCACTGATATACAGAGTTTTCGTGTCATTGCTTAAAAAATACTCAGAGCACTATCCATTTGGTACTTCATGGAACTCGGCCTTGAAAAAAATACCATTTATTTGATTACGATGCGCATCAAAGTTGATCAGGGAGCTTCGGCATGGATTCATGAGCTCGCATCCGGAGCGATGGGGACCAACTCCGACGGGCTCGTTCTATTTTTCGCCGTCAGCGGTTCTGCGCGGCGCGAAATCCTTCCTTCCACCCCTCTCTCTTATCTTCATCATATTTTCCCGCTCGATCCCCGCACTAGAATGGTGTGCACTGCCCGCCTGCAATCGGTTTATTCGCCATCCGCGGCGGGCATGTACTTGTTTGTAAACAATGCGAGACTTTGATCCTCCACACTTGTGCACCACCACCCCCCTCTTCCTTTCCCACCATCCGCGAATGGGAATTTTATTACCGCGCCCTCCTTCCACTCCCTCCTGCTCGCCACCCCCTCCCGCCCCTCGGCCTCCACCCTTCTCTCCCGCGCTCCCTGACCTATTTCGCGTCGGATAATCCTCGTACTGTGGGAGGGGCGGGGGGAGAGTGGGGAGGGTAAATTGGCGGGAGAGCGAAATGCATTGATAGATGGACGCATTATTGGCCTTCGTTCTTAATTTATTTCCGTCGAAAAGTGCGCGCGCGTTTTGTACGTGTGTCTGTTTGGTTCATAGATCTATACATATAAGCGTGACTGCGTATTCATGACGCCCGAAGGTATGTATGTACCAACAGGCTGATCAATGTAAATGTATGCAAGGGGTCGAAGGAGTAGGCATCGTGATACCGCGTCACGCCTTTTGGCGGCGTTGGCACGCGGGGCGAAATAGGATTTGCACCCTTTAGCCCCACTCTTAACTCCCACCTAGTTACACTACCCTTCCACTGAACATTTAACACCTTTTGGTTTTATAATGCCTGTTTCAATTTAACCATTACATGATGCAGTCCTTCCGTTTAAAGGGTGTTATCTGCGAGTTTTGAGTTATCTGTAGAAAATAAGACTGTCAGTTGTTTGATTTTAGTGTTCTCTAATTGAAAGATTTGTGCATCAATAAAAATTTGTGGGATTTTCGATTACTCAATTAACATAATGCTTTGTTTTCCCTCGGATTTATCTTTCCAACAACACGAACGATTGCACCTGTCAGCATGGTGAATAAAAATATATTCGTGAAAAACACTCGTTTTGTTACTTGAATCAATTTGAAAGCTTATATTTATCGATTATGATGCCCAGAAAATGAACTTACTTTTAAACGTTTAACTAGGCATGGTAACATCGGGCCGAAGTACATTTTTTCCACCACATCTCCAATCCTACTTCCTCTTTTTCAAATATATTCAGCTCCCTCTCCTATTTTTTTCCCCAGTGCCCCTTTTTCCGGTCATGCTAGGGTCTATCTACCCTCACTCTCCGCGTACCCCTAACGCAACCTGATTTCCTCGTTCTCCTCTCTCTTTCTCTGTCCCTGCCTCCTAGGCACCAACGGTGGCGCACCAAAGCTGTGTGCGAGAGAGTGGGTGGGGGGAGGGTGTATGGTGGGTGGTGGCAAGGGAAGAGAGAGGGGGGAAAGAGAGAGAGAGGCGTTCCATTAGTTTTTATACTCGGAGGATGTAAAATTTCCCCGTCGAGCGTTCATTTTCCCGTCCCACCAAGCTAGCCTGGAGGCTCCCGAGAACACACCCCCTCTTCCCCCATACACCAACACCCACTCTGCTCTCTGGGGTGCGCATGCGCGGTCAGGATTTCGCTGTATGTGTGGGGTGGGTGGGGGGTTATGTTGGGGAGGACAGAATGGCGGGACCAGGGTACAGTGTAGGATAGGAGAGGGAATGGTGTTTGTGTCCGTGTGTGAGCACGTATGTGGGTGTATGTGCTCTTTGCGTGTGGAAGGGGTTTATATAGCTCGTGGAAACCTCGCCCTTTCCCCTCTCCTCCTTTCCCGTTATCCTGTACCCTTCCACCGCCCCAGTCCGCCGACACCCTAGTCACCATCAAATCTCTCCCCTCCCCCCTACTCATTTCGCCCCCTCCCTCCACCCCCGCCCACTCTTGAATTATTCAGCCGTTGCCATGGTTACCGGGCATGCGCCTCCCCTCCTTCTCTGTGTCTCTCTCCGGTTGCGAGGGGCGGGGAGGAGGGTGTATGGGGAGGGGGAGGAGGGGTTTGGGGTTGGAGGGGTAGGGTTCGCTAATGATAAATTGTGGAGAGCTCCCTTCCCTTCACCCCTGCCCCCTCCCCTTCCACGTTTCCCCTTTCCCTGCACACCCTCACCCGCCCTTACCCTCTTCCCACCCCCCTATACTCGCTGCTTCATCCCTTATCTACCTCCTCCCTCCCTTCTCCCCCTCCCGTCCTTCGTCCTTCTCCTCTTCCCTCTCCCTCCCCCACACACCTTTATCCCCTCTTTCCTCTTCACAATTTTTCCCTTTTCCCTCCCCCTCACTTCAATTCCCTTCATCCATTCTCTCTCTTCAACTATTTCTTCTTTCGCAGCTTCCCCTCACCTCTTATACGCTCACAGCAGCGCACCCTCCCCTGCCATTTTCCCTCCACCCTACACCTTTTACCCTTTTTCTTTTGCCTCCTTTACCCTCCCGGTCCATTCTCCCGCTCTCGCATAACCCCTCCCCACCCCCTTCGTATCCACGAACACCCCCTCGACCGACTGTTTGGATCCTTCTCCCGACCCTCCTCCCTTTCACCCCAACACTCCCTCCTGCCCCGTCCAAATTTTATTTCTACCCCCCACCCTCTCCAATCCCCTTCCCCACCCTTTCATTATTCCATTCTTCGCGCAAAACTCTCCCCCCCTCCCGCCTGTCTCCTCTCTGCACCCTTCTTCTTCACCTCATCCCTCCTCGCCCTTCTTTCCCTAGCAATACTTCTCTCATTATTTCCTTCCCCTACGAATTTGTTTCCCTCCTCTCTTTCACTCTCTTCCCCTACATTCGCATTTTTTTCCTATCCCCAGTTTCGCTCTCCTCGCTTCCTCTCCTCTTCCCTTTTGGTTGTTTGGGCGAGGCGGACGACTGTTGAGGTCACATGCGTCACTGAGGTACATGTGGCCCGGTTGGTGTGGGTGGGATTATCCGGGAATGGGAGAAGGGTGGAGAGAAACCTGGCGTCGGCACTAGCCCACTGTTGCAATAAGGCGCCAAGGGGACCACGGTGTAATGTACCATCCGACGGAGTGAGTACCTAAGAGCGTTGCACATATAGTTGTCAACATTTACCTTCTGAAGAACTCGGTTGCCAAATTTACGCCCCCTGTGCTCACCTCCACACCACTCAAGCAACCAATTCCAACACCGCACAAAATATGAGTAACTTCGAGGAATAATATTTGCATTCATTGGAAGACTCCTTTATAGACAGTCAGTATAATGCATAGCCCCATCAAATTAATCGGTTGTGGCGATACTTGGTGGAAATTTGTCTGTTTTTTTCTGTTTGTCTTGTAAGTTACGCTTTAGACATCGAAATCGGTTGACAGCATTAAAATAAATAGTGGAATTTTTACTGTGTTTTGGTCATAATGAATTACCATGTTAATTTTCCTAATGCTATTGGCAGCATCGCATCTCCGGCCTTAAATTCGGATATTTACCGGAAATTAATCTTTATATGAGCCCACACTGACGAATAAATGTGGGATTCCCCATGCATTTGGAATGCAAAGATAATTGCACCCCAGTAGGAATATGGAATACTCTGAAATCATGTGCGCCAGCGTGTATCAAACTCGGATTCTCGAGATTAGAAGTAAAACATTACGGCCATTACATCATCCTGATCCCAGCTTCCTCTTCGTCATCGTCTGATTGGTTATCTATTAACTTCCCACATGCATTTCTACGCGCCGCGTAGAGCCTGAGCAGTATACGAATTCATCTTTGGCGCTAGGGCTGACTCATTTTCATTTTTTAATTATCGGAATTAATCAGCCCCTGAAGTCCAGTCTTCTCAACTACATCCAATATTTCACGTTACCGCGCAATTTTCAAATCTACCCACATTTAGTCATTAATCTCACGAGATGTATGATTCTCTTTTTGCCTTTTTCTCTATCTTTGCTCTTTCGTGATGCACTCCATAACATTTTTAATATTTTAATTTCGCATTGTAGAAGTTTTGAGCAGGCTACTTTCTTAACTACATCTAAGCTCGAGCTCACATTCACATTCGCAAATGTTTACCACTATGCTAAGCAATAAAAACCTATGATTTTGTAGTGTAATTTTCCCACCTTGCTTAATATAGCGTTAAGCAACAGCAAAAAAACTCTTGTCCATTATAAATATTTTAAAAAATATTTCATCCTCATGATTCTTTGGAAATATCTTTTTATAATAGGTATTCCTCCAAAATAAGCCCTTTCTTCCTCCGTTTTCCTTATTAGTGGCGATGTAATTCTTTTAATACATCTCAAGTGCCGATTTCTCATAGTAACATATATTGTCTTTATCATCCACATTTGATTTAATTATTTTTTCCCATTTTTGCAAATTTTAATGTGTAATTTTATAAACTGAGAAAAATTGTATTAATGCGTTCCATCTTTAAGCGGGAACTCACACATATGTTTGGACAGTAGACCACACTTTCTTATGTCAGATATAGAATTTAATTATTATTTTCCTCTTCTTTCTGATTTTTTTATTTACTGTGTTCAGTTAATTCTGCGCGTTTTATAGTTGCTAGTAGTTGCAGCACATTAGTGTATCTGTGGCATTTTTAGATTCCTCCGTTGAACGCATAAAAAAATGAAATTTCTTCTTTGTGTTAGTTTGACATTTCCTCTTTATTTCGTTACCTGCCACGTTACATATTGTTCTTGTATGTTCATTGTTACCTAATTTCTTCCCTCCGCTGTTTTAGCCCGTTCCTGCGTAATGCTCACCACCACTACTACAGTAGTAGTAGTTTCTCCGTTCCTCCGTTCACTCCTCCGCTTGCTTTCTACCTCCCTCACCCTCGGGAACCTTCCACCCTTTTGTCCTCCCATCTATTCCTCTCGCCCTGTTTGTCATAAAGAGGACTCTGGAATGCGTGGATCGAGGAAAATCTGCCAATCGGCGCCGAGTATTGGCTTTTTCATTAATCGCGATTTTCCGTGGGGGTCACCCCCCTCCGCCACCATGTCAGCAGCATCCTTTGGCGAACGGAGCGCCTGCTCGAAATCGATCGCTCGCGCAACAGTATTTAGTTTCGCTCCAACATTTAAGCCGGCTCGATTTTTGCGCAATTAAGGCTCTGAATCTTTCATTCGCTCACTTTGAGAGTTCAGCTTGCCGTCTCGTCGGAGTGATGTCACAAAAATCCGACGCCTGACGGTTCGGCGGGGGTTGTTGGAGAAGTTTTTCGTTTGTGTTGACGATAATTACTCCCGGAAGCGCTAAGCAAATGAAGCTAGCTAGCTGCTTCCTCTTTTGGGTCGGGTCTTGCAGTGAAAGCTGAAAATGAGGATAATATGGTGTATTAACAGGATTTTCCCTGTGTACGTTTTTAATTTACGGTCGTTGTAGTTTCCCAGGTTTGCTCTGCGAGAATTTGAGAGGAAAATTACGGTGAAAAGGCAATTTTTATAATTCATAGCATCTATTTCTATATGTACCCATACAATCACTCTATGGCTCGGAATAAGCCATGTATTGACTGTAAATCCTTATATTTTCTTATGTCTAACGATACTGGAGCAAAACAAATGTTTCACGCTAACCTAAGAATCTATTAAGTTATGAAATATCAAGTGTCCATGAGAATAAGATTAATTTATATTTTTACTCATTTTTGAATCTTTCTTTTCGTGGTCCTAAATACTCATGGATACATCTCTCTTTCACTTTTTCAATCGTCCTATTATTCGCTAGGTAGTTCCCAGTTTCTTTAATGCAGCGCTGCAAATGTTTCGTATGTGTTTTGTTCTTGTTAGTTCTGAAGTTCCGATGATTTCTAATAATAGACTAAATCTTTTACATTTACATTACTTTAACCATCACTTAACTGATATGGCATTTTGTGACTTATTTCGTGGAAAAGGTACTGCAGTGCAATTATTTGATTGAGTGTGAGCCCCCACTCACGACTCCACGATTTGCAGTTGAAAAAAATTGGAGAAATCACGGAGCTGAAATGGGACGAAGATTGGAAAACCTCTATTAAGGGGCGACATACCTTTGAAATTTTCCCGAGCATTTTCGAAAGAAAGAAATTACAAATTAAAATACGAGAGAGCCGTAGGACACGGAAATTGTAAAGGCTACATCAAATAGATCGGGAAAAGCGATGAATGCGACGAAGAAGACTCATACAAACATCGTATTGAAAAGTGCGTCCGATTCGAAACGTGGAGAGTCAAACAAGTTTAGAGATGATTACCAGATCAGAAACGTGTAGACTTGGTATCCTTCTGTCTGAAAAAGAGTAGATTCCAAGATAAAGACAAGATATAGGCAATGATATACTGGCTAAGACGAAAGAAGACCCAAGAAAGAGAGCAGGACCGAAGATGAGGACTAATAAAAAGAAGAGAACGCGATGGCCTTCTGTGGCACCTAACGGCGTTATGCTATTTGTAAAAGTTTGATATAAATACAATTAGAAATCTAGAAAGATTCCATAAAAGTTAAGTCACTTTATAATGTAAATGTTACAACTAATTTTTAAAAGTATATTACACAATTTTAAATATAATTCCATGACAAATGTTAAAGTATGACATCCGTAGAATTGAATGCATTGATTCAATAAAATATAAGAAGTTAAATAACCTAATAAATCAAATATTACCAATTTATTTTATAAATAAATGTAAAACATAAAGAATAATAAAGACTAAAGAGGGATAAACGGAAGTACATACCCTTAGTAAAGTAAAGTACCCGGCTAATTCGGTTTGTTAAGATCCTAAGTCCGCTTTTGTGGCAATTTCTTGGTAGACGAGCGCATTGTATGCACGCATTCTAAGTTAGTTACCAAGTCGAAATTGACGTTTATATAATTTTTATAAATAAGGAATAACAGGGGGCCAATCACGCTTAATGGACGCCAGATGTCACGTTTACCATGTGGGTACTAAGACGTCTATTACTACCTACTGTTTTCGATCAGTTAGAAAGTCACTCATCCAGTTCACAATTTTTCCTTTAATCCATGGCTGTGATTTTATTGTCTTTGCTGTGAGGAGCCACATCACAAGCTTTCTTGAAGTCCAAAAATTACGCTTCGACCATCTTATTTCAGAATATCGCGTGGAAAGAGTCCTTGATGAATTTTACATGATCTTTTTTCCGTAACCCGTACTGAGGCGGAGGTTATTTTCGGTGTTTTTCCTGGAAGCTCGTGATATAACTGACAAATGTGTGCGATAATCTTGAGTAAAAGCGGTGTTAACTCTACAGGACAGTGATTTCCTGGATCTTGTTTTTTTTAATATGGAAGTAACGTGATATTTTCGTAGTACTCTAACCTCGGATAATCACTTTTTAAATATAATTGTTAGATATGGTGCGATGTGTGAGGATAACTCCATTTAGAAAAACTAGTGATTTTGGCCACCACAGATTTTTTAAAACTCTCAGGTAGCTAGGATGATAGATGAAATAGTGTGAAATTGGTTCTGGCTTGCCTTTTTATAACTATAGAATGTGGAGAATCGTGTGACGGGGAAACGAATTCTAGGGCCTTGCTGTTCAACTATATCTCCTTTCTCTGTCAGTTGTTTAAGACCAACGGATTTTTTTTTGCTCCTTAAGATCAATTCGTACATTTAAACAGTTTAATTTTTCACTAGCTTTTGACGTTAAGTTATATCCATGCTTTTATGGCATTTGTTATTTTAGCAATTGCGGGCATTTCCTCCTCCTCAAAGTCATATTTAATTGGTAGTGAGTATTAAGCTCATCCGAAAAATAATTATTTCTCAGCTGATTCTCAAATGTGTTCTTGGGATACATTTAAAGAACACAATGTTTTCCAAATATCAAGGGCGCGGAAATTTTAATTCAAAGTAACCAATTACATGCGTTCTTGCTATTATTTCCGATACAAAAAAATACTTATAGTTAGTTACTTTGGCTACAATTAAAAATCCACTAAATTACAACCTTACATTCTACATAAACTATTTTACAGTTTCTTATTACTGACGAAAACTACAAAACACTCTTCAGTCAGTTCAGTCTTTTCTTTTAACTTACTATTTTCATCTGGGAAACCCTTTACATACGTTCCGTTTTGTGTTTCTCCACTCGCGTTTACTCCTTTCGTTTCATTGTTCCCATTCCGTATCATATCGTCTCCATGTCGTCTCAGAAATTCTATCTCCTCTTCAAGAGACTCACCTAACCAGTTTAAAATCTACTTTTGTAAGGCTTGAAGTCATTCTAAATACTGGTATTCCTCAAGGTAAAAAGTCTACGAAGTATCTGTAACGACTGTACAATTTATCGTAAAGAGCATTTCAATGACTAATTTTATAGAATTTTCTGAGAATGCAGACCTGAGGAAAAAAAGAGTACTTTAAATACACTCTCACATTGTTTACTCACAGTACTTTAAATACTCTCACACAATAATCTCTCCTGCCTTGTAGAGCTTGAAATGTTATTAGCGTCTAAGCCCTGAAAGTTTACTAGCAAAGATATTTTCGATGATGAATTCGACGGAATGTGCTTTTCAGGATTGTGCAAGTCGTCGAGGCTTTCAGTAATGAAATTATGAAAAACACAGTGACTGGTAGTACCATCAATTTGGTTGATGTGAGCAATTTTTTCCAGTTTCTCGTCATTAATCATCAATCCCAAGATTGGTTGACTGCAGCCCTCCATTACACCCTGTCCCCAGCTAACTCCTTAATGTCCTTGTAGGTCTTCTGTTTCATATCCCATTTTTGAACTGTGTATTTATCCATGGATCTACCTCGTGAGACTTTCCTTTCTATTTTTTTCTGTTAATATGCCCCTTGCAAATTCGTTGTTTCAAAATGTGACATAAACATCTGTACCACTTCTTCCAAGTAGTGATCCACTTGGTTTCTTTTCTATTCTTCTGTCAATTTCCTAGTTTCTGGTCATATCCGTTCATATCATCTTAAGCATAGGCCTACAGAACCTAGTTTTGAAAGCGTCTATTCTCTTCTCTTCCATAATTCCAATGATCCATGTCTTTGAGTAATACTCCACTCGAATTATTTCAGGTATTTTTTCCTTATAGGTTAACTCATTTTCTTTGAACTAAACATTGGTTTTCTTTTAGTGAGTGGTATCGACGTTTCGAAGGCGTAGTCTGCCATCGTCCCCAGGGTGAATGGTTTGGTCAGAAGGATGTTATTTGTCTATACTATCTCATTGGGATCAATTAGACTTTGATTAGTCATCACTTTTCCGGTCTTTTTAGTGCTCTCCGGACTGGTTTCCACGCACTACTAAGCTGGGAACTCTTTGTTCGGCTCATGCTGTTTTTATCGTTCCTGATTTCCACACCCTCTTTTACAATCCGGTTCCGGTAGTATTTAGCATGATGAAGAAGTAAGGTTTTTGTGAAATCCATCTTGTAGCCACTTTTGAGGCTGTATTCTACCACCGCAGATTTATCGTGGGGGAAGAACCTGATGCACCTTTCATCCTCTTTCAGGCGTTTTTGGATGGTGCGCCCCGTTTTACCTATGCAAACGTTTTCACATTCACACGGGGTGCGGTGAACATCTGGTGCTCTGCAGTTAACGCGATATGCGCTCAAATAATGTGGTTCACTTCTTTGATCCATAGTTTTCAAGGATGCCTGCAGGTATTCTGGCGTCTATGTTCTTCACCTTAATTCCTTTGATTCCCATCCCCCGAACTTCTTTGACATCTTTGTGCTGAAAATTGCCAATGACTGGTTGTATTCTTTTCTCACTCCTTTGTTTACCTGAGCTTTTATTTTTCTTCCGTGCTTAAATTTTTTTCGTGACGAATCGCTTCCTTTCGATTATTGTTCTCTAATAATCAATTCCTATTCTTCCAATCGAATTTAATATCTTATTTCATTCCACGTTATGAAAGGTCTTGCTCATGGTGATGAATACCACATAGAATGTTGAATGGTGAATGGAAATTTGCTGGCATAAATAATATTTTCTATAAGTATTCGCAGTCAGTGTGTTGTCTGTTCTACTTAAATCTGAGTTGGTTGTCCGTGAGGATTTCTTAATTTTTTTCTTCTCTCCTTCGACTGATTATTCGTGTCTTTTGGACGCATGTGACAACTAGTTCAGAATTCTGTAATCCTCATATAATCGGCCCCTATTTTCTTCTGTGCTGCAATCATTACACTCATCTCAAAATCCTAAGTCATCTTTCTATTGCTGTAAATGTCTTTGATTTTTTCGTAAAAGGTTTATTTAGTAATACCATCCCGTGCCTTCATTATTTCTCCGTTTATGCTGCCTACTCCAGTTGACTTGTTTTTTCGACTACCCTCTCGGATATGCTCCGAAGGATACCAGGCCCTCGGTCGTCTTCATCCATTTATCTTTCTTCAACAATCCATCCTCCAGTGGGTGTGGCCCTTCATGCAGCTTTTTTATGTATTCCTTCAGTCTTTTTCCTGCATCTTCTTGCTCTGTGAGTGTCTCCTCGTTCCGCGTCTGTGATAATACTGAGCTTTTTATTTCATTCAGCATTCTATGACTACCAAATTTATAACATTCCCTAACTCGCATAATCTTCTGAATTCTCGGAATCCCTACTTCAATATATTTTAGGCAAAACTATGACCCCAAACGTCGGTGAAATATATGGTGTGCGAATTATTCAAAAAATATACCCAATGCGTAAATATTCCCTGGTGCTCAAAATGCTTTTCATTATTATTTGCTGTAGTAATATGCTTTGAGTGATAATAGAGTGATACTTGTGATGCCTCTTGGTGGATCGTCGGTGAACGAGAGGAGCGTATGGTTGCTAACTTGTACACCCTTTTGTTTTCTAAATTTCACAGTATGAACTTAGGTTTTCCTAAATTTATACGAGAAGTACGGATCAGTGTTACTAAACTCTTTTTTATGAAAAAGTTTCCAACATTAGTTGGAAGGTTTAGACGTTAGTTGGCGAAATTCACGGATAAGTACCTGATAAAAAATTGCTTGATATTCTTTTTTATCTATCATGATACCTGGTTATCGGCTACCACTTAGCGACCCAATATTACGGTTGCTTGTCTTGTTCGTTATCGTCAAACGTAACCGGCTACCATGTCCTCTATTCATCAGTTGACTAGCAAGGAACCTTTACCTTATATCAGAAGCTATGGTAGAAGTGGAGTATTACGACGCAAGGGAGTGATAATGCCTAAATTAACATTCGTATCTCATGCCTGAAGTCCATCATATGATGTCTTTTTTTGCATCGGTCATCTGGAAATGACGCGTTACAATAATAATCACCATAAGTATAAAAGAAGTTTCACAGGTAAATTTTAAACATTTTCTCTAGTTTTGAGAGCACTTACGCTTTTAGTATCTACTTCTCGTATCTGCAGAAAGAAGAGTCCTGGTAAAAATTATGGATAGTTAAGTAGGCACAGCCGAAACCCCAAAAATTATATGTCTTGCTATATCCTCTTTGTTTTTCAACCCAATTTTAATAGCTTTAGTTTACCGAAAGAATAAAAATTATAAAAAATCGTGGAAGAAAGAGACGGCTTATATTCTCCGAGGATGTATTTAAGGTAAACAACATTTGATGAATTATCTAAATCATCATTACAGCATTTAATGTATTCCTTGGCTCATTTTAACGCAATAACTCTCTTTTGAGCTCCGATAAATATATCGTAAATGATCCGACTGCTGAACATTTTTGAATCCCGAAAACTTAAAATGCGTACTCAATTCTCTTTTTATTGTATATTTCAAACAGTAAAGGGATGGTGACTACAGGGGCCCAGGGGTGTTCGATGGTCAAGCGTTGGAAGACGTCATCGAGGGCACAGTAAGGGAAAGGATAAATTGTTGGTTGAATGGATTTCATAGAGAATTGTTGCAATCAATTTAGATGATGAAAGCATTGAAGGTTTTACAAGAATGTATGCGGCGTTAACAGCACATTTGTTGCTATACATCCTGAAAAAGTGGGACTTTTACCCTGAATTTTGGCTCATAATAAAGACATTCTGACTGATTTTACTCCTATTAACATATTATATGATGCAGAGAAGTAGTTTTGCTATTTATATTGTATTTTGTATTTGGATATGCAAATTTCAAATATACAAAAACGTATTTTTTCACTTTTATGATATTACGATTTTGGGATGTCCGGAATTTTTACCTTTCCCCTCTGGTAACCCTAAGCACAGGTGACTACTCAAGCTGCCCCTTTGGAAGTTTTCTCGACTTGTAAGGCGATTACTAAAGAATCTTTTGAACGTACATCAGGGCTACATGAGCTTGACTCGAGCCTAAACCCAGTTAGACTGCCAATATTACCAACGCTGCTTTCTAGGTTGGGGTAGATTTTATGGACACTTTCTACTTGCCTTTCTACTTTCTAGAGTCTCTTTACTTGCACCGTTTCTCTCTTTTCTGGAGCTTAGTTGGAGTATCTTCATTTAATCAACATTATTTCCCTCTTCCCCGCTTATCCAGAATTCCGATTTCTACTATGCTTCTGCCATTGCAGCCATTTTCCTGACTCTACGTCTTCGTAATTTCCTCTAGAAGCTTTCTCTCATTGCTTATTATTACTAGCACTCCATACGTTCTTCTCCATCCATCGTTCTTTCTCCATCCTCCGCCATACCCATGTCTCTATAGAGACATATGGAGGTTATAAATACCCACTGCAATATACTATCATCCTCAGTGCCCACTTTTCACTAAAGTAAAGTATTACACACCGAGTTAGTAAATTATTCCTAACTAAAACATCCCCTTACACAGCTTTTCTTAACGATCACTTTTGTTGGATAACTCCTTCTTAACACAATTCTCACGATACGAGCCCATTTTCATGCACAATTCTGTCCAAGTAGCTACTATGTTCCACCTGTTTTAGTATACTTCTTGCTGATTGAATTTTTAGTTTTGATTACCTTTTTGAGAAAATCTTGTTTACTTTGTAAACTTTAAATTATCACATTACATAGTGAGTTCGTTTTTTAAATTCATCCACACTTATTCGCCCAAGCGACTTACAGCTAATGCAATAGTAACTGACTTGTTGTGTGCCAAATAGCAAACTAGCGCTCGTATCTGAATTAATCACGCATAAATGAAAATGTTGTAACTATGCCACTTTGAATTATCGTATAACTCGCGAGATAAGTTAATTAAAAAGGTTTTTTTGCCTTTATTTTGTCCAATAAAGAGAATATTTAGAAAAACACTGCATCATATTCAACCCGTTATCTTACCAGGGAATAGTTATCTACATTTACCTAAATTATATCGCCTTCTCTTTTCCTCGCTTTCCAGTACCAACGACACCCCTATCCAAATTCCTTCCTCTCCATTTCTTCGTTCCTTCTTCCTCATCTTCCTCCTATCCCCTATCCTTTCTTCCCCCAGTTTCCACCCGCCATCTCCAACCGTCCCCTCACCTCCCCCAGTCCCTCCACCCCCTACTCCTCTCCTCCCGGCGTCCCTCCACCCCCCTCCCTCGCCCTCCGAGCCCTCCCGCCCTCGCGTCCCAAGTCGATGAGAACTCCCCCCCTGCCTCCCCCCTTCCCATCTACCCTGTCGCGTCGTTCACCCTGCCTATCCTCCTCCATCTCCACCGCCCCCCTTTCTACTGCGCCCCTAAGCTCGCTATAGCACATGTAAGTCGCAGAGGATCGTCGGGTCTGAGGGTCGAATATGTATCCCTCTAAGCAATGGTTGATCACAGTATCGCTCTCCATTTTTTCCCTAGTTTTGTACTCCAGGAAGTATATAAAACTACTTCTAAAACCACCAAATCCTACCGTACCGAGTAATAGCCGCGTTGTATGCTGAAGTTCGATATCCGTCGTCCTTGATTTCTTCTCCAACCGTACGAAGGCTTAGTGGATCTCTGAAAAAAAACTTCGAATGCCTCCTTCCGAAAAGTATTATTTTCCCTTTTTCGGTATCTAGTGGCACTGTTGAGAGTGATAGCTCCGTATACATGAATTTTCTCATCTTGTTTCCGATTCTCTTGGGGTGAAAAATTACTACGCCAAAACTCATAACGAAGTTTGTTTTTCCAAATGTCATGAGTGGGTAAGTTATATTTTAGTCAACGTTTTTTTTTCGAATCACTGCTTCAATACTACTTCTAGAAGTAAGTGACCTTGTTATGGAATTGCATACCAATGTGTCGACTGTTATTCCACATCCAAAATTCTTATTATGTTTACGAGAGCAATTTAATGCGGCCAACGTCTATAGACCTTACGTGAAAACTAGCTAAATTAACGAAATTTTAATTATATTAGGCACAAGTTGCTACGCATGCTCTTTCTGGCAGTCGCTTCTAACTACTTTTCTTTAATACCTACGCTAAGGCCGGCGTCCTCGATGGCGGCAGGTTATTGCCCTTTCCTACCAAAACCGCGAAAAATGGCGTTGTTGTATTAATTGTCATGTTTAGGCTCTATTATTCCTGGGATTTCCACGCCATCTAGTTGATGTTCCCATTCTCTTTCCGGGAATTACTATCGCGAAATACAACTAAAACTTTCCCAGAAACTGGATGAAGAAGTCGTTGAGATCATATATTATGTAATTATCCGCATTCATGTAACCTCGTACGAATCGCTATGGTTCGAGTGTTGAGAAAATATTCAATGAAATTATAACTATTTGCATACATTCTCTGATAGAATTCTGGTCAATCTGTATTTTCTTCAATCATGCATTTAAAGCATTCATCTGAATAATTTAAACTACTTACCACGTTTCTGATTTCGCAACGCATCTCTTTTAGTCCAATAGCTAATGTGTTAACACTATATTTTCTTCTTTAATGACCGTACCTGACATTTATACGTACTTGAGTAATAAAATACCAAACACCTATAAATACTGGCAATGTCTTCAGTTAAAATGACTTATTTACCAAGATTGTTTTGTATTATTCCGTTCAAAATATTAAAGATGGAGAACGCCCAGGGAACAACTAGTTTGCAGCATCCACCTAGAAGTTTTACATTGGATACCGTTCCAAAATTAATGCTTGAAGTTAATTACTCATGGATTTAAATGTTTATTGGATGAAGATATGTGTCTAGGACTGCTAGAAATGAAATTGGAGACATCACTTTGACCACATTTGTGTATGAGCCATCCTGTTTTGGGGAAAAACAACACGTTTTAGGTATCCATTGTTAACGGAGATAGTGGTTTCCTAGGTTGAATTTTGCATCGAATGAAATAATTCCCACTTGCGGATCAGTCACTAAACATCACATACGTGCTTTCAGTTTCTGAGGCAGTATCCAAATTCTTGGCTTAACGGGTGATAACTTAAACATGGTGATGTCTTGGTGGGATTTTGTTGAGCAGGAAATATGTTTTTTTTATTCTCTATTATAAGGAAACGACCCTCGATGTGATTATTGTCTCACGGCGGAGAGAATGCGCGGCGAGATGACTCGAAGGGGGAGCAAGGACATTATTTTTCCGGTGAATTGGGGCTTTACTCGACACCCATCCGTGAGACATTTAATTGCCGAAACTCGTCCTGCGAGGACAACGCGTCGCCACGGGTCCTTCACGCGGAGAAAGATTTCTCGCTCTCCACTATGACGCCATCCCTTCCTCGGAATAGGACGGGAGGGCGTATATGTGTGTTAGGGAGGTGGAGGAGGAGCGGGGATGAGTGGGGAATACTCAAGAGTGGAGATGGGATGGCCCTCCCGAAGCGACGCCATGCCCCTTAACGATGCACGGAAGGAAATGTGATGACGGAGTCGGGAGAAATGTGATGAAACGCACAGAAAGGGAAATGAGAAAGCGTACGGGACAAGAGGAATCGTAATACGCGGAGCTCGTAGCAAGGAGAGCGAATGGGCCCAGGGTGATATGGCCCTATCCCATTCAGAGCTCCTGTCCCAGCCCCCCTTCCCCTATAATTTCCCCCTCCCCCGCCCTCTCGCAGTTCCCCCTCCCCGCCCCCCGACCGTTCATTGCCCGGCGATGATTTTGGCTTGTAACGAAGGCGTCTCTTTTTATAATGAGAAGACCCTCTTCGCCTGCCGTAAAACGTGCTCCGCTAGGAATTAATACGGCGCACGGAGGCGGCTACTCAGCAGCACTTGGCAAGGGGACCAGAAGGAAAGGACCTGCTCGTGATAGAAATATTTGGTCGGCACCCCAGTCTCTTCAGGCACGGGTTAGCTACGGGATCAAAAAGCAAAGGCAATTGACTTTTGGGGGAAAGGCTGTAATATTTCCCCGGGATAAATTTATCTCTGATTGAAAGATGTATTTTTAATTTCAAATTGACATGAATGGGCGCTCATTTTAATCTTCAGGCGAATGTGGTTACGTAAGAATGTTTCTAGCTGTATATATGCAGTTTCAGTATTTTCCTCGCATCCTATTATTTTTCACTAATGCTTCCGTAATATTCCGTTGATTAGTTCTTAAATCGTTCTCAACGGTTTTCTGTTACTCATTCCTTTCAAGTGAGCCACTTTTTTTACGAATTTCATTGTGATCGCATGGATAGTTTTCTTCCTCATATACTTGCTTAATCCTTGGTGTTCCTCTGTTATTCTTCCCATGCATTTTTCCTTTATCACTATCAAGAGACTGATGAGACTACTATAGGTAGTTTTCGTTAGACTACTCCGATCCGATTAGATCCGATTGCCGGATTAAAGGCTTACAAAACTCTTTTGGTGACTGTCTATTACCATTGTTCATCATCACCACTATGATTTATGGTTTTCCTGTGGTTGCTGCATTTGCAAATTTTCTCACGTCATGCTGTCAAAAATACTTTTTCCCCTTCCCATCTTAACATTTTATTTGATGAATTGACTTTTACAATATCATTCTGAACGAAATTCTGAAATTAATCGTTGATTTTTCTAAACCTTTAATTTAGGATAATCAGCGGATTGGAAGTTGTGTTCCGATATGTTGGTAAAAATGTTTTAGCGTTAATTTTTATTTTAAGTTTATCGGACTAACGTTCTTGAGTTGGATGCATTTAAAGGAGAAGTTTGGATGCGAGCATTCAGGAAATCTATCAGGAATAATTTATTTCTTGTGTATTTTGTAGTTTATGGAGTCCGTGTTGGAATCGTCGCCATCGTTTTTTTAACAGATCGGTTACTTTCAGAGTAGTTTATAAAAGATCCAGATTAAAAGAATTGAAGATTACAATAAGTATAGGGTTTGGCCACGACCACCAAGAAACAAGGCCTTGTTGGTGTCGTCGCGATTCTCAGGCGGACGGAGAAGGCAAGCGAAGGCTGCTGTTGAGGCAGGTGGTGCCGATTCACTAGCATAAGAAAAACTAGCGATTACTGGCAGTTTTTTCCCCGCATATGATTTTTGTTGCCAGAGTAACAATTAACCTGATTTAAAGAAGATAATAATTGATAATTTAACAGTATTTCAGTGGGACATAATCATCTTGAATGCACAAATACCATCGCCGAAAAATTTCACCTCGCAATATTTACCTTATTTTTAATCGTGAATTATGTATCTACCTATGTGTTTAAGGCGAATAACTCTAAAATAAATAGCGGAAAAAATCCAGCTAAAGAGTGGTAAGCGAGTACTCGCCAAATAAATTCAAGTGATTTAATGCCGTACTTCGGGAATAATTGGTAAGACGAAACAGGAAGGCGTGACTCAGTTCATAGATCTTGCCTCAAAGTATAAAACTCCTACCAACCACGATGGCAGTATGCCTACAAATGCATTCCAAACTTTGCTAATATTAGAAAACTTACCGTTATTTTAGCGGAAAGTAAGTGTTTTGAATGGACAAATACCATTTCTAACAAAACTTACCTCGCAAAATGCGATGAAGGAGACACTCTCAGGCTTCTTCTCAGGCTCACACTTCGTGGAATATGTTCATCTTGAGAAGAGAGGAAAGAAAACTGCTATTCCACGTTAAATAATTCTATGTGGAATGGGAGAGTTTTTTCCTCTCTTCTCACATCATTCAGCATATTTAAAAGCGTGAATTATGTATTCAGCAAGGTGAATTATGTCCTTTTGCTAGGCTTTTACGCGCTTGTCATTTTGAATAGGCAAATACTAATATTGCCGCTATATAATTTATTTTTTCTGCTGCACTAATGAACGTGATTAAGAATAGCACCAACAAAAAACATTGTGGTCTTATGCATACGAACACTTTTGCAGATTTCCTGTTTTGTTAACAGCAATCACCTTACATTACGTCATGGCAAAGAATCATGTGAATTGGCAAACTACAATGCTGATTTACTAAAATCTAAAATAAACCGATCAATGCCCGGCTGAATAGTTAGTAACTTTGTCAATATAAAGGAACGACGAGGCAGGAAGGCGTGACTATATTCCTAAGTTTGGCCACTAATTACTTCACTCCCACAAACCAGAATACCAGTGTGCCTACAAATGCATTCCAAACTGTAATAGTATTTGATATAACTTACCATTATCTCAGCGAAAAATAATTGTTTAGAATGGACAAATACTATCGCTGTCAAAACCTATTTCACAACAATTAGCTAACTTTGAATCTTGAGTTTTATTTTGACAAGGTGAATAATTATAAAAACAGTGGTTCTCCAATGCTCGTCAGATTGATTATGCCGGATTAATGGCATATTTATTTAATGACAGTTATCCGGTACACCATTCGATTCAAGGAAGATTGGATTGATTGGCCATCAGTACAATATCACCTCCTTCGCAATATCAGTTTGTACGAGACATTTGGAATTGCACCACTCTTGTTTGGAAGTATACAGAGGGACTGTCAGCAACTTTTCCGACTTCTCATCAAAGTACGAGCTTTCCCGAATCACATATTTTCTTAAACATTCCGGATGCACTCCTAAAATGGAGAAACTTTTGTTAATACATAGAAAATCTACAGGAATTCATGATTAAGTCACGTTAATCAGACGGGTCTTGTCAACCAAATTAGTTACACACATAATTAGTTACACTATGTACGTTATAGGTACTAGAATTACCATTACTGGATGCTAAATAATAAATACTTACGAGCACCATAATGCTAAAAACATCTTCCCGTTATTCAAAATAGGGTAATTCTTGCTACTTCATGTGTATTGAGACATGGAAGTAAAACGAAAAGCCAATATCCATGGGTATCTCGCATGTAGCGCATTTATTAATTTGTTCGCTATGGTTCCAATAGTTACACTTTTTACGAATCAATTTCAAATTATTCATTAATCACTCTCAAAATTCGAGCTTTCTTTTTTTTTCAACACGAATGCCATGTTCACGATAAGCTATTGTTGTGGTAGTGTTATGAAACTTCGAAATATCTTAAGTATTCTGGGAATTTTAACGCTTAACATGATTAATTATAGAAACAAAGATGTATGTAAACAACAATGTAATCAACCAGCAAATTACTATTACTATTCGCCAGTATTTATACTATCGGTGGTAGAATAATGTTCATTTTAATAATAATCCGATCTACCAAGGAATCGGCTCCATGCAAGCAACAAAAACCCGTCTATGTACCAGCATTTTATTTTACGAGATCTTTTATTTTATTTTACGTTTATAGAATCACCGATAATAGTACGCTGATTCCCTAATTTTCCATTTTGTTGTAGTTTATTTATTTTTTTTAGTGTCTCTTTGTTTTTATTTTGATACTATTTCCCAACTTATGCTTTTTTAATATTTCATTTTGTTAATGCTGCAGTTGAAAATTTAAATGCAAAGGCCGATATCGGCTGTTTTTGAATATTTAAAATAAATCAAATCAAGGTACAATACTCAGCTTGCGATTAAAATTAAAATTAAATAGAAAATTACCTTAAAATTTTTGGTTTGTTTGAAGTCCTTTCCTAAATAGCCTGCATCCATTTCCTCCTCGCATCGTCGTCATTTCGAAATTGAAAGACGCAGACTTTGGTTTCCACCATGTAACGTCTGCACTAAGGCACACAACACTTAAAAACCATTACCTGAAAATATTTGCAACAAATTAGCCCATAAAACCACATGAAAATCGTAAAATTACTCGAAACTCGACGCTTATGATACTGTATTGACCTTAATGGCGACTACTACTGCAGGTGTGGACAGATTTCAACTTGGTCGGTGTTCGCCTCCGACTCGTGACGTCATCAAAGTGAAAAGAATGGGTGCTCAGGCCTTGTCTCTCGGTGGTCGTACATAGACTGATTATACTTACTTTTTTTAGAAGCTGTATTTTTTGGAAGCTGTAGCTTATTTGCCTCAGTTTTATGCGGATAAAATTGCTGAGCCCTAAGAGAAAAACTCACAATCAGTGGAAACTAATTGAGAGTGACGATTTGTTTTGTTCCAAACATGAGATCAGTCGATATAAATCTTTTTCTTACTGCCCTGTATTCTTCGTTTTGAATTAAATTGTATGATCACTTTTTATTTTGTGTTATTCATTTCAGAGCATGTAGCTGGTGCGTCTCTTGTGTTGTTTCCCTCTGTTTTTAAACGATATAAGCTGGTTACTGTTCTTCGTTGAGGAAAATATGTATTGAAGTTACTCTTTGGATTGGACTTTAGTTAAATAACATCTCCTGGAAAACCTCTTATAAATGACACAGTGGTTTATTGTTACTCGTGTTCCTACAATGCTCCCTGTTTTCTGAAAGCACATAGCGAAGTAGCATCCAAAGAGATACGGGAAAATTAATTCTTTTTCCATTGGTACCTTATATATCTCGTGTTTCATCGGTGACCAATGCATTCACAAACATGAAATTTCACTCTTCGGTGTAATGAACTTGATCCGTGCATGGTCCTCAATTTAAGTGAAAATGGGCGACGTAATCGGCGTCGTAGACTCTTCAAGCACTCAATGGCTAACATAACGTGCTCTTCCAAAAAGTGATTATCTTGTGATCAAGGCGGAGCATCAAGGCATACATTCTCTTTGTCTTTGTGCTCTACCATCTGTTGACCTAGAGGATACATTGTGACATTTAATGAGGGATTATAACGAGAGCAACGTTCCTTATGTGCAACCATAAAGAGGAGTGCATGCTCGGAATCCAGGCTATTAAATGTTTGATAAAATTGTATGAATTGAAATACTGTCATTTTTTATTTCCAATTATATTCGCGTATTATTTATCGTTTAGTTTCCGAAGTTATTGAATTTAAATTGTTCTATAACGTGATACGATTTATGCTGTTTTATGTTTTCCATTGGTTTTGATACTAGGGGCGTACACCTTTTTTCCCAATTCTTTCTCTATAAAACTTTATTTTCCAGTGCAATCTCAAGCAAAGGTAAGCCTTTACGTCACCTATATATAAGACCCTGTATGCCTTCACAATACCTCTCTACTGGTCCGTCTCTTGTCCATCATATTTCATCAATAACTTCTTTGTCGTTGACGCATCTTTATCTACTTTTCGTATTTTCCTCCCCTGCAATGTCTCTTCAGACATTCTACAATTGCCTTAGAATAATAGTGATCGTCTTGATTTCCGCCTATAATATTGATATATTGATCTATTGATCTTTGCTTAGAACGTCCCTCAGTCACAGACACCATGCTGAAAGCTAATCAATGCTATGTCTTCCATCTACAATGAGTGAATGCAAAACATAATGCGGAAAATTTTAAAGATATCTCACTTGTAAAAATATTAAATATTATAGCGATAACTGGAGGAGAAAAAATGTGCTGCATTATTTATTGAACGCCTTTCTTGTTTTTAACTTCTCAAAAATTTTAAGTTTTTTTCTGGCGATGAAGTTAAATAATACATTAAATATTCATATTTCCAAATTTGATATTTGGAAATTAACGATAGAAGCATACGGATATTTGGTTGTAAAATAAAACTTGAGCCTTGTTGAGTCTCAAGTAAGGATAAAAATGAATTAATTAATGCAAAGAGCATATGTGTCTATATTATTTCCGGAAGTACTCTAAACGCTCTTAGTGGCAAGCAATCAAAGATAATCAATTGAATGGACTACTTGAACTTACTCAGGTGATTGTGTTGATTGGGCGAGTTTTCGTTGTTGTGATCCAATACGAAGCTATTCCTTTTAAGTCACATTTCTTCATTTAGTTCAAAAACATTTTCAATGTCTGTAAGTGAAATAATTTTTTCGTCGTTTTATTCGCTAATTGGTTGTAGTGTTGGTACTCTTGAGTTTAATATTCTCATCCCAAGAGATGTTTTTCCATATTTCCTAGAAAGTGTGATTTTAATGAACCAATGGCTATAATTTTACTGCTTCAGTAATTATTTGTGTGTGTTTATGTGGTATGATCACTTTTCTCTCATCAAAGCATTTTCAAGTTTTTCAAAGATGAGACGTAGGGAAAAAAATAATCTTAAAAAAAAGCCGCATTGTAAAATGTAAATTATAAATGCATATTCTCGTCCAGTCTTGTAGTTTTTTTTAATGGAAATAATAAATGATGCTAGTTTGCTGCTTCTTTTCTTGAGCGTCTTTTATTTAGGCGGCGATGAAAAATTCACTTGTTTGGGTTATCTAATGCAATCCAGCAGTTTTGGTAAAGATAACTAAAAGAAAATGAAATAATCAAAATGGTAACCATCAATTAGCTGTCATTAAAAGGCATAGCGGATAAAATGGTCATATTAACATCCTTTTACTTTTTGAAAAATTATAAAGTACTTAGAAATAGTGTATACATAGATAAATTATTTTCGCAAAATAATATGAAATCAACTATCACCAACTTAGTACAGGATACATCTTATACAATGAGTATAATGTGATCTTCATAAAGACTTAGAGGGAAGGGTAAGACTGTAAATATGTTTGAAAAAGGAACAACTCAATATTTTCTGGTTTGAGAACACAGCTTACCCTTAGCAAATCGTTGAGATGCCACATGCTATGTCATTTAGTATCATTTTTTATACAAACCGCCTATGTTTTCGGAGAGTTGACAATGGCTGTGGCATTGTGGCATATTGGGTTGAAATTCGTGTGAAATAGAATTAAATGGCTCAAAAGACGATTACAAACTGTGCCAATGGGCCATAAAAATGCTATAGCAATCAATCGTAACTGCTCTGCGACGCGCGTGAATAAATAACCTGTTCGAAATCTCCCCCCTCTGGTGTATTCCACCCTTGGAGCGTTTCAAATATTTTTTCTCAGCTTTCGAGCGGATTTTCCGGCAAGTTTGGCGAGTGCATTGGAAGGGAACCCGGCTTTAATTCGCCGAATATCGATTGGCCGCTGTTCGATTAAAGAGACTCCCGTGGGCATAATTAATGAACACCTGTCCTGCCTCCTGGGTTCCTTTCATCGCCATTCCTTCGTCTGCATGATTTCTCTCTCTCTTTCTTTCTCTCTCCCTCAGTCCTTTTCCCTCTTCCTTTCTCGCTCCTACCCTGCCGACTTTTCGACCTCTCCGAGAGTCCATTATTCGTGAATAAAGGCGCTCGGAATCACCCCGAAGGATCCCAGCACCCCAAGAAAATCTGGGTATGTATTTTCCCTCGCCGCCATCACTATTCAGACGGTCACTCATGTGTATACCCACCACCAGCTTGTTAAGCGCGTCGATCGATGTCTCGAGGATTGATTTCTTTTTCGAAAAACTAAATTTAATTGCCCTTGTGAGAAAATCGATCTCGTTTCACCTTGCGTTGTGGAAGGCGTAACTACCGCGTGCCCTCGTCAACCATCTTGCGTTTGCGTCTACGTTGTTCAAATCTCTTCCCACCTTCATTTTACTGCCTGCAGTAAAGTTGCGTTATTGCGTGATAAGTAGATAATATTGTATTAGGAATTTAACTGCCCTTCTGGATCAGTTAAAACAATGAATTTTATGTTTTTCGCAGTGAATATAAGAAATAAAAAATGACCGCTTCCCGATGGCTGACATTTAAACAACCCGTTTACACGGATTGGAATAGTTTATATAAAACTAATGGGTACCGATATTTTTCTGGAATTCTCTGCCACGCTTGTTGGAGTAACGGTGGGGAAACTGTTGTCAGGTAGCTCTACAGACGCAGCTGGAAAGCCTGGAAAAGTGCAGAAATTCACAAATCAACGCAGCCAAAACCTGCGAAAAACTATTAAATAAATTATTCGAAAAATTCATTTTGACATAAAATTTTCTATTCGTTGAGGGCCAATATATTACCTGTATGCTAAAATATTGCATAAAGGTTTTTATTTCTAATTTATTTAAATGTTGTGACACAACATATTGCCAAGTACTATTTCTGCAGTTTATTCTGCACCGCTAGTTGCATTGAATGGGGTCTAGTTAACCAATTTTGGTCGAAACAATCTCATATATAATGGATTCACATTCGATCCTAAGTGCATGACGGATTACAAAACTTTTCAGCACCATTAATTACAGTCCTCCAGTGGACAACAGAAAAGAGGGTAAACTGTAGTCACCAGGTTTTCTGGCCATTAGTGTATCTCAGTTCATTCCCTTACATCTTCCTGCGATGGCGACATAAAATTCGGCATTAATAATTCACAAGTCAAGTTAATGCAAAAAATGTTTCTATTACTAATGTTAACGCGTCTGCTCTATTTACCTCGAACCGTGCTGGTCAACAATTGGGTTTGCGTCTGGATGTGAATCCACTCCAGTCATTATTTATCTGCGTTGAATGTTACAAAGAAAATTTGATCAAGACCTTATCCATACATGATCAAGACTATACATTATTCCTAGTTCAGCAAATTATCCAGTGTGCCGTTACTACTGAAAACCATCTATTCTCGCACGCAGAATAACTTTATGATGTGCATAATCCAAGAAGAAAAAAGAAGTCCATATCTCTCTCTATCTGTTTCATCTTATTTTATGCTCCGAATTGCTACATATTGGTAAATTTGCAGAAAAGTTACTGGTGGAAATAATGAGGGAGAACAATTTGACGAAAATCGTTACATGAGACAATACCAATTATAATGCCGCCCGAGAAGGTAGAATGCCAGGCAAACGAAAAAGTGATGGAAAGGATAATTCTATAAAATAAAGTAAAGGATATAACGGAAGCCCTGCAAACTGAAACACAAAACAAAAAGTCATCAGTTTATCCAATGAAAATAATCTATCTATCTATATAATTTTAAATTCAATTTACAATTTACATTACATTAAATTAAAATTAAAATTTTAAAAAATTTAAACCTCTCCAAAAGTACTGAAGTGTCTAGGAAATGCTACTTGGCCCTAGATCCAATGAATGGAAAATCCTGATATTCACTTCCTAGTGGTAGAGAGGGGGAAATGTTTGTTTAACGGCTAACGAATACAGGGACCGAGTATCTCCCGGGATAAGGAGATCGCCTTCTACCAGGTGCCAACGGCCTCCTCGGAGGGCGGATGAGCGGGTAGAAGGAAAGCCACCCTCTTGTTCTTGGGATGGGAAACCATCCCTAAAGGCGGATGAACCTCCAGGTCAACGGCACAGGATGGAGAAGGAAACGGGAAACCACTCCATTAGAGATTCTTCTGGATATCCCTTTCCTGTATGTTAGGAGTTACGTGAATGATGAAGCAGTCTCGAATTAAATATTCCGGAGTAATAGTCCCCCATTCGGATCTCCAGGAGGGGACAACAAGAGGCTATAAAGAGAAAGGAGATTTGTGCAGAATTGCAACATGGAATGTTAGATCATTGAGGAAGATTGGAAAATTGGAAAACCTGAAACTAGAAATGAATCGAATGAAAATAGACATCATGGGGATAAGTGAAGTTAGGTGGCCCAAAAATGGCGATTTCTGGAAAGGGGAATATAAAATATTGTACTCAGGAAATGACGAAGGAAGTGGCAGGGTTGGTTTTGTTTTAGAAAAGAAAATGGCTCAAAATATCTTGAAAATTTTGGGTTTTAGCGAGAGGATTATAATTATTAAAATAAAAATGGAATGAAGGAATATGGTCATGATTCAGGTGTATATGCCTACATCTAATCATCCAGACCAAGAAATACAAGACATTTACGAACAAATCGACGACTTTCTACCAACGAGTAGACGAAAGTAGACCAACGAGGCAACCTTGTGATCTTAGGGGATTGGAACGCAGTGGTTCAAGAAGAAGTGGAAGAAGAATTAGCCGAAAAAGATGGGCTTTGAAAGAAGAATAAGAGAGGAGCCAGACTTAGACTGCACAACCTAGTGATTGCCAACGCACTTTTTCAGCAGCCCAAAAGAAGAAGATATACGTGATCAATGCCTGGAAATGGAGAACGATATCAAGTAGATTATATTTTAGTGAGGAATAGTTTTAAGAACCAGGTAAAAACAGCTAAAAGTTGTCGGGTTGCTGATATAGACTCTGACCATAATCCTGTGCTAATGACAAGCAAACTTCGCATAAATAGGAAGCAAGTTATTCCAAGGAACAACAAATGGAATTTCACGAAAATCAGAGATAATAGTGAAACTCAATAGTTATTTAGTGCATTGACAAATGTAGTAAAAGAGAAATGCAAAAATGCAAACAGTGTACAAGAAAAATTGAGTTTATTTAAGGAGGAAGTCCTAAAACCTTTAAAAACATTTATTGGAAAAAGATAAAATATTCCATACAAACCTTGGATAAAAAATGACATTCTCTCAATGATGAAAGAAAGAAGGAGGTGTAAAAATTTAGGATACTAAACTGAGTACAGAAAATGCAGAAACAAAATAAGCAGAGATGCCAAAAAAGCGAGAGAAAGTTGGTTAGAATACAAATGTAAAGCAATTAATGAGAATATGGCAAAGGGAAATTTAGAAAAAGCATACGCAGACATAAGATCAGAGTTCAACAGATAAACAAAGACCGAGCTCTATAGGGGACAATAGTTGGATGAAAACATCTTAGAAAGCATAGAAGAGGATTTGATTGGACCACCATTACTAAGAGAAGAATTTGACAGGGCACTAAAATCACTGATGGATCATAAAGCTCAAGGAGTAGATGAAATTCCGGGAGAAATTTTCAAATCTCTTGGTAGAGAGGCAAAAGAATGTCTTTTCGAAATGATCTGTGAAATGTACGATAAAGAAATAGTGCCAGACGACTTTAAGAAAATACGCATGATATCTATCCCTAAGAAGAGCTCAGCACAAAAATGTGAGTATTATAGGACCCTAAGCCTAATCTGCAAGATGACCAGTTTGGTTTCCGAAGGAGTCGGGGCACAAGAGAGGCCATTTTAGGCTTAAGACTAATTGTGGAAAAGATGATGAGACTTGAGACTTAATAAAAAGGTAGTCATAGCCTTTATTGACATTGAGAAAGCCTTCGATTACATCAGTTGGAACACCATGTTTAAAGCCCTTAAAGAAGCCAAAATAGACTACCGAGATTGGAGGATAATTCTCTAACTTTATCAAAACCAGGAAGCTATCCTAAGTGTAGATGGAATAAAAGCAAAGATATGTCGAGGTGTTAGGCAGAGATGCAGTCTATCCCCAATACTGTTCAATCTGTACATAGAACAGACAATGAAGGAATGTAAAGAAACAAGTAAGAATGGAATAAAAGTGAATGGTAACCTTTACAGAACTATCCGATTTGCAGACGACATTGTACTTTAAGCAACCAGTGACAATGTGCTACAGGATGCATTACATGAAATAAACAAAAATTTTAAAAATAACTGGGACATGACAATAAACAAAAAGAAAACTAAAATAATTAAATGCAGTTGAGATGGACTAGAGGAAGCCGGGGTATATCTAGATGGAGAAAAACTTTCGCAAGTCCCAAAATTGAAATATATGGGTAGCTGTATCACATCTGATAGTAGGTGCACAGCGGATGTGACAAGCAGGATAGCACAAGCAAAACAAGCTTTTATCAAGAAGAAAACTCTCTTGACATCAAATAATGTTTCTCTATGAACTCGGAAAAAATTTGTTAAAACCTATGTTTTGAGTATGTGTACCTATGGCTCAGAAACTTGGACTCTGAGAAAAGCAGAGAGGAAAAAGCTGGAGTTCTATAAAATGTGGTGCTGGAGAAGACTATTAAAAATATCTTGGACAGAAGGGGTTACCAACCTGGAAGTACTACAAAGAATTGGGGAGGGACAAACTGCTAAACTCAATATGTAAAAGAAGAAACGTAATGATTGGACACCTACTATGTCACTCTGAGTGGATGACAATATTAATGGAAGGAGTGGTAGAGGGCCGTGCTGGAAGAGGTAGACCAAGAAAAGAATACCTGGAGGAGATCTTAGCAGGAAGAAGATGCATAGATGGAAAGAGACTTGCTTCGGAAAGAAGAAATTTGGATGCCCACCAACCTTAGGGTTGAGGAGAAGAAGAAGATAATTTAAAAAAATAGTTTCCGTTATTAGGTTTCAGTCAAATACCCTTAACCTCAAGGAATAGCTGCTGACTATCATGGTGCATTATTGAGTTTGAGGCACAATTGTAAGTAACATAATTTTATTCAAATTAATGAAATGTTTCCTGAAAAAACAAGGACACCCTAATTTATGTGACCGTATATAATATTTTCAGTCCCCCCTTTGTACGAGATTTTTTAGATTTAATCAATGAGTGGAATTTTTATCCTCAGGTCATGTAATTTATACCGGAAACTGTATCTTAAAATTGATTTTTAGATAATAATAATTACACATTATGACGAACTTCTTAGTTTGCTTTGATCATTTTTTTACGGGTTACGACGCTGTGATGCTCATTCCTTCGCAGACTAGCCTTGAAAAAGTATCCCACAACAAGTGCTGGCTCTCTAATTGTGTTATTTCACCTGCAATAATGGAATAAATATTTAATCTCTGTTACTTTCAGTAATGATTGACGATTTGATTAAAATTGCTGAAAATGGCAGAGAGCTTTGGGATTATTTTCCGTCCACTCCTCTTTAATAAAGTTTTTTGAACATTTACCTTTAGCTTGAAAGAAAGAATATCACTATTGGACATCGCCATATTTTGAATACGCGGAGGGGCTTTGGAGTCCACGGCTTGTGTCTACGTCATCCAATGTGACGTAGCTGGGTTTTCCTCGGATGTCGAGGCGTAGTTAGGGCGGGATCACGATCGAAGTTTACTGGCGTGACGGAGACGGACTGTGACGTTCGTGGAGCTTGGTGATTGTTATGAAATGGATCCTATTACGACGGTCGTACGTTAACGTTGCCGTGAACGGACAGTAAACGAAACGTCCCAAAGTGTAACTTTTCCGTCACGCTAGGTTTCCGGCAGCCAACCAGAGGAGAAATTTTCTTCAAGGTTTACTAAATTTCATTTATAGATTGCCCGTATTACTTTTAAGATTAACAATGAAACATAATTAATCTTCCTGAAGCAAGCGGATTTTCTATATCTTCTTTTTTAATATGAAAATGTAGTCCCTCCGCAACCGTTTAAGATTGCGTTTTTGCAAAAACTGTATACAATTGACGTTAATCCTTCGACCAATCGTAATACACTACTTGACGGGAAGACAACGGAAAATTGAACGCCACGGTCCGCTAACGTCACGTTAGAAAACGTCGATCGCAATTCCGCCCTTACTCCCGCGCTCCCGTGCTTCAACGGCCGCTCGGTCGGCTGCCTGGCTGGCTCGCGAGGGCTCAAGGATTCCCCGCTATAGCACACGCCGCGAAAACTCATCCGATCAATAATATTTTCGCTTTGATTTTCTCTGTTTTCAGGGCGCGTAGACCTATGCGGTCGCCCTGGGTTACCACGCCCCCTCTAACTCCTCTGTTTCCTCCTTTCCATCCCCCCCCCCTCTACCCCACCAAAATTATATCTCTTACCCACGTCCATTTTTCCCCTTATCACCTGTTCCTTTTTCTGTGTTTACCAACTTTTCACCCCCTTTTGTGCCACAGAAACCCTTTAATTCACTTCAGTGCAAATCAGAGTTAGACTATCCTTCAGTTGATAACATGTCGTATCTTTCGAATATTTTTTCGATCATTCAGTTATTCCTCCTCCCTACAATATCTCCCTCCCTCTCTCTCTATCTCAAAAAAATCACTTTTATATTATTTTTCGTGATTCCTTCGTAGACGCTGACTCGTGCTCTTTACCAGTTTTGTGCCCATCTTTATATTTAGAATTGGCCTTTGCAATATCAATTGAAAGGGATCTTAGTGATTCTTGTGATTTATGCTCTAATCCAATAGTTTAGAAAGAGGGAAAATAAAAATTGCTTGGAACGCCTCTGTCTAGTCCTGCAGGAAAATATTGCACCTAGTCAATGCTTGCATTTATTTTTTAACGAAATTATTATAATTAGGATAGCTTTAAAATTTAAGGATAAGGATGTAATTATTTTTCGATAGCGAAGCCATTGATTTACTCGCAAAAATTTGATGCCAGTTAACTAAGGCAGTAATTTTTTATGCTCTCATCGAAATAATAGAAGACCAAATCAAATATTTAGTCTCAGAGGAATTTTAAGATATATTTATTTGTATCTTATCCAAATGGTAAGGTAATATGAGGAAGGGTGTTTACGTTTACATCTTCCATTTTTCTCAATGGGGTTACCTTTAGATAATTTGTGTCCAACATAAGCTTACTCGCCATAGGCAAATAACCAAAATATGTTCTTATCGGTTGCCTACTTCATTCTAAAAATTGCTTCATTGAGGATTTAAATGTTACCATTCGTCAACACTCATTATTCCGGAGTTGAGATTTCCATAGCTCTCCGCTATATTATTTTCTTAGCTAATGATAATTTATTAACGAGCTATCTATTTAAATATTTCTAGATCGGGTAAATGCCCTGAGGTGGTAATAGCAGTGATGAAAATTTGCTTTTCCACGCTAATTTTGTTTTACGTACGATCTAGATTTAGATTTAAATTTAGGATCAGAAGAACTGTATGATAGCTGTCATCCTTGTACTCTTCTTATGATGATGTGCTAGTTAGCCATTAGCAATCTAGGTTGTAAGCTAAAGAAATTGGGCAACGGTCTGCTGCTAAGAAGGCTCGAGGGGTGATCCCTCCATTCGCCCGAGTATTTTTGCCCCAACCAACATGCGGCAGACAGTAAGTACGAAATAACCTTAGCCATTGTAGCACGTTAAAATAAAAAAAATACTATGCCCAAGAAATTTTAGGTAGAAAACCATGTGCTCGTTATTACAGATAGATTCTACTAAGTTACCTTTAAAACCATCCAGCCACACTGCGACATAAAAATCATTTTCTCTATCTTAGACGACGTGTACACCTTCATAATGATTTTGATTTTATGCTTTCATGATATTAGTGGGTGCAGTGCTTTGATAAATACTTCTCTCGACGGTTTGCCCGAACTGGATGAAGATTACACTGGGCACGAAATTGTTTGCCGGACTCGCCAGACTTATTATTTTACGAGTTATTATTCTTCATGGAATAGAATCAGTTTTCATTCACTGACGATTACTTTATAAATGATCTATAATTTAGCTTCTACGTTTATAAATAAAATAATTACTGGATCAGGAACGTGTAACCTTTGATATTGGAGGTTTTGGATATTTGATATTGAAATCCACCGCATTATTTTCAAATGGATTCTCGGCAGAGGTATTCATGAACTGTTGATGCTACATTATATGCAGTCGTCTAAGCATTTTTGTGAGTCCTTAATGCTGGCCGACCTAATCGAAAAAGTAACAATGGAAACTTGCTTCTTGCATAATACTGCAGGATAATCTAATTTATATACACAGCATTTGCTCCCTAAAGCACAGGTGTGCATTTTGTGTGTGTCTATGCTGAATAAAAATGACAAAACTAGACTTTTTTCACAGTATTACAAAGTCTCAAGATATTGTTATCATTATTTAAAATTCAGCTTTGCGCAGTGAAATGACAGAAAATGCTGCTTTTTTAACCTCAAAAATGTGTCTGACCTTCCAATGCTACCAACACCAGCGTCACTACTGTACCGTAGTCTGGACCGAGAAGATGCTTTGCATGACATCATGTTTTAATGACGCCAGAGGCTCAGCATACATTTTTGGGTTTATTTCCCAGCTTCATTTACCGTCCCAACGCATTTTCCCCACCGCACCGATGAGAATTATCACAATTTAAACTACTTAAATACGCACATCACGTCTTAATGAAATCGAACTGTCAAAACATATTGCCAAGTAATGTAATATCTTGAAAGAGAAAACGAAATGAATCTCTCTTTAGCTTTCCTATTTAAATCTTGTTCGTATTTCACGGATATTCCAACTACCTTTGAGAATTTTATTGTCACATTCATGTTTCCAATCCTAGATCAAATGATGGTAGTGAAGAAGAGTTTAGGGACAGAATGATTTTAGTCCCTTGCCCACGAAGCTTCCTATTTTTCTGAGCGTGACGTAGACTCAAGACGTCAGCAGCACTTGTATATGTACCTCATCTACACGAGAAAAGCAAATTTTTCCGGTTATAGAAGCTATTGTTGTTTTTAAATTAGTGATATGCACCTTTAGCAAAGACGGCTATATCTAAAAATGAATTCAGAGGTGCAAATTAAATATTTTTTTGGGTGTAGTGCGGTCTAGTGAAACATAGGAGTTTTTTAAAGACCTTTTTTGTGTCCTTTCAGTCTAGGGCATCAAAAACCTTGAGGCTGACTCCAAAGGTATTCAAGAGTTTCATTATATTAAAATAAATGTTTACTTTTCCCCTGCTAATTTGTTTCTTTGGCCGTTTTCACCGCCATCTTCGGAACAAATACCTTCGAAAAGTGCAACATTTTGTTATTATAATTAATTCCCCGTCACTTTTTTTGTAACCCTTACAAGTTAAATAGTCTCTTGATTCAATGGAAGGAAGGCGTTAAAGGTTCTCTCACTTCTAAAACCTCCCTCACGGCAGAAGAATTGGATGTGATCTTTAAATTCTGCCCGCGACTTTTTTTAGACGATTTGTCACGGCAATGTCTCATGCTTTTGTAGAATCATGATTCATCCAAATGGTGCCATTGACAAAGTCGTTGATGGTGCTCTGAATGTGGTAGTTTTTGCCTCAAAATTTGAGCGAAAAATGACGTAAACTTTGTAAATAGGGATATCGACACACGTTGGTGGGCCTCGTGGCGCTAGAGCTTAATGGTGAATTTAACGGTCATGGCCAGTCTTCAAGCTGCTTTATTCATTAGTTTCTCCCTTTACTTGTCATTTTTTACTTATGTATTATTAATTTATAAGTCCACCTTTTTTCAGGTGGTAGATCACGAGTGTGGAGTCGAAACTAATGACCGGAATGGCATTTCTTCACTTCTTGAACGTGAAGTAACAATCGGGTATCAGATATCTGAACATTCCCTGCGTGGAAAATATCATAATTTTTTATGAAAAACTTAATAATACTTAAATTAAAACTAACTTGAGTGTACGCGTATTGACATTTTTCTGCCGAACCAATGTTGGTCTTATCCGTCACTGCATCTTTGGAAGATGTTTATTTGCCACTAAAAATTAAATATGGTTGTTCAGCAAAACCAATCCTTGGATTGATGACTGCTGATATTTCTGATCCTCTTCTAAATCTCTACTCCAATAAATTTTCTCCAAAAGATGAGAAAGAGTCGATGACGACTCACGGTCTCACGTTGCTATGCCGGAAACGTCTTTTCCCTCCGTGGTTTTATTTTTTTAAATTTACCTGTATGCATGGATCCTTTGGATTGGCTTTGGCTTCAGCTACAGCCTTTAGACTTTCTGAAAAGTGACATGAAGATAATCGAGCTTCTGACCTAAACCCGACTGACAGCTATCAATAATTAGAGAACCTTCGAAGTGTGCAAAATATACAAGGAACAATAAGATTTACTGACATCCTATAGGAACATATTTCCATTTATTTTATGACTACTCCAATGGATATTTTCTCAGACAATGGCTCGAGACATAGAGAACGTCAACAGTTCCATTACATCATGAGGGATGGGAGACGCATGAACTTTAAATATGACTTACATCAGTACTCAAACTAATTATTATAGATTGCAAAAGATGGAGACGCAAGAAAATTTTGTGCCATATGATGCGTACTATTTCAAGGGAAACAGAGAGTAGAAAGGGCCTGAGTTTGTTGTCAGTGGTGTTTTACATTCATATGCTCACTTTTTGCTTGCTTTGAAATATATTGTTTTTTAATTTCGTGGAAGAACAATGTCGTTTTAATACTATTTTCTGCATAAGAGGGATCTGCCACGCAGTCCTTGATTTGGAATAGAAAACCATGCACCCTTACCTAAGCAGAACAATTGGAATTTTAAAATTCTTCACACTTGCTTTCAGTTCTCTCTATTCTCATATGCCTCCCCTTCTCTTACAGATTTTTGCCTCCAGCCTCAGCATGACACGCAATGTTACATCCATGGTTTCCACGTCGAAGTAATCCAAGACGCTAGATATCATACTGGATGAGGAAAGCAAGCGTGCGTAAATATTTTTATTTTTATTTTATCTAGCTTTTAATGCCGTTCTCTTATTTTATTCATTTGATGATTATTTACAGTATTGTTAATTCACGTGAATTTAATGGCATTTTTATTTTTGGTTAAATATTTTAAATCTATGGCATATTTCTTCTTGTCATAACATTTTTTAGTGTCAGTAGGTAGATGTTTCCTGCTTATCGTTACTGCTTCTCTTTGAACATAAACTTATTCTTATTGCTTTAGTGAACACGTTGGAGCAGTTTACATACACTAGAATAGATGGTGGCATATGAAATGACGAGAAAAGTGTTGGTTACTTTTGGAAAACATGTAATTATATATTAGTGAAAATTTAGGATCGTTTTGGACGAGACTGATTCTGAGTATCTGGCCGCTGGGCTATTGGAAGAAATCAAACTCAAATTCCTGGGCGTTATCACATTTGATTCAGCTCATTCAAGGCAATTCGTTAAAATTCTTGAAGTAGCTACCCTCCAAATTTTTATTATGCAGGTGCATTTTTAAAAGAATGCTGATTTTGGAACCTGAAATATGAAGGCACCTAACGTCATAAGACGTACTTTTCTGAATAAGAGAAGACATCATCTTGCGATGGAAATTAAATTCCTTCTCACCTTTGTAATGAGTAGTTTTATCTTAATAGGTTTTCATTGTAATTATAGGAATTAAATAAACCATCATATCAACATCATTAATTCAGTTTCCATAAAATAATCAGATAGGAGCTATTGGTGTAATCCTTGAAATCAAAACAGTTATTATAATTACATTGCGACGATAAATGATAACATGTGTATTCTATGTTACGAATGCTTCCTGGGTGCCGATTCTGGTTCTTGATTCGCCCCAGCTTTCGCTTCGCCAAGGCGACTTGAGGCGAAGCGAAAAGTATCTTCGCAGCGATTCCCATTCTTTTCTCCAAGTCTTTCGCTTCACTTCGTACATTTCCGGACTCTTGGCGAAAGTTTTATGACGTTTGTAATGACGTTTACCCACAGTTCAAAGGGAAAGGCGAATTCTTCTATGAGGTATGAGAATTCTAGCGATCAAAACAAGACTTTTCCGCAGCCTAGAACTGTTGAACAATTTAGAGTGCCACTGGTAAATTAAAATGCTACTGTAAGGTACGTGTAATATATGCATTGCATTGTTTATTTTCTGTATTTATTTATTTTACTTACGCTCGGTATTTTTGTGTTATTGTTTCACTTCATATCATTCAGTGTATAGATGAGAGTTGGTAGGATATTATCTCTTTTAAAATATGTGTCCAAAAGTGACTCCCACTAAAAACATGGGTAAGTACTTCAGATTTAAGAAGTAATTTCTCATGTCATTTAGCATTACGTATTGCTGCTACACTCCACGGCTCATTTATAGTTGAATGGCCAATCATTGAGTGCGATGAGTGTGTTACGCGTGTGATATATTTACTCCCATTTTTAATATTTCGATTGATTTAATAGATAGATCACTGAGGAAAAGGCTGATATAGAGTAGAGTCTATGCTCCTGGTATGGGTTACTTATATTCACCGAGTGATATTCCTCTTTTCTCCGCGAGCAAAAAAGCATTAAAAGTTCCCATTTTTTTCTCCCATACCACACTCAAAAGTTGATGTATAACAATGATTAAATATCAACTAAGTTATTTACGCTATTTTTTGTAACATGGTTAATTCTTTAGATCGAACCGGGTGTAAATCATCCGATAGAGCCTCCGTCATCCAAATAAATTTAATGGCAGACTATATAGTTTCCCATAGGGAGTTTGCTGCTGGACGTTTGAGTAGAATATAAGTAAGGGAAATTGTCCCAGAAGGACAAATAGGAACAACTCTTACTGCTCTTAAATGACTTACCGGGGGCTGAGAAAATAGTCCCCAAATGGAAAAAGGTTTTAATATGACTTAAACGTATAAAGTATAGACTATTGTTTGATTACTAAAATCATCGTGAAAATTCATCAGATTTTTAATACTTACTACCCCTGGCATTTGCCGTTAGATAAATGTTAGATAAATATATCCCATCTTCTGCAGTTAACGTGAAAATTTTACCCAAGTGCACATTGTGACTCATTGACTGTAATTTTTCTATTGAGGGAATGATATCCTCGATGGTTAACGTAGGCCTCTTCGTTATGATTTGGCCTTATTATAGCAATGTGCGTGCATTCAACGCATCCAATAATGCTTTTCATTTGGCGAGGTCCTCAAAACCTATATTTGGGTCAGAAATGATTATGTTAACCAAGTTCTTAGATTCAGCAGGAATTGTTAACACTACGAATACCTATTAAGGACTGATGATTTGTGTCACAAGGGAGATAATGGTCAATATTGTACGTTTACCTTAGAACATACATATTGATAATTTGATTAACCATTACTCTAGCAATTAATAGGACAAGAAAAATTAAATTATATCCAACCTTCTCCTTATCTGGGTACTTTTTTCCTCATTAGTTGGGAATCTGAACCCACCAATAACGTCCACCAGTGCTTTAGCGACTTGATTTATTGCGCGGCTGGTGGATGTCTGAGAAATTGAAATCAGGCACTCCTGGCCAATAGCTCGCTGATCATTGGCGGCCTCCAAAGGTAGGGCAATAAAGTCATACAAATCATCGAAATCCGTACCACACCTTGTTTTCTACGCTGAGGCCATGAGATCGCTGACGCTGTAATTTAAATCCTAAGTCATTGATAGTATACCTTACTAATTATTTTGTTAGTGGGAAATAAACTATAAATCTTTCCTCAGGGAGATCAAATGCCTTGCTTCCATCTCTAAGAGAACACATTATTGCAGCCTCTTCATTCTCTTGGACCTCGATTGCAAATATATTTAAGAATGGAAGCAATGCAGTAATTCTCGTCCACTAAACAGAAAAAACAAGTTAAGGGTTAGTTTTACTACATTGCATTAATAACAAACCCCATTGTAAGACCTCTTCTGCCTTACCTATATCTCTCCTAAGGCTCAGTATTTCTTTAAAGAAAGTATGTAGAAACGCAACTTTTCAGAGTCAGTTTACGTTAAGCAAAATATGCTACCATGGATATTTGAAGAGTATTACATTTAAAAATACTTAGTAATAGAAGTACGAGAGTTTCGCACTACCTAGAAGGACGACAAAGGGTCATTTGACCCCTAACGTTTTCTGATCATTTGTGCAGCATTTAACATGGGTTTTAGACGGGCTCCGACAGCTGAGGTTATATCCCATCGATCGAAGGATTTTAATTCTCAGACAGGCTCATTTTCCATTCCGCTGGTGGAATTTGAACCCACGACCATTATAGTAGAGTCGTAGACCCGGCAAGTTGCTACTCTGGCTACTGCAGTCGGATTACCATTTGAGTGCCTCATACTTCTCCAAAAGATCTACTTGATTGTAAATATTTTTTAAAAGTTGATACATTTGAAACGTTTTCTTTTTTATGCTTAGTGGTGTTGCACATTCTGCTGTACGTCGGAAATTATTACTTACGCGGTTCGATGAGGTTTTTCATCCCACGCATCACAGCCTGAATTCTCGTAAGACTCAATCAGACTCGTAAGACTCGTAAGGCGAAATCCCTGGCGAAAGACCGCTAACGAAATCACTGGCGCATGGATACGAGAAAAGGGCTGGCGAAGCTTTCGCCAATTCTGTCGCCAAGTCAGCCCTGGCTATGTCCAGAAAGAACCGGAATAGGGCCCCTGGTGTGGATTGATATCCTAGGTAGGCAACTATTTGTGTTTGAGACTTATCTCACGATAGAATTCTTCAATTGTAAGGAAATATTTACTTTTTATGTAATTTTCTGCGATTTGATCTGGATAATTCCGCTCAATGTCCTTTTAATCTTTTATAACGAACCAATATTTCATTGCGACCAGCCATTTGCCTCCTTATTTCAAAACAATTATCAGTAAGTATGTAATTTATGTGTGAGTAAAGAGAGAGCTCCGCAGAGAAGCCTTTTAGGAAGAGATTCTTTGTGAATTAAGGCATCAGGTGTAGATTATCAGATTCAATTTCCATATTTGTTTTCAATGCACCAACTAATATTTTATTTAAGACATAGATTTTAAAAGCAAAGAAGAGATAAAGTTTTCGAGGAATAGCTTACGAAACAAGAAGAAGATACACCGTATTTGAATTTTTGTTGAATCTTAGAGGAAGTAGTAGTTGGCCGGACTCCTTCAAAAGATTGATCTAATTTCAATGCTTTAAAAGAGAAAGGATGTAGGTATTGAATATTAAATGACAGTAATTTAATCTCACACTGAGCAAATTATTTTCTTAGACTCGTGTTTGACTGAGATTGGTGGGAAAAGTTAATAAATGCTGTAGTGTTTTGGAGGTTCCCTGGAGGTGCAGATGGTTTATCTGAAATTTAATTAAAAAATCAAGGAGCACAAGATAAGGTAGCCGGCCGAGGTTAATGATGGATAGTAGAGCAAGTGGGAGATTTGACAGTGTTTTCCGCTGTCGCCAGTGCTCTTCATCATGTATGCAGAGTAAATAGGCGCGCGAGAAGCTTGATCTAAGGGGAAATATTGCAGGGGAGCAGATGAAGTAATTTAGATTCGCAGATTACGAGGCGTTAGCCATTCGGCTAAGTAATCGCAATCGTAGCATTAATGCATTTTGTAGAAACACTGTACAAATATGATATAAATTTCAATCATAAGAAGACGAGAAGACTAAGTTATGAGATTATTCTAAGCAGAGAAGCCCAAGTTAAAAAATAATAATTGGAGCGAATAGGCTACAGTGTGTCAAATTATCTACACAAAAAGAGTGAAACAGCACAATTCTTTCATTATTAAGAAGAGCATTGCGCAGGCAAAGAACGGTTGCCATCAGAATAGAACTGGTTACCGCTACCATATTTATGGCAAATGTTTCTGCAGAGGATTATTTGGAGCGTGGCTTGGAATGACGATGAAACCTCTTCGTGCAAGGAAACAATATAAGATATGCCTCTATCCATTCGGGACTTCGCATCGTTAACTATAAGGGTTTGGAAAGTATGATGGACAGGAAGGAAATCTAACAAAGTTTTGTTAGACAATCACGGTTTAAGCAAAAAATCTTGTGGGTAATTAGGAGGAGACAGATGCATGGTGCAGGTTATCCGAAGCTAAGGAATGCCGAAGGCATTAATGTAGAGGGGCAGGCCAAATGTTGAGAACAAACAGGATAAGCAAATTGGATGAAATGAAGAGAGGTGCAAAGAATAAGTAACTGAGGAAGTTTAGAGTGGGGAGAAGGGCTATGCTAGTGAGATGTAGCCCTCAGAAGATTTTCAGCATCAGTTACCTATGCGGAATAAAATCCTGAAATATATGTAAAAATAAAGGGAGGAATCTTGGGTGTAAAGTGGGACCTTATGCCCTATCTTCTAGCTACGCGGTAGATTGTTTCGACAAGAAGTAATACAAGTGCTATTTCACAGCAATTACAGTTTAGTTTGAGAGTTTACAAATACAGTCTGGTTCACGCAGTAAATGATCCCTTTTAGCCAATAAATTTGAGCTCAGGGTGATCAAACTTAGTTGTTTTTTTGTGAATTATGTAATATGCTCACCTTATTATGCATATAACCCTCTCTGATTGGTTCAACCGTCCTCGAATGGGTTGGCTTTATCATCAAAGCGGCGCGAGTGACGTCATTCGTACGCTGTTAGCAAACAACAATGGCCAGAGACCACCTCTCCTCAACCGCAATAATAAGCCCGAATTCACAGGATACAGAAGTATTTTATTTCGATGCTCATCCAGCAAATCTCTTTTCACGATGAATTCCTTTAGGGTGCGGGAATAAATGGCGCGGGTTAAGGGAAAAGAGGTAGGTAGCGTGAAGGGATAAGGGTGGGGGTATGGGGAATATTTTTTAAGGTCTTAACAGCGTACGGTCCCGAGGAAAGTAGGAAAGGAGTAGACGGTGGAGAATAAAAAGTACACTCGCAGAATGGATGACCTCAATAATTCAGGCCTCACTTTCTCAAGAGCGTGAATAAGGAATGAAGCTATTTGGTGCGGACCAAGGTCTGCGAAACAGATGACAGCGATAACTCCCCGTCGAGGGCCTGTCGGTCGAAAGAGTGGAAAAAACGGCAATCTCAGCCCAGTCGGCGGCCATTTTCGCGGGTGTTGTTTTTGTTTCAGCGACGAGGAAAATGTTTTGTCGCCCATCACAATCGTTTCCTTAGCCATGCTCGTTTTCGTAACGCCGTCTTCTACACATATGACCACCGCTTTTTTTTCAGTCGCAGCATCGTGAAGATTTTTTTTGAATCCTCATCCTTCTTTATATTTATATTTTTGTTATCAACCCTCGAAAGTGTTCATGTGTACCTGATCTCATTTACGGCCAGTTCGTTCAATCGTCCACATTCTTTCTAAGGGTAAACAACCATCCATGAGCAAACATTTTGGGGTAATTATAGTTCGAATTCAATTGCTGATGGGGGTAATACGTCAAATTTCACTGACACAATTGCCATCGGTTCAAAGAAAAACCTTTTTTTGAAGACAAAATCATTTCCATTCGAAGGCGAAATCAGGAATAGTCAATTAAATATATTTATTTCTCTCTGCTTTTGATTAGAAGGCGTTGTCAGAGTATTTTTCCATTTTGAATTCCCATCGTATTCCCTGGATTGTCTCTAGTTAACGCTGTAGAGTGAAAACATTAATTGTTTAGCCATGTAGGGATGGTTTGGCCAGAGGAATGAACGATTTTTAAATGGAAATTCAAGAATTAGTTAACTATTTTCTTTGCCTATGCCTAGTGCGAAAAAATGCCAGAATAAGAGTGGACTATGTTGTAGTAAAGGGTGGTAATGAATAGCGTCGCGCACTTTCTTTTTATTGGCAAAGTTTTGATTAAGTTTATGATTTGGCTGTCATATGTTTTTAAAAATGACATTAAGTTTTAAGAAGTTATCAATCATTATTTGCCTGGCGAATATTTTTTTTCATTTATGGAGTGTAGCCTAATAAATCTAACTCATTGTCTCATTTCCTTCGGACTATCACAATAAATAGTTATGCCACTGAAAGTTACCATGAAGGTGGTAGTATTAATAGCATGTATCACCGCTAGCAATATTGGAAACTGCTGTATCATGAGAAAAACTCACTTTTCAACTTGATTTATTGGGAAGTGATAAAATAACGATAAAATAATTGACTAATTTTAATTGAATAATATTGTCTAATTTCAAATAGTAAATTCGCAACTAAATAGTTATTCAAGTCACAAGTAAGGTGGGTTTTCTCGTCGTAGAGCGGAGGGTTTAATGACCAGCCCAAAGTACGGAAATTGTTTTAAGTTGCGAGTTCGTAAGTTTTCCTCAAAATGAAGTGGTAATCAGTGTTGCACTGCTTTAAGTGGATGAATATTGGAGCATTGTCTTGTTAGAAATTCAATAAAAATTATTTTATTACTCAAAGTTATTAATTAATATGTATGAGCAGCATTTAGGCATATAATAATGAAATTTTAACTATTTGTCGTCTGTCATTGAAAGAGATAATTCTAGTGCTCCAAAAACATTACAATGTCGTTTAAGAAAGGCAGCCCAAATAAGTATTTCTATGCTACGAAATATGATAGGTTTTTTTAGATTTTTGTTTGGCTTTGAACTAGGACCATTGGATAAACCCAGTGAAGTATTAGCTCAGCAATCGGAGCGCCGACGACGATACTGTACTTACCGTTCATGTTTTCGCAATTCCCATGTTTTATACTGTATGATGTATTCTTACCTACCTTGGAAAAGAGAAAAGAGAGCCATGAGGACACTGACGCTGATTCATCCAGTCTCTCTCTTTTTCCTTCTCGCTGTGCGCGCCTAAATTTGTCTGGTCTTATATATAGATAAGTCAATATGTGCTGCACTCTCTGTTGATGTCATGTTGAGCTCACAGCCTTCGGTACAAGATGGTCACAAGGGTAACAAAACGCTGTTGATAATCTGCGCTTCCTTTCATTCAGGAATGATAACTAATTTCTAGTAAAAGAAGACTGCAAATTCAAACAACACGAAAGCGATTTTTCAACACATTTATAAAATAAGAAATGATTTGTCGAATAGACAAAGCGATCAGTTGAAAAGTCAGATTTATGGCTCAACACTTAAAACAATTATTTGTTGATTAATTATTGCTTTTAGTTCCCAATGAGTTACATATTTAATGCTCAAATATAGCTAGAATGAGAGGCAGCTTACTTTGCAAGAGGCTACCAGATCATGCGTACTGTTATTGTTTTATGACATCTGATATTTGAGGATTAAATATAATAAACTGATTAGTAATTAACAGAAAGGGATACTGGGAAAAGCGTTTTGAAATACACGAGTATATTAGTACATACATATGTGGCTAACCTTTTTCTTATTTAGGATTTCAATTATCTTAAATCTCATTCTTTTCTGCTCCCAATGATAAACCCTGCTATTCCAGTCTCTCTGAAACTATTAGAATCCGTTTCAAAATTATATTTAGGGCAGAAAAAATGTGGACCATATATTTGATGTGACCAGCTGAAAAACTGTTTCCGAAGCTCATGGTTAACTCGTTGACTAAGGAATTAGGGTTGGTACAATACAGAACAGAAGAACTGTATATCCTCATGCAAACACAAAAGTGTGAGTTAGATGTGGCCCTTGTGTCCTATTACTTGAGTACACGTATAATCGCGTGCAGATGCCAAAAACCCTTACGGGTGCGGGTCCCATACCAATTTTGGGCATGCGAACCATCGAATTTCCCTGCTTTGCTAATTGTTCTCCGCGAAGATCTGGTTCCCAGAAAGTGTTTTGGTTTCACTTGGGTTATGGAAAGGAATCTCTCGGAGACCTGCCGCCGGACTCGGACGCCATACCTGGGACACTGAGGCAGGTAGTCAAACGATGTACACTCACGTCTACCTGGTTAGCCCACCTGACAGGGCATAAAGGCAAGAGTTTTGCCAAGTTTAGATAATTTTTTTCCACGCCAATTTCCCCACTTATGCGTAAACTTTCTAAGTTTGCGTGCTATGCTCTACTGAATGATTTCCATGGGAATACGTTCAATAAGTCATCGTTATGAAAGCAATCATCTAGGCATGAGCTAGCTTTCTGAGAATTGTGTACACTGTCTACCTTTTCTGACATTGCATGCTATTTTCTGGATATATGCAGGCACGTGTATTCCTTTACTTTTGCGTACAGAATGCAATTGCGAAGGGACATTGTTCGTGCAATTAATTCAGGTTCTTTCGCGCACGTGCGTCGTTATGTCGCGTGGTAGACCAGCCTAAAGAGCCAAAACTTGATGGAAGAATGTAATTCTTACGACTACTCTAGGGCATTCATCATGACTGAAGATGGCTTGCGTAGAAATTTCTAAATAAATAATCCACATGAATCAGGAAACGAACCACGGACCTATGGCTTACCGGGTCAAGGCGCCGACCACTACCCAGGCTTGCTAATACCATGTGGCAGTTTCAGAAGGATACAAGGGAACTAATGTTGCGAGGATGGCAGTATAAGGAAAAGAGCTTTTCAAAGAATCGACAACCCGTGAGATTGAATCCTATAATAGCACTTATGCCTTACTTAGCGACGTATGTAATGATTTTTATCTTTGCCAAAATTTGGCGTTGAAATATGTATGTGCGTAGAAATAGTTGTGAGGAAACTTACCTGAGTTCCCGGTACAGGTGGACATTTTAAGTGGAAGTGTCTTTCTATTTCATCGCCGTATTACGGCAAAGGAGGATCGGAGAAGGCAGAAGAGAAGGATGGAGGAGGTTTTGAGAGGAGAGGGCATGCTGAAGAGGGTAATAGAGGGGAGAACACTGGGAAAGCATGGAAGAGGAAGGATGAGGATAGGGATTCTTGACGAAATAAGAGGAGATAGAAGATAGGAAGAATTTCAGAGGGATCTAATGGTGGGACATCCTTAGAAGGGAAAACGAGACAATGTTCAGAAATTTTAATGCAAGATGGGGACTGTTCAAGAATCTACCAATCAGCTGGTAGAATACATAAATGGAATTACGGCAAATACGAAAATCGCCTCCTGCTTAAAAAAAGACGTTACCACTTATTTTTAGCCAGAATAGGTGCGGTGCGGAATCGAATCCTGTTTTATCCGTCGCGAAGTTTGGTGTACGCATCCATGCGTGTTCTCAAGTAAGCATGGATTCGCGAGCAGTGCGAAGACGGTCACCTTATTTAGGGAAGGCGTAGACCGACGGCCGGGAGGGTGGAGGATCAGCCACCGCCTGCGACACATCACATGCCTCGGGGGTGGGTGGGAAGGTGGGTCTACGCGCTTCAAAAGCGGGAAGGTGTGGTTGGTCGGTGGGCGTGGAAGCCAACGCATGCGGGACTGGAATCTGGTTTTCCCTTCCGGAGACACGTTCCGCCTCCCCATCCCCCTCCACACCTTCCCGAAGCAAATGCATTCCTCTCGCACACCTCCCCCTTTCTCACCCTCTCTGCCCATCGCATACGGCGTCCAAGTCGTCCCGCCTCGGTATCCCTCTCTCTCTCTCCCTACCTCACACCTCCTCACTCACCTCCACCTACCCTTCCTCCTCGGGGACCGACTCTCCTCCCTTACCGAGAGAGACGCTCTCTCCTTTTATCGACTGCTCTCGGACTGCCGTGATATATCGCGCTCTTCCCGTGACAACTGCGACGCCCGTGAATGGGATTGGGACGGCTTCTCGGGGCAAGTGGCTCGCTAGAGCGTCCGAGGCGAGTCGATCGCAGCCGTAAACAGTCTCACACCGTTGCGTATCTTGATCACTCCAAGACTTCCATACTCCCCATTCGATAATCGAATGATAAATGCGATTTGTGCACAATTCCTGGAGGGACTTCATCGTTGTTGACGGTATCTTGCTTGGCCAAGTTAGTTTATCCTTAAAGAATAATATTCAAGTGTTCTCATCTCCCTTATTTTAACATCATCATTAGCAATTCAATCCTAAGATTGGTTGACTGCAACCCTCCATTCTACCCTGTCCCTTGCTAACTCATTGTCCTTGAATCTCTTTTGTTCTTTACTGCATTTTAGCTCGGCTATGTATTTGTCCCTCGGTCTTTCTCGTTGGCCCTTCTATTTTTCATTCTATTATGTTCCTTACGAACTCGTCTCTTGAAGTGTGGCCAATCCATCTGGACCTTATCTTACTCTGTGTCTTACTTAGTGGCTATTATGGCTTTCTCTTCTTTTATTCTCATTTCTGATCCTATCTGTCCATTGAACCTTCAGCATCTGCTTCCGACCGACTTTATATCATTTTCTTTTAACACACCAGTTGTTTTTTTTCACCATTATTGCTTTCTTGGCAGGAACTATCCGCCGCTTTCGCTTGACCATTTCCTTATCATAACATTCATCAGAAATTCATCAGTTCAGGAGTTTACTAAGGAATCGATGAGAAATACTAGAGGCATAGAAGTTAGACTATATTTAAGTACAATTACTTGGAATAGAGGTGGCAGTAATAGAATTAAGAGGTCCCAAATATTTTAAACTAAAGGGGAACTAATTTCTCGTTGATTGTTTTCTATTTTTTAATTATCTATTAAAATGAAATTTATTGTAATGAATACACCCTGGCAATAACATATCATAAATACATTATTTGATAAGCATTGAAATCTCAAATGAGAGATACATGCTATTAATACGATGAATGTATCCCAAACATGCCAAAATACAGCAAATGACTTTCGAATTTGAAAAATGCGTCGTAAAAGGAAAAAATTATCAACTCGCGAAGGCATCCATCGTAACCGTGAAGGACTTCAATATATCTGATCGATAGTTTCACTTAGATTATGAGAGAAAATGTTTTGGCCTGTTCCAATGTATAGTATTTACGTTCCGTCGACGCCACGTTGATTTCATTGAAATAAAGGAAATTAAGTGAGAGTAAATCTTTTGGTCGGTGTGTACCATTTCAAAATTAGTGGATCCCTAAATTCCTTAAATCTTTCATTATAGAATAATAAGTCAATTAGGAAAGAGGTTTTTTTAGGGAAGGAATAGGAATGAGATTTTAGGTTAAACCTTTTTAAAATAAGCAGAATGTGATGTTTACTTAAATACTAATTTGAGAAGAAAGTTCTTAATGCAACTTTTTTTATGAATAGGAAATAAATTGAATAAATTAAGCACAGGGTCCGGAAGGGAGGCGTGACGTTTTTTGAAATGGGTATAACAATGGGCGTAAAAGGAGTAGCACAACAATGGTTTATAGTCGCTCACTGTTGAATGCAATTTTAGTAACCATGAAATCGTGGAAGATTAAACTTTTTTTTTTCATTTTTAATCATTTGTTCAAACGGATACAGTTTGGTGGTGCGTACGCAGCGTAGGTTTAGTGCTTTGATCATTGTTGGTCGGCGTAAAACCGTCCCGTCTCGAAACACAATATTGGAGTAAATAACTCTAAGAGAATAAGATTTGTTTAATCAGGTACAGATCGGGGAGGTCATTGAACCATCAGGACCCCAGAAAACATCGAAATTGTCAGACAGATATAAGAGAGCATCCCTCGGAAATCAGCGAAACTGAACGTTACCATTCCACTGATGTCAGAGTGGTCACTTCGTCGAATTTGCTCTTGGACTCGGGTCCTGACTGCCTGAATTTAAAAGACGTCTAATTGACCTCACCGCAGTTGGTTTCAACTAGATCTTGGGACGTGCCATACCTGAAGAGAAAATATTCCCAGGCACCTCGTTTGAATGCGCGGGAATACCGAGTTGCACATCTTCTTACACAATGCTATTTTTTATGGGGCTACCTGAAAGCTAAGGTTTAAATTGAAAACACGTGCACTTTCGAGGCCCTTTACCATGCCATCACTTAAGATATTCGAGCAATACCATCTGCTATGTTTGAAATTTCTGTGGAGTACTTCTACAAGAATATGCAGCAAAACTGGATTGCCATTTGGATGTTTTAAAATTCTGGATGCGAGTTTTCATTTTTTATTTTATTTTTTTTTGTAATAGAATCTTAAATTGCATTATATGCGTAAAATTAAACAAATACAAATTAAAATTTACCAAGAAATAAATCTCTACGATTTTTCTGAAAATCACCACATCTCCGCCGCCGGACCCTGCACAAAAACATATCTGTTCCTTTTTTAATGGGCGCTTTCATTGGGCTTCAATAAATCTTGTCCTCAAAGACTTCCGAATTTTTGTTTTTTTTTAATTTTACTGTTGGAGAATGGAGAAAAAAGCACGGAAATCCGTGCCTCGAATCTTTTTCCATGATTCTTGAGATTCGAGGATTTAAATGTCCATCTCTGTATTTATATTAAATCAAGAGCAGTATTTTTGGCTTACGTGCCTATTTTTCCATGATATCGGGTACCTAATACTATAGGTTTCTTACGTCAGTACATCGCAATTCTATGCTTTGTCATGTTTTTTCAATCGCGGGGATTGTGATAGTCAAAACATCCCCTATTTTATTATCATGAGTTGTACCGAGATCAATGGCTGTGATCTTGCTACCGTAAGTGCCAAATACGTTTCCTCTATCCGGCAAGTTTCTCCTCTGACAATGAGTCTGGACCACCGCTCCCTCGCGGAGATCTCCAGATTCCCTTCAGGTTTCGAGTGCAAGAAAGCATGAACTAATTAATTAGGCAGCTCCGGTTTGTTTTCGTGGCAGGGAAAGTGAAGGTTGGAGAGGCCACCGCATGTGCCTCAGAGCTTCCCGTGCGGACCTCCAACGTTTGGAGGAAAGGAAACGATCTTGTTATCTTTTTCGAGAGAGAGTGTGTGAGAGAGATACGAGTAAACGTCTTCATTTTGAGATTTCACATTGAGAATTGATGCTATACCTTCGTCCGTATGACCCACAGTCATGCAATTATACGGAGAAAAATTGCCCTGTAAAAATTTACTGGATGTGTGGAATCATTGCTTACAGAATACTGAGGGAGATTAGAGGTTTTGGTAATAAATGGAGGCGGGGATGGATACATAAATAAATCTAACGCAATAAAACGCTTTAAATGGACATTGAAAAACCTACCTCCCGCTCGTACAGTCTGAAAGTGAACTGATACGGGATGAAATATGCATAAAATACGCTGTTATTTTGATGTAGAAAAGAAGTAGAGATAAGCTGGTAAAAGGAGGAAAAATCAAAAGGAGATTTATGAGGTGAGGTGTTAATCAAGCGAAGGCAATATGTAATTGAATAATGTTAAAGACTGATAACCTGGCACGCGTGATTTCAGTTTTATTAATTAATATTATGACGTATTTTACTGTCGGCTAAGTGCATACAACTAGCATGCGATATCTTGTAAACTTCTTGGTTCTTGGAACTTGGTTCAATTCTGCCATATATCTATTATTTTATTATAATTCCTCGAGAGTAAATGGAGGGTTAAGGGAATAGATTCTTTATCTAAATTTCTTGTGGTGAGATTCCTCAGGATTTTTCCGGAGTTTAGGATGTAAAAGGGGATTATGTACCGAGTGAGGGGGTTAGGAAGGAGAGGAAAAAAGAGTTCTGGGGGAACGGTGAGGTTTTGTTTTGGCAAGGGAGGAGAAGGCAGGCAGGGAGGTGTATTACCACGTGAGCGGAGAGAAGTCGGCGGGGAGGGTCATTTATATTTTTTCCGCGCTCGACCGGCATTCAAGAGAAGACGGGCCCGCCCGCCACGCCCTCAACCGCTCCCTCCACGAAACTACCGCCACCACGTCCAGCCACCACCACCGCGCTCGCTCGTTGCAAGGTGCCGGGACCTGCCCCAACAGCGGGAGGCGGATGATCTGGGCTTGGTGGTCGGGGTGAGGGGTTGAGAGGCAGAGCGCGTGGAACTGACACGGGGTGATGATGAGGAGTGATTCCCAAGAAGGGGGAGGATCTCAGGTGGAAGTTAGGGGGAGGGGGTGCGGAGAGGGAGGGTGGAAGCCGTCTCGGGGTGAAAGAAGTGCGATAGCGCGATGGAGGGGTCGAGGCGACGTTGCCAAGTTTCCGGAGCGAAAGTGATGAAGGGAATGGTGCCGGGTGTGGGTTGAGTTAGAGGGGATATAGAGGACTCGATGATGGAAGGATGGGTGCGGGGAGAGTTTGGTAATCAGCTGACCAAGCCTGCCACTTCCAGGGTATTCCGCCTGTTCCTCGATTCCCTCCTTTGGATGCAGAAATGCTCGTTTTTATTACTTTTTTACTGCTGCACTCAAATTCAGTATCAATGGGAAATTATTAATCGAATTATTTCGGTGGCATTAGTAAGTAGCTTTTGCATTTTCCTTCGGTGAAATATTGCGCAGTCTTAATCCAATCGCAGAAAAATTTTACCTAAATAAAGCTGAGTCATATATCTCTCCAAAAAGGATCTCTCTCTATCTTTCGTGATGATTTATGGAGAAACAGAAAAGTTTTGTAATGGTTCCATAAATTTGATCAGAATTTGGTCGTTTAATGAAAAGGCATACCTAAGTTGGAGTACACTATGTGCTTTCGTTTAATGCCCTATCGGCAGAGGGAATTTCTTTTTAGTGAACTTATTTTTTGCTCCAAATGTAATTAGATGTGTATGTACATACGTTTTATTAGAAAAAATTCTCCTCATATGCCAACTCTAAAAAACGGTGGCTGAATCGTAAACACGGAGAGGTTAGTGCATCAAAAGTTACGGACCCATCTTTGGACGGAACCCAGATGATAATTAAATTGCATCTGCCTAAATGATCACAGAAGCATTTGCGCATTTTGAGTTTGGGTAGCCTTTGTGTGGGAGCAATACCGGTCGACGTTTGTTTTTGTTCCATGATTTTTGGCGCCGAAAAGAAACTGCGTCGTCTACGTTGGAGGCGCTTTGAGAATTCAAATAACGGGTGCGTCCAAAAATTACATCATTAAAGATAGAAAATCCCTCCATAGCTTTCCCTTCAAGTGGAATCTGCGCAACTTTGGGTGGCGCTAATTGACATTTTAAAAGAAATATATGCTTATAAGAAAGTATAAGATAAGAATAAGGATGCTTCACATTCGTGTTTTCATTAAAATTATAAACTCCAAGGTACGGTGAAAGAAATGAATCAATTTATAGAAGGGGACAATGTTCAATGTCCTCTCGGGGATTAATAATGAATGGATATTTCCGACTACCCTTTAAAAGGAGGGCTACTGGATGTCCAAGGGCCTTATTCAGTAAGGACCCGACGGGATCAAACCTCGTAAAATCCGTCAATGTGGCGTCACAGCCACCGACAACTCTCAACTTTTGAATGGCCCTATTAAAAATGTTTGAGGATGAGACGTCAAAATTTAGCCACTGAATTCCGAGGCCATACAGAATAGCCCCCATGATAACCTCGAATTTCCGTTTGAAGTAATCCCATAAAGTAATTACTTACCTACCTACTCTATGGTAATACTTGAAATTTGTGGCAGTGAAAAGGCATAATTTGATGCATTTTATGCAGGTTCACTGAATCAAATTCAAGTAATATTCATAATAAACCATAATTCAATTTATAAGTATTTTCAACGGCAAGTATACGTGGAAAAATCATTCAAATATTTTTTCCAATAATGGTATCGCAATAACTATTTATACACATATTATTGTTGGATCTAATTTGTTGAAATTAATTTGATTCAAGTAGTTAATTAAAAGACAGTGATAAATTTCAGAATAGAAATATCCGGGGGCATGTATGTATGATTCCAAATGAAGTTGGAATAATTTTCCACATGGACTGATGAAAAATTATGATGTTTCCATGAGTAATCCAAATGGTATTTTTAAGGGATATTTTCACTGTTTTGAATGTTCTACTCAAATTACTTTTTCTTAAGCGGAATTTCGTGTACCAACCCTTTGCGTATCCCTGGAATTGGATTATTTTTAAATTTTGAAACAAGTAAGGTTGATTACCTGGGAAGTCAAATTTGATATCCTTCGCCCGAGGATCCTCTTTTGCCTTGGTTCCTCATTGTTGTTCGTGCGCTCGAAGTCTCAATCTTCAATTTCTCTGCCAAATATATTCATGCGGAAGGCATTACGGCTAGGATAAAAACGTTAGCATCAATCCTTTATTAATGAGCCCCTGAGTTATTCTGAGCCAAGATCGCAAGAGATTAAATGGAAATCGCAGATTCGCAGGTCTGGGATTGCTGCGCTTTATTGGCCGGTTTTAACATGCGCCCTGTAAGAAAGCCGGAAATAATTCTTTGATAGCTAACCCATAAAAATATGAGCCATGCGATTCAGCCCATAGACCAGCAAGCGTCAGATTGTGCTGATTGAACATACAAAAGAAGAGGCTAGTATATTTTATTTCTCAAACCTTGATGATCACGCATGTATACTAATAGCGTTAAAGGAACGGGTGACTGAGGAAAAATATCCCAATATATTCATTGTTTTTGGAATAGAGACATCCATTGAGTATAGTAACCTATTCCACAATAAATTTTCAACTTAAAACTCACGTGTAATATATTGTTTTTTCATTTCAATTTTTTGCCCTCGGACTTTTGCCTTCAATTTCGGACGATTCTGGTGGTCCGTTTACCCCTGCGATCCCGATAAGCCTTTGGCTTGTAATCAGGTTTCTCAGGGCCCAAACCACCAGAACTTGACAGAAACACCTATGTCCTGGGCAAGCGAAAAACCGACCCAGGCGTGACTCGAACCCGCGACCCTCGGATTAGCAGACTTTACCCCGCCACCACCAGGGCCGGCGGGGTAAAGTCCTCGATACTATACTCCAATTTGAGTGTTAGTCTGACTTTCCATTCACGTTTCCTAACTATACCGCGTGCAGCAGAGTTAATTAGGGGGTGTCTCAAAAGAAATTCGAATTTAAAAAAATCAGGACCACCCTGGTGTTACTTAACTTATGCGTAGGTCAGATATGTGCTAATGGAGCCGATTTAGTCACGTCTGTGCTTAGCTATATTAATGAGGAAGATAGGTGAGAGTGAAGATCAACCAGAGGACGAGGTTCGAATCATCCTGACGGGCGACAACTGATTCTCCACTCTGAAATGCAAGCGTTGGATGATGCATCATAAAATGGTTTACAGCAATTGATATTGATGAGCTATCTTTTTATCTTTAGGATATCAATGGTAAAATATTGCAGATTTAAACCACATTACCAACACAATTTATCAAATAGGTATGAGCTATGAAAAAAAAATTAACTTCGGTCGCATGCACTCCGGACGTCCCTGGAATCACACCTGCCGCTAGTATTCTCGATTTGCCTTTCTTGGCCTGCTACTTGGTCTCCCGTATTCTCCCGCGGCGTTACTACAATTGAAACTCTTGACCGTAGAGAAGCAGCACAGCAAATGAGCCTTCTCAACAGATAGACGTGACTGAAGGATAGTATTTTTGTGCCCATCTCATTATACTAAATGCATAAGTCTTAGGCTCGTATTGTCAGTCGCTCCTTCTATCGGCTCCTTCACCTAGGTGACCTTCACCTTAAAGGACGTCAGTCAGATCGAGAGACCGTCCTTCTCTGTAGGTCTCCTTCACCTTCTCTTAGAAGGAGCTTTTGTTTACGTTAACGGACTGATCCGTTCACTCGCACGGACAAAAGCGAAGCGTAACGAAGAAAAATAAGAAACGAAAAACTAATCGCTGAGTCGTATGACGTCAGTTCACGATGGAGCGCATGACGAACATCGAGAAAGATTTGCTGGTTAGTTTAATTATTAAATATAGGGATATAATTGAAAATAAAATGACAGATTAAAGGCATGTAGTCGTAAGGATTGTCGAAAATATATTCAATGAAATCATCGAGGTGGTCGTTGTGTTCTACCTCGTCCGCCATGTTGAAGGAAGCCTTCTCGTCACAGAAGTATAGCTCAGGGTTTCCTTCTATGGGAAGGCCACCTTCGTCTCCTATAGGAGACGAAGGTGGCCTTATCTCGTCTCGCAATATGAAATCCCTCCTTCGGGAGGGCTAGAAGGCGAAGGTCGCCTAAAAGGAGCGACTGACAATATGAGCCTTAGTGCTATTATAGCATTGGCAATATTAACTAGATTTAGAGTTACAGTAAGGTAACTTAGTGCCATCCAATAACTTTAGAGTGACTTAAAATACTGAGAGCGTTTGGTGTTATGCCATTCATTCCCTTCCACATACTCTGAAGGTAGTTTACAATGTACCATCTGTATGTATTTGATGGAGTACAGATGTAGCAATATCCCGACTTCCTCGCCGAAATATTCAAAAGAGCGGTAATCTAACTTTAATTCATTCTTGAAAGAAAAATATTCTCTTCTAAATTCAATAAGAGCATGGGTCCCCGGGCCCATAAAAGCCACTTTAGTGTCAGGTTTCGCATACTACTTAGATTTCAGAACGTCCACTACCGAGGTAGGACTTGAACCCGTGAGCTTTTTGCCTAATTTCAGGTACTATCCTCCTGGCTATTCTAGTCGGTAAAACCGATTTCTCTGTTGGAGATATTAGACCAATGCATGACCCTTGCTTTTACAAGTTGATCAGAAACCTCATTACCGGAAATGCCTTTATGAGCTTAATTTTAAGAAACATTCTAATGTTGTTCCTGGCCGTATCGAGCAATACATTGAGGAACTTCTGTTACTGGTGCGATTTTCAACATAGATATTAATCCGCCTACTCTGATGGTGAAGGATGCGTTAACTTCAGAGTAAAAAAAAATCATCTGTATCTATGAAGCAGCACCTCTTAAACTGCCAGTGGCGTAATTGTCATTGTGGCGTCTTGGATAATTTGCCAGCTCGTATTTAACTATTAATCGTGTTTCATGCTCATGTGTGCTATCGGTCGAGTAACTTTTCTTCGAATGAAATGAGTATGTAAATGAGAAGAGTTTAAGAAAAATGATGGTTGCAGTTTTAGAAGTCTTGAGTTGGATGTTGAAAGAAATTAGCATGTGCCCGGGTCAAGAGAAGACTATGAGTGAGAAAAGCAAGCACGTTGTCAGTTATCTATACTGGTTCATTGTCGATAATAGGTTTCTACCATAAAAATTATGATGTAAATCAGAGAGAATTGTGTGCCAAAAAGATGTGTGAGAATTTCCATCCGAACTAGTGAAAAAAAATTCTGATTTATTCTTTGGAACTCAGTGATGTACAGATATATGTATATTCGAAAACTACATCGGCATGTTTGCCTGGAGCTCACTGAAAATTGACTCCAAGGAAACAGCATGGCCGTCCGTGTTTAATTTTCCCGGAAGGCGATAATCGGTGTCGCAGCGGGAGGAATTGGCGGAAGGGAATCAGTGCGGGAGAATCGGGGCGACTCTTTTCGTCATCGTATTCGATAGAATTTGGGGAGAGGAAAAGTTGTCCACGGGACGGGGTAACCCCCTCCCCCCCTCTCCTGTCCCCGCCCACTGCGTCAGCCGGCCTGCCAAGGCGGAAACGTCTACTACCGGCCACATCTCACCCACGCCGCCACATTCCGTAGGAGGAAGCTGGAGAAGAGCATTTTCCTCGCCATCTACGTATATACTCTGCCCCTCATCGCCCCCTCCCCCCCCCCTCCTTTAACCCTCTCTCCCTCAACTCCACCCCGCCTACGCCTCACTTTCACACGGTGTTGACGTCACGCCAGCCCTTTTCCTTTTTTTCCCTCCCCGTCAGGAACCCCGGAGTGACGAAACGCCGGCGGAATCTCGAATGCACCTTTCTCCATCCTCTCTTATCACTCCCCCCTTCACCATTTCCCTCAGTAATGGGGGGGGGAGGGGGCGAGAGGGGTGTGAATGGGCCGGGGGGGGGAGGGCAGGGCTGACGTATGTTGTTGAACTTCGCGGCTTCCATTGGGGCGCTCGCTGCATATTGGCTCCCCCACCCTTTCCGTTGTCCTAGGCCGTCCCGCGTACACCACCTCGATTAATTTACCCCTTCCGCCTCGATGAACCCCCACCTGAATAAAAATCTATAATTTTCCGTCACACACACACGTACTAAAGGGAGAAAGTATTTAGTTTTGCTAAATTAACTTCCCTCCCTCAAATTTTGGATAAAACGTTCGCACTCTCCGCTTCCATTATTTTGCTTCATGGTACATTCGAATGAATTGTCCGGATTAGGGAAAATACGTCAAATCAGTGCAAAAAAAACAGGTTGACTATTTCGTGACACGATACGTCACTCTTAAGTTTTTTTAAAAAGGTATACCAGTATTTTAATAACAATTGAATTTTAATTGACTTATTTAATTTCAATTGACTTGGTGGTAATATGTGGAATCGTTAGAATGAAGATTGTTTTTTTCTGCTAGTATAGAGAGGTGAGAGCAGTCTTTAAGAGAGAAAATCAATGCTGAAATCTATTGGGGTATGAAATATGAGAATCGTTCAGCCAAGGTCTGACATCGTCAAATTTTGTACTGATATGAATGAACATGAAATTAATTCTCTTATGCATTAAATAGAATGTATGTTGAAACAAAGCGAGCTCGAAACAAATTGGCTGGAAGATGTTTTGTTCCCTTCGCTCTCTTCATCTGCCTTTTAAGTTTTCTAGAACCAATGATATTTTTGATAGTTGAAACTATGATTTTTTTAATTAGGGAAAATTAAAAATATTTCGCGAGATTCAATCTCTTATAAATTTATATGTATTTTGAGCTCAAATGTGATTAATTCAAATTGTTCAGATCGGATGTAAATCTGTGAACAATAAAACTATATTATTATTATTATTCCCGCCGACGCTCATCACCGCATGCCTTCACCGGCGTCGTTACTCGCCGCGAGTCGGCCGTCCGTTTCGGGAATCCCATTTTTGGGCGAGCGCGTTAAGTTAATGGCTCGAGCATGAAGTCCTGCCCTTTCAATTTTGGATGCGATGGCGATCCCACGCACGGAGGCGGGAGGGCAAGGCGGAAAGGGGGCATTGGCCAGAGCGGGCACGGGAGGGGCGGCGTCGGAAGACGAGGGGCAGGCAGGTGGGCGGGGGGCGGCTTGTAGGGTGTCGGAGATTACTACTGCGGGGGCTGTTTTGGGGCGGATGGGGGCGGAGGCGGGTGGTCGTCTGGCAGTGAGCGACTCTCCTGCCGCCCCCTTTTCGCTGTTTCTCAGGAACAATCCAAGCCGGAGCCTCCCTCTCCTCATCCCCCTCCGCTCCCGAAAACGCACGCAACAGATTATACACCCGACCTTCCGCCTCCCTCGCATTCCCACGCCCTCTCTCCGACCTTCCCGTCAACACCCATCCCCTCTCCTCTTCCCCTCTCATGCGGCCCACTTCTCCTTATCATTGCTCTATGGTTCGCCAAAACCTTGCTATCATCTCATCCGAGCGTGCATAAGCTGACTCCGGGTTCATTCAAGACGTTAGAAATTTGGCACGTCCCATTAGCCGTCGATGATAACTGAATGCACGATGGCTAAGGGCAAGGCTTGATGCCATTAGCAGAAGGAGAATGTTCAAGTACATTAAAGCGGCTTATTTACAGTGAGCTAAAATCTCCTACTTACATTATGTGCATTTTTTTTCAATCCGTACATCATAGGGGATGAAATTCGCCAGGATAAAATTATTTGGCTTGGTTGGGACCGGGATATTTTAATTCACGTCGTTTCTTTTTTTCATTACATTATGGACGAAGTTTTGACATTTGAATGCCGCTTCGCATTCGAATGGTGCTTCGTTTACCAAAGCATTCGGAAAAAATATGGAAATTGGCAATCATTAACGCTTCGAATTTCAGGTTAGAGTACACTCGTCACTCATTGTGATTGCAGAAAGAGATGACTAAACATTGCGGTCAAATTGATGACTAATGAGCACAAATCCCCAACCAGATGACTTCACATGTCGTAAGGGAGCATTTAGGAGCCTAATTTTCGAGTTAGAACTCACCTTTAGAACTGTTTGGACGATGTTTCCCTCTATTGAGTGAGGTTTACGTCCTTGAATCCTAGGATGAAATTTAGAGGGTCCTCAAGTAGCGTGGTTGAACATACGCTAAGTATTGCTCCGTTTACCCATAATCTCCTCATTTTTATTGCTTGAATCCAAAGAAGTTTAGAGTTGCCTAAAGTACCGTGGTTGAGCAGTCAGTAATATGTTGCATAATCGGTGAAACAGGGTTGAAGCCCAGGAACTAACTCCGCAATTCGATTAAGAAGCACAAATTAGTGGCGGAAACTCAGTAGGAATTATGCCGCAATGCTCAGTAAAATCTCAGAATTAATGCGAAGGCCCATCTATAGTTCATCATGAAAACCACTGGAATCACTACAGCTATTGTAGCATATATAAACGATCTTAAGGGTCCTGATCGTTATTCATAACACCTTATTGTATTAATTTCTGTAAGGTATTGCCTTTTGGAAAAAAACTGACCGAAATGGGTAGATTAATATAACGATGAATGAAAAATAGGATTGGACTGATAGGACAGAGAATAGAAACCTCTAAGATTTAGGAAAAAAATCCTAAAAATTGAAATTCTGAAAACTCTCAGGAAAAAGGGAAATATCAGTGTTTCAATTCCTATTCGATGCCACCAAGGTGAAGCATTGATGCTGCGAGATGAAAAAACATGACCATGATTTTATATATATATGCTATAATGAATGTATCCGGCCCACAGCTATGCACACAGGAGTTGTTTTCATGAAGTTCCAAGCTTGGGCTCTAACCTTAGAGTATATAGTTCAACAGAGGTGGCGTGACGAATTTCAGGTGAAGCCACGGTGAAAGTTGTCCGCCATATTGAGTGACCGTAAGAACACTGATTTCCGTAAGAGATCGTGAGGCGGGAAGACTATTCTGAAGACGAGTTCTCTACTCTTAGGGGTTCCATTGTCCTTTCCTTCTGTTGTTTTATATTTAGCAATAAAATTATCCCTCCCTCAAATACTGGCAGGTATAATTATTAACTCAAATGACAGTTGTGAATGATGCCAGCAGCAGACCTACAAGAACGGCCACATCAAGTTAACTACGGTTATATTTGTTTTTCATCAGCATTGTCAATGAAACATTAGGGTCTAATGTTTTCACAAATTAGCTACTCCTATAAATCACTGAGAACTCAGAAATGAGACACATTCGAGGCTATTCAAGCCACCAACAATTTTGCACTTAATTGTGAGGTCTTAAAGGGGTATAGTCTTTAATGGTGAATGATTTTGAATTTCAGTAATAGTTCAGTTTCAATTTGAGTAATCCACAGACTTCCACGATCCATTTACATTCAGGTTCTCTCATTAAGAAGCCAATAAAATAATTAATTGCCTTAGCTAATGTCAATATAGATGAGGCTATTAAATGAAATATCTACATAGATTTGAAATATAAATTTGACCTGCTTTGTAACAGGTATTCGAAGTGGATTTCAATCTCATGTGTAAATCAATGTAGAACAGTTAATATTAAATCAATTATAGATACATTTTTTGGTGGGAAATATTGCAAAATTAAATTTCAATATAGATTACCATGATATTATTGATTCATCAAGTCATTGCAACTCATGCTTCCCATTTCCATTTTACTGAATAAATACCACAAAGAGAAGTTACTATACCTACTTAAGAATGTGAGTGACCATTAAAAAGGTCTGGTTGCTTTAAAAATAATACTATAAATAAATAATACCCATATAAAGTAGTTAAGGTAGCGGAGCAAATCGGACATTGCACAACAATCTTTTATCAAGGCCGTTTTACACGATGAAAGATTTTGCACAAACGTATGTACGTGAGATTGTACGTTCGTCTCAACGAAATTAGAACAGGTTCTATTTCCCGTGCAGGCGGTGAGACATTTGCACAAGCGTTCATGCAATTTGCCGCTTTACACGATACATTTTGCCTCATGCAAGAGTTTGTACAAACAAATGTACCGTGTAAAACGGCCTTGAAGGGACTATGAAAGCAAACTTTTAGCATACTTCCATGAACTCTGGGAGCTGATTGATAATAAAGGGATACTTTGTGACTTCCAAAATATTATAAAGGCACGACAAGTTTCGAATATTCAGCCATTTTCAATGTCCTTTTACCAAGCCAAAAGTCCATTGTATACTGAACCTTTGATTTCAAATACAGAGCTCTTCAACGGCAAACGGAATAGCCATTGGAAGGGGAATTCTATGCGCATAACGAGGCGTCAGTGACCCTATTATGATTTATAAATCATCACTCATTATCGTTTATTGCTTTTATTTACTTTTTAGCTGTCCAAAACGACGAAAGTCTTATGTAAGTCAGCCTCTTTTGCCAATTAATAGGTAGAACTAACTAATAAGCCGTACTTAACGCATTTTTCCCAAACGGCCAGTAAATTTTATATTCAAAACCATTTGCATTAATTATTATTTTATATATATTTCCTTAACCCTTCAGGTGTCTCATTATTTTTTATTTGGGAGACACTAAACACATACCATCAAGAGCAGACGACATGCTTTTCATTGCTCCTACCTGCCGGTTTCTTCATAAGATCCACTGGAGGAGTTAACAATATATTCTGTATTATCTGCCTAACCGATACTAACCCTAGTTCTCACAATTCAACATTTTTTATACAAAAAAAGATGTAAATATCTAAGTTTACGCCTATTCCGCTTATAGTATATCACGGTCACTCAATATGGCGGACGGTTACGCCCACCCGGCTTCACCTTCGCTTACGGCCGAGTATAGGCAGCGCCACCTCTGGTACCTTAATAACTCTATGGCTCTAACCCTCGAACCGCCTAATTAAAAATCTTCCCCTTCAAAATGAAAAAAACCACGTCCTGAGGGATATCGCAAGGCGGGGCGCCGCCGTCAAGGGTTCACCTCCCTCCCGTGCCTCCCCTTCATCGCCGGGGTCCGCCGATCTTCAGGCCGCCCGTTAACTGCCGACGACCTTTTCGCGTACACACCCACTAGCGGGCTCGAGTGGCGGTCGCGTGAAAAGAGTTGCAGTTTCATTCGAGTGGGGGTGGTGGAAAGGATAACCCCTCTCCTCCACCCACACCACGTCTGAGCCCTCCTCCTCCCTCCCTTATCCCCTTCCGTTCCTCCTCCCACCGAGGCCAGACCGTGTTGTGACGGCTAATTGCTTGTTTGCACACCACCACAGTCACACGCTCTGAAGAGGAGGAGTCAGCGGGAGACTGTAGTAGGAGGTAGGGGGGGTGTGGAGGTGGCGGGAGGTGGCGAAGGAGCCCGGAGGAGGAGGTGGAGCCGGATTGAAGAGATAGGGACCGTTGTCTAAGGACTGCATGGCGGTTGGGCTGGGATGGGGAGGCAGGCATTCGGAGGGGGGTGGGACTTGTTGTGGGAGGTGGATGGGAAGGGGGGGGGTGCCGGTTTGTATGTGTGTGTGAGGGAGGAGAAGGGGTAAGGGGGTTGGGAGGGGCTTTGATGGGTGGGAAAGGGTAGGGTAGATGGGGGACCTGTTGATTTGAGGATGGCCTTCCGAGGTAATTAGGGAGTGCTGGAGTAGCTCTGAAAACCCGTTTAATGCCTCCGTTTAAGGTCCTTCTCTCTCTCTCCTCCCACCCTCCTTCCGCCCCCTCTCCTTCACAACCCCCTCCTCTCGGAACAATTAGAAAGAGCCAAGATTCCTGGCGCGCGCCAACGAGCGATTGTTTGTGTTTATTCGTTTGTTTGTTTTCGCTCCGGAGAGGGCGTCATTTCCTTTTTCTTTTCTCTTTTCGCGCGCGCGCTGCCGGGTTACTTATGCTCACGGGATGCAACCGAGGCGGCGGAGTGGGTGAGTGAATGACTTCCTCCGGCTCTCGCCGCTCGCCACTCTTTTGTTTTACGTGTCCGCATCGCGATGACGTTCTGGCTTGAAAAGAGCGACGGAGAGAAAGAGGGATCCGGGACCTCCCCCTCTCCCACCTGCGAGTGTTTGTGTTGTGCTTTGTGGCGGTGATTGAGTCTTCCTGACCGCAGCTTTGAGTTCTTTTATTTGCGTTCCATCCCGCTGCTCAAAGATTCCTCGAGCTTTACGCCCTTCTCACATTTAGTAAAAAATCTGGTTCTGTTGTACACTCCATCACCCTTCTCGGGGGACTACTTCAATCTGAAAGACTGCGTGGCCCCTTAGATACCCAAAAGAGATTTTTTTGAATTATTTTTAAACGCAACCGCCCCATTATCATCAAATCTTGGTATCTTAGGTTCTCATATTTTAAATTCGTCTTAAGCTAAGATGCATAGCCTCTCGGGTGAACTGCTCAAATAAGGCCATCATTGAGGGGCATTTAGATGTAGCATTTGATTCTGGACGCTCTTCTAAGAAATAATTATTAAAAATTTGAATTACCTATGATTATTGCTTAAAACCAAGTGTCGGTTTTAAATATCCATTTTCTGTGAGGGTAGATCATTTCGATTTGCTTTTCTAGGGAAATTTCTGCTACTAGTTTATGTTTTGCTACAACGGTCGTGTTAATGTTTTCTTGCATTTATATATTATTTACCATCCACTGTATTATGTTCTAGCTATTGGAAACCAATTAATGGAAAAATCTTGTTCCATTATTTGGTTTCCAATAGCTAGAATATTTAAAATAATGGAAGGTTTCTTTTTAGGTGTGTGTCCGTTTACCTTGAGATTGAAACATTTTCATCCCATACATAGGCATATTTTGACAACATAATGAAACTCATAAAATCGAGTGGTTCGTCTTATTGTTAGTGAGGGTAAAGTCGCTCGCGATTTTTCTTCATTTAATTTCTGCTCCGTCTTTTTTCTTCTGGGTTAGACCGGGTATGATTCCCATTGAAGAAGAGTTAAACCAACTGGTAATGGTCTTCAGTGTTTTCCATTTTGTGAAACAGTTTTTCTGCTCACTTTTTAGTTTCTTGCAATACATTTATATGACCTTTGAATATAAAGAATTTATCATAATATAATGTAAATGTTTTTCTTGCACGAATGTCGCCATTTCGTCACTGCGATGTATTCTCAACGTTTTGTATTGAATAGGTGTATTTATGTGAGCTGGTGAACCTTAGATACTTAGAACCTTTGGGCCTGTGAATTATGCCGTTTTATGATGCTCTTTCAAATCGTCAACAGGAAGAGAGATTTAAAATAAAAAATAAACATGCACCTGCGCTTTAATGTTAAGCATGAAGCAATTTAATGGCAATAAAAAGAAGTGTGGTGTTTATAAAAATTCCCCCTAAATGGCCCACTCCTCTCCCCCTTCCCCACTCTCCACTGAAGAGGGATTTTATTTTTCACTACTTTTGTGCGGAAAAACGCTCCAAATATTCCCCGCACTCATAACTCAGGGAGCGTGAGAAAGCAGTGAAAGCGCACGGGGGGATGGGTAGAAGGCATTTCTGCAGGCCCTCCCCACGTCCCCCCACCTGTTGGCGAAATAATTTCGGAAAAAAACTTCCCTCCTTTGCATTCAGCTTGAGCCCCATTTGCAAGGAGGGGAGGAGGAATGAGGGGTGGCGGCGCAGATTTACGTGCGAGCCAAGGGGCGTGGCGGTGGAATCATGAGAGAGATTCGCCAACAACCCTCCTCCCCTACCCATTTCTCAAATGGGGCGGATTGACGGCATCTTTGCGGTCGTTCCCCTACGTGCTGGACATGAGTGGGGTCGCCGAGAGCGTATTTGGCTTTCTCTCCTCGAGGTTTGTTGTTTTCAACATATTAATAGCTTATCGAAGGTAGGTCAAAAATTAAAAAAAATAACCTATTCCTTGCCGACGTTTTGGAATATTTCCATCCATAGGCCTCATCAATATTTTAAAAACTACTCCTTAATTGGTAGTGTATGTTCTTTTCTATGCTGTTACTAGACACTTACAGTCGTACATTTTAATTTATCTAGTAACAGCGGAGACATGGACATATATCAATTAAGGAGTAGTTATTAAAAATATTTCTGAGCCATGAAGATGGAAATATTCCAATACGTCGGCAAGGAAAGATATCTTTTTAATTTTTGACCTCCCATCGATAAGTTATTATTGTTATTAATATTGAAAAAGAGGTTGAGCTGCATAACACTGAGTCAGTTATTTTGCCCAATAAAAATCTTCACGGCGATGCCTGCGCAGTGGAAGACTGCGCAGACATCTTTTGCTGGGCCCAGCCCTTCCCAGCTCGCCTGCTCACAGCCCTCGGCCTATGGGTATTGGCGTGATCGGCTTGCCCGAGGGCCGTGTAAGGTTTACACACAAATGAAAAAATATATTAACAATTATGTATATGGTTTGGAAAGGAAAAATCACCAGCAGCATATGCTCGCGTTGCATGATATTTTATATCATTTTAACGGCTGTATGATTACAGTCTCTTAGGTAGTTTCTTCTCAGTTAGCAACTTAGGGCCAAACCAGGGGTGGAATCATGGTTTCATTTCACGTTATAGTTATCCAAAACGAATACCACTCTAGAGGGACTGTGCTCACAACAAACTGTCCTTAGGACGCGCTCCATTAATTAAAAGTAGCGATTTAAAGCACTTTTCAAAGAAGAAGAATGGCGAAGAAAGAAGAATGGCGATCACGTTTTCACTTTCACGAGAGCAATTGAAGAATAATTATAACTCGAGCACTCGCGTTATAGAGAAATGTGATCGTGCCTCAGGCTCTGATTAGGCCCATCCCCTTCCGCCTCGCAGCTTCGGAATAAGAGGCTTTAGGCCCTTGGCTCGGCCCACGCACCAAGAAGTAATGCATTCTAAACAAGTGATTTGAATGGTATTCTTTCTGAGATAATAGTATTTCCCTTGCATGATATAATCCCAGTACTTTTTTCGGTGTTTTATTCATAAACCTTACCGTCTCACTATTTAGTATTATCAATGGTAATGTTTTTTCTGGGATGAAAGCAATGAAATAAGAAAGGACTACTGAGGTGATTCTTGCAGGAGTCTATCGAGGAAATATTGCCAGGAACATGGGAGGGTGGGGAAATTTCCATATGGATAGGTTTCAAAGGCATATCAGTTGTCATATGTCATTTAAGTAGGGATTGGAATGATAGTTAGAAATCCGCAATATTTAGTGCTCGAAACCAGGCTTTCCGATAGGGAATACAGTTTCCTCTCCAATTAAATATTCCGATAGCACTCGCTGCATTAAAACTCTGCATTGGGAACAGATTCGTAGGTAAATTCACTTGGACCTCAGCCAGTCCGATGCATAGCATTGTCCAGTGATCTGGCATGCCAATCAATTTCACTCGTCTCTGATACCGGGTCACCTAAAAAAACAGGCATTGACGGTGATCTATGAATGTATGGAAACATTATTACCAGCCTGCATATTAATTGCGGCCCAGAATGAAAACCTACTGACGCCTTGGAATACTAATAAAACTACTCTGACCTCAGCCGACATGAGTCGAAAACACCGAAAAGGATCAAATTATATTTCGTGAACCAAAAACCAAAACAAGGAAAGTCAACGGATTATTAAATCAATGAAAATTTAGTACTTAACTTTCTTGCGTTTTGTATGATGAACAGTTACAGAACAGAGAAAAAGGAGCAATGAATGCATTATATGGTTCCTATTTTCCAAGAAAATTAGGGACTTTATTTCCATAGAGATCGGTGATAAATGAAAAAATTAAGAAAAAATTTTGAAATTAAACTTTTTTGCTACTACCTAATACTATGCTAAATCTAAGAAACGAGAATGATGACTAGAAAAATTTTTACTCTTCTTAAAAAGATGAAATGCTTGGATTCAAAAGAAATTAAATGCTAATGAATCATTGCTTCATTATCATAATTACGTAGGTACATAGGTAACTTTATTTAACTATAAGATAGTTTTGCGCTAGATTGTAGCCCTGGGCTTTTAAGTGGCAACATCGTAGAGGCACCATTTTAGTCATTCATTTTGGGCATCTTTCTTCTCATATTTTAGTCTGTATAATCAGTATAATGGAAGGTTTATCCCTATTAATGTAATGATTCAGAAAATAATTTGAAATATGTCCTGAGTTCCAGCCTCCAATTACCAAAAATGTATGCGTTCAACCTCAAACTAATAATTAATTTCATCAAACAGGTCCATGAGCATATATTTATGAGCTAATGTTTTAGTAGTGCCACTAGTTTTAGAGAAATCTTTCGGAGCCACTATATACATTTCAGGAGGGAAATATTGAAGTGTGAATTCATTTCCTTATCTTTCTGTTCTAGCTGAACGCACGATTAGGAAGAATAACTTCATGGCAAGCGAAGTATCCCTACTTACTTTGTCTGTTTTTCCTTGATTTATTCTCTATTGCAATGATTTTTAAATAAATATACCGGAGTAGCGGTACAACGGAGAATACTTTCGTAGGTTAGGAACTGACATTCATTCACTGGTCGTTCAATCCTAAGATTGGTTGACAGCAGCCCTCTATCTATCCCTGTCTAATCATAGCTCCCTTTCTCCCTCGTGGTTCTTCTAATGAACTTCCCTCCTTATTTGGTCTATTTATTTATCTCTTTGCCTTCCTCTTGGGACGTTTCCCTCTATTTTTCCTTCACTTATATTCTTCACAAACTAATCGTGCCTCAGGGTGTACCCAATCCATCTGGTCCTTCTTTTCTATATAGTGTTCCATAGTGTGTCAGAAACTGACATAAGAGACTGTATTTAGGTCCTGAACGTTCCCCAAAATCAGCCCTCGGTGTCGGTGTCAATCCAATCAATGCCGGAAGAACTGTCGAAAACAATAAAGTATAAATATTTTATCATGGTAGTCATGAGATGGTGGCATCTGAGAATTAACGACCTCCACCCGTCACAGATACCTGACTATTCCATAACGGCGTACTTTTATATGAGGGTTTCTCGACATCTTTTAAACTATTACCCCCATAAAGGGTTTTTAGACTAAATTTTTTCTAATCACCCATGATGCTTAAAGAAGAAAATAGTCTTTATTTACTTTCCTTATTCAATGGGATCCATGTGCCTGATGCTTCATAGCTAGAAGTTCAATGTTCGGTTTTATGTCACTCATTTTAATTTTTATGTCCCCTGTTGATAGCGCCTAGGCATCCAGTTTTTGTGGAACCCTGATTTCAAGTCCATGATTTTTATCATCTTGTTCTCGGTATTTTATCAGATCTACGAGATCTAGTCGTTTATTAAAAATGAACTTCGGAAAATTCCGTAGCCAACAGCAAAACTTTACATTCTCTAGTAAGATTCTATCTCTTGGTGCGCGTGTATCGACGTTAGTTGCGTTAGACAAGTACATTCCCCGAGGGAATAGGTGGGAGCTATACCTTCAAATGCGAGATAATGAGAGAGAGAGTTAAGACAAGATGAAAGGTAAGCGTGGAGTGAGTGAGAGGTTGAAGTGAGAGGATGGGCGGGGCGGACCCCGCGCTATATTTCTCCATTACGAGAATTGACAGGCGACAGATGATAGGGGTGATGAGCGTGTATTCCCACGTTTTGTGCCCATTCATCACCCATCATCAGAGCCTCGCCGCCCCTGCGGGGGCAGGAACTCAACCTCCCCCCCCCCCCCAAACCACGCAAATTAAATCACATGGAACGCCGCCCGATACAAGAGGTGAACGCTTTGATCTACCTGTGCACCGTAATTCCACGAATTTCTGTTCTTATTTTTATTCTCTTTTGAGTATTATTTTTTCGAAGTTTTGACGCTGAGTTCATTTTGAGTAGTCGTGTTTCACCGGAGAGTTTTTGAATTAGTGAACTGATTTCCAGTAGGATTCATGCTTCATTTAGCCGGAGAAGCTATAATACTAATAAATAGGCAGTTTCAGATGCAAATAGAAATATATTTTAGAAATAGACATATATTTTATACAGAAATATAGCTTGGGCATATGTATTTTTATGTACTTTGCTGTGAACTGATAAGTTTGCTAGAAACCTCATAAAGAGCCCAAACTTACAGTGAAATTGTGGTGACATGCTTTTGAGATTGACTAATACTGTGTCAAGAACATTAGTATTGCGTGAACCACTTATTTTTTTTATGTTTTGCATATTACTAGCCCTGAATCTACTGTAACAGACGTTCCCTACATAAAGAAATTTTCCTGACAAAAAACCTCCATTTTCTTAAGTAATATAGTGTTATGAAAGAAAGCGGACGTTAATATAATTAAAATCGGAATTAATTATTGCTCTAAGAAAATTTTACTTGCTAAAAAGAATTTGTCCTGTGCCAGTCATGCGATCTGTTTATTTTGCTCTTGTTAATTCTAGAATAGAATATGGCTTGACTTTTTGGGGAGGCACGTACTACTCTAATATCCAACCAGTTCGCATCGTGCAAAATAAAATGCTACGTGTCAATCTGGGAACTGGCACAAGAGAATCGTCATTCCCTTTATATAAAAATTAAAAATATTGCCTCTTCGTCATCTCTATTTGTATAAAGTATTACGAATCTTTTATAACCGAGGAGGTCTAAATTTTAAACCGTGTACTTACGGTAGATTAAGAAGTGTTCACTATTGTACCATACCTAAACCCAATATTGAAGCTTACAAACATTTCTTTGATTTCATTGCTCCTTCAATTCATCAAAAAATTCCAAATGAGATTTCATCAATTAACAATAAGACCATTTTCCTCAGAAAATTGAAATTTTGGTTGTTAGAGAAAAATGATGTGGAATATCTCCTCAAAACTATGGTGTGACTCTTGTATGGTATGTGTACTTATTTTATTTTATTATGTGAAAATTGCAATTTATTTTATATTCAAATTCAAAAATGTTATAATGGAACACATTTATATTATATAAAAACCAGAATTTATTGTATGATTATTTTCGTAAATGACCGCTGCTGAACTACAGCCAATTTATTTAAGGGAGGGCAACCCCAAAACAAGAAACTATTTTTTCTGGGGTGCCTAGTTTCACCCTCATTTTGATTTGTTAAAATTGTGTATATCTTTTGGGTGAAATAAACTTATTCTTATTCTAAAATATTTTCCCTTTTCAATTAGTTTTCTGTCATATTTGTAAGTCAAGAAGAATTAATCAAATGGACAAATTTATTTCATGATCTCACAATTGTTTACTCTCGTCTCTGCCATTGGGTTCGATATTAATCTATCTTAAATCTATTCTTATTGTGGAAAATTGTAATATCTTAGTTCTTATTACGATATTATTCTATCATTTAGGCTGTTACTTTTGAATTACATTCGTTCTTCCCCTATATAGGTTGGGTATAGCCCGTTTTTAACGAGAAACGCCAAGGGGACCACGGTTTAACCTCCCATCAGAGGAGCATTGTACACTCAGTCCTTAAATTGCTATCCTCGAGGCACCCTAGCACGGATCGACATTCCACTGAAAAAACTACGTCCCCGCTCAGAGATTCGAAACCAGGCCTTAGAGATGAAAATTCAGTACTCTGATACCCGACCCGATTCCTTTAGGAACAAGTGGTAGAGGAAGAGACATAGGGCATGGAGAGATTCGAAAAGATATTTACTCCTTTTATGTATTAAATATGTGGCAAATCCATCAAATCTGTCGGCCTCGGAGGCGGCGGGGTAACGCCCTCGCCTGCCAACTCAAAGTTCGCGGGTTCGAGTCCCGCCTGGGGAGGAATTGTCTCCTCCCAGGACATGGTTGTGTGTGTTGTCCTTTGTTACTGTTACAACGCCTGATGTAAAATGGTCCTCGAGACTGTATTCTGGTTGATAAAATAAAAACAATAACTTTGCATGATGTTTCATCGTTTTCTCCAATTCACGAAGATGATAATACCATTCGCGGCAAACCTTGAGTCCCCCCCACGCCTCGTTGAACCCTCACGCAAACCGTTCCCTGATGATAGAGTCAATTTTCGCCGTGTTTACGGCCGCCTCGGATGTGTGTGTTTCTGTGACGAGGGACGCGAGCCCGCTGTCATAAAGCGCCATAAACGGGTCAGCGCATCCCGACCGTCTCTTTTTTTCCCTCGTCTCGTACCTCTCCTCCACCTTCGCCTTTCCCCCCCCCCCCCTACCTCACATCCCCATTGATTTACGTCGAGCACGTGGCGCGTTAGTATTTAATCGGTTTTCGTCATATTTTCCAGCGAGATGATATACGAGTCCTATCCCAACCCTGTCCCCCTCCCCCAAACCTTCCCCCACCCCCTTTCCTCGCGGCGCAGTCTGCCGTCACTTCAAAAGCCAATCTGTTTTCGGTGAGTTAATGATGCGCTTTCGGGACTTGTTTTTTTATTTTTCTCTTTCATCCTCTTTTTTATCCTCTGTTTATTTTTCAATTGATTTACGCCCGCCCCGTGATGCGTCGAGATGACAATCGGGAATGCTTTTTATCGACGGGTGCCCCTCTTCATTCGCGCAATAATAGAGGCATTGACTTAATGCTTAGCAGTTAATGTTTCGATGATTGAATCACCACTGTGGGCGGTCTGTTGGAGGGGGATGTTGGAGGGGGAGAGTGGGAGCAGGGAGGTAGTCGGGAGGCAAAATGGATGCCCTGATGACAAAGTTACAGCGGAGACTTGAGTCTTTCACTCACGGACACTGATGGTAAACTGGCGGAAGCGACCAGTTTATTTTCGCCTATAAATCACGCGGCGCGTGAAATGACCGCTCGTATCGCCGTGGTCATTCTCATTTTGGAGTCGAATTTCATTTCTCTTCCCGCGTCAACAAGGCCGTTAGCGTAAAAGATCGTCGTAGGCGATGCGTGCATGCCTTGAAAAGGTAAAGAATCACTTTGTCGTGTCCCAAATGGCGGAACGCGACGCTGACGAAAAGCAATCCGAGTGGCGAGATTGCTATCGTCGGGGGTTTTAGGCTTTGAAGAGCTAAAACTCACATGTAATGCAGTGGTTAATATATTTTATTTGCAGCCGCCTGAAGACGAACAGCTCCTTTGGCTGCAGACTTCGGAATTGTCCGCTCTTACAAAAATCCTTGAGCATTTATACCATTTTCTAAGGTACACGGGGAGGTGGGATGAGGATAAGGATGGAGGAGGGTTGTGGTAGGTGAGGAAGATCCAAGTGTGTAGTGTCAAGTGGCCCATGGGGCGAGTAGTGTTTTACCCCAATGTGTGGGGATTCCCCAGTTTCCCCACCCCCTGTTTCCCATGTGGTGTGCCCACGGACGCCCCCTTCCCACATTTGTGGGTATTTAAGGGCGGTAAGCGCTCTGCATTGAGGGAGAATACTTTTGTAATTGGTGGCGGGAGGCTATGCCCCCGGGGAGAATACATTTGTAATTGGTGGCGGGAGGCTATTCCTCCAGGGAGATTATACTAGTCACTGGTGGCGAGAGGCCAAGCGTGAGCAGATCCTGGAGCGACACGGAGTTGGAGGAAGAGTCCGAGTGAGAGCCGCTACGCTTCCACCCGCTGGTAAATGGCATAAGCGTGGAAGTACGTCAGCGAGCAGCCGGACCTTCCAATCGACGCACGACAGAATCATTTCTTCCCGGGACCCGAGCGCAGCGAAGCCACTTCTGGTGGCCGTGCAGCGGTCCAACACGAGAAGTCGGTGCGTCGATGGTCGCAACTCATCCCTGTCATCGCTCCATCCCCCGGATCTCCACGTAAGCCGTCACGAACCGCCATACCCCCTTTTTTCCCCCCCTTCAGCGTGGGAAAACCACTTCACTCCAAGGAATCTTAGGTTGTGGAACTCTTGAAGGCAACCCTAAGATCCCTCATCCTACATTAATCCATTTTTGTGCAGTGTATTTGGCCTTCGGGCGTAAAAGTGTTCATCTCGCTAGAAAAATCACTACCCTATGCTGCCCATGCCGTGCGAGTTATTAATTGTACCTGTTTATTTTCTTTTTTTTTATTATGTCATTGTAGGGTTTCACCTTCATCCATATCATTTGTAACAATCATCAACATTTTCATCTCATGCCCATCAGGGAATTTATCAGATTTTGTTTACAAATGTTACGCATGTTGTTCATGTTCAGCCAAGAGCCACAATAAATTGGTGTAAAAGGAATTGTTTGTGGTTCATCCCAGTTTCTGGGAATATATATATATATATATATATATATATATATATATATATATATATATATATATATTTAATTTTTAAGTTTAACGGGGATATTTTTTTCTCCTGGTCTAAAAAATAATGGGTAAAATCAATTATTTCCTTGATGTCTTTCAATTCTCATATTTATTATCTTTACGATTGATGTTAGCGGAGTTGAATGCACCAACAATAAAGAGTATGTTTTTAAAAAATACCTGGGCCTCTTGTTGGACGATGGCTGACAAATAATCGGAACGTTTTTGTGCTTCAAGCTCATTCAATGATAAGGGTTTTTATGCCCCCGATTCCAAGCTTTATGCTTTCTAAGAGGTGTAACATATTTATCATATCGCTTCTCTCTTCAGCGCTTTCTTACGGCTACACAGGCCAGGTTCATCATTCATCCTCAAGAGAGCTAATGGAAATCGATTTTATCGATTGAACACACTCCTCGGAGATAGAAGAGACAACATAAGCGTTTTTGAGGCATTAATAGAATTGTCGTCAGTTGCCTTAACGGTATTTTCTGAAAATAAAGGGTTAAGAGTTTAATGGAAAAAGAATAGAAGGAAAGAGAAAATAGGAAAAGTGGAAGAAAGAAAAACGCCTGTGACCGATATTCGAAAAATAATATGTATGACACCCAAAAACTTGAACTCGATGAAGGTCGCTTAAAGTTTCGAGGAGCCCTCACAAGATATAAACATGGCGTTCCCAAGATAACACGTTCCATCGGTTTGTTTACACGGCCATTCATAAAAAAAAGACCTCACTCCCTGTCCAATCCAAGGAAACAATTAAGGACTTAATGAGCGGATCCGCGCCAGACAATAGTTTTATTTCTTTTCTTCCTTTCAACTTCCCCATTTCCCCATCCCTTTCCTTTCATGATTCCCCCCTGCCATGTACTCTCCCTCTCCCACCCCTCCCCGACCTCCCTCTCGCATGCAAATGAGGCAAAAACTTTCCCCAAGGAATTTTCGGTCGACTTTACGCCGAGCGCATCAACCTCCTTTCATTTTTTTCCCGGGGGTCGGCGAATACGACGGGGAGGGTGGGGAAAGACTACTGGGGATACGGAGATAAATTCCTGTGAAAAAATTACGGGGTAACATGGCGCGCGCACCAGCAACCTCGTTCTACCGCGCGGACGGATACACTTGCAGATTTTCTTACACACAGAAGCACGCGCCCGTGCGTGGGACCGAAGTTCATGAACGGAGCTGTGCCCGAAAAAGAATGCATAAATAAAACTGCGCCCACCTCCCCCTGCCAGCCCCCATCGCGAACGAAAGGGCGGAGTTTTTTTTGGAAGAGAGAAGAAAAAAGGAAACAGCTGAGCAACGTTTTCTTTTTCCATTAAAGGCAGTTTTTGTCGGAGCGACGAGGAAGTTCTTTTACTTTTTTAAAGGGATTCTGAGCTCGTTTTTCTTTCAGGAAAGGAGCAGGAGGCGGGGTAGAGAGGGATTGAAGTGGTGGGGGAGAGTGGGTGGGGGGGTGAAGGACGGGAAGCACACTGTTGAAACCGCAAGTGGTCGCCCCCGGTCGGCGTAAAAATGAAACAATTAAAAAGGTCTCTACTTTTTTTCTTCCCTTTATTTATCCCGCACGGCGCCACCACTGGGGGGGGGGGGTTGGGCCAAGGGTATTCACTCGAGGCTGGGGTGGCGTTCCACTATTTCGGTTCCTGTGTTTCCTCGGACGGGGAAGAGGTGAAGAGGTGGTCAAACAACGCGGCTACAACTCACGGGACCGTTCTCATTATATATGTTACGAGGGCCAGATTAACGGCGTTTTAAAAGTGGGCCCTCTGGAGCGGAAAAAGATCGATTTTCGGATGTAACCCCTTTACTCGGCGATAATTTGCACTGCGTTATCTATGTGATCCAGCTGTCCGACCTGCGATACCCGGCGTTTAAAATTATGCTCAATGTTGTTCTTAAAATGTGGGCCAGAATGAGCTAGTAAAGTACAGATTACTGCAGTTGATGATAGCTCTGGATATTAATTATTAAATTAGAATTTAGGCGTTTAAGGTTTTCGATTTCAACAGATTCCTGCTCTGATAACTTCTTTCGTGCTCTTATACTGGAAGTAGTGGTGGACTAGGAATCTTTAGTATGGCTATGTATCGTCGCCCATTCGAAAGTTTTCACGACGTCGCGGTAGCTATGGATCATTAATGTGAGCAAATGTATTGCCAAATACCGATTTTTAACGTCCACACAACAGTGCTAACAATATTGCTATTAGAAGAATGTCCCGTCTTTTGGGATTACCCGCGTCTGGATTAGGGGTAATGAATAATGCCTTTCCTGCGCATCCGAATTTATATTCTCAAGTTTGTGACAGGGGAGGGGATGGGAGTGGGTGCAGAAAGTTTTGAATGTAATTTTTCCTTCTTGAAATTACTGTTAGCCACAATTCACTGATATTTTATATTTGTCCTAAATGTCCTAATATATATGTTTTAAAATATAATAGTTGTTCATAAATCCAAATTGAAATTAACTGCTGATGAAAATTCTGAAGTTGCTATAGCCATCGTGTATAGCGCGTCTGTATAACTAAACTTGGGTAAATCGAGAAGAATATTGTGGGCATGCAAAACATGGGGCAATAGAGAACGGAAACGAATGCTTGAGGATAAGGACGGATGGCCCAACATGGATGAAGTTTTTTTCTTTTTTTCCAAGTGCAAGGACTCCCGAAGGCCAAAGGCTAAAGAAAAGTCACAAAGAGCAACACTTGTCTCGGCGAAAGTCTTATTGTTAGACTCCCTCATCATTACGCCCGAGCCTCGGGCTGACGTCTGTGCTACGTTGTTGGATAACATGACGTGAAGTGTTACGAATTATCGCTGATTGTGAGCTCAACTTCCACGAGGAAGTGGCTGAGTGGGTTCACAGGTAGTCCCTTACCCCCTCTTCCCCTCTCCTCTTGTTAGTGTTTACAATCTGAACGAGGGTAGGAAGTTGCAGATTGTGTGAAGGAAAACGCGTGGGGTAGACTTTTTAAATCCTCGGGCTGATTCGTGTTATTACGTGAAACCATGAATGAGTGCAGCTTCAGTGTGCTTATGCTTGTGTAAAAGTGGAAATTAATATATAACAGTTCGAAATAATTGGTAAGCAATTTTACCGGCTGTCAATCGGTATATATCTTTAGTATTAAAGTTCATCTTTTAATTACAGACTTGTTTACTTTTTTCTATTTAGTTCAAAACTCTATGAAAACATGAATGTAAGAAATTCACAATTAAGACATCATTCGCCTGGACAGAGATAACGGTTTGATTTATTTCGGTTGGATTCACTCATTTATTTTTCTCTCGAGTGGGTGACTGATGTGATTCATGTAGTACTTTGAATTCACTTTCCGGGTAATTTACTTTACCGGCTTAATTAATGTGAGCCTTGTGGGTTGATGTGGCATCTGGTGGGTGTGGAGATATGAACAGTATATTTCAGTGATGAAGCTATGGAAGGGTATCCGTAAAATAAAATAAATTAGATCCAAACATCTATACGCTTTTAATAAACCGTTGCCCTTTTATCTGGATTAAAATGTGCACGTATTTAATCCATTGTATATTCTCTAGATTTTTTATTTGAAAAAACCTGTCTCCGTAATAAATTGATGGACTCGACTATTACCTGAGAATCAAGATTCATTGCTCAATGTTATTCCGTTTACATCTCACGACTGAGGACTTCACTTACAAGACCTAGGGAATGGCGCTGGCAACGCTCACCATCGTAAGAGGCATGTAATGAGAACGAGGCGTAGAGATTTAAGCTCAGTAAACAAAGTGATGCAGTTCCTATCGAGATCCTGGCTTCAGATTCTCATGCGGCGGCCCGTCCATCAAGGCAGGGAATGAATGCGACTCTCTCCTCCCTTCCCCCTTCCCCTCGTTCCTTATAAAGGTGACCCCCCTCCGTTCTTTCCCCTTTTCTTATGTTAGATTCCCTACCCCCCCCCCCTCTCGCGTCCGTATCTCCATCCCTCGGCCAAGATCGGAAGCAAATCGGCACGCGTTCTTGTCCCCATGCTCCAAACGTGGAATGGAGTTAGGAAAGAGACAGAGAAAAAAGGGTGGAAGGGAAGAAAAGGTCTCTCCCTCTTTCTGGTTTGCGAGAACGTGAGGCCGGGCAGTTAGTCAAAGCGGTTGATGCGTCCGTTTTAGAAAAATAAAAGGGCGGTAGGGTTTTTATTTTTTTTCGTATGTATTGTATATATGTGCATGTATTTTCTCGCTCGGAGCGTGGCGGACCCCTCTGCGGTGGTGTGGGTTGGGTTTTGTTTGGAGACTCGCGCTCGTAATGAATCACACCATCTCGACCGAGTCTTTTGTCCTTAACTTGCCTTCCCTCCGTCTCCCCTTTCTTTATAAACATGTACTTTAAAGAAAAGATAAAAGAGTGGACGCACTATTTCGCGCGTGTAGAGTCCGTGTTTTATTCACCATCTCATTTTTTATATTTTTGTTTTGGCGTGAAGGCTGACGACCGCTTGCGTATTTTGACTTGTGTGATCCTACTGTTTTTGCTTGCCAGATTCAGTTTATTTCCTCCTCATTTTTATTTATTCCACGTTTTTTTCGTTGAGCAGTAATCTCGAATTTTTATTTTATTTCCGGGTGGATGAAAGAGGGTTTTCGCGCGCTAAGCGAGTTATATCAGGGTTGGACACAAACGATTAAAACTTAAGTGCCGGTGGGAGTTCACGCTTCTCCCTAAGTAGGGATCTGGTGGTGTGTGAGTGATCACCTTCCTTTCCCCAACCCTGAGAATTAATGACATTAAAGAAATGATATTAATTTTGATTGTGCTACCTGAGTTAACATATCCCTAATCTAAAATCGTTTACTTAAAGTATTTCAATATCTTACTCCAAATTAATCTGCCCGAAGTGGGTAAGAAATAAGACCAAAATTCTGTGACGTATAGCAAGGACATAAGTGCGAGCTAACCACGGTTTCCTGCGCAGTAAATCTTATTATGCCAGGCATAATTTGCGTGCAAATATATTCACCATGAATGAAATCATGAGAGTATTTTACACCAATTTAGAATTTACTTGCGTTTCAGAGAGGCAGTGGTAATAAATCAAACATAAGCTACCGCATACTTAATTTTTATTTTGATGGGAATTTTCATTATAATCGCAGTATGATATACGCGAAGTAGGATGCATTACACAAGTCATTTGGAACCCTCACAAGAATCATAACCGACGCTAAGAGGCGTTAGTTGTCATACAGTGGAGTCACATCAGTGCTTTTGGCCCTTTAGCTAGGTATATTTTATTAATTCGCCATGGTTAACAAGATTGACTTGACAGCCTTGAAAATGGCAGGAAAGTGTCCTGCCGAAACGTCGGCTATCATGGAAAGCCTAACCCGGTGGGAAACCCGAGAACAACTCATCAGCACCATTCGCTGGGAAAGCCTAAAATCATACATTGAACAATAAATTGAATAATTTTGATTATTCACGGAAAAGAGAAATGGAAGGCTGACCAGTCTCAACCTCGTATGCAAAACGCCTGTAAAAGCTTATAATGGTTGCAAATGTTTGCATTCTATTGAATCTATGATCTGTTAAACTTTCTGCGCTGCTATTATTCTCTATTTTTATTTTACGTCATATGATTATGAAACGTGGAAGCCCTGCTTTATGTGGGTGATATGAATTTGTTCATCCAATGCTTACATTTTCCAGATAGTTCTTCAACAAAACTTCTAGCCGAAAATGGAAATGAAAGAGTGTTCCTAATCACTCTTGAGCCAAATTAAGTGTTATTTGAATAAGCCATAAACATTGAAGTTAATATTCAATTCGTGTTCTGCTCTCACGTATACCTATTGATCAACACTATTTTCTACTCCCTCACAAATTCTGTATTTATTATTGATGCAAACAAATAATTGGCACTCAAGTTTCTTCCAGAACCTCATGAAGTAATGTAAGACATGAAAATGACAATTTACCATTTTCTGTCATTCCGCAAGGATTGTCATGCTTCAGAACCTGCGTCATTTTTACATAGTTCTTACAATCAGAAAGGTGACACATTAATTAAGATTTTTTTAATATGCGAATAATATCATGAAATATTCTCTCATCCAGCCGAATAATGTATTTGATTCCACAAAATGTTGGCCAATGAGAATGTTGGAGGCTCAGTCCACATTCCCATGAATAATAGATCGACGGTGACACAGAATATCGCTAAAACTACATAGGCAGGAAATTAAAGGCGAGGGAAGTAATATATTAGGTCGTCCTTTTCCCTTCATTGTTGGCGGTTTATCGGGAGTAAACCTGTGGATGACATCTGTAGGCGAAGGGAAATTAAAGAGAATAATAAATATGGAGTTACTACAAAGCTTTCGAGAAACTTGAATATATGTGCGCGTGGGTATATATATTTCTTTTCCCGCATTTAATCCCCCGAACTCCGCTTTATCGCGGAGGTACAGGTGGCTGGCTGGTCGGGAGGGAGTTGAAGTTTTCGGGAGGGGGGGGGTTCGGGGGAAGTAGGCGTTCGGGAGGAAAGGGGGGAGGGTTGGCGGGGAATGAATGGGCCTCGCCGCATGCATTTATGCAGGGATTACGGAGGTCAGGAAGTTGGGAGCGTGTTTTTCTTTGTAAGGGGGTTGGTTTCCTCGAGGGGCGAGGGGAGGGAAGGTGAAGGGGGTCGGCATAATCTAGGAGGAAAAAGTGTGGGGGATCGAGGCTTTAAGCTCTCTGCTCCTCATCCTCCGCACTCCTGCTGCTCCCTTCCCCTTCTCTCACCGAATTCCAAGGAGGGGGTGGCCCGGAGTTTTCCCAAGGTCGAGACTTCATCCGCTTGCGAGACAGCTCCGTGAATGCATGTGTATGCGTGAACCCATTCTTCCGCCCGGAAGGAAACCGACAATCGGACCAATATAGGAATTCTTCCCGGCCCCGCCCCCTTTAACCGACCCATCCGGCGAAGTCGTCTGAACTCTCTCCGGGGACTTCTTTGACTGTATGCTTCCCCCACACGTTCAGTCTGCTTTTAAAGTTGATGGACGATGCGAGGAGTTATTTGGGGTAGAAGGAGTTAAGACTGCATATTGAATCATGTGCAATGAATTGGAAAACATGATTGGAGATACACCGCTGCTTTTTTGTTTGTTGCTCAGTCAGTGTATCAACGCTCTATCGTGAATTGGAGTGGTATTTACATCAAGGATGGAAATAATTGCGGAAAGAAAATTATTTGGAGGAGTTGCATTCAATTACATCGATTCTCGTAGAAAAAAGTATCCCAAATTGTATTTATGCGTTATGTTTTAAAAATTGTTATCAGTATTTAGTAAACGGCACCATAGGCATTTCGGTAGCATTTATTTTAATTTACCCAGTAGCCGCTTTAGTTAACATACTTAACAATATTTCATCACTGACATTATATTTAATACACTGCTTTGAATTCTCGTTTCAAGCTGCATTCTGGAGAGCAACACAGATGACAAAAGTATTTGGTGTCCGGAGAGATGGTTGATGAATGTAACCAAGAAGTGATGAAATAGGAGAATCAGAAACTTGCGGCGCGGCATGTTGGCATTCCACTGCATTCAGAGAACACCGGAATCCAAATTCTCTTCTTTCAACGTTAAGCCAATGGCTTATATACGTAAAGAGAAATGCAAGTTGGTGGACACCATCTTGCGTGATTTTTCTCTGGACTCAGCCTTGTGCATTGTTTCTTCCTCGTATTCATTTTGATTTGTCCATGTCTACCAGAACAGGCAAAAGACTAGTTTTTCTATTTGATTCACACTCTGGGATCAAATTGAAGAAGTAACTACCCGTAGTTTTTCACTTAGTTATCTAGATTCTACAGGATGCATACATATGATAGAATAACACACTGGGATTCGAATCCTTATCATAACTGGCTAAAGCACTCGGTGCGATATCGATATCGATGGGTCCGGGTTCCATTTCCAGTCCAGCCGAATGATTTTTCTCTGTGAATTTCACGTGATTGTGTGATCACGTTACGTGTCACTCCGTTAAAGTTACTGCGCGGCTAGTTCCTCAGTCCTATTAATATGGCCGGCCGACGTGGCTATGGCTTGCCGGCCCCGGTGGCGGCGGGGTTGTCCTTGCCTGTCAAACCAAGGGTTGCGGCTTCGAACCCCGCCGGGATGGGATTATCAAATCCCAAGGCATGGTTGTGTGTGTTCGTTAAAATAGTTATATGAAATAGAGGACTAGATTTTCCTAATATTGCTCGATTAAAATCCACCATAATAATAATAATTATTATTATATGGCAGAATATACTGAAGAATATGGGTACCATATGCATATGTCTGAAAGGTTGTACCAGTGGAAATGTTGAGACGTGAATCTTTTTCCGAATGCTCCGACCTTGCATGACGCAGTCTTGTCGCGAGCCGACACGGACGAAGGAGCCACGCGACCCCCCTCCCCCTTTTATGTCAACTCCTCTCCGACCCTCCCCCCACTTACCCAATCCCTCCTACGCCGGGAACCGCCTGTAAACACTCCATTTCCTCCTTTACGACCTTCTTTCAGCCGGGGGCTCGTATATATCCAATTCCTCCTCGGCCACTCACACCCCTTTTTGCCGTGTATGTACTACACGTGTTTTATGTCCGCCCGATCATTATCTCGGACCGCCGCCCCGCGGCGCGCGGCCTTTTTAACGGGGCGCGCCGTTTTAGCGTCGGGAGGGTCGGGGAAGAGTGGGCGGTGCCCCTTGATTTTTTGCTTACTACATCCTCATTCCGCTCCTCCTCGGTGTACAATCACGGAATGCTGAAGAGCCATCACTCCCAGGGTGATGTCGCTAATTTTTGGGGAGCGCGACGCCCTTGTCTCACCAGAGTCGTTGTCCACGGAGAAAATAGGCCGTTGTAGGGGAAATAGGGCGTAGTTATTGGGCAAAGGTAATGGGGAGGGTGCATACAATTTATTTCTCGTGTTTGAGTAGTATACATGATAGAAATAATTTCCAGCAAACTCAATTATATAATTCATATGTATTTCCATTAACCACAGGTATTAATAATAAATAGCCTTTAAAATTCAAATAAAAAACCAACCAGAGAAAACTAAGTTCCAGACATTTTAGCGGCAAGCATACCTTTTAAACATCCTTAACATGGTTACAATGAATAAAATTAGTGATCATAAAGAAGCACACGCTAACGTTCATATTCGGACAGACAAAAAAACAACCACAACGAGAAGATTATACTTAGTTCACAAAGCGGATTTCGAAAGATTAATCCTTGATTGTGCCTCACTTGAAAAAAATGAAAAATCTTTGGGCGAACATTGCGTCTTAACGACTGGAAAATCATAAACGTTCCGCATAAATTTAAGAGCTGCAATAAGGAAGAGCCTAGTAACTACAGATCATTTTTTTCTCACTTCCATTTAGTGCATAGTATTGGAACATCTAACCGGCAGTTTGATCATGCGCATCTGGATAGTCAACACTGATAAACACAAAAACAGCATGGATACCGGAAAGTTAGATCTTGCGAAACCCTATCTAACATTATCTGTTCGACTGTCTATTTCTCTTATTTCATCTGTTTTTCTGCCTTACTAATGTATTACGGAGCAGCAAACATTTCCTATTTGTCTTGAACAAAATATAAAAGTATTTTACTACGATCATAGAGAATAGAATAATATAATTGTCAACCCCATGGTAGTATCCTGAATTCAGCATGTTTTTTTCACTTTGGTGTTTCATAGCTAACATTACGTTGAGCTAAAAGGGAAAATCATTTCACCTCGAATGAGACAGCGTGTGAAGAACTTTTTTAAAGAAAATCTCAAACCATACCCATTAATCTGTTAAGAAACTTCACTTTCCACCGTCTTACCTCGGTCCTCCCAAGCAACATCTACTATTGTCCCCCGTGGATGGTAATCAGTGACCGAATAGCCCTCTCCTACGTTTCCCCTGAGGAAACTTTAGTTATGACACTGCCTCCTTTTGAGTCATGGTATTCTCCCCTTCCACCCAAATCCCATCCGAGCCTCCCCCGTCGTCGTCAAAGACGAGCGTCTTTTGCGAAGCGAAGCTTTCCACGAGGGCTTAAAAACCTGTCTCTTTTGAATTCTTGGCAAGGCCTTTCGTCTGTGGCCTCCCGCGATAAGTCAGCAGGGTGATGGGTTCATGGAGGAGCAGTAAGTCAGACGGGGTGGGCTGGTGGGCGGTGAAGGGACAACGCCCCGTGACCGTTCTTTCTTCTCTCCCCGCGACTCAACACAGCGAAGCACGAGCACCAAGGATGCCGATCGTCGTAGTTATAGCCGCTGTGGTGGTGACGTACGGATGACTTTGGCAACCACCGAGAGTCGTGCATCATTTCGTTTCGCCGAGGGAGTTAGGGTAAGTGTGCTATATGTCTTCCCCTTTCGAAGACAGATGTTCTTGGGGGTAAAATTAGCTACGGCCGCCTCGAAAATTGCTCCGGAGCATTTGTATGGTTCTTCCGAGTTTCGGTCTAAAAAACAACTCTCGAGTGAAGGAATGTAAATCAAGATTTTTGATACCCAAGTAATTTCCCCACAGACTTAATTAATTTCAATCGGGAATGTGTGGCGGCTAGATTACATGGTGCGGAAAACCGGAAATTGAGAATCGATCGCATTTTCATTTCAATGGGTGAGGATTAACTTAATGGGCGAAAGAAAAGGTTATGTGCGATTTCTCACTGAACCCTTAAATTTTAAAACTAATTTTAATGGACTCCGATTCCGAAATCAATTTATTGGTTCTGATGTTATCACTTAAGGCATGTGTTTGCGGGATGCTTCAGAAGGAAAACACGAGAAATCGTGCTGCATAATGTGGATTGCTGCACCATAGCTCTCAGTACTGGTCTGTAATGTACGGTCTAATGACATGATTTGTGATGCAGGTTAATTTATGTTTTCTCTTTCTCGTTATATCATGTACGTATTGAGCTGTGTTTGTAAATATACGAGATTGATTAGATTTTATTTTCCTAGCCTCGACAAATAATTCTTTCTTGAGGAAAACATGGAATAACAAACTACTCTTCAGCTGAATGAGGTTTAAATGCCGCGTTAATTCGGTACTTTAGTTGAATGATACCGCCTACTGTTTTTTTATCAATTAATTAACGAGCAAGCAGGAAGTAACTCCTGCTATTACGCTTTGAATAAAGCCACTATTTTGATAATAAATGGCACTTATGTTTCCAAAAAAATTAGTTATTTTTTTTGTCGTGAGATCGCTGTCGTCGCGCAGCAGTATATCAAACGATAATCGGTATCGTTGCCGGTGGATCTCATCCGGGGAAATTCCCCAAATTTCTTCCAGTCTTTGAAGATTAAAAATAGGAGTGGAATTAATGAGGGGTTCCCCCTTAAGGGATTTAAAAATATTATCCCGTCAACTTTTTCCGTCGACTCAGTGTTTTCGTTTCGTAATCCGGACCCTTCAAGGTGGGCACCCTCGGGAGATGTTTTGACAACCATCGAGAAGGGGGCTCCTTAATTTAAATGGAAAAAAATAGATATGCAAAAGAAGTTGGAGGCGGAATTATTAATTATCGCATTCTCGTCGGAGTGAAACATTCTATTTCGTTCTCAACTTACGGCTGCCTCTCTAAGCCTCTTCTACTTTCCTGCTGCACCTCACACCCTCTCCCTACCGCCCTACCTCCCCTCTCAGTCTCTCGTCTTCAACTGTTCCCGCGGGGCATTTTTTTCCCGAGACGTTGACGTTCTGCGGTAATTAGCGGTGACTAATGCCGTCGTAAATGAGTCAGGAAAAGGGCCCCTCCCCTGCATACAACCAACCCCCTTCAACTCTCCCCACCCCTCCCGTTCAAATGCCTTTATTCCTTCCTAACCCCCTCTCACGACTCTCCGCCACTTTCAATGTCAAGGTCGTTAGCAAGGACACGTGTTCCCACGATCAAAAACGGCTGTCCTCACATGTGCACTCACGCAATGCCATTTTTTTGGTCGGAGTGGAGGAAAGAAGCATGGCTGCCAAGAGAAAGCGAAATTTATAATTCCAGTTTTTTTCCCTTCTCGGTTTTCTTTTTTTTGTGTTCCAGCCATTCCAGCTCCTCCCTCTCCCTACCCCGATGCTTGCTTCTGTCTTGTGGATTATCACGGAGGAAGATTTTTTTACGCTGAATAAGCGAGCGGCTCGTTTCGCTTGAATTGCTTCTGGCTCTTTCTTCTCGTTCTGAAAGACAACGCTGGGAGATGATTACAATGGTTCCATTAGTTCGTGAATTATATGATTGAAAGTTAGAGATACAGCTCTTGGAAAAGAATTGGCTCGGTTTAATGTAAATCAAACGACTTGATAGAAAAACCTCCTTACAGAGAAAGCATATGTATTTCTTCCCTACTCTTGTCTATGCTGAGCAAAGGCTTGAGTTCGTAACCTATAAATGATGTTTTAGGAATTGGCTTTGGTGACCGAAGCTATCCTGATTATGCCTAATGAGAGTGCCGTCTTTAATCGTTTATAAGTAGCTACGGAAAAAGAAAGGCAATAGTCGGCTAGAAGATAAGATAAGGATTTGTAACGCCCAAGCTGAATATTTATTTTCACTTACCGTGTGATCTGCTGATACTGAGCGACTGACTGAAGGTGTTAGCTGGGTGTTTTATAAATATTTTCTTCGACAAAGTTTTGGATGCAATCCATGCACGACACTCACCTCAGGGTAATATTTTGGTATTAACATGATGGTAGGTGAAGTGACTTTGTGGAATCTTGATATGGTTGAAGGATAAATCGCTTTGTAAATTTGCAAACTTTTTAATAATCTGACCGGCTTCCATATCACATCATCATCAGAGTTTGGCTACATAGATGTAGTCGAATTCTGGTCGATTCTCAACGGGAAGGATAAATGTTAGAAATAATGTAGTAGTTCTATTCATACGCAATATTCTAAGTGGAAATTTCCCGTTTTGTCACTAAATGATGCATAGAAATAAGCTATTTTACTGATAATGTTTATTAAAAAAAGTAAAACTAAATAAGTATTCCAGTTTCGCGAGGGGGGCATGGGGAAGATCGCCTTAAACTTCGAGCATTTTTTCCCTAAGTGAGGTTGAACGAGACTTTTTTTTCAGTACCAATATATACTAAATTCGAATTTTTAATTTAAATACAGCAGCTGTAGGAAGCTAACATTTTAATATTTCGCCTGAAGCTACTCCGGGGATTCTGAAGCACGTTGAAAGTCGTGTCTCACAGCGTCCAACTGTAACATTTGTTCTCGTTTTTCATGAAATTCGTTTTTACGCAAAGAGGACATTCTGCGTGCCTTAGCAGATCATTGATAAATATTACTCTTTCTTCTCTTAGGCATATTCGTTGTGTAATGAAAATATTAGTAGTAAAACAATTATATGAGTAAAAATCTTTATTAATCCAATGTTTCCTAAAGAGAACTTTAAAAAGCCTCAAGTCTTGCCTGTTAGTCACCTCTACTCGCAGCAACAATCTTCCGCACAAAAATAAATATTTATTAACCAACAGTATACCCTGCTGCCCAATGTTTCCAAGAAAGGACTTTAAAATATCTCACAAATGACTGTATACTTGAAATAGTGAAAATTTTCAAAATTGCAATAGGGCCTATGTTTGAACCATGTATATTAGCTATGTTCATGAATTTATTTCAGCTCATTCGGTTTAGGGGTATTTACATGATTGAGTAACAGACACAGTCACAGAAACCATAACATTTTTATATATTAGTATGATAATGCCTCATCTCATTGGAAAAATATTTTTTTTAATTTCATTAAGATATTTTGAAGATGATGAACTAGGTTTTCGACAGTTTTTATCAAGTTATCAAATTCTCCCTTTGTTGAAATCGAATAAATCGCTCATCACCCATGATATCGGAATAGGCAATTCCCCTGACTCATAAAGTGAAGTTTAAATCATTGTGAACTCAAACACATTGTGAAAAGTCAAACTGTGAACATTCATTATAGTTTTCGGTAAGAGAAAAATTTACCATGTATATGGGTAACATTTGATATTTACCAAAGTCAATTTTAGCCTCGTGTGTGATTATATTTTTTGACATGAGCCTCTTAAAATAAAAAACCTGTTAAAATATCTTTAATTTTTTTGTTCTATCAAACAAAGAGTGAGTTCAGAATTTTCTTGAGGCCCCAATGCGCAAATTTGAACGACGTGTACTTACACGAATCCTCCAGCTGTGTCTGACAATTAACTCTTTTAAATTGAAAGTTTCATATGAATGCATCTTTCTCCAGGGTAAACTACTTTTCTTTAAACTTATATAATTTTGTTGATGTGGTAAATTGTAATGTGTGCCTAAGAATATAGAAAAAATCAATGAACAGTGTCATTCTTGCATACACCATGTTCATAAGGAAAAATGCACAAACCATGAGCTATGAAGTCATGCACACGGATTTGATTATTTTGTAATTTATTATGAGTGTTTTTTCGCTGCACGCTGTTTACGCTGTTTTTCACATTTCGATGCACTTACGAGAGGCCAATGTAAAGGAGGCGTACAACGTGCAGAGGCCACTCACCTAGTTGAAAAAATCCGAATAAAAGCTGAATAGGTTTTTACAAATGATACTTATATGATGATCTGACCTTTATTCTCGGGTATTTTCAAACGTATTTGTTATTTGGATAAGTAATTTGTGACTATGATTGTCCTAAAAAAATATATACCTACTACATTTTTAAAGGTATAGAAATACTTTTACCGGTTTATGTAGCTTTGGCTGGAAAATAAGGATAAGCATACTATCGTTACCGAAAAACTAGTAGTACAAGCTTTTGCATTGTGCATTGCTTTGGAGTACTTCGCTTTTCGGCTCAGCATAATGTCGTCTTTGATCATTATATTTTGTTCTTTTTATTATATTATTATATACTAAAATTATTATATATTTTATTACTTTAATACTCAAATTATTGAATATGAATATTATTATAATACTCAAAGAAACGGTCAAACTGACTAATCTACGAAGTACCTTCCTCCCTTCTCGTCACTAGTACTACATTATGTTCTCATTTGCGGCCTTCAAGGAATCTCTTGCCTCTGTTTACCTCTTAATTATGATCACTCGTTCTTTTCTGCCGCCCATGGATTTTATATTTAATATTTTCTCATTTTTTTAAAAATAGGCAATACTTACTCAATAAAATTTCTTACCGATCAACATTTTTATCCTTAATTTGAGTTTTTTACAACCTCAATTCTTGGTGTAATTAATCTTCATCCCATGAGTCTCATACATATTTTGCAACGCACCATGTAATTGTTAAAAATATCCTTCATTCAATGTTTATGGCTTGATAGCCCGAAAGTCGAACTGACTTATCTGCTTCCCACCTAACTTTATTCAAACCCCTGCCTCTTACATCATGTCCTTGAAGTGAATGGCAAACTTAACGTCGTTAGGGGCTGTCAAGTCCCAGCCGAACAATGCTCATTTTAATTTTCGTCTTACTATCCATACTTCCTCAACCTGTTCCACAAATAGTTTTCGTGTGAACTGCGAATCTTCCCAGTCTACTGGAATATATCTATGTCATTCGCCAACTATTCTTCTCTACTCTCTCAAAACCTTTTGCCCAAATTTAATGAGCAAATATCACGAGTATATTCCACATTTCTATGTCTGAATTAAGATTTTGCCTTTGTTGCAAACTTTAGGAGTGCTTTATGTTCTTCCCAATAACCAAACTGTTCGTAATGTAAATTTGGAATGAATGAGAAAGATTTTAAAGACGTGGTGACATGTAGCTCAAATACTCGCGTTCTTCATATGTATGAACTAATGAAAATTTTTTAGCTAATCTTTGATAAAATATTGTCTTTATTAAACACCCTAATTGTTTGGGTGGATTGGTAAGGGGAGGATTATTTAGGGATTAAAGGATGGGTGGAGAGATACCCGGGGTCGCTTCTGCAAGCGTCTTTCCGAAACTTTTAAAAGTTCTGCAAGCTGACTTGCAGAATCGTTTACTCCAGAAATGTAGGTCGAAATTCGCTTGCTGGAAGTGATTTGCGTAATAAATTTTTCAGTACTAAACCCAGCTTTACACTTTAAGCGCTCTCCACATAACACCATAATGGGGATGTGGCTAAATTTTCACCTATGCAGGGATTCAAACCCTTACTCTATGGATGGAAAGCTAATACACTAGACATACATGTAGGTAACCAACCTGATCCTTAGGGAGTCCTTTCGTCTACTCTTATTTTCACAAGTAAAAATAAGTTAGTGATCTATTTTTGCTGATTTTATTGGGTTTGGTTCGTATTACTGTGTGCGTGAATTTGAGAGTCGAATCATATCCCATTAGTATCATTGCAAAAGTTGAAAATTAGAATTGAAAATATCGGTTTGCTCTCTTTGACAGCCTTTATCGATTCCTTGAAACTGTGTAAAGTAGCTGATTGGATTGGATGAAGTGTTCTCTTCTTCCCCCCCATCCCCATCCCGACGTCCCCTTTCTCCGGCGCGGGGAAGCCTGCCAAAGGCGTGGTAGGAGGCGTGGGGGCGGGGGGGAATGGGGGGCTTCCGTTTCCGTAGAGACAGGGCGTGTTTATTTCTGGTTCTTACCCCCGTGTGCTTTCTCTAGAGGAGCTTGTATTTTGAATCCAAGGGGACCGACGGCATGGTTTGTTCCCCATAAGTTACCAATGTCATTGTCCTCTGGAAGCAGGGTGCTTAGTGGCCGAATAAAGAAGAAAGGTGGGCAGACCAAGATTGTTTACTTCTTGTGTGTAAATACAATTAGGATCATGGACGATTTCAAAATCTTTCTCGATTCATTGAAACTTGACTTGGTATTTCTGCTCCCATTCCTGTGGTCAAGTCGAAAATGTATGAACAACCATCCATGAAACTCATAATGAGAGACATATGCTGGGAGAGCATAAACCTTTGATAAAATTGTGTAAAATCAATGAAATACTGCGATATGAGAGAAAAATTTCCTTTTTTGGCAGCCATTCACCATAATAACATTGAAAAGTTGAGATATGGCTCATTGAGCATCTTCTCCAGTTATTGATAATCCGTATATTAATAACTGGCAATATGGCGAAATGATGAAGTATGTATATGAAGTGAATATCGAATCAATCGCTCAGGGAATTTTAGAAAGGTTGTATAATAATTTCATTTAAATATACGGCTTAGTAAGTAGTACCAAAGATTATATAGCTGTTGCTTCTTCTGTGGTGCTATTTGGGAAATAGTTGGCCTCCTGGAAAAGTTTTAAATATGCAGCGTTTGCAATTTTTTTCTCCGATATACCATTTAGGTATTATTGTGCTCATAATTTACCAATCGTTTTTTTTGTAACCATCTAGACACAATCGGGAATATATCTTCGAATAAAACACTGCCACAGTAACCTAGGCTAGGAAAAACGAGGATTGTAATTTTACATTAAAATAAATCATATTTATCTTGTCAGGAGAAATGTTGGCTGTAGAGTAAATTACATCCGCTGTTTAAAAAAACAAGACCTATCATCTCTGGACAAGATAACTATCATTAAACCAAAGGTTGAGAAAGGGTTTTGGCTGCTGCCAACAGTTGGAGTTTTCCGTCGAAACGTTGGCAGTGGCCAAAACCCTCACTCGGATGTAAACCCGAAAACATTTTATGTACATAAAATTCGCCGAGAAAGAACAAAATCTTATAAAGGTTGAGAAAAGTTAACATCTAGATACTAAAATAAATCATCAATATGTCCGAAGAGATGAGAAACTGATTGCATTTTTTGTAATTCAATTTCCTGGATAAAATATCTTTACCCGAAGGCCAACTCTTTAGTAAAATTATGTTAATTATGCTATGGGTTTTTCCCAAGTAAGCTTTAAGTATACGTCCTTCACTGAATTTTACTTCATTAGCGGTTCATGTTAGTGCAATACAGTATTTAACTGTCTCATCAAAAGACATCCGCCTTGGTGTTTTATCATCAGCTCCACGAAAAATCCTTATTTATGAATTTCCGTTCGTAACTGAGCTAATTCTAAACAGTAATCATGGATTAATTTAATAATACGTAAGTATATGGAAGGTTTGAAGGTATATCTTAATGGCAATTATTCTTTTTATATTTTATGATTTTCTGTCCTTAGGCAAACCAAGGGCAGAGCTACATGACACTGTTGATGATGATTCTACCCTTGGTTCATAGCTGACGTGAAGGATGGATAAACTCCCAACAGTAGCTCTATTGCATCGCATTGTTGGTGAGTGCTGGAAATTAATTATTTGGTTTTTCCTTTCTCCTAATCAACGATAAAATGGAAAAAGTTAGTTGAGTTCATCCAAACAAAGAGTCCAGAAAGCAACCATATGAGAATACCCCGCCATCTACTCTACTTATCTCCATATTAGTTTCATTGATTATTAGTCTTTTGTCAAAGTTAATTTCTGCAATATTTTGCAATGTAAGGACAACCTGCGAATTTCTTTCTATCTTCGGTGTGAACTAGCAACACAATCTTTTCTTTTGCGTATTTCATTTTAATGTTTGTCTACTATTCAAAAGAGAGATGATTGACCCTGAAAACTTACACTTTATGAGGCAACTTTGTTTATTTTTAGCAATTATAATAGTTTTCTTCGTTTCAGCTGGGATAGTCTGGCGTAACTTTATGGAAATCTTTCATCGTAAGAGTGAAAGAATTTAATACTGCAAATTCAACTGGATATTTTATTGCTTATTATAAGTTATCATTTTTTATATTATTATATATTATTTGAGGATACCTAATTTATTCTTTCTATAATTTTATTTATAGTGCATTTTTTTGGTTTTTGGTGGTATCTATCAATCTTGAATCATCTGTTGAGTGTTGCTAGAAATTAAATTTACTCGGGACATTAGCTATATTTAGTCATGGTTAAGTTAGGAGTTCAACTTTTATAGTGTACGGAATTGTTTTCACATTTTTCGTCCAAAGGAGGAAGTGAAAAAAATTGCTAATGGTGTATAAACAAGCTGGTGCGGAGACAATGATACTTATATGAGTGTTTCGCATTCAGCGTCTAGAATATTTTTATGAGGTCTTATAGGTGCCATGCCCAATGCTGCGTACGTGATCACATGCGTGGCCGGTCCAATGTCACGTTACAGAGCCAATATTTCGTGGCGTCGCGAAGACAGTGCGCCAACTCATTTCCTGGGTCACTAGCCAGGTTCAGTTTTTTAAGTGGCCAATGAACGAGAGGCAGGAGTAAAACAAACCGATGCGTAATTCTGGCCAGGGTGAAAAGGGGCATGTGGTGACCCGTTCGCTCATCCGTCACCTAATTCAACGGAGCCATTTGAAATGGTGGTGTAAATTTTAGATTTGGCGACGAATATCGTCATTTCGCTCCATGAGGGAAGTTGTGATATCAGAGTCTTTCTTTCTCATCAATTGATCCTAAATCTGTGCTGCATAATACCATTTAGTCATATTTCAAAATTTTAAATGAAAGTGTACTTGATGAGCTAATTATTCAGATGCGAAATATTGTGATTGTGAGGCTATTAAGTCCTAGGCAACAAAAATATTAAATCAGTATACTTTAAATCGATAGTGGCAAATAAATTAATTGCGTATCTTTTAGCTGAGTACTACGAATTAGACGCTTGAAGTTACTGCATTAGCCGTTATAATTAAGTTGCATTGCTTCATTACCTTCATAATTAGTCATTCAGTCCGAAGATTGGTTGACTATGGTCTCAAATTTGCCCTATCCTCTGCTAACTCCGTCCTACCCTTGTAGCTGTTTTTGTTTTGTATCCTGATTTAGTTAGTTATTAGTATCCACCCCTCGATCTTCCTCTTTGGGTTTTCCCTCCTATTTGCCATTTGTTATATTCCTTACAAATTCGGCCTGTCTCAAAGTTTGGCCTATCAATGTTGACCTCTTTTTTCTGATAGTGCTCCATATCGTTTTCTCCTTTTCGATTCTTCTGTACCCTTACTCGTTTCTGATACTACCCGTCTATCTGATTTGCCTCCAGCAACAAGATTCGAAAGCTTCTACTTCTTTTGTTCCAGCTTTCAAATGGTACACGTCTCTGATCCATAGCGCTCTCGAATGTTTTTAGACACCTCTTTCTCAATGGTAATCCTATTTTGTGTTAACGCAAAAGTTTCTTCTTCATAATGATTGCTTTCTTGGCTTGAATTATTCTTCAGTTGATGTCCGTTGAACTTTTTCCATTCTATGTTGCGCAGCTTTCAAAATGGGTGAAGGATTCCTTTAGTTCTCGCACTTCCCCTTGCAGCTTATTGCTAGTGTCTGTCTCTTCCACATGCTCGGTTTTTGTTTCCTCCCCGATATTATCAATACTGTATTTTTTCTGCAGTTTTACTGATTTCGATTTACTGAAATTAGATTTTTAATGTATTTGTTTAGTTGATTTTGTATAAAGCCTTGTCGCATGCTTTAGCTGTACTACTCACCCCCAAGTAGACAGTTCTATCATTGCGCTGTGAATATGCCAACTTTTCCTCTTTTCTTTTTGGTTGAGAACTTTGTTTCAGGCTTATTACGACACAAGTTTTTAACCACTAGTATTATGCCTATCGTGTGTTGGTCTGTATTTTGTTAATCTTTGTTAAAGCAGTACATTTATTTCAATTTCCTCCATTGTATGCACATTTGCGTTTGTGTTTCTTTGCATGTTTCCCCTCAAACTGATATTTTCTGCTACCCACCGGTAATTTTGACTTTCTCCTTCTTTGTCGTTAGAAGTAATTAAGGCACTATTCCACGGAAAAGATTAAACCTGGTAAGTTCTCTTTTTTGTGAAGTTAAGTTCTTACCCGAGAGGCAAACCTAGTTTGCAGATGTGTTTTCTTGCTTGAATATGTGTTGCATTGTGTATGGTCTGCAGAATTTTCTATTTAGTCTTAATGGTTGTTTCATGGATATTTTCCACATATCTGAATGTAAATTATGTTCTCTGAGTGGGTGACTTTTGACCATACTTTACAATTAATTCTTTTTATCGATAAACGCAATACCGTATTTGATCCGATAATTGGTTCACATTTTGGCCGTTTTGAATGCTTTATGAGCGTACGGTGATCAATCAAAACATTTACGGTGATTTACTCAAAAATAACTAAGTGTCTGCACGGGAGCACCCTGGGGGAGCTGGTTTTCTTAAACGGTGGCCGAAATTTCTGTCGGGAGCCCCTTCTCGGCAGCTAAGGATTTCCCAACCCGGATTATAAATACTTCGCAGGGGGGAGGGGGAGAGGCGTCTTGGGGCGCCATACCGGAATAGTCCTCGGTCACGTGATCTCCCAAGACGTCCGTGGACGGTGGGGTGCGCGGTTTAAGGCGGGGAGATGTTCGAGACTTGGAGGAGGAGCGTGGAAGACGGGATGGGCAGCAGGAGGGGAAGAGGGAGGATGAAAATAAGAAAGGCGAGTTTGGAAGTGGGATTGAAGAGGTGGGGAGATGATCTTACGGCTAGTTTGGAGATAAAGATCATGTGAGAGGGGACTAAACCTTTTTTTCCCTAGCTTGCCGCTACATGTAGTTTTGAATCACATCGTGTATGATTTTATTATTTTCACAGCAAGGCGAAAACTATGGATGACCCGTTCCCTATTTGCGGATATCTATTAAAAAATCATCAGTGACAACGAACTGTATAACACTGAGTTAAACTTGCGCATAGCTTGACACTTTATGTAGGCACATTCTGGAATCACGAAAATAGTCTCATGAATATTTATCATTTTGCTGTTAATAATAAAAATGCTAATCTGTTTTTTTCGGAAATTTCATTATTTAGAGCTTTCAATCTTGAAGAGATGACAAATGAAAAGTGAAAAACTTTGTGTATGTCCACAGTATTTATTATAGTACGACGCGTTTCAGCGAATCATCAGTGCTATCATCAGGTACAAATGCCGATGATAGTGATGATGATTCGCTGAAACGCGTCGTACTATAACAAATACTGTGGACATACACAAAGTTTTTCACTTTTCATTTATCATTACAATATGTTCCACAACATCTCGTCGAACACCGTTGAATACAACTTGAAGAGATTTTTCAATCTTGATTTATCTACCAATAAGATGTTTTCATTCGTTATAGTGAATATTTTTGGACATGCTAAAAATACCTATTTAATTTTACTCTCTGTATATGTCAGGATTAGTTGCCTAGATGAACGGCTAAGTGGAGCTGTGTTCTATAAATTATATTTAAGTCGTGCCATGCTGATATATTTTGTGACAAAAATAGTTCATACTGTAATTAACCCGCTTTAATTCTACTATCGAAGGTTTTATATATGTATGTCCACAATTTATTAGTCATGGACCAAATAGTTATTTTATAGCACCAAAAATTATTATAAATTATTTAGGCGAATATCATTAACTTTGCCTTCTTATAATTGACCATCTTTTGGTTCTATTCAATTTGGACCTCATTTCGCCGTGATAACATTCGTCATTGACTGCCCATTGTGCGTAAAGTGACTGTTTAAGCATAATTCATCCACAAAACTGACTAAGCTACTCTCCGTCATTCTACTCCTATATCCATACATTTAAATTCCTTCATAGCCATTTTTTCAGCGTGTGCTTTTAAATCCATTTGGTGCTAAGGAAACCTCTGTCGTACTCTTGACCTATCACTGGTCATCTCGTTTTTACTTCTGCTTCCCATACGAATTTTCAGATGGAGATATAGAAAGTTTCCACTCCACTGCTGTAAGTACTTGTTTTATCTTGGTTCTTCATATATCATCTGTATTCTTTGGTCCAAAGAGCAGGCATAGACATTGGCCACATTCTTAATTTCAAGTAGTGCCCATATAATTTGGTCTCGTGCTTCCAACCCTCTCTTAAAATCAAATCCACATAGGTATGAGCTCACTCGATATGGGTTTCTCTAATTTTCTTTGATAATCTTCATTACATCTCTTTTTGCGTGAAAAATGGTAGAACATAGTTCCTCAATATCTAGTAATTTAGCCCCCTTCGGTGTAAGCATTATGTCTCTGAACTAATCTCTTCCTACTCTCATATCTCGTCGCTAAAATTCCTACCTTTTAATTTTTTTCCATGGCTCTTAGACAATTTTAAAGGGATAGTTAATCACACCATCCCTATCGAATAGAAAGATGTGGTAAAGCATAATAAAATGCCATTATTTCCTGTTTTCTCCAATGTTGGATGTTACTTTACTGTCACAGATGTGCGGGAATATTCTATGAGTCGAAATTTTTTTATCTCAGAGCGAAAGTAGTTTTAGTTTGCTTAGTAAAATACTCGGTTATTCCAGTCTTCCAACAATGATTGTTTTAAATAATTTGAATATTTCAGTGACATGTGTCTTTGAACGGCAAAGGATACTTTTTTCAGTTTCTTTGGTTAAGTTTGTTGGTTTATTTTATTTTAAGAATATTTGAGTGCTTAATTCCATCATTTTTTATAGAAATATTTCCATTTCTAATTTTCACTTATTCCCTGATTAGTGCCAAAAAATAATTTATGGTGGATTGATGCAAAATAAACTTCTGGCGCTAATTCTTCCATTGTCTTCTGGAACCCTTCGTGGCCTCAGTGGCTACATCTCACTTTAGCGACCATGAAGACAAGGACGAAGCGTCCTCTACTTAGCCCACTCCTACATCCGAGTTTCGAGCCAAATGGGAATGACTCTCCTTGGCGAGTGGTTTTCGTGGGTGCTCTTGTGAGACTAGCCTTTTACAATCTTACGGGTCAGCGCGGAGCTCCTTAATTTAAGCAGCCCGTGGGCATCACCCTCGAGCTTGGTTATAGGGTGCCTGAAGCCTCTCATTGGCGAGCACGTGGGAACTGAGCTCCCACTACTCACGTGGATCTGAGAGAGCTACCATTAAATAAGATCTCAACTATGCATACGTATTTGTTTACGCCGTACTTAAATGCGGATCATGTTAATAGATAAGCGAATTTCAGAGGTTTCTTATCTGCTTGCAATTTTTGTCTCAGGATGTGTTAATATATTAGTTCCAGAGCAATATTCTGAATAAAACTCATTGGGAACTTAACTTTGGTTGTTTATTACTTATCTACCCTAGTACTTCTGACGAAGATCGCATAAACACATTATTCAGAATAAGAATTCATCATTAAGGAATAGGGTTGTTTCCTACTAAAAAAAGTACGAGCGTGATGCGCCCGCTCCCAGCGGGCTTCCACCGCTCTTTTCAATGCAGGTCCACAGAGGGATAGGCGCGTTTCTAATTTTAAAATGTAGAAAAAAAAGGCAGGGTCTTATGTACAAATTTAATTGGAATGTTCATGCACAAATTGAGGTCAGAGGACCTCTTTAAACACAACATTGGAAGTAATTACACTATCCTCTGTTAATACTTGTTTAGCGTTTTCCTTAATATTTACAAAAATATTTTGAAAAGATCTTACCCTAGAGAATGCTACATAAAGTTGGCCATGAGAGAATACAGGGTCAGGCAGGAATAAGCCAGCTCTTTGCAAAGTCTGACCCTGAGCCTTGTTAATAGTCATCGCATAGGAAACCTTAATGGGAAATTGTCTGCGAGTCAAATGAAAAGGCATGGTGGGATCCGACGGCGTTAACTGTATTCTTGGGATGAGGACAATTTTGCCGGAATCGATTATTTTCGCGGTAATTGTAAAGTCTCCCAATTTTGTTATGACCATTCTGGTGCCGTTAAGAAGTCCAGCTTTAGCATTTAAATTTCTGATAAGCATAACGGTTGTATTTTCCTTAAGCACTAATTTGTGAGGGGGTAGGCCGGAATGAGTAATACTGTGGAGAAATTCATCTGGGTACAGACTGGGGTCGCTGTTATCACTCTGAATAGAATCATGACTGAAATAAGTTTTGCACGCTCCGTGAACAACCTTTTCGACAACATGGTTGTTAATGGCATCACAATCCTCATTTTTCGGGCACAAAATTGCTCGATCTAAGTAATTGTTAACATTTTCCTCGTTAATTTATTTTCATATTCATGTCATGGCTGTTGTAGTGAACGGACGTGTTTCAGTGGCTCTCTAATTTTCGTTAGTTATATACCTGTTATTGGAGACATTCAGCACATCGCCTTCGTCGGAAATAATACATATATCTTTTATTTTGTATTATTAACGTGCTTTTTCTGCGTCTTCGTGATAAAAAATATAGTTATCCCATAATATTTGGTGTGATAATTTCCCGCCAAGCTAACAACCGGCCTTCTCGAAGTATCTTTTCACGAAGTTTCGCTACTTTCTTCTACATGAAGTGCAGTAAGTGCGACGAAAATATTGTCGAAGAAGAGTATGTGAAATATTTTGGATGTGTTTCGTTTATGCACTACAACTGCTCTGGAATTAGAGAATCAACCTACCGGTCAATGTCAGCTAAGAAGAAAGAGACTTGGAGATGTGTAACCTGCCGCTGCAGTGATAAGAACGGTACGGAATCAAGAGAACGTTCCTCCACATCTGAGATCCAACAGGAGCAAGTGACTGATGCGGTCATCACAAAAGAAGACATTCAACAGATTAAAAACAGCCTCAACTTCTTATCTGATAAGTACGATGATTTTGTTTGTAGTATTAAGGACCTGAGGAACACTGTCAGTGATCTAACAAGTACGGTCAGTGATCTTAGGAATCAGCTACAGGTGAAGGACACATTAATAGAAGATCTCCAAAAAAAGATAATTGTCCTAGAACAAAAGCAATTAGATAAACAAATTGAAGTAATTGGTATCCATACTAATGATAGTGATGGTAAGGAAGAGCTGACTAAAAAAGTTATTGAGCTAGCAAATAATATTAATGTTACAGTTGATAAAAATTCCATTTCTGACATATATGTTCTTCCTAATAAACAAGGAAAACTTATTGTTGAGTTTTCTAATAAGGCTGTAAAACATTCTTTATTAGCACAAAAAAAGAATTTAAAAAATGCTGAAACGAGAAAAAAATATCCAGACTCTAAAGTGTATATAAATGAAAGCCTGACATATTTCTATCGGAATCTATTGTGGCAGGCTAAGACTAAGGCACAAGAACTAAGTTATAAATTTGTATGGTACAAAAGTGGTAAAGTTTTTGTTAGGAAAAGTGAAAACGCACAAATAATTAAGTTGCTAAGTGAGAAAGATCTAATCAAATTGGTGTAATAATATACTCTAATTTCAATCTTAAATCTTTAACAGGTGATTAGCTTCTTCATTTATATTACTTAGGTTCTACTGGATTTGAAACTATGGATCCTTTTAATACAATATGTCATAATAGAAAGTGCAAATCATATAAGAAAGTGTCGAGCCTTATAAAGTATCTCCCTGTTCCAAATGAAGGGTTTTCACTCTATCACCTAAATATTAGATCATTAAAAACAAATTGGGATGAACTGGTTGCTCTACACCATAAGATAAATACAAATGGTCAAGTTTTAGGTTTCTCTCTCTCTGAGGTAAATATTAAAGAGACTGAACTCAGTCCTTTTAACTTCAGTGGGTATACTCTCTTCCATAAACTAAGATCTAGTCACAGGGGAGGAGGAATCATTTTCTATCTTAAAGAGGGCATACCTGGTTTAGAAATTGATGCTGTAATAAAAGAATGTGAATCACTCATAATTCTAACTAACTTTTACAAATATGATGTCTTAATTATAAACATTTATAGGCCACCCCACAAAAACAAAAATGATTTCCTAATTAGCTTAGAGGAATTCATAAAAGGAAGACATGAGAAACATATCATCCTGATAGGAGACTTCAATTTAAATTTGAAAGCTACAAGGGACAACGCTGTGATTACATACAAGGATTTGTTAGCAAACAATGGTTTTATGGCATGTATCAACAAATTTTCTAGAGTTGAAATTAAAAACAATAAGGTTTCAAAATCTTGCTTAGATCATATCAATGTTAAGGGTTTCCATGATAATGTCAATAGTTTCATTCTTAAAACATATATCTCCGACCACTATCCTGTTGGCATTAACTGTTACATCTCACAACCACTCGGTCACACTTCTGATAGGAGTACCAATACTTCCTACATATGCTGCAAAAAGGTGAGCCAGATGTTGGAAAGAGTGGATTGGTTGACACTGGTGAACCATGATGACCCGGATTACATATACCATGAATTGCTAAAAAATTTCAACGTCATATACACTAAATCAACAGTTAAAAAATCACAATACACTGGAAATAATTCATTCCAAAAGCCTTGGGTTACGGAGGTCATTTATTCAGCAATTAAGAAAAGAGATATTTTGTACAGAAGGTGGAAATCAAACACATCTAATGAGATATATAAACAATATTACAAAGCACAAAGAAACAAAGTGAACTCATTACTCAGGAGGCAAAAAAGAGATTACTACCAAAAGCAATTTATGCAAACAAAAAATAGCATTAGGAAAACTTGGCAATTACTGAACAATATAAGAGGAGTACGTGAAAAGCAATCACTTGATTCACATATAATTAAAAACTTCAGGAAAACCATTAATGTCGATGATATCTGTGAAGCATTCGCTAATCAATTCACTGAAAATATTGAAAAAATATTACCAAACTGTTCTCATTTTCTTCTCAATAATGAGCCACACAGGAATTTCAATACCTTTTCCTTGAGTCCAGCAACTCCTAGGGATGTGTTTAACATTGTAAGAAATATGAAAAATAAAAGCCCAGGTCATGATAACATTCGAATCAAAGATCTATCCTCTCAAGCTATATCTACCGTAATTGCACACTGGATTAACTTAAATATTGAACATGGCACAATGCAATCAAATCTTAAAGTAGCTAATGTCAGACCCATATATAAGGAAGGGAAAAAGAGTGACACTAACTGCTATCGTCCTATCTCCATTCTTCCATCTTTAGATAAGATCATAGAACGCTACGTCGCAGATCAACTAATTCACTTTTTCATGAAATACAACATAATAACACCAAACCAATACGGATATCAACACCACAAAAGCACTAAAATGTTACTTGAGGACTTTAGCGAGAACGTTCGCTCTAAACTAAATAAAAACTACTCCGTACTCGCAGTCTTTATCGACTTCCGAAAAGCCTTCGATACTATCGATATTCACATACTGTTGAACAAGTTGGAACGGGCTGGTATACGTGGACCGCCGATGAACTGGATAAAATCCTACCTTACAAATAGAAAACTAACTGTAAAAATTCTCGATCACTCCAGTGGAATGAAAACTATCCAATCTGGAGTTCCCCAGGGTTCAATATTAGGACCAATTCTGTTTCTAATATATATAAATGACATCGTTCAACATATTAGAAACTGCAAGATTTTTATGCATGCAGACGACATTGCATTACTATCCACAAGCAGATGTTTTGAGGTGGCCCAGCGAAAATTAAAAAACGATTTGTATTCCTTGCAATTATGGTGTCACGATAATAAAATAATTATTAACAATAATAAGACATACTCCTTGCAGTTTTTAAATGTGAAGGAAAAAAGGCAAACCTTAGACCTCACACTACACACACACCTTTGCTTACACTCCAACCAGGGTGGCCAACCGAAAAATTCGTGCAATAAGTACTTTTCGTGTGCAAAAATTACCCAAGTTAAACACCTAAAATACTTGGGAATAGTTTTAGATGAAAAATTTAGTTTTAGTAATCATATAACCTATATATGTGACAAACTAAGGTGTATTTTGTTTCAAATGTCGTACCTAAAGCACTATTTGCCTCATGAGTTGAAAAAATTAATGTATCAAGGCTTAGCTGAGGCCGTAATACGTTATGGTTTGACGATTTGGGGTAGCACAAACTCCACCTTGCTGAATAAGGTTATTACTTTACAAAATAAAATGGTTGCTCATTTGATGGTCAAGGAAAACGATGTGAGAGAAGTATATAAGAATCAGTGTTTGTTACCATTAAAAGAATTGTATAATTATGTGTTAATTTGTGACAACTTTTTTGACAGCAAATTAATAAAGCAACGTGTGACTAATACTGACATGCAACTGCGTCGAATAAATAGGTTGTCTGTACCCAAGTATTTTAACCACCATGGCAAGAGATCTCTTGCACATGTAGTCCCTGGGTTGTTGAATGAATTGCCTATGTCAATGAAGGATATTAATAGCATATCTGCTCTAAAAAAGTCACTGAAAGAGTGGCTCATAGGCTAGCATTGTTGAGCTCCGAAATTGTCCAGAGCGCTGCACAGCAAAAAAAAATATTTTTTTAACAAAAGCAATTTAAAAAAAATATTTTTTTAAATTGCTGACAAGCCGCTTTGGCTTAGCAGGACCTTAACTGCAATATTATTATTTTTATTTCTCCATATTTTTTTTCCATGTGATTGCAATACAACATGATGATGTAATTTTGATTTATTTTTTTTGTGTCATTAGTTGTAAAAAATGGGATAAGATCATGTATTTTACGATGTAAAGTGTGTAATAATTCAAAATAAAATTAAAGTCTAATTTCAAAAAAAAAAAAAATTACATCAGTCTGGAAAACCTCACGGACAAAATCGGACTCAGGGACGTAGCATCACTTTGGAATTTTGATAGCATCACATGAAATGTCGATTTGGTTTTGCAGCGTTCCATTCCCTAATTTTATGAGCCAAGCACTGAATTGTGGATCTTCATGAGCTCTCATATTTTTAGTTAATTTTCTGGTTTGAATATGAGACCACAAAGGCTATCTCTTCACGTTACTCTCTACAATAGTGGTACGGTTTCCGTGCCTTACCACGGGCAACACCTGCCTGAAGTCTCCGCCGAATACAATTATTTTACCACCGAAAGGAAGGTTGTTATTGCAGATTTCTTTCAGGAGGCGGTCCACGACATTTAAAGCGTCTTTTGGCACCATTGAGACTTCATCCCAAATTATCAAAGATGAGTTTCTGATAATTTGTGCTTGCTTGGAGTGACTTCGCAAGCTGGAGACCGATGTGTCCAGTATAGGCACTGGCAATTTAAATAAGGAATGACTCGTGCGTCCACCAGCCAACAAATTTGCAGCAATACCTGTCCACGCGACCGGTAACACCGTTTTACCCTCGCCCCTCAGTATGTAGCAAAGTGTTGCATACAGGAACGTTTTACCTGTACCTCCGGGCCCATCAATGAAGTAGGACTGGTGTTGACCGGAGCGAACGGCGTTGAGGATTTCATCCGCAAGTTGTCGCTGTTCGACGTTGAGCTTTGCGTAGACTTCTAGTCCTAGAGCAGCCTGTTCTCCGGCGTTGTACGTGTCAGTTGTGTCCTCGTAGGGTGTAGGTTTGGGCAATCCGAAATCCTCGCAAGATCTCCCATGCTGTCGGAAAATATTATCCAAGCTGTTCAACGCTCGATTAGTACTTGCCGCTTCATCGTAGTTCCGTACGAAGTCTTCGGATAGAGGTTCCCGGAAGGTTTCCCATAGTTGAGGAATATTGCTGGCAGAGCAAAAAAGGCAAACGACAGCAAAAAGTTGTCGAAGCTGTGAGGGCATTTTGGATGCAACGGCTTCCTCTAAGCACCGAATCCATTCTTGATCGTTGTCTAGTAGGTGCAATCTTTCGGCAGCCTCCTGGAAGGACGCACAGAGTGTTCCGTTGACTGTTCTGAGATCTTCATAACTGCGCGGTCCCTTGACGTGCAGTAGAAGGAGTCGCAAGAAATGTCTCTCACGGTCTTGAGGGTTGACAGTGTACATTCGTCCAATGGTATTGGCGAACCGTTTACGGTGCTTCCACACGCCCTTGTTCCAAGTGTAGTACTCTGGAATTTGCACGTAGAAGTACTGCCTGGCAGCTTCCTCACGTTGGAAGAGAAGGAAAAAAGCAGTAAGCTTGGTCTCCCTCGCTACGGCGTTCTGCAGGTCTTCATCGGCAAGGAAGAAAATAGTGTGTTCGTCAGGAAGGTGCACAGGCAGGCGCTGCACAGAATGAGAGCGATCGAAAAGTTTCCTTTCGAGAAGCCTCCACATCGCCTCTGGGGGACTGACGTACCGACAATTTAGGAAAAGATTAACCTCATCTATGGTTTCAACTTGTTGACCTTCAGCATCGCTTCTCAATTGCACAGAAGTGCAATCATGACCCTTGTATATGTATTTGTAAAGATATTTCACTGATCTGACCGAAGAACACACCTCGACGTTAATGTGAGCGTCGTACTTTAGTGAGAGGTATGGATTGTAGGGGAAAATCCAACGGTTGTCGACAGTATGAGGTCCCACAGTAATCCGAACACCGTTATCTCTTCTACGATACATGGGGTAGCCGTTAACGTTTATATTAGTTTCATTCACAAATTCCTTGGGAAATCCTTTACTACATTGGCCGTCTTTCATGCAAATACTATTTCTGTTGTAATCTCCGCAGGATCCGTGAACCATGCATTGCTTTACAATGTTGTATAAGCGTGGATTTTGTTGTGAATTGGGAATTTCCGCACACACAATTAAATCGACAGATTCTTCGTTACGAAATTTATCGGAATCTCTTAGAATGAAAAGAATGTGGGCGTGTGGCAAACCTCGCTTTTGGAACTCAATTACATAAACATTTGCAATGACTAATCCAAAAATATGTCCCTTGAACAAATCATCCAGTAGACCCCTCAATTTTAAGTTGAACACTCGCGTAACCAAATCTGGTCTGTTCTGAGCGGTCTCGTACGGCTTAAGCTCAGAAGTGATTTCCGGCCATTTTGGGTTAGATGTAAATGTCAAAAATATATCTGGTTTGCCGAACCGAGTGACTATACTCATAGCATCTTGATAATTTTGAAGCATGTTTCTCGGACTTCCTATGAATGAAGAAGGTAATACAACAGGAATTCCTGCTTGAGCTCCGCGTTGATTTGCATCAGTGTTCATGAAATCAATTAAACCTTTGTAGGTCTCAGCTCTTAGTTCTTTTTTATGAGATCTGATGAAGGCAACGCGTGAACCTTCAACTTTAACGTAACTGTCCACAACGTACTGTTGGAATAGTTTGCCAGAAGAATGAAGTAGACTAAAATTATCTCTGAGCGCAAGCCGGTAACAGTAATATTGTAATTGAGTTGTAGCATTTCTTACTGCCGTCCTGTGAACATTAACATGTGGCATACCTGGCTTCCAACCGCTGTCTCCACATGGAAATAATAATGGATAACACATTGGATCACTGTGAGGATTCAGATAAGATATTTTTGTGAAGCCTGGAGTAGCCTTGGAGTAGACGACAAAGTCAAACTTTCCTGGGGGAGCGCCATCAACACTGGTGAATATAGCAGCAATTTCACTTGCAGTGGGGACATTGTATCATCTGGGGTCAAAAGCATTATCAACAGAGAAATTTAATTTGAGATCAGATGCATCTGTAATGGAATCCTTAAGGAAGTGAAACATTTGAGCATAGGGATTGTTCCGTTCCAACATGGATTGTAAAAGTGTCATTATTTCTGCATCACACTCCCTGTTGGCCTCATTATTCAGACGGTGTTGCAATGCATACTCTGTGTCAATGATGAAAAGGCCTGCGTAACCTGGTGCATGACCTTCCATAGGCTGTAGACTGCTAACTTGATGATAAATCTGTCCGTTAATTTTAAAGCAAAATGCCCCTCTCCCTGGTATGTTGACTGTATTCACTTGAACAGAAGCAAATGCAAATGCATTATTGTAATTGCGAACATGTTTAAGGTAATTATGAGTTTTGGCATCATTCGCTGTAATTAAGTTCCTTAGTTCATCACAAACTGCCACTTCAGGTAACTTTATTTTACCTTTGTGGCCACAAATGGAAGATGAGCCCTCAAGTAATTCCCCTCTAAATAATTTGGCATGACAATACCTGCATAACTGAGTCATGGAGCCAACAGTGTGTGTTTGAACGTCATTGTCAGATCGTAGGAGGTAAGCATGACAGTATACTCTGGGCAGACGTTCTTGAACACGTTTCCTATTAATATCATGTCTTATCCTCTCTATATAGTCCCTTTGCATTGATGGTGGGTTGTCACTGTTGTCTGGAATGGGCGGAGGTTGTTGCTGCTGTGTTGATGGCTGAGTTGCAACTGTTGATGGCTGTGGCTGAGTTGCAACTGTTAATTGCTGTGGCTGAGGTACAGCCGCTGATGTTGATGGCTGTGGTTCAGCCGTTGTTGGTGTTTGGCTAATTTGCTGGTACCTGCGGTTTCTGGTGTTACTGCGTAAGGTTGCTAACCTCCGCTGCCTTTGGGATGAGTCCTCATTTAAGGCAGCCTGCTTCCTGTGTCGCCTTTCAGAAGCCACAGTCAGTGTCCTCTTTTTGGGCATGCTGCTTGTAATAAGTCTGTAACAGAGACAGTGTACGGATGAGATTTATAGGAATGAATAGGCTGCAAGGATGAGATTGAAAGGAATGTATAGGATGCAAATATTGTAACACAACATGCAGGCATGAAGCCTAAATAACCAATACATGTGGGCTACATAACCAATACAAAGGCAGGGTACATAAACAATACAAAGGTGTATACTCACATGTACTGAATAGAGTATTAGATGTTCCAAAGAAGAATTGCGAATTTCTCCGTGGAAATATTTAAGTGAAATATTACTTCATGGCGGCCCTGTCAAAGTAAAGGAAACATTTAGACTGTTGAAACACCAAGGTTAGACGCACATGATGACTCATGCTTACGTATCAACAGGAGACTTGAATGTGGAATCAGCCGCATTTTGATAAAAGTTATTTAAAGAATGCGAGATATTGTTGCAAATGAACAAATGTGTCAGTTTGTGCGCCGTTAACGTCAGGAATATTTACCGGTTTACCTCTTGAACATTCCACCATAACCAAGACACGAAAACAAAGAAAAGAGGGTGCCAGAGAAAGAGAGACAGAAAATGGTTCGCCATAGACTGAGTACGTGTTGAGTCCAAGACCTTTCTGTGTTAACTTGAAATAATATGTTGAAAGCGCGTTATATTGCAAAAAATATAATGTTGAAAGCGCGTTATATTGCAAAAAATATAATAATATGTATCTGAAACTAAATTGGTATCAATTAAATATCCTGAAATAAAGGTTTGCTCTGCACCATGGAGCAAGTGCGTGACGTCAAGATGGCGGATCGCCTCATCCCCTAAGAGAAATATCAAGGGCCATTTTTTAAAACCAATTTTAGGAAACAATAGCAATATTTAGGAAGTAAGATATGCCGTCGCATGTTCTCTGATAAATTCTGTGCATTTTGGTACCTCATTTGTAGAGTTTGGTTGCGTATAAGTTGAGAAAAAGGTATCTATACAGTAGAAATAATATAGAAGATGTGGGCGCATTGAGGAGATGAGGCGCAAATCGGGCGTTTTTCTTCCCGGAGACTATGAGGAGGATTAGGCATTTAAATATATTGTAAATTGTTGGTTGGATAGTACGTATTTTAAGTCATAAGATAGCAATAAAATTTTTCTGAGAGCGTTTCGTTGTAATTTTCTTATCTTTAATCTAGTTTACTCAAAGATTGGAACAGTATTGAAAAATTGGCAATTTTTTAAAACTTAGGCAACTTTGCATCCTTGCACGTGAACTTTTGCTAAAAAACGCCACTTTAAACGAATAATATGGGTAGCTTATACATTTATTATAATTAAATTTAATCGGCAAAGTTTTTGGCGAAACATTTACATGTTGTTAAGAACCTCGACATTCAAAGACTAGTTTTAATTCTTAAGGATAGTGAGATCTTTTAAAGCCCATTTTCGAGAAACATGTTCTATATTCGAATATTCACTTATTTGGTATTTCGCACGTAACAAATAATGTAAATACCCACCCTCACATAGTAGCACCGTAAAAATAATACTGCCGAAAACGATGAAGTCCATCCCTGAAACCATTAGTGGAGATGTGAAAGAATTCGTAGGTACATCACTGGAACGAGCAGCTATCAATAATTACATTAACGATATCCTCGGTCCAAAACTTTTCGTCTGCTCTTATAAAAATGCGAGAAACGCGTGCCTTGATGACTAGGCTGTTTCCACAGCCCTGCCAACAGTAGCCGTCCATGATAGCTCGACGGATTTATTATTTCGTTTTAGTTATACGATCTGAATAACCGGAAATATTATCAAGACATTTTTATCCTCGTATAATACCTACTTGAAAGACGCTTCAATTGAAGATTTATTCGAGGATAAACGTTTTAAATTAAACTTTAAAATATTTACACATTACCCATTGTAAAAATGACAGCTAAAAGTAAGGAATATTATTCCCGAGATCAACCAAAGCGGAAATACTTGCCCCGTCTTAGTCCGTCCACGAGCCTGGGCGATAGCAATATGCAACAGTGAGGAAAACCCAATCTCCCTATAGCAGTTTTAAGAAAGGGTTTCCCTCAAATTAGAATATTAGCCTTGAATACCAATTGTTATAGATAATGTTACTAGAGACGACATGAAGTCAAACCACCCCCAGATATGAAGGAAATTGCGTCATTATGTTAGGGTGCAAAAATGTTTTTTGAACTGCCTTAATTATGAAAGTCTACTTGTTGAAATTCCACCTGATGCAGAATGATTGCATCTCAATTAAGTTCCTCTCTCCTGTGACATGTCCCGAGTCGTCTTCCGTGATCGTATCTGGTCCTCTTCACTTGCCTTCACGTCCTTGCACGAAAGGTTGAGTGGGATGCCTCATGGTCAGGGAATGAATGGAATCCACCGAGACGAAAAGCAGCGTGGCACATACGAGTGAGCTCCTTGACTTGTCTCTCTAATGTAAGCGAGCGCGAACAAGGCCCAACTTGATTCATGAAAAGTGAGACTTGTAATCCATTCACGCTTCCAGTCTGGAGTCGCAGGTTAATAGCCGAGGTAGGAAATGATTTAATCTGTTCCCTCTTTCACTGACTGCCTGAGCGTGGAATCTGCTTAAAATAATTTACTGTCGATGAATTAGCGATAAGGAGGCAAGAAAGATTTATGCCGACACTCGAGTGTGTTCGCTTCTCAGACTCCCTCTCATTCCGGTGAAACAACCGGTCTCTGGAGAGAGCAGTTTGTCACTCTCCTACATTCAGTGCAATCTTACCACCATCGTATTGAAATATGTCACTACAACAATGCTAATCACATGGAATCCGTCGTAATTTAATCCACTCAGGAGAGGTGAAATGTAATCCAGTTAAGCATTTCCTCATAACTGCTTAACTTAAGAATTATATTCGAAAGAGTTTTAATGAGCTCCAAAGATAATTTATTTCTGTCTGCATGCCTACTTTTCATACTTTGAATAAATGTTGTTTTTAAAGTTTTATCTTTACATGTAGTTTAATTCTATAAATATCGTTTTAATTGCTGTATATCATCCAAATGATCTCCCTAATTAATGCGATGGAGGGCGAATTAACTTTGTGGAATTTCGACATGAAAAAGAATTAGCAACTTGGTAATGTTCCACACTAAGCTTAGTTCATCGGGTGAGCATCGCAACCGCTCAGTGAATTAAATATAAGGTGGAGTTTAACCAAGTTGTTTGTGGATTGTTATGGTTCCCCTAGAATATAGATTCAGTCTCACGGGAATATCATAATACCATCGGTTATAAAAAAAATAATCACTTTACACCAATAATATTTTTGAAGTTTGGTATTTAACAGGCGGACTTAAAATTAATTAAACTTTCCGGAATCCCAACTCGAGATAATGGGGATAATACGACGCGCGTTTCGCTGCCTAATTCCAGCCGGACTCCTTTGTCCTTATCGCGTGGGGGTCCATTAACTCGACGCGAATCTCATCAAGTGTTCGAACCTTTGATGAATGCTTATGCGATGTGTATACACGCTTTGCTTCATCGTACCCCGCGGTGTTGTGTATCCCAGCCCTTGCTCGCCCTCCCTCTGCCGTCCGGCATCGGTGCCAGGGGTGGGTGATGGAGAGGGTTTTAGGGATATCCATGGGGGAGGGGGCTGCCTTCGTTGCTGGCGGTCCACCAAGCGCATTATTTGCGCACGCCATCTTGGATCGGGTCCAAGTCGGCGCCGCCGGACCACCGGTGCCAGAAGCGAACTTTTCGGGTCTTTCGCGAAATAGAACTGCGTCCACTTTTCACGTTAGCCGTCCATTCTATATTCTGCTGCTATTCCACTTTGGGCGCCATTGGAAGGGTTGGGTGGGAGAAAGGGGAGGCAGGGTGCTGTAAACAAAACTACTGTCTCCTTTCGCGTCAACCCCACCTACACCATCATTCTCGAACCGCATTTCGTGGAACGCGTGATGTCATCAATGGTTTTTCCAATATGGGCCTCGGGACCCTTCTTTCCTGGGCTCTTTACGCGATGGTCCTTAATTATTTTCAAGGTTGATTGAGGAATATTTTTAGTCGTTCGCATACTCTAGTTTTATGGTATTCATCAGTATGCTCAGTGGAATGAGTTAGGCTATTGGCGAGAGGGTTCAAGGGTTCGAATACGACTCCATCCTCGTTGCACTACACAATATGAAATACTATAGGATTCTTCTCAGACCTTCGTAAAATAGTAGATGGCTCCAGGAAAGTAATGGACAGCCTTTCCATTACCATTTGTCATTCAAGGTAGTCCTCCATGTAGCTGGGTGGTATTTCTAATCAGTATTCTATAACCAATATCTTGAACCATTCTTTGTGTTGACAACATCAATATTGAGTACTGGATTGTAGAGTCTTTTTATCAATATTGATTGTTGAAAAGATAAAAAAGTATTGCAGAGTTGTTTATTGTTGCCTCAGGATTACAGCTTAAATAAGTGAAAATTATCTCTGCTGAAAAATATAAAGTTTGAAATAATGAGAACAGATTTTATACCGTAGCAAACCTACCTACTGCTTTGAATATCTTGTTCTTCATGGGATATGTGTACAATTCCGTTTGATTATTGAAATTCAAGCCACAGCTTTAGTGAATAGGGTAAATCCGGTGTGAAAATTATATTATTATCCTTATATTCATATTGGTGGTTTAATACTTGTGATATCTAGTTTTGACTGATTACAATCACGATAACTGTTGTTCATGATCATCCTTGAGCATTTTTCTCAAATCAAGCAGTAACTAAGTTTATTATTAAATGGAGGAAATATAAAATTACTTCAATTCTGCCTGATAAACGAGACGAAAGAGTTCGCTTAATAATTTCACGCTACTTACTAAAATAATTAGGCATAATTTTTATTTATCACGTTATCCACTAATATTTAACCATTGCCTCAGAGCATTCACTCTCTTGTTGGAGTTCTATTTCATTCAATAGATCCGTTAAATAATTCGTCGATCAGAGTATCATGTTCTAACACTTTTGTTGCATGAAAATAAAATCGGGGTTGTCTTATCTTTCTGGAGTGTCTTTGGCCAGTCACATATCACTGAACTTATAAATACTCTCGAACGACATTTTAATAGGAATTCAGTGAGCTAAACGATTACTAACGTCTTTTGACTTGAGGAGTGTAAAATGATTTTAATTAAATTTCACTCTCTTCCTAGAGATAAAACGTAGCTTACACTGACCACCAGTCTATTGCGTAGGAGGATTAGGGTCAGGCCTAAATTTAGTCATTTTAAAATCTGCTTAAGTAAAAACGCAGTTTTGTTGCCAAATTACGCACCTCACCTACGATAGTCATCGGACCCCAACTAGAAATGCCCCCTGAATATGACGTTGTATTTCAGCATCACGTTCGACTGCTATTCAGCTATAGCTGAAGCAGTAAAAGATATTTAGTATATTACCAGACGCAATGGAATCAACGTATAGGTTTATGCAGAGATTTTATTAGAAATTGAAATACCTACATGTGACATTACGGTCAAGTTGATCTTTGATTTAATCACGAAATTTTAATGGCTTATAGAAAATGGGATGCATGGTATCTCAGGATGCTGAGGTACGACCATGGCTATTTCCTTCGCGTGGTCGTAATTGATATCCGAAGCGTGAACGCCCATTGAAGCAAACTGTTTACTATCACTGTTCGTGCGAATCGCTCTGCAAATACGAGATCAGTGATTTTAAAGAACAAGCAGTCCAGAGAGTTCATAGAACTTTTTTTATTCAGTAAAAATGTAACAAAACTATGACAATGCAAGTGCGCAGGTTATAGAGATCCGTAATCACGCGCTGGGCCTGCTTATCGGAGATCTAGGGCCAGATTCATAGTCGTTACCTAGGTGTCCCCTGGGCTCTGGGGGACCCCTTGGCTCAGAAACGGTATTCATAGTCGCAATACAGGGGACTGTCGTTACCCAACCCTCCCCCAGGCAACCGATTTTGTGGGTGAGGCCTGAAACCGTTTTCTTGAAATGGGAGTCATTATATAAACTAATAACTTTCGGTTGTGTATTGTATAAAGAATTTAAAACTGCCCAAGCCCAGTTCCTCACAGTTTTAGCGTATTAAATCACAGCACACATACCTTTTCAGCTCGCCCACAGTTCTCGCTGCGACATCTCGGTTGGCACTGTAGGCTTCACTGATGTCGCCCCAAGCCTTCTTCTTCCGAATGTTGGAGGTAGCGTCCGTCCTTTTATTTTCAATAGCATCCCTGCGCTCCTCCACCATGTCACACAATATCTTTTTCTCAGTATAAGTGAACGCAATGCGTTGGTTTGCGGATGACATTTTTGTTTACTTTATGCACGTTTACCGTGAAGAATTAGCATTGAGAATCGTTCAGCGGAACCATTCACGGATCTTTGAGCCGGTATAGTCAACAACTCTCCTACCCAGACAACCCCTGGCTGGGTGTTACCCAGGTATTGTTTATGAATCGCACGGCAAAGGGGACCCCTAAGTGTTACCTGGCCAGGGGATACCCAGGTGACACATAGAAAAATGACTATGAATACGGGCCCTAGTGTTGAAACCTTGGAGAGGCTCTTAAAATAGATCTTAGTTGTAACCATAATTCTGAGAAAAGAACGGTTCCCCTCGACACTTAGTTGTGGATTCCAGAAACACATTAGTGCTTAGTGAGCTCTATCGCCACCAGTAGAACCGAGCGTCGCAGTAATGAATGCGATTAATAAATAAATTAGGGGATATCCATAAACTACGTAGCCAGTTTGAAGGGGGGGGGGAGGAAGGCGTTTGATGAAAGGCAACGCTCACCTACATGGGGGGTGGTCTTAGTCTGGGATACGTGGTTTTATACTGATGCAATGTAATTCATTTTGTAACAAGCGCGTGCAATATTAATGGAGAGAGTTCGTCTGACTCTCTCACACTCACGGGTTTACACGAGTCTCACTCGCCATGTGTCATTGTTTGTTTTGTGGATGGTCGGTCGTGGAAAGTTATTATAAGGGGGTAAAGATGCGGGCGAGCGTTCAATGTGCAATTCTTTATGTTCTTTACGATTATCTAAACAAGTGAATAACACTATTGCAATTATTATAATATCTTTATATATATATATATATATATATATATATAATATTAAGCTTTATGAAGCTTATCGTGTTATTCTATCAACCTCTCGAAAGAAAATTCACACCAACGTTAATGAACTATATGTTCATTAACGTTCACATATAGAATTTATTACAATAAATCTGCATTTTCTCTGGTACATTTCAGTCCCGAGGCGAAACTTGGGTGACTATGACGATACAATGTCTTTGGAAACTCCAAATTTGGAGGTTGAAGCACTATTTGCTTGCGTCTCTTATATAACTTTGGCAGATATTAAATGAGAAAAAAATGATAGCTTATGGCTGGTAGGCCAGTTTAAACCAGGCCAGTATGTCTGTAGCTATTTAGGACAGTTGTAGGAGCATAAAGGCTTATTTACATTAATTTCAAAGCAATGCCCCTCTCTCAGATTATTGACGGCCCGTAATCATGTCAAAAACTGATTTTTTTAAACATGAAGTTCTTGTTATCTATCCGTCATTGTGACCTACATTCAGTTCGCTGGTTACTCCAAATATGCGACAATATTGCATTTCAATGAATTTTGAAATATTCGGGTATCATGCTCTCGATAATCCGTCACAACTTTTCGACGCGTTCGTTTTCAGGCGATAATTCAATAGTCTTGTTTAATGTTGCTGCTCGCCACCTGTGGCAGTATCGCCAAGTCGCCGAATGTTGCGTAGATATGACAACAATGGACCCCATTCGATGATTCCGTCCGAAGGTGAAGTCGAAGAGTGGAACGTTCGCGGCCGCAGTTCGAAATGCAGCGCTAAAGACGTCCGCCCGCCCCAGAGGCCGGGTGCCAGTGCACCCGTCGCACGCGGAGCCGAAATTCGCAGAGACGACTGGGTTTTACGACTCATTTCCGCTCGCAGGGAACGTCCGCCTCGCTCCGCCGCCGTCTCCGGAGGGGAGCAGGGCAAGCGGCGGCGGCACACTTCGGCTGCGGCTGTCTTATCTTTGGACTGGGGAAGGAAGGACACTCGGAGGGGAGGCGGCGTGCGCATTAGATATACTATACACACTACATTAATGTGTAAAGCGGGCGGGGAGGTGAGTGGGTTGGTGTGGGGGCAAGGGGGGTTGGTTGTGGAAGGGGGGATTTCGTGATGTTTGTCCCTCCTCCCCTGCGCCTCTCCCGGAATGGGGTCGTCGTATCAGGGCTTGCGCCTCCCCTCTCCCAAACCGCCTCTTCCTCCCACCCACCCGTACCACCCTCTCCCTCCTCCGCGCTAATTCCTCTGTGCCCTCCCCACCTCCCTATCTCCCCCGGTTCCCCCCCCACCCTCATTCCCTCCGCCTCCCCACCCTCGTGACCCAATTCCTTTTTTGCTACGCCTCCGCCGTGCGTAGACGTGGGCAAGAGGAGCGGAGGAGAGAAGGGGGGCGGTGGAAGGACGCACCATGAGGGCAGAGGGAGGGGGGGCCTTGCCCCTCCGAAGAGGGTGGGTGTCGCTTTTTTATCTCGGCCCCACGAATCCTCGCCTCCGGCACAGGTCATGTCGCGGATCCTCTTTCAAATCCCCTCAGCACGATTCTTCCCGGACATTTCCTCCCTCCCCGGGTTAATTTTGAAATGAAACTCATCTGGTAAGTTTTCGTACTTTTCGGATGTGGGTGCGGTAAAGTATGTTGCAGTCGGGTAGAATTTTCGTCCTTCGACTGATGAGCATAAGAGTAAGGAAGGACGCGCTTCTAATGGAGGCAGAATATGTCAGTAGTTTAAGGGGACCTAGAGTAAGGCGAAACCGAAGTGAAAAGGTGAAATACTTCGCGATCGAGGAAAATGAAGCAATCGCTGTTCAGGCGCCTACTATCCGTGCTATACCTTTGCTGATGATTTAAAAGTTGAGCGATATCTAATTCAGGCAAGATCTGATGGAGTGAAATCATATTTGGTTTTTAATATCCACCCCTTGTGTCCTTACGTGTCTATCATCTTGAACACATCCACAGTTGCTCTTAATATGTCCTAGTTTTCAGCAGCCTTCCAGTCCCTGCACTTCCAGAATAACCGTTTCCTTTGTTCATAATTCCTGGCTTTAGTATACTTTTGCATTCGAGTGAAGAGATCCATTTATTGCCTTCTTCTATGATTCTTCCCATCCATTCTTCATTCCATTAAAATTTTTCAGAGGCTTGCTTTTCGCAGAATAAGTTTGTCCCTTCTATTTCGCAGCGGCAGCAGTTTTTACTGGACTTCTCTCCTCCGCAACTCTGCGTGAGACTTTTTCTTTGGCGATTTCTTCCTCTCATGGATTTTTATTATCTCTGTAATATGCTGTTTCCATTGCGTCCAGTCTTCACTTATCTGCTGCTGTTATCATCCACTTGCATACAAGAGAAGAGTAGAAATTTTAGTTTCTCACCCTTATCATAGGGTACTAGTTCGGAGATTAGTAGGAAGCTAACCTCTAAAATATTCAGTTCCCTGTAAGTATCTTAAGTCTTCAAATTCCATCGCATTACTCCCCTTTAAGCCTTGCGCCTGGATTAAGCCTAACCTAATACTTGAGTACTTAAATAAAACTGCAGTAATTGCACTGTCCACTTAAATTTTAATGTAAATATTACACAACATGTGTTTCGACGTTCCTTAGGGCGTCATCATCAGGTCTGCACACGTTATGCCTCCAATAGGAATATTTATACAAAGGAGCAAAGTAAAGAAGAGGGGAGGGGGGAATCTTGACAAAACAAGGAGGTAGTCCTAAGGAAAGGGGGCGGACGGTTGAAGGTGAATAACAGGGGAAGGGGGGGGTGTTGTTACCTGACATGTTACCTTCCCGAGGATTCGGGAGTGTGGCCTATGGTGGGGTAGGGGGGGTTCTTGTGGAGATAAGCAGAGGAGGAGGGAGGAAAAGGAAGTACAGGCTTGGGTTGTCAGGTGGACAAGGATAGAATGGGGGAGTGAACATCATATTCTACATAATTAAGAAGTTTGATTTTCTTCTTCTTTCTCTTGATGATCTCCCGCTGCTCCAAGGTGTCCGGGCGTCGTCCCTTTTTCTCATAATGGAGGATCTTCATGTCAAAGTTTGTACTATGGGACTCCTCTATCAAGTGTTTGGCAAGGTGGGATTTGGGATCACTGTTTGAAAAGCACTTCTTATGTTCATTGATACGGATTTGAAAGTTTCGCACCGTTTGACCTATATACACACCCTCACACGTGTTGCAAGTCACTTCATATACCCCGGATTTCTTCATGGGATCGTATGGGTCTTTGGAATTATTAAAAATGTCCCTCAGTGTGAGTGGATTGTAAGAAGTGATTATATATTTGTCCCTGGGAAAGTTTCGAGCTGCTTTATAAGACCCCTGGCCAATATACGGTAACCTAGCCCACCTTTGTTTTTTCTCCTTGCAAACCTGGGCGGAAGTGATATTTTGTATGGCTAACTTTTTTGTCAAGGCAACCTCCTTGTTTTGTCAAGATTCCATCACCCCCCTCTTTTCTTTGCTCCTTTGTATAAATATTCCCATTGGAGGCATAACGTGTGGAGACCTGATGATGACGCCCTAAGGAACGTCGAAACACGTGTTGTATAATATTTACATTGAAATTTAAGTAGACAGTACAATTACTGTTGTTTTATTTAAGTACTAAAATGCAGTTCCACCATATATCGCCCGACTCTGTCGAATTTAATACTTGAGTAGATGAAATGCTTCCAATTTTTCAGTACTTCACCAACCAAAAGTTTGCTTTGAACGCCTATCAATCGTGATAAGATGCAAAACGAATAAATCCACGAGGAACCTCCTTGAAATTGCGGTTGTATGCTTTCAGTTGCAATTGGTCAATTAAGTTACTTACTCCTCAACAATAGGACGGATTTCACGCATGCGCAGTGAAAAATTGCTCTGCAAAATCAGCGAAGCAACCTTTGGACTCCGTAGCTCCTATTCTGTTGCATGATCATATTAATATATTATCGGATCCATTTTTCTTTCAAGATCTTTCAATTTTACCCAGGTAATCAAACTTCCCAAATTACTGCATCATTTCATGCATTAGTACCTACACGGTCTGTTCTATAATAATGAGAAGCGTGTATCTCTTTTTTTATCCAAAGATCATTTCCTCGTAGCCCAGTGGGTTGAGGCGCTGAGCCGGTTATCCTCGGTTCTGAAAGATATTATAATTTAGGCTGAAAGGCTGAGGCTGAATTTATTTTATCTTTATCATAATTAAGTATTTTAACCTCGTCAGAAATTTCATTTATCTGAATCGCTTGTGATGTATGATCCGAAAACAAATAATTTTTTCAGCGTAGATCGTTCATCTATTGTCGATATGTGATCCTAAACCTTATTTCGTTTAGCTTCTCAATGCGATCTCTAAGTTCAAAGGATAGATTACGATCATCCATTCCAGCTCTTATCTTTATCCCAGCTTCTTTACTTGCATGTTTGATCTCTACTCACTGTCAAAATAATGAAAAGTAGAGTTCGTGAGAATTGCTCCCGACGATAATTATATGGCTTTCCATTGCTTTTCATACGTTACAACATTTGCTAAGTGTATTTTCGCACCTTCAGTGAAAATATAGTTCCTCTAAGGAAATGGTTTCCATTTTATTCCCTTTAAGGGCTAGGACCACTCCTGCAGATTTTTAATGGCTTATTGGTCCCTTTCTACAGGGCCTTGCATATTCTATTTTGCACTATTTTACTTTATCATAATTCTGCGGATTTTCCTACCACCCTACCATTACAATTTTGCTAGTTTGTCACTAATGTACGTTTTTGCAAATAATTAACTTCGTGAGATTGATGTTATGTACCCGTCCACCACTCCAGGAACGCACTGAGACACATTTGTATTGTTTTGCAATTCGATGTAGGAACAATGTTTCTAGGGTGTTCATCCATAGCGTCAGGTCAGCAGCAGGCCTTTCATGTTTCTCGGAAGGAAATACTTTATTCGTCCCAGCCACATCCAGCTAGAATGGGCTAAGCTTGGATTTCGAGGGATGGAAATGCCGAAGCCATTTCTTAATATTAATCAAATTGGGCTCTAAAATCACGCTATGTATGTTCATCCCATAAGGTATATCTCAAGATCCCCGGAGTTACCCAGGTTGTGGACTACCTAGAAAACTCTAATGGAAAAACATGGTAGGTAATCTTAAGTTTCTGAGCAGTTGATTTGTATTGAGCGTGTAATTAGGAATAACCTTTGTCATTCCTCTGCTATAACTGTCTGTGCCATATGATTGGTTGCCTCATTCCATATTTGTGGTCTTAAAGGGCTGTTAATTTTCATTAATTGGCTCAATTTTCTAATACATATTAGTAAAACGTGCTCATGCAGTATTTACAGCTATAAAAAACGTTTTTCCACATAATATTAAACATGAGTTGAGAGACTGGGCAGGGCTATTCAAATTTGACTGGATATGAAATTCTTGTGCTGTCCCATTAAAGCCAGGTAGTATGTTAGTTTGGTCTAATGCTAGTAAAACGTTATAGGAAATCATCTTAATAATATTTTCCCTCTCTGTCTCTGAATTACAAGCCTATAGCAGTGTAATATCAATGTAAACGAAGATCATTAATTTAAGGTTAGAGCATTATCGTTTTGGAACCAAAGTAGACTCGTCATTCATCCAAGTATTTACCAAGATTTGGTGAAACAGGAGCTAGTCTTGCATGCTTGAATCAAAGTGAGGTTAGGAAACCTTGAAACGGGTAATCTAGGTATATATGAGAGGTGCAGATGAAAGATTGGTTCCCCTGCAATCGTTGGCAGCATTGGCGTGCGTTGACTTCTGCCAAACCCCTAGGAAACAATGAATACAGGAGCCTTTCCTACGGTGAATTCCCTTTGCATCTTTCCATGAGTCTATAATCTTGTGTTTTTTCTTCATTGCAAACTAGGGTTTTCGCCCAACTATTGTTCCCAGCGTCGTAAGAACCGTCTAAGTTTCAGCAGATATTTTCACCAGCCCAGAGCTGAATGTTATTCATTCTTATATTTAAATATGACCAAAGCGCTTGGTAACGAATCCACCTTTTTAACAAAGAGGTTCAGGTGCTAGTTCTACGAGCAAACGTTAATGAGGGAAGTTTAAACTTAGACATCGAAATTATATCAAAATATAGAAGAAACCATTGTAGAAGTTACCAATCAAGAAGTGATTAAAATTTAACATTTTGGCGAAATGTGATTTCATGCCATGTGCAATATCTTTCCCTGTTCAATACATATATCTCGTTGCTTTTTTGTCTATAGCGTTTTGTTTATTTCTATAGGTGTCCTCATAACCTCTATCGCATCCCGGGTTGCCCTCCTCTTCTTGAATTCCAACTTGTCGTGGCCCAATACCATCTAACCTTTTATTAATTATTCTAAGTAAAGCGTTTGCCTAATCAAACTAATTGTTTTTTCTCCGCGTATTCTAATGCTTTCTTCTTCTTTGGGATAGCTATCAAGACTGCATTTATGAATCCTCTGGCTAAATACCGTCGCAGTTCCTAGATCCTAAGTTTGAAAAAAGAACGTCTTCTCTAATACCTAAATTCTTCAGTAGCTCTAAAGTTATGTTATCTACTCCCACAGTTTTTCTTGCGTCCATCTGTCGTAATACCTTAGCATTCCTAATTTGACATGTAACTACTTTAACGAAGTAGTATTTTTATCGCAATTCGATACTTAAATACTAATTCATCATCGTCCTACGAAGATTCAGTTCCCTCCGCTTGTCGCCGCGCGCGATAGGCAACACGCACTTCCTCTCTGCAGACGCCGCAGTCAATCGACGACCTGTGACGGAGGAAGGGATGGTGCTGGAAGGGGAGGCTGCCCTGTGGATTGACTCCTCCACCGCTTCCTTCCACCCTGAAGGGGGAGGTGGCCAAGTTGGTAGGGTTGGCGTGAGAGGGAGATGGATTCCCTCCCGCCCTCCCGACACCGTCTCGGACAGAAATAGTGTGTGCACCCTCCTTCTCCCTTGGGGGCGCCACGAGGGGTGTGGTGGTAGGGATCACTTCCGAGGGAAAACTTAAAGTGGAGATGCCACCGACTCCTCCTTCCATCTACCACATGCTTGCCTTGTCTTACTCTTCGTCCTTTCGCCCACGCCTTTCGACTATTTCTCTTTTTCTTTTATTCCCTTTGGCGAATTCTTTCACCTCACGAACTTTACAAGCTTGATACAACGTTACATTATCATTAACAACCCAAAAAAGTCAGAAGAGTTGAATGCTGCTCTTGGTAAGGGGTTCTTAGATACGCATTAGTAAAAATCACTTAGAAAACTGTATTCTCATCAATCCCCAGTAGACTCTACTAGTTTAAAAAAATTCCTTTTGGCTATGGCGCAGGGATTTTGTTGGATGATCAAAATTTTAAAGGGTCTCCAAAACCCTGGATGGGTCAGAGAAGTTGAATATTGGTCTACAAATATCAGGAGGCTCTGATATTAATCCTCGACAATCACAATTGCTTCCTCTTTTCAACCTATTATCGACTACCTATTTTCCTTGCCCCTCATTCCCTTAGGCGAATCCTTCGCCTTCGTGAAATATTTAAATCTAGCACAAATTTTAATATCATGAATAACCTGTAATTGCAAGAAAAGTGTACCGCTGTCTTCGGAAACTATGGACGTCATGGGATTACAGTAAATACATATTATTTGAATTTTGTAATTTTTCATGTTTAAGCGTAGAAAGATCTTTCTCGTGGATGAGTGTGACGATTTTAACCCTCTTTGCTAGAATAAATTTGTAGGTATAACACGCTTACTTTCTGTGAAATATAATTATTCTACGCTACAGAGTTATACTAGTCATATATGACAAAAAGAAATATGTAGTGTATTTCTTTTCCGAAAACAAGTGCGTGAGACAAATAGTTTGCCACTGAAAAGGTTTTTTTTAACATTTACAATATTATTAAAAAATACATTGTGATAAGGAGTAATGTTAATGTTCTTCAAATATGCTTGTATGATGTAAAGGTTTTGATTAAAATTTTAATATCTAGTGAACAAGAATTTGTGACAGCACTTGAGCCTCCGATGAGTTTGCTATCCTTATACACATACAACAAATAATACCGGAAAGCGAGTTAAAACATCAACTGCAAATTGTTCAACAAGGGTTTTATTGATATTGCTACCCACCAAATACAGACGGAACTTAAGATGTTTTCTCCCCTCATGTACGCTATCACACTTGTTCGTAACCCCTATCACTTATACAAGGTGTTTTTCGCACGTGCACCTTTTTACTTGTGAAACTTATTTTTCCGGGCGTCCCTCGAGCATCTTACCGTATCTTCCTCAAGTATAGTTTAGCTCATTTCCAAGTCAGAAAATTTGGAGCACCAAATTTTGCTGTAATAGATTAAAGTGCATTCCCTATTCATGCTTTTGTGCGTATTCTATTCCTTAGATGCTTTTGCCTTCAAATGACTGATTCGTCGACAAATTAAAAGAATTTGGAAGAAGCCTTGCTTTTTGCTAAGCTCTCAATTAAGTATTCTCATTCACAGAATACAACACGATCCGAAAGGAGTGCTAGGAAACCATGGAACTCCATCATAAAATTACTATTTTCAAAATGCTCTATTTATTCAGCGGTTATTCAAATTTTATCAGGCCTCGTCAAGGATTGTACTCATTTCAAAGATAAGAAATAAGGACCACTTCAAAACCTATGTCATTGACTATTTTCCATTACATACCGTATTAAAAGCTGCCCATCGAAGTGCAGGAAAGAAAAACGTCGTTAAATTTCAATCTAATTTTCACGATTTAAGTTACAATAGTTTTTACACCCGAAGATGAAATAATTGCCGAAATCTTGTCCTTATAAATAAACATTTCTGTGCATTTATTTTCGAAATTTGATTAATTGCTCATCAGATTTATTATTAATTTCTCGGTATGTGTTTTAGTTTCTACATGGTTATTCATTATATTTTATTTATTTATTTATTTTTTTAACCAATGAAAACAGCAGTCGTTGGCCTTTACATCGGGGTGTTAACAATCAACAATGGACAAGCACAAACAACCATGTCCTGGGAAGAGAAAAATCCTCCCCAGGCGGGATCCGAACTCGCGACCTTTGGGTTAGCAGGCAAGGACGTTACCCCGCGGCCACCGAGGCCTTTTTCATAATGTATAGCGTTTGAAGAATATTGATCTCTTATTTGCAACTGGAGAAAATTGTGGACCGACGAAGGAGTGATGAAATATGTAGTGAATCCATGGAGCTCATCTTGAAAATTTTGTCTGTTGCCTTCAGTCCCCGAGATTCCCACGTTGCAGTGGACGGCCTTTGAAGATCCAACGACGGGCAAGAGAAAATCATACCTTTGCAAGTGACAGTATTTTTTTTAAGAAAGTATGTGTATTATCTTAATAATGGTTAACCTCGATCTACTCCCTCTATGCGTGTTTAGCTTGCGCATATCAGGACGTCAGACCTTGCTCGATATTTGCGATTAAAATATTCACCCATCTCCACTTTTGCATTTCTTTCTCTTGATTCTTGGAGTGCACGCGAGTCTTTCGCTAAGGAGTCGCTCACTTCATGCGACGTTGAGGTGCGAAATGATTCATGACGAAGCGCCTTGCGAATTCTTTTGCTCGACCCTGAACGTTTTTGATACCCATCACCTTTATATCCGTCTGGTTCAACGAGGGAAGTCCCTCTACACCTAGGAATAGGTGAGAGATCAGGTAAAGGAGAGGTTGATAGTAAAAAAAGGGATAATAAAAAAGGGATGTGACTTGGATTTTCATTCCCGTATTTCATACACGTGGATACGTAAATATTCCAGTTTATGGGAAAAGTTCTCCATTTAAAATCGTAGAATGAATAGCAGTGGATACAGAGTAACACAATATTACTGTTTTGAGTTTGAATTTGAAAAAAGTGTAATTTTCTTAAATTTTAATACGCTTTGAAAAATGTTTTGTGCAAAAAAAAATATATATATATATTTATATATTTAATTAATTGAGTCACGCTCAGTAATTGAGTCACCTTTTGAACTTTTTAGGCTCCAACTACTGAATGGTAATTTTCAGCGATGGTGACTGTCTTTCTGGCTCCCAATTAACGGCGAGGAAATGTGCTGTTGAGGCCTATCGATCCTGATTCAATTTTACACTCGGCTTTAGCTCAAATAAAATCAATGTCTACAAATTTATGTTGTTTCAAATGGTGGCGTATTATGAGAGTATAAACCGCTGAAGGATTTATCTTCGAGAGTACACAACGAAGAAAACCGGAAAAATTGAAAAACATTTTTGGTCACCATTAGGGCAGTTAAAAATATTTCTCCAGTCATTATCAAGCTAACAATTTTCCTTCTCTTTTTGAGCATCTCCTCCATGCTGTGATGATGACTTCATCAAATATATAACATTTTATTCTTCTTTGAAGAATGTTAAATGGTGTTGCTATGTGGCCAAACGGCGCCGACATGCTCAATGCCAATATTCTACCTCAGATCTTTGTGTAACATTTCCTGAAGGCATTCGTCACCTCACTGCTTTTTTCATGATCTAGTGTGACGTATTCAATAGCTTATCTCAGCTAACATGAGGGAAATCTTGCTCTTCGTTGATAAATGGTTGCGCTCTCACTTCTTTCAGGTTGCCTTTGTATTATACTCTAATGCGGTTGATCTAATTTTATTCCTAGGGCTTCCCAAATGGGAAAATTTATGGCTAACTGATATCTTAATGCATGCGATCCTGTACGTATTAAGATTTTAATTGCTTAAATAGATATAGACGACTACTTTCGTGAATGGATGAATGGTTTTAGACTTGAACGATTCGGAAGAGGCAACACTTCTGAATGAAGTAGAAAGAGGTGTATAATTTTTATTGAGACGAATAAGATTTTTCAGTAGCTTCTAGGTTGAAACGGGAGAGAACCTTATCCTAGAGTTTAGATACTCCACAGATTTGAATCTGTTTCATAAGCGTTTTGAGCTCTAAGCTCTCCTATTTATCTGAATTTCAGGCTGGAAATATTTAGTTTAAGATGACTTCACGCGGGTTTGACGTGGCGTTATTCATAAATGGATCCAATCGTGCGTAATCCATACGTCTATGCCTTACATTAGAAATCATACTGAATATTTACCTTAAACACTTGTGAAGATCGATGTGAAACATCATGGACGCCCTGTGCGAATCATCAAAGTTTGAACAACCGTGGAGGCCTTCCAAGCACAATCGCACATAATTCTACCAGCATGTTTTGATGATGATTTACACTCTGTTATTTTGGCGTTGCGGAGTTTTCCGGCCGTGTACGTATTGAGATGGGTGGGACACATTTGTACCAGAAACCTTCTAAGAAATTAAACGCTCATCCTCTGGTAGCAATTCTAAAGTGGCAAATACGAACGTGGGAAAGGATGATATGGTAATAGGGTCGTGAAAGAAATAGATAAGGCTGGTTTGTTTAGGGAATAGGTAGCCTGGGAAAGAATTTTCTCAGGGGAAACAACGTGAGAGGTTAAAGGGAGTGGAAGGGTTGAAGACGATTAGCGCCGGAAATTGCATGTGTTTCTGCGATACTCACTTTTAAATATTGATCTCGAGACAAAACATTATGGAGGCGGTGACGATGTATAATGCGCGGTAATATTTATCGGACGCATCAAACTACGTGTAACTAATAATATGTGTCGAGCAATGTTGATAATATCGTCCATATCAATGCTTAGATATTAGGTCGATAAGTATCGTCCCATCGAGATGTCAGTAATTATCGTGAATAGAATTCTTTCCTCATAGGATTACTTCCCTGGCAGGATTGAGAAAAATATAGACATAACGTCGATGTATCGTCTCGTCGCTCGGCCTTACTGTTTTTACCTGCCACTGCATGGCGCTGTTGAGTCAAGACGGCCTCCTCCCTCCCCTTCGCTGGCTGCATCTGACTTTGCGAGGCTTCCCTCTCTTCTTTTAAGGCCCGTGAGTGTGTGTAAACATATCTTTTACTTCCCCTCGGACTGTTAATGTTCTCAATTGCCCCTCTGCGGCTTCTTACCGTAGTTGGGAGTTCCCCTGTTGCCAAAACAAGGGACTGGAGTAGCCACCGCGTGTGTGCCTAAGAGCTCACTGATGGTGTACCGGAGGAGATTATCGTTTGTCCCCTCCAGTTGAATCGGAATGTTATTCATACTACTAACTAGACAAGGTATCAGTTTTTCTCTACATACGAGTGAATGATTGTGTGGAACCATATCGGCTAACTTATTTTACTCCGTCTAGTCGAAGAATATTTTAACTATTCATATTTTTCCGCTCCATGTTGGAAACTAAGCTTTGCTCTTTGTATTCTTTACAATTGCAATACTGTGAAAAGCTTTGGTTCATGTGTATCAGATAAGGGAGAACGCTTCTTAGCAAAATACCCATTCATTGATTGTCAAATAATGAAAAATTATTGCTTAGGGTTTGCATTGTCCTCTTATAAGCCGGTATAAACGCTATATGATATTTCAATTGTTTCTATCATCCCTGTAATTTAACTGAGTCTTTTACTAGACACTTCATACTTCCAAGAGACATTTTGTCAAAAAATACGTAGATGGATGGTTATCCTATACGTGGAGGAAATTAATCTTTTACAAGATTTTTAAGAAATAGGGTAGCAAAATTTTATGATTCCTCCATTTTTAATTTTTTACATAATAATATTATTTCGTGAAAAGTGGAGACGACCTCAGAATGTCTCCAAGAATCAATTTATAAAATATGCTCTGGTTGGTGTCCTAAATTTGGTGATGGATCCAATAAATTATAATTGCAAATCTATTCTATTTCAGTGATTTCTAAAATGTTTGCATCATTGGGTGAGAATGATATAATTCTGTTGTTTTAACGGGATTATATTTTAATTCCATAGGTATTTCGTACCTTATAATTCCTAATATTTTGCTGCAGAATAATGGCTGAATTTTGAAGCCACATTTATATCCTCATTGCATAAGTTCTGCATTTTGCAAAATTAGTCAGTTTCATTCTGTTTCACCCAATCCGAGTATAATTTTATCCGGGATATATTTCGGCAATACCCTAGCTTTTATTCATTCTTTGGAAGTCTGTTTGGAATACATACTACGGTTTTCTTTTTGTTAAATCATTTGTAATATTCTGGCGTATATTTTTATGAATGTCCTAGAGTACGATTTTGAAAAATGCAAACGTAACCATGGGGTCAGTTTTGGTTTGTAGGTAATGATATCCGTTTCGATCAATTTTTGGGACATATTTCCAGTGCTCCTGGGGAAAAAGTTGATAATTATTCTGTTTAGCTTTCGGCATTCCCCCGAGTTGTGTTTTCTATTATTGACGACTATAGTTTCGTAAATAATAGACAACTATGATCCACCAGTCGGGAGCTAAGACCGACTCGATAACCCCCTATATAACTTGATATAACTTCAACCAAATTGGCATCGATACTTTATGGCCTAAAGACACCAGCAAGATGGCTGGAGAAGCTATTGTCGTCAATAATAGACTCCTCACACGGAGGGAATCCCGGAAGCTAAACTGCATACTTCCGAGACGCCGCGGAAACCTGAGATCCAATAAGAGAGAATTGCCAAGCCGTCACGGAGGAGTCGCCAATCCTAGTGTCAAAAGGCTCAAAATTGGCAACATCGCCCATCGCCACAGAGCATGCTTGTGAATCTGTAAGTTTTCCAGACACGCCCAACCATCGTGCCAAACGACCCCCGTCATCCCCTAGCACCTAACATGTACTCCCATTCTTCCTCTCTCGTAGTTGTACTGGACCACCACCGCCGACCTTCCCACCACCCTGCCAAGTTCCGTGACCGATGAATGAATTGCTTTCCCACACTTTCGCTTGGTTGGGGAGGTTGGAGCGGGGGTGGTCCATTCATACGAAGAACGCCGAAGGGTGAGTAGGCATCTGAGCCGGGGGGACATTTGACGGCCAAATGGGGCGAGAGATACACGAAAGCCAAGCGAGTGGGCGCGTGGAGATTCCCGAGGGGGCGTGCCCATATTTCCCGACGAAGGATAATGGGCGTGGTGCGATGATGAGGTCCATTAAGGGGAGCTGTCTGTGCTCTCTTTCCCTGAGTGTGGCTTCTTATTCGCCCGACGGACGGGATCCTTTTTCCGCCGAGCACGCTACCCTAAAAATACGAGTCAGGAAAGGTAATGGCCCTATTCATTTCTCGGTCTGCAAAACGCCGTTATCCGCCCACGAAATCATATGGGACCAACCATTGGTAAGTTGTTGAGGTTCTGTTGTGAACGCGAAATTTGGAAATGAGTTAATTTAGAGACTTTTGTAAATATATTTATTTAATTACTGAGAATTTTTGTCACATATGACTATATTTTTGCGCCATGAATACGAGTATGCATTCCGCGGAATTCTTGACAGTTAAATGCAATTAAAATATTGGGGTGAGCTCTTACGGCTAGACAAATGGAAAAATTAAAGGAGGTGTCCAATAGTCGTAAACAATTGGCACCACTCGTCAGAGATCACTAACCTTGCTGTGTTGGTTTGCCGGGATGGGACTTCCACAGCAGAGACCATAGGATTGCGGTTGTGTTGGTCCCTGGCGTGGAAGCATTCTTCCCGTAAACTATCACTGGAGGGTATTCTGGTGGAGAGGCTGGGGTTGGTCTCTGCTGTGGAAGTCCCATCCCGGCAAACCAACAAAGAAAGATTAGTGATCTCTGACGAGTGGTGCCAATTGTTTACGGCTATTGGAGACCCCCTTTAATTTTTCTAGTTAAATGCAAAGTTATTAAATTGGAATATTATGCATTGGAATGAAATATTTTAAAGGAAGAATGGGTTTTGGGATATTATGAAGTGCCTAAATATATATCAAAATTATATTAATTGATTTCATTGTTTAGGAAATACGGTGTCTTTCCTGGGCCTGCGTCAAGAAAGTAAAAATTGTAAATCTTTATCTAGATATTTGATTGTTTCACTGATAATGGCTGAGTATGTAGTATAACAGAGTACATAGTACCTGGAAAACCTGGAATATCCGGAAGTTATGAAAAACCGTAAATTAGCCTGTAAATTAGAATTTTCAATTCAAAATCTGATTTTTTGCAGTTAGTGAAGAGTACCATTTTCGGCACTGTCTATTATAGTATGACAACATAGGTTTTTTGTACCTCTCCTGAATGAGACAGTGGAGCTCTTCTTTGGTTTTAGCAATTAAATTTGCCCCAAAGTACGTCAAGAAGGAGAGAGGTAAAAAGAGCATTTCAAATGTGTTCAAGGTTGCATCAAGGTACCTCCGTTTGGTGACCAGCGTGAATAACACTTATAATTATATTCTCTCATTTTAGGTGCATTCGTGTGTTTTGCTTCTATTCTTGCGCATTCTTTAAAACCCACACTTAAGCAAATAACGGATATTTTCCCCGGGAAAAATGAAAATTCAGACCAGGAAAAGTCCTTAAATTTCATAATCTTCTATATATAGCAACCCGGTGAAATTTTATGTGTTCAAATGGAGTTTTCTGACTTCATTTTTAACAACGGTTATGTAATTACTTTCTGTTGAATTATAAACTGTTCATTTCACTAATCTTTGGAAAGGAATTGTAAAGCCTTGACGGCATAATACCATATTCCTGTCTCGGGATCCTCGAGGGCATGATGCAATCTTCTCGAAGGCTCCCCTTAACGTTAGCTATGCCTATACCCTCGCTTGTGGTCAGAGGAAAGGTGAACGGAAGCTGGTTTGATGAAATGGTTGTGTGATATTCATCGATCCCCATCATCAGTGAGGGATTTCTCTTCGCTTTATTCTCTAGACGAGTATCCGACCGACCCCTTTGGTTCATACACAGAAGCCACCCCGTTATGAGCCAATTAAAGTGGATTGGAATCTATTGTAATTACGATGAAAATGCAGAAGCGAACTAAAAAATAGTTCATGCATAGGAAATCGTTGAAATAATTGAGATTGCGTCGAAATTATTTGCGTATAATTTTATTTATTGACAGCCTTTATTCAGAGGATTAAAAAATTATAAAAATGCATCACATAGTCGTTGCTTCCTATCACTATCATATGCATGCTTTTAAACGGATCTCGTCGCGTAAAAACAAAATATTTCTAAGCATCTGCCATATCATAGCATAGAGAAACGAATCCTAACCTGTAGTTGGCGCAGCCTAAGGTGTACATTCTAACGACCAGTTTTGGAATGCGCGAAAAAACTTGATTAATATCATATATATGTTCAAATAGCAGCAACAATATAGATTATAAACATTTTTCTTATACGTTATACATTTTTACGATTATGATTTTCTATTCAGTTTCCTTACAATTTTCGTGAAATACGTGCCTTAGTCTACTAATCTACTTAGTCTACTAATCTACGTAAATAAGAAAATGTTGGGAACTACGGGCATGGAGAACTCCTGAAATAAAGCGCAAGATTTTGTAGAAGGGAAACCGGTAACATTTCCATCAACGTCTACCCGTGATAATGCACTACACTGATGTGATTCAAGCCTTTATTGTATTGGTGGAGATGTATAGTACATATTGCAAAAAAAATTAAGTGCGAAATAGGTTGGTGTTGCCATCGTTGTTTTGTACTGCATATTCTCCTCTGGGGATGTCCGACCCTCTAGGCTGTCTTAGTGGCTGCTTTCCCCCCCCCCCCTCCTGAACCCTCCCCCAATGACTCGTTTGCTTTAGCCTCCGTGGCGCTCAATAGAGGGAAGATGAATGACGCCTAATGGTAATTATAGTGGTAGAGTTGGAGGAGGGGGATGTTACTGAGATTACTTACGGACGACGGACCTCCCGTGAATGATGACGCTCTGAGATGATACCGATACATAATATGATTGATGAGACAAATTGCAATCACCAGTATGGTGCACTGGGAAAGGTGCCGGACTTGGCGGATCCCCCTCGCGCTTCAAAGTCATTAGATGTCTGGACTTGGAAGGCTTACGTTAACCGTATTAATTGGGTTCGGATCAATGGGCTAATTAGAACCATTACGAGGGCGATCGAGTGGGCGAGGCGCGGTGCTGCATCCTTTCCCTCGTATCTATTTCCGGCATCGTTTTCCCCGATTAAACTCCACCTGTCGAAGTGGGAAGCGAAGGAATCAGCGAGCGATAACCTGTTGTATCAATTCATTCCATTCGTAGGGTGGTTGGTGGCAGGCGGCCTGAATGGGGAGGACCATGGGGCTCTCAAAAGGGAGTGAAGATGCTAGCGATCGATAAGCAAGGTTTCAAGGGGAAACCGAAACGTATTCCCGCTTAATCCTCAACAAACCCAAGGCCCGGCTCGCTCCTACAATTCGTCCGTTCATTCCCCCTACCTCGCCAGTCAATAATTAGCCTAATCTGGTTGAAATTTGGAAAGGATGGCCAGGTCAGGAAGAAAAAGTGGGTGTTCTAAACTTATAAAATTCTTTTGCTAGGGCAGCGGATAGTTTTTCTTATTTTAGTATTCCTTTATCCCTATTAAAAAATTACAGTGCGAAGGCATTGACATTTATTTTAAATATGCTTGAAAAAATCATCAATGAATTTTCCGTAGCGACGAACTTTAAAAAATTAATCTTATTTTTTATGTTTAAAGAAATTTACTATGCTTTTCCAAGAGAGGAAGTGTGTTAGTATAGAGGTTAAGGGGCATTGAAGTTATGACTGTGAAGCAGAAAAGGGTGACTAATCTAAAAAGTTCACATTATCAATAGTTTCCCAATTGTATAGATATTTAGGGTGGAATTAGTTTTGCATATGCCCCGCTGCCGAAAATGGGTCCAAAAATAAAAAAATTCTCTCTGAATACAATTTTTATCTTGCATTGATGAAGGAGGGATCTACTAGAAAGATACGAAAATCACTAAATATGGGACTATATTAACTCACGATGTGATTAGATTATTAATGCTTGCATACGTACTATGTTAAATCTATCTATAAATAAACTATTCTAATCCATTGGCTTGAATCCACTTAATCATAAATCCAATCCACTCAATTAATGGTTGATTTTACTTCCGAATAGATGACTGCATTTCCGTTTTCAAAGCTCTTCCCTGTGCTATCTAGTCGATTGATGAGAACCTGACTCAAAATTTTAAAGACTACACTGGGTTGGCCGATCTCATCGCCAGATAAGAGATATGAGGGAGCAGAAGTGTACCTAAGGGTGTCAGGTGCTCAATATATTAAATTCCTTTTAAAGGATCATGTACATTTATTTCTCAATCCTATGGTAAACAAAGAATACATTAATTCGGTTGAATTTGAACTCACGACCATAGGGTTGTCAAGCTAGCCCGTTACTTACCTACGATTTGGTAATGCTGAGGAGGTTGGTGAGCGATTTTTGTCTTGGTAAACATTTTCGTGAAAATTTGTTTAAGTAATTCCAATGAAGAAACTTTTTGACTTCCACTAGGAATTTATTTGAAAAAGAACGACCGGTTTCGGCTGTCAAGACATCTTCAGGTACATGGTCCCACCACATCATAGCTTCCAATTTCAATTTAATTCGTTTAAGTATTCTTCGTAGTGATATAAGAAAATAAAAGAGAAAAAAAATCATTTTACTGATTTGGTTTTTTGGCAACTCAATGCTATTTTAAAACGTATCCTTGAGGCACATCATATATACTTCGTAATAATTCGATGAAATATGTGCAAATTTTCTTCTATACGTGAAATAACACATTTCAGACTATTGTGTGGTAATAAGGTGCCACACCGAGTAAAATATTCCAAAAAACATATTTAAATATAATGTTCGCCTACATTTCGAATACTGCGCCGAAAACTATCAATAGCTCAAGTTTTTTTGCATGTTTTAATTAAGCCAAAAGTTAAAAATATAAGTTCCACCGCACAAACAGATGCACCTACTTTAATGAAATATGGTCATAGTGTTTATTTGACTTTCTAGAAATGTTATGAAAATGTGTACTCAATGATCCAAGATTACCGCTCCATCCACTTTAAGGACCTCGCAAATGAAACTGTGAAATATTCTTTTGTATTGATAATTTATTTTCTTCAACCCTGGAAAGTCATACTTTTTACCTCTGTGGATTATATCCTACTTAAAGCGAGTGCGTCTATCTAAGACGAGGACCGAAAATAAATATTCTTTTTAAATTTGACCATCCTTGTCGCTGTTCGAGTTTGAATCGGAAGTAAAAAGAGACCGGGAAGGACTGGAAAGGACGCAAAGGTGAAAAAGGGTGGAGTGTGAAGGACACCGGTACGAGGTGAGATAATCCTGCTTCTTGAGCCACTTCGGGACACCAAAGCGGTGAAGACCATAACTCTCCACCCCGCCGCTTAAAGGAGACCTCGGGAGGAAATAAAAAGGAACGACCTCCTGTTCAATCACTCAATCGAACCCGGCCAAAAATGGGGGAAAACGAAAACCTTTAAATCGACGGGAAAAGAGGAAGGGAAGAATGGCCTCTGGTGTATCGGCGGTGGGAGAGCAGGGTGGGGTCAACGAACGACCACTCAGTTGGATGATACCGATAAGAGAGGGGCAGAAAGGAAAACGAAAGCCTTAAGAGACCCACAAACTGTGTCCCGACTCTAATCTCACTGGAAAAAGAAGCTTGTGTTTCTCGGGATACTCAACCAAGTTGATACTTCTCCACTAGTTCCAAAGGGATGTTGTTGAAACTGTTCGTAAATTACAAAAATATTTGCGCTTACGTATGTTTACGTTAAATAACTGTAGCAGTTAATGGTGATGCTGAATTTTTTTTTAAGTATTAGAAACAAGTGTTGGACTGCATTAATTCACGGCATAAGGGATGCTACAGTATTTATCCTCGCGGTCAGTGGCTTCTTTGAAGTCCATATTCCCTTACGAGTGCGATCCTTGATCGACCGTAGGGGCTGAACATCTAGTTCCGTTGAATCCTTCCAAAGTTTCCTTGGGAATGATAAATCATAGGTAGCGTTGTGGTGTAGGCATTTTCCCGGCAAGCCAAAGGTCCGTGGTTCGATTTCCGGTCCGGGTGGAATTTTTTCATAGGCAAGTATTTTTCATCGCCGGTTTCGGCAGAAGCGAAACATAGCCATGACTTACGTGGCGGAACACATGACGAAAGAAATCTTAGCAATATTCCGGTAATAAATGTTTATTTTGACGTATTTCGATGGTTTACATCTTCATCATGGGCTTTAGACTGATGTAATATTTCGAAACGGGTCGCATAAAACGTTTATTAGTGGAGTTATAATCAATTTCTAAGAGCTACTACTTTGTAAAGTATTGCAATGATTTCAAATTAAATGTTTGCCGTAAGATTGGCATGACTAAGCAGATGGATGAGGAAAACAACTGTGAAAATTAAGTGACATTTTGTGCATTAATTATCAGAAAACTAAGCTACCCTCTTCAAAACATTTTTAGCCAATACGAAAAATTATTTTTTTATTTAAAGGCTAAGATTTTGCGTTGTTCAACATGGACAATTTGGTGTGACGGATACGTGTTCGGCTTTAGGTGCTGAATATCACTGCACCACGGCTCATGGAGGTAGAATATTTTCTCAATATTTTTGAATTTTTTATTTCTTTAATCTCCACTTATCTCGCTCTTTTTTGACCTTTCTCGCTCCTACTATTCCGTGACTGGATTTCGAAGCACTTTTTCCCAGCTTTTCTTGAAGATTTTCGTCACATCGTTTTATTTTTACTCTCACACGGCCAGTGGTGGAACGTCCGTAAAAGAATTTCTTTTCAAAAGAGGATTCTTTTGCTGAAAGTGAAACGAATACACCTCCAGCAGCCCAATTTCCCGTCGTATCACTAGTATTCCTCCCCCCTGGATGGATGGAAAGGGGAAGATGCGAAGTGTGTGTGTGGGATTGGTCGGGGAAGGGATGGCTCCGGGTAATCATTCCGTCTCGGCTTTAAAACCATTCCAATGGACGTCGATCGAGCGAGAGAGCATCTTGGCCGTCGCGTGCCGTCGATCGTCTCGTGTTTACCTCTCCCTCCCCCACTGGGATTCTGGGGCGGCATCCAAAAGATTTGCTTTCTGGGGCATGCGAGGTTGACATCCGTGTGTGTTTGCGATGCGATCGAGTGAATTAGCCCTCGTAGCTCCACGGCAATATTTTCTAGGGGACGCGATGGCTTTTCAGAGTTAAGTGCTTACCTGAAAGCAGATCACTAGGACTGGTTGGCATAGAAGTGCGGCTAATACGAAAGTAATAATCGTCCCGCAAAGATGTTTGACGGTGGTCTTGTGAGTAATTCACCGGTACTATTCATGCCAAAATGTCCCTACGGGCATAATGTTTTTTTGTGTGAGAGATGTAGCTGATGTTTGTTTCGCTTGTTGTGCCGTGTTGTTAAAATGTAGAGTGATAGTTATGTTAATCATGCGCTCATAAAAACTTCTTCGTTGGTATTTCTTTCGAATTTATTGAGATTGCATTCATATTGTTTACAAATTTATTATTATAAAAAGAAATTCAGATTTGAAGATTGATCCTTAAAACCCTGCTTAGTTCCTTTAATATCTAAAACAAGTTCGCACTGAAATCGGTTCCCGTACCTATAGACGCATACCCCAGAATAAATTCTCTAAATTAGGTCTTCGAATAGTTGACTCAATACCCAAGACTGATTTGAGCTATATATAGAATTACAGATGTGTCTTCTTTCTCTTTAAAGTTATTGTGCCCATGGAAATTCAGTACTTCTGTTTCTTTCACCTTTCTCAGCCATTTCGCTGCGTGTCATACAGTTATGCATTTCTATCTCGGCCTCGTCTGACAGTTGCATTACCGCAATACTGGATTATTAAGAATACCTTTCTTTGTTTTTAATCGGTGACATCATCACCCGTGTCATCAAAGCAGTCCGTTATTGATATTTAAGCTTTTAGAATTCAATAACCGTGGATTTCGATGTCATCTTCCTATCACATACAGACAGGAATCTCTTCGTCAAGTTACATTATTTTTTCTGCGTATTTTATCAATAACAAATAAAGTACCTATGATGCTTAATAGTTAACGTGAAATTCTATAATAATTAAATAATATTGGTGAAATAAAATTGTGTTAAGATATTACCTTAATTCAATGTAATATGCAGTTCAAGGAAAATGTTTTGCCATGTGAAAAGCAATCAACTGTATATAATCTATTCTAATTTTATGATGCGTCTTGTATTATGCCATAATTTGGTACTACCCTGTTGTCCTGCCCATAATTGTACCATCATGAAGTTATGGGCGTATTTATTTCAAATTATTTGTTTATCTGCCGACATTATAAGGTGTGGAGCCAAAGATTGAGTTACGTTGACACAACGGAACCTGCCGACAAACTTTATATGGTTTGGCAGGACCGCATTATGAGTTAGATACCTAATTTTATTCTCCTCTATATTGATTTATATATAAATCTATAATTTTGTTATAATCAAAGGGGTAAAATACATAAATAATACTGTTCTTTAATTTTCCACATTCTCGAAATGGCATTATATCTCAATTCCGTCAGCAAACTTAATCAGCACTCTTGGTTCATGTACCTATGTTCATTTTATTGAGGTTTTCCTTCGCAGAATGTTGGTGGCTTTTCGTCCAGTTTACTTTGCAGGGTCACGCGTGGCAGAGCCAGAGAAAAAAGGATGTTTTCACTAGCAAAGAAATCGCATAGCTATCCGGGAGGGGGGAGGCCGTCTCTTTGATGGAAGGCCGCCCTTTGTTTTCATAGGTTCTCGAAAGACGGCTGGCAGAGGAGAGGCTAAAGTGGGGAAGAGGTATTATGGGATTGGGCTAAAGGACGCGTGGCATTGTGTGAGTGTATGCGATGTTGATAAGGCATTCCACCTTCTCACATCCACTCGCGCGTGTGTTTACCTTTAGTTTTTATTCTTTCTGTGGTTTGTGTTCTTGAGGAGTGTCTTGCGGCCTTCTCCTTACCCCCTAATTCCATCCCCCAACCTCGTACCTCACAGCTGTTGTCATGACGACACACTGGCATCCCACTCGCTCCTCATTCTATCGGATCTCTGACTTTTTACTTTCATGGACTGAATTTAAAAGCACATAAGTCTTTTAGTATGCGTAGCAGTGATATCCGTCTTCGTCCACTACCACAATCATTGTGCACTACACCTGCATGGGTACGCTATACATAAGAAATGAACAATCAAAGAGCACTTCATGATGTTCGGGCATATCAAGCTATTATTTCTCCGGTTCAAACGGAAATTTTGTGCCCAGATACGAGGATAATCCGTCACCAACGGCTCTCTATATTATTCATATTGACCAAAAATTAACCCACCATAGTTAGCCGCTGTGATCGAATCAACCAGAAAATAAATCCAGCGGAAAAAGTTTAAAAAATTGGTGCGTATTTCGATTTGAAAAATTAATTCCCGGTTTTATAAAATCTCGTTATGTATTCTCTCGGTTCGAAAATTGATACAATAATACTTTTTACCATCGTTTGTGCTGACGCCAACTAACTAACTGCCTAGTGTAATGTACAAAACCCAAACTCTCAGTTAAAACCAAGTTACCAAAAAGGCTACGTCAATGAACTTTGGCTTGATGAAATCGAGCCAAAATATACCAGATCACAATTGCCTAACCAATTTAAAAGACAGTATGTAATTGGATGTGAATGAAACACAATATAAAACGATATATTAATGTTTTCAACAATGTTAACGTGGATGACTTGATAGTGTTCAGATAGGAAGGCTTATAAAAACAGAAAAAGCTTCCGGGATATCAGTTTCCCTGTGAGTATTTTTAAGGTGTGGCTTCGCATAAAATAATGTTTTCAGATACTCTTATCATCCCAAAAAGCCTTGTCCTTTTTCAGATTCCTTCCTGTCTTTCTATTTCATGACTGGTGGCCTAACTCCCTTGTCCACCGCATCTTTGAGGTGGTTGACTGTGTATTATGCACTTAAACATTTATTTATTCATGAGCATGAGACTAAGAACTCGGAAGAGCATTGAGTTTGAGCCTTAAGAATTCGTAATAAGATCGTTCCACCACGTGCCATAACTTTACCATGTAAAATGTCTTCACAACTTATTATTTTGATTTAATGTGACTAATGTGATCTAATGTGATCTAATGGAAATAGCATGCTTTCGACTTTTCAGAGATTAAATAAGATTCAGGTGGCACTACCTTTCTCTTCCTAGAGAACTTACATAGCTCACTGAACAAATAATGGGATGTTTTTTCATTATGAATGTGCTGAACAATCTCCGGTTAAAATGCTTTACATTGAAACAAACAATTTAGTTGTACCCTAGGTTCGTAATAGCGGATATCGGATTCAGCATATCGGGTACTGGATATAGGGCGATAAATTCCCACGGACGGCGATGGTCGTGGAGAAGAGGAGAAGGCATTGTTGATATGACCACTGATGAGAAGTGGGAATAAATGCCATTCTTATTGTTTCAGTATGAAGGCTTTGTTGCTATTATGTTCAATGGACCATTCAGTTACAAGGAATTATAAAATTTGGCGACCCGATATTTCGGTCTGACAAATGTACATCGGGCAATACTCGCCAAAGCGATGAATAAAACCGCAACACATAGCAGATTGCGGTTCTCAAGTGTTACCGTTATATCGGCCGCGACAGCCGATATTCATTTGCCTTGTTTTTCCCATGTATTTCACTTTATTTAAAAATGTCGAGCTTTTATAGCAATACAAAAGGTCTTGTTCAGTCAGAATCTACCACTCATGCTTGTAAGCTTCAGATAGAATGCGTCACCGCAAGGAACGACGTCTTGATGACGACTTCAAGGTGGCGCCGCTCCAGAGGATGAGTTCCACGCGAAGAAAATAATACATTTCACTCACAGAAGCTTCGTCAATAGGTACCGTTCGTACATGGCGAAGGGAAATGGTGTTTGAAGTATGACTCATGATAGGTTTCTTCTTTGACGATCGAACACTCACTCGGAGTTGCGAGTCAAAAGTTACTGTCGTTCGCGTCATTAATGTATAATGTTATTTAATTTTTTAAAGTTTGCGTAGAAATACCTAGCCGATCATTTAACGCCTAAAGATGGAGATCCCGTTTACAATATATTTCATTGGCGTATTTGTTAGATATAGCCGCACAATAATAATTGTGATCTAATACGATATTTTTAAGCCTTTAGGAAGAATACTAGGTTATGATAGCAGGGTGAATTCCGGCGCGCCATTAAAGATGCAAAGATGTTGCTCCGAACGACATTTCACCATTAATATTTCCTGAGTTTTCATAGCGTTTAGCTAATTATAGAGCCAAAGGTCGAATACATCCCAAGAATTAATTTGAAACATATAATTCGATTCCAACTTTTTTGTAGGAAAAAATGCAGGAAAACTAAGTTTAAAAGTCTTTATTCACTTTTTGAGCGAAAACAAAATTACATGTTGGTGACACGAAAAAATTCAGGTGGAGAATAGTTAATTGATTGATGCATTTATACCTTTCTAAGCTCTTTTGCAAATTCTCTTGATCTAACACAAATTATGATTACTTAAATGTAGCGGTTATGTTCAAGAACATTTAAGCATTTCTTTCTTTTACCGTAAATGAAGCGGAAAAATATGATTTTCCTGACACTGTTGGCATAAAGAAATGTTCTCATTGTGCGACGCAATCGAAGCGCAGCCTTTAAAAGGGGAAAAAACATTCCATCACGGAATGATTTGCGAGGGCGTGGAGGATTGAAGGCGGATGCATCTTCTTCCTGGGGTACATAATGAATTTGAAGAGGCTCCTTATCTCCTCCGCACCCGTCAAAGCGATTCCAATCATTTGGTTTCGCCTCCGGTGGAGAGGGAACGCAACCGATATCCTCCCCATCCCTCTACACCACCCCTATCTCCGTCCAAAGGACGTTCCAACACCACCCCTCTCCATAGCATTCCCCTCGTCAACTCAGCCGTACCCCCCTCCAAGGTCGTTCCCCGCAACCCCTCCGCCGGTTAGATACCCACACTCCTCCTCGTCACATTACACCGCTCTTCGTCTAACTTCAATGGGGTCCGTTGACGTCTTTTGTCTCGCTCATCGCTCTTCCTCGGCAGCGCAAGCGGACACGGTCGTCTTCCTCCGAAGGGCGCAGTCACCTCCGATCGGAATCGAAGAGGAGTCTCTTCGTGAGAGGGCGGGTGCGCATGTAAACGTAACAAGTCTCCCGGGTGCTCTCGCAGGAAGTGTTCCTTGCGTCGCCTAGGAGGAGGAGGTGGTCGAGAACCCCGGATTATGTTACGCTGAATAAAACATTCGGTAAATCTGTTGAATGGGGTAGGTTACCGTTGGCTGGGTTTTGATTTAGAAGTCAGATGAGGAAACTCACCAGCTCTTCCGATTGTTCCCGGTACGCCTTCGTGTATCATGTTGCGGTTATCAAGGTGTGCCCAGAACTTGGAGGCGTTTAAAATTTTTGAAAATTATTTTTATTAATCATTGGGTGACTCAAAACAATTCTGGTTTCGATAGTTGGTAGATATAATGATAGTAATTTTCAGTATCCATCCATTCCGCAGGAATGCGTTGGCCCGATGGTTATTACCGCTCCAAAAATGACGGTGTACTGGGATTCGAACCCGCGCCACAGTCCGGGGTTAGACATTGCTGGTCTAACGCCTATAACCGCTCGGCCACGGCTTCTGTTGGCTGACACTAGCATTTAAAAGGATTTATACGGAGGGAAATTCTTTAGTTGCGTTTTTCTCTCTAGTTAGAGTTCAAATGGAAAAAAGCCGTGACACTTTTCCCGTATTCTCTCTCTACTTTCAGACAATAATTGCGTCATTTGGGTCCCTAACATCACTCACGCGATGTCTCCTTGCATTCACCGGGAAAGACCCCATATTTTAAAATAACTAAAATCCTCGATAGGGAACTCGATAGATTTTTATGATCTAGCATTAATTAAGAGTGAGGCTAGTTTTTAATCTATGGGTAGATACCAACGAAAGATCAAGTCGAATATGAGATCCTCACATTGGTGGTTAAGGAGCCGATTCATTTTATTTTGCCTCAAATGATTTCCCAGAGTACGTCCAATGGAACGTTACCTACCGATTGCCCTATAGTTGAGATTTCCTCATAGATTTAACCTGGCAAGTCAAGATCTTCCATCCCATACTCCAGTTCACAACCTTAGTTTAAAGAATACATATTATATTTTCTGAATGACACTACCCACTGAGAAGCATTTTTCTACAATCAAACGTTAATAACTTGCGAGCATTAAGTAGCTGGTAGGGGGATGAATGGGAAAAATACAATGCTTATAATATTACTACCATGTATTTTATGCATGCCTAATTGTGACTACTACAGCCTATAATATGGCACCAAAGCAATTGTTACTAGAATGATTCCATATTTCTAAAGAAATCCTATCTTTATACCATTAGTTACAATTATATGGCCTAGCGTGCATCTTCTTTGTAGTATTCAAATGCCCATCGACCATTATTGTTCCCTAGGCCTGTTTCCAATGTTTATTTTACCCTCCAAGTTATGAATCCGATCATGCATTCCACGATGTGTGACCTGCATATCTTTTCCCTGAGAAGTCTTCCCGCACTCGCGTCAAGGTTGTAGTTTATTTTTGTCTTTCTTCCAGCTACGGACTCTTCTGAGAAATATGCATGAAGCATATTTTTGCTACATTCTTGTCCCGTTGCATCATCGCGTACTGGGATGTAAATGGCGTCCTCGTTGCTGAAAATGGTGCCGGAAATAAATTTCACGGCAGTATGCTACCAGATGCGCTGGTGGAGGTGCAGAGGCGAGCATCATGCGTAAGGGTTATTTCAAGAGTTTATTGGTTAGGCGAGTTATCTACGCAATCTGTGTGGCGCGCTTACCGTTTATCGAAGAGGAACAAGCAAACTATCGGGAAGAAATAATTCAATCCTAGCCGATTAGTGACTTTTGGATTTGGAACGATGCGCACGTTCACTATGTATTTTCCAATGGTATTTTTAATGGTAATATCTGTGATATAACCACAACTAAATACAAGTTATGGGAGGTATTGCTCGCAGCGTTGTGCATGAGGCAAAAGAAAATATTTGCTATTCAACACGGATCTCTGAAAGTTTTTCTCCACATATGGAATCAAAAGACCTATACCTTTAACTTTCATCTTTAAAAAATTATAAGAATTTGATGTAACTGCTGAGACTGAACTTTGGTTTTCTCTCGTTTTCGTATTTTTCTTCTTTACTTCACTTTTGTTCACCTTGTTTTGATATTAGCTCCTTAATTTTTAGCTGAATGCGTGAATTTTTCCACTTATATTTTCCTCTTTTTATTTTCTTTCAGGGTTAAGGTATAACTTAGTTTAAGCACCAAGAGCAATAGGTATTTACTGATCTTACATGCCTCATATTTCAATTATTTTTGTAACATGAGGCTTTCCTTTTTATAATTATACAAAAGGTCTAATAATAACCATGCAATTTCAAGCATATTTAAATCGTTTAAAATATTTCATTCATATCTCGTACTGAACGACGCAAAAATAAAGATAGGGATCATCTGATTATGCCCCTTATTTAATTTTTGATGACTCTTAGATTTTTATTCAGATTGCCTTCCAAAGTTAAGGATAAGATAAGATAAAGTTTATTTACCCTGGGACAATATAGCCCCATGGAGCACAAGTACATGGCATTTACATTTATTTATATTTTAAGCTGCTGATACTGTAAGATTTACAAAAACAAAGTAAAGTAATAGCTACATAATGACATAAGGGAAACAATATTAGAGGTAGGTATTGTCTCGGGAAAAATGGCATAAAAAGATTAAAGGCATAACACTTAGAATGCTTTGTGTAAACAGCCACTAATATTATATAATTCACCAAAAATAAAACAAAAAAATAAGTAAATGTTACATTTGATATACTAATATTTAGAACATAAATACTGTTTCAGAGCTCTCTTGAATGCATATACAGATGTCAGCGTCTTTATATTCAGAGGAAGAGAATTCCACAATTTACACGATGTTATATAAAATGATTTATTGTAAGTAGATATTCTATGGCATGGTATTATCACAGTCTATAGTATTATTAAGTTCGTATTATTTCTAGTCATTCGCTTTTTTGTCCTTATTATATGCATATTGACCATATAAATACAATGAAATCTTTACATTTAATAATTTAAAAATAAATATTCCATTAGCAGCATACGTCTTTCTTCAGTTTTTAAACAAAAGTTAAGGATAGGGTTGAATTTGAAGAATTTCATGTCCTTTCATTGGAAGGTGACATTTTATTCGACACTGGTTTTGCATTTTAAATATTTGTGTTAGATTTCCTTATTTACATTAATATTTTAGTATTTTTCGTATGTTATTTATGTGCAATTACGCGGGTAAACATTTATGACGTGGCTCTTGGTCGTAAATAGTTTAAAATTCTTTTTAGGAAGTATTATCTTTACTCTATGTGTGTATTGGAAACATAAAAGTTGCATTAACCCATCTAAACCTACCCCAAATGGTGGATAACTGTAAAACTGTAGTGCAAGCTGCTTCCCCTGTTTTTTTCCTTAAGAGCTAGTGCCAAAGTCTATATTTTAGGTGTAATTTTATTGAATTTTTTGGGACAAATACAACTTATCACTCTTGAAACTTTCAATGTGGAATAATAAAAGCTGTTTTTAGTTATATGTGAAGTTTGATAGTTCCATAGGATTTATTAAGGAGACGACATTTTCTTTGTGGCTTATTAATACGGTAGTAATAGAAAGTAAATAGAATACTGATCATTAAGACTTTTATGCGGGGTTAACACGCGCTGGTGCAATGATTGATTACCGTTTTGCGATCCTGAAGGCTTTCGGTAGTTTCGTCCCGACGACCTCTGCAGTCGCGGGCGTGAATTACGCGTGCCCCGGCCACGATATGTGGACGCCGTCGCGACGCTCGTGACCACATTCCGGCTCGTCCTATCCCGCGACGGAGAAGAAGGGCCGAGCGATGCCGAGGGGGCGAATAGGGCGAGCTATTTCGGGGCGAAGGGGGAATTGGAGGGAAGTCTAAAAATGGCCACCGCACGGGTAGATGGGGGGGGGGGGGGGCAGGACTTGGGCGGAGGGCGTGAATTTAGGGGAAAGAGGGTCTTGCCGTTGCCCCGGGAACTGGCAGGGCTTGTGATCCCCATCCAAAAATGCCCTGTTGAAGTCAAATTATTTTTCGTGCTCTTCCGAAGGTCATGCAAGCTTTATTTAAATGGCATTGAAAGAAAACGCTCTCGGCGACGATGCACATACATAATTAATATATATTGACATACTTGAAAAACATCAAAACGCTTAAAAAGGACACTTACAAATAAACTTAGGCGTTTCGACGGTGAAGGTTACTTAACATTAAACTTTTTGATTGGAATATAACCAAAATTAGTTAAATTTATACCATACTATGCAATAAACTAAATCTAAATTTATAATCTATACTCATTTATAATCTAATTTTTAAGATTGATGTTTGCTTTACTAAAAGATTACAAAAATGTTAACTGCAGAGTATTAAAAAAAATATTTCTTCAATACCATGATCTAACATATCATGTATAGACAAATCATTTTTAACTAATAAGAGCTGTTGTCCTCATGTGCCGTTGGTTATGGAATTTTTTTTTAATTAATCTAATTCTCATCCAGGCAAGTAAGCTAACCTTTCCCAAGCTCTCCAATTGCGGTCGAAATTCTACCGTAACTGTGCGTCATCTACGTAGCCTTCCTCTTCGGTGAATTCCTGTTTAATATACTTTGTGAATCATGAAATTTTTGTATTTTTAACAGCAATAAAAGGAATCAGGCCGCTTCATTTGGTACCTTAACATTCATCAATTTATCACCGTAATATAAATTACATTATTTATGTAACTAATTTTGCAGATTTTTTAGTTCCTGAACCTCCAAAATCTGTGTGGCCTTCTGTCATGAGAAACCTTTGGCGGCAAACGAAATAGGAGCTATTCTTTGCCAGTTAGCATATCTGGCTCACTTCAGGTCCATCTTACCAGAACAGGCCAAAGCTTACATACTGAATAATCTGGCAGTTGTCGGTAAAATTTGCTTTCACAATTTCAATAAAATGGCTCATATATTTTAGTTGATAAAAATAAATTCCAGAGAGAACTGGCTAACGTCCGTTAAAGAAATTTTCCTCCTCGAATAATTTTCGTTATTCTAATGGATGATTTTACTGTGTGAATGTGAGTAGATTATAAAAAATATTTTAGAACTGCTAGATTATGCAAACAAAATGTATTCTTGCATCGGGCCAAATGATCCTGTTTCAAAGGAAAATGTTCGTTGAACGGCGAGCAATGCCTGTCCAAAGTATTGACATCATCATATATGATGCTCGTAGCGATTTGCACTCAGCAATCCTTCTTGCTATATTGTCGAGGGAACAAGCGGAACTAATTGATGTGCTCCATCAAGTGGAGCGCCAATCAATTAACACGAAAAGCATTCGGTTCTCTGTCACTTTCCTACGATGCGGAGGGAGTAGGGGTAGGTTAAAGTGGGAGAGGGGGTGGATAGGGGATTTATTTTCCACAATGGAGATCGACGAAACGCCGAGTGACGGAGTCCTCGCGGAAAATATAATTGCAGTCCTTGCCGCAGCATGTATTTTGAAAAAAAATACTGAAATATCAAAAATTGGATAAGTAATACTGTATCAGATGCCTTGTTCCTCCAAATGCGTTTCATAGCCCTTGAAGAATAATGTTTTTATTATTTACGGTCAGAGCGCAATATGGATCTCCACTTTTAATTCAACATTCGGAGATTTTGAGTTTCCAAGGCCTAAACAAATTTGCGAAATATTACTTTACTCATTCAGTTGGTGAATTGATATCAATATTCACAATCCCAGCGACAAATCTTCTATATTACTATATATTTTGACTGCCCTGAAGGTTAGCTAGTCTATGCTCTCCACTTATTACACCCGAAATAAACAGCTAATGGAATTTTGTCTATTTTGTTGTGTGCGAGTTGTGGAAAACCTCTTTCTATCACTTTTATTCCTCAGAAGCTTTCTTTTTTCATGTCCACTGTTTTAAGCTATCCTTTCACCCAATTCTCTCCTTTTTATGGTATCCGATCGCTAAAAAATTATTCCAATGTCAGGATTCGATTGAGGTTTGTCCCTAGATGATGAGCCAGGTGGACGATTAGCGCTTCACCTTTATCATTATTTTGATTCGTTTTCTGAATCGCAAGAAAGGAGTTTCGCGTCAACCTCCTTCTTGTCGGTGAATGACTTTTTTTGTGAACGGCTTGGGATAAATTTTGCGCTCGTAAGCTGATTTACATGAGTTTATAACGAGGTCTCTATAATCTCCAATACTGAGGTGATTTTAATACGTTTGTTGAGAGAATGCATATACAATCTTTCTGAGATCCTGTGCACGTGTTTACTTCACGCCGTGACTCCCCATTTAGTCGCAATTTCTAATAATTTTTACCTATAAATAGATCATCACTGCTAACTCAGATTTATGTTAGTATTGTCTTAGTTATCTTACCACCGCTAGTATTTTTATTCAAGGGTGTTGGTTTTTCACTCCAACTTTACAGATGAGAAACAATTCTAGCTTACACCTTTTAGTTTGTGAAGAGAAGTGCACTTCATATTCATTGATATCACAAAATCTTATGACAGCGTACCTTTGAAAAACCTATGGGAGGTACTCGAGGCAACAAACATAAATAAATCTATCATAAGGGCAATACAGAAACTTTATACAGAATCTACAGCTCAAGTGAAAGTGGGAAACAATTTAGGAAAACCATTTAAAACAAATAAAGGGCTGAGACAAGGATGCTGTCTTTCACCTAGCCTATTCAGAATATATCTCGACGGTGCCCTAAAACAATGGAAAAGATAATGCGCAAACATGGGCTTGCCTGTAAGAGACAATACCATATACACACTACATTATGCAGATGACCAGGTAATTCTAGCGCAAGACAGAGATGATATTAACTTTATGTTTAGAAAGCTAAAAGAAGCGTATAGTGCATGAGGATTGGATATCAACATGCGCAAAACTAAGTATATGTGTATTGGAGGAAAAAATGAAGACATTGTGCTAGAGAATAGCAATGAAATAGTAGAGGCCTGTGATTCATATGACTATTTAGGCATAAAAATACACAGCAGTGGAAAGAGCGCAGAAACGATTAAAGATAGGATTAATAAAGGTAGAACAACCATTAATATGTTAAATTCAATACTATGGAGCAAAGATATATCAAATAGAAATAAAAGATACATATACAACACCATATTTAAAAGCATGCTTACATATGGGAGTGAAATATGGCAAATGAATGTGGGTGACGAAAAGAAACTTTTAGCTACAGAAATGGACTTCCTCAGAAGGGCAGCCGGAAAATCCAGGCTTGATAGAGTAAGAAATGAGAGAATTCGAGAAATTATGAAAATGACAACAACCATTCTGGACGAAATCAAGTCAAAACAACTGCTGTGGTACGGACATGTTCAGAGGATGCACAAAGAAAGACTGCCCCGCACCATCATGGAGTGGAAACCCTATGAAAGGAGAAAGAGAGGAAGGCCACCTAACTCATGGAGGAGCGGAATAACCAAAGCCATGGCGGAGAGAAACCTGCAAGAAGGAGATTGGGAAAACAGAGAGGCCTGGAAATTGGATGCCGTATAGCGCAAGCAAGCGCTCTAAAAACGGACATATATATATACCTTTTAGTTTTATTATTTTTTCTATTTATCGGTTTTATATTTTAATTTTTACATTTATACACTCTGAAGTCGGTGAAATTCGCCATGAAAAAATCATTTGACTTGACCGGGATTCGAACCCGGATCTCCCAATTTCCAGTCAGGTGTGTTAGTCAGTTACAGTCCATTCGCGTTAACCTGGCCGACACTCAGTAGTTTACTGCGCAGATTGGCCCAGTCCAACTCAGAAAATAGGGGAAGCAGCGCTTACTGAGAGGGGAGCCATGCGCGAAGTTTTCCCGTGGTGGAAAGGGAGGGGCAAAGTAGAGAACGGTTCACCTTCAAATCTGAAGTCGAATGGGCTGACTTGTTTACACCTGCACGTGTCCAGGTCAGCCAAGGCAAGAACACTGTCAGAGAAGAGGTAAACCACGAGAGGCTTGAAAACCCTACCCCTTGATGAATGAAATTGTATGAACTTGGACTAGTCCGAACCAAAATCGCTTACTGAGCATGACGTATGGCGGGCAGATACCCCTTCAATGTTCCTCCTCTTCTCCACTTATTTCCCCTCTCGCGAGTTGTCATCGGCCAGGTTAACGCGAATGAACTGTACACCGCCAAGGCATCTTAGTTCCAGGCGAATTTCAGCGGAGATTTATACGAACATTTTGTTCTCGTCCGCAGTCTACATTGTAGCACAGGAGACGTGTCGTGCATGATACGCCATAGTCGCGGAGAATAAATCCGACATTGTCGCTATAGAGCGGCTAACTAACATTAGGGTTCGAATCCCGGTCAAGTCAAATAATTTTTTCACCGTCTTTGGTGTATACTTCGCACCCGTGCGCGTGACTGCGGACCACATTTGTGAAACCGCAAACATTGGAAAATTTTCATTTATAGTTTTTTTATTGTTTAAGTTTTATTAGTTTATCTATTTGTTTTTTTTTTCTCCTTTCTCTTTCCCTTAAGAGCAACCAATTTTATGTCGTATGTTGTCAAGCAAACTTTTTCCTTAAAAAAAAACTCTCTTAAGAAATCTCTTTGTTAATAAAGTCTTGGTCTAGTAATTCGTTTTCGTGACGATTACTGTAATATTTTCAAACATTATGGGTGTTTACATAACACAAAATTACCAATCATTGATTATGTGGCTAAAGGTAAATACTACGTATGAATCATTGTGTAAAAGCTTAAGGTTAAGTGACTACGGCAAAAGGTTTACATGCCCATTATGCAGTTCCCAGGTTTTTGTTCGTATGGGGCAATTCAAACCTGCTGTGTTAATTTCAAAACTCATTCAAGCCCAACTCCTTCACCGTTTTCTTTTTGCGAATTAAGTTACATTGATCAATAATGTCTTGGCGATCTCTTCTCGGCTTCCCACAACAACGAGTAAAAATCATTGATTCAAAGCTGCAACATAATGCTACACTTTTTACTCTCGATACAATTGAATGTCGACTCCCGAGATAATTTTCCGAGATCCTTAATTGACCTGAGTGATCGAATGGTGAAGCAGAGTACTGTTTGTAGTAGAGATTTAGAGTAGGCTTCAATTTCTCCTCCTTCGATGAATGCAGCATCTTGGCAGGTGTTCCTAATTAGACTCGTCGCGTGTCAAGAGTTGGAGTCACCAACATAGCGGGGAATAAAGCTCGTTAGGTGTGCCTTCCCGGAGCATTTACTATCACTTCGGCTCCGATATCTCCGCGCCTCACTGGCGGGACACTTCCATCAATCTCCTCCACATCAATGCCCAGCAATATCCACAAATGTAAACAAATGGGGTTTCCGCTGGATGAAAATGCAATGATTTTAAATCTCCTTTTTGACGTAAATGCGTCGCTAAAATCAATTACAACGAGTTACTAGGACGGAAAAGGCGATGTTACGTTTTCAGGATGATCAATGGCGTCGCTATAACTTTGTGACTTATGACACAATGGAAATAAATGTGATATCCTTCGATCGGATTAAAAATTATGATGCGAACGAGATTGCGGCCATTTTGGGCACGAGCGAAAATTTCCGCGCGGTATATTACGCGACTCCAATGTGCTAGCGCGTTCATTTTTTTACCGGAAGATCTCGTCTGTATCTGTGACGAAAACTTTATTTTTCTTGACGCATTGAAATTAAGTCATGAAACATCAAGTAAAATTACGGACAATAGCCCATACTTACCGAAAAGCCCAGTGGCATAATTCAAGAGCAGGCAGTTCATCGGAAAGCGTGCTTGATTGGCCATGGATCAGTATTACCACGTAATTCTGCACTATCCACCAAAGAATCCACGGCTATGTCCACGATACAGCCTCACCCACCATTTACTGATGATCAAATGATAATAGATCAAGATTGTGAAGATGCAAACTCTATGTGCAGAAAATTATTGGAGGAACACAAAATAATGAGGTTAATAATGAATTTGAAGATGACAGAAAACTTAATATCCAGCAACGAGGATGTAGAGATATATGGGCATTTAATTAAATAAGTTTTCCTTTCCGAGGAATTAAGGTAAGTGGTAAAAAAAAGATGGATTATCACAATTACAAAGAGAGAATCGAATATTTCCGAGGAGGAAGGTAATTGTAATATTATATCCTTTATTATAAATAGGTGACCTGTTGCTTTTATTGTGGGTTTCCTTTCTTGTGTTATTTTAGTACTCGTTCAGGTCTCGTAACTACTTGCACTTTATTGGTTGATTAACTTTTCTGTCTTGCGCCTTATGGCCTTCATTGCCTCTGACTGAAACAAAAGCTTTTTCAGTCAGAGGCGATATTTCCCCTTTCTCCGCGCTTCTTTTTTCTGTTCTACTCGTTACACCATGAGGAAATAATGATAATAAAACATTTATTCAAGTGGGAAATAAGAAGAAATGGATGAATACTGGCAGAATGGGAACCAATGGTAGTCCATTTGGCAAAAACAGACATTGAAAACAAAATTGTATTACGTTTACAACAATCAATTTAGGTAATATTGGGGTATAAAATATTTTTTAATTTTTGCATAAAGTATATTCAAAAATGCATGTGAAACCAAACGAATCCTCTTCTAATCATGAACGAGTGAGCCGTGCCGAATAGGTACATACACTGAATCTCTACAGTGGAATTATTAAAAAAAATATGTATTCAATGTATGCCAAAATCACACTGGTCAATATATTGAAGGACATTTGAATCGATTTTGTCCATTGTAATTCAATATACAGGTTCGATGCGAACAAAATATCTGCGTCAAGTCAGCGTGTATCGCTGATAAATCTCCTCTGCCGTCTCCTCTCCCCAAGGCCGAATGTATCCTGTGGGTGATGTGCAAATCACATTCCGTCCCATCCCTCCGAGGGACCAGAGCGTCCCGAGACGTCGGAAGTGAAGCAGAAGGGAGCGGAGGAGAAGGATGCATGGAGCGCGGAGGGACGCGGGGAGACGAGGGTGGGGGGAGTCGACTCGGCACATCACTGACCTATGCCACTCGCATGAAAAACACATAAAAAAGACATGGCCAACCCCGCTGCACACTCATACGTCCTTAAAGCTCAAAAATCTCTCTCCTTTTCCTTCCCCCGCTCCCTCCCAACCTTCTGCACCGTCAAACCACCCCACTCTTCCCCTCTCCACCACGCCCTCCCTCCCAACGCCACCCCATCCTCCTCCTCCCGCCGCGCCTGAGAATCGTGTTCTGAATAAACTTGACATTGAAAAGGGATCCCCTCTCTCTCTCTCTTTCTATTCAGCAAAAGGGAAGCAGGTCAATATTCCCCTCCTCCTACTCCGACTGCTTTAGAGAGCGAGGGGGAGGGGTTTTGAGGGAGGTAGGGGAGGAAAAAATGAAGAGCGGCTTCCCGCGGAAAATATATGTTCCCGCATGCATTTGTGTCTCTCTCCGTCTGTGTGCATGAATGAGCAGATGGGGGTGCGTGGGAGGAGTTGATGCTGAGGGGGTGGGACGTGGGGACGAGGAGAGAGAGGCTGGCGAATGTGTTTGAGTTTTTCGGGAGGTAGCCTTCGGTTGTTTCTCGCGTCCTTGGCAGTAATATGCGTTTTACGTTTTTCGCGCTCAAATACGAAGCGGAAAAGCACTTGTGGATGGTGGTTAGGGATTCGTTCCCTCTCACTTTTACTCTATTGCAGGGCGTTTCCCCTAGCACCCTTAGGGGCTGCCGGCTTGTATAAGGGTTTTCTAACAGTTAAGGTAGTTTTTATTAGATTTTCGCAGCTCATACTTGCTATTAGGTTTTTGATTCTGCGAGTAATTATTAAATATTTTGCGCAACAGTTTCGCCGTGCTAGACTGCTGCCTTCGTCGGGCTTTTAAGAACTTTTTCTGAAAAGCCCGACGAAGCTGGCAGCATAGCACGGTGAAACTGTAACGCAAAATATTTAATAATTACTTGCAGAACCAAAAGCCTAATAGCAAGTTAAGGTAGGTTTTTAAAGAAAAGAGTTAAAAAATCCTCTAGATTTTAACAGGCGTGATTCTTCTCGCACGTTTTCTTTCTTCATCTCAGCATACGTCCTATGCCTCTTCATCCTGTCCTTCATACTTTGCTAAATAATCCGCAGAAATTTACCGAAAACTGTTTTGAAACATCCTATAGGATGGTTTGTTAAAAAGGCCGAAAATTCCACTAGTAGAAATAAATGACGTCAAATGCCAGCAAAATTTAATTTTTGCCTTTTTCTCCATTTAAAATTAATTGTTTCCCTAGCAAATGTATTTTGTGAAGTTCTATATTGAACAGCAAAACATTTGCCTATTAAAAATTTCTCCTTCCTCTTGGATTTCTTTAAACGGCTGCCTCACCCGTACTCCTTAGAAGTCTAGAAAATAAACTTTTTAAATTTCTTCTTAGTATAGGATGGTTTTACCCTTTTCAGACAGAGATAATTCTAGTGTTAACTACTTCTGTTTAAAAGTGGATTCACTCATTTTTTCACCTGGGTTGTCTTCTACCTTGTTTGTTGCCTACAGTTATCATTACATTTAGTTGTCCAAGAGAGTTTTTCGATATGTTACTTATAGGTTGTAGTTAAGTCGAAGTATAAGTTACTTATATATACTGTCGACGGTCAAATTGGGTGAGAAAAGTCTAAAATTAGGTCGTAGAGATAATTCATAATTTTTGAGTGACCAAAATTTCCTCCATATTCAGTTGAAAAAATGTTAAATGTCCGGATATCACTCTCTTGGTCACTCCTCGACCTTGTGAGCTGTAGCGACTAGGAAAAAGTGGCACTAGTCACGGGATGAACGTGTCCAAATTCTCGGGAAAACTTGTTATCGACGTAGGCATTTTCCCTTTCATGCTACTGCTATCGACCTTTTCCGTGAACAGGTGTGGGCTTATTAATTATGGATGAATGCCATGGACGATGCCGCAATTTGGAACTGTTACGGCAGCTGGAGGGGAAAAAAAAGGTTGATGGCTCAATTTAACGGTCATAATCCATCGACGGCAGGAGGAATGTCTTGCCAAATTTTAAATGCATCCTACTCTATAATGTGGGAATTCTCCCCATTCGTAAGTACTTCCTCATGAAAGTCCGATGTTAGCTTGGTTAGTAACTGCTTTCTGAGCTGGCTCGAATGACTAATCTGTATTCCATGGAAATTCATTATTAATGCTTTTTGTTTTTTACGTTTGTGTACTATACACGCCAACTTTCTTTCCTCAACCATGCATTACCACCTCAATTTCCGCTGGGTATTTTTTGTCGTTAGGTATAATATTATGGTTCAAAAGTATCAAAATGGCAGAAAAGATAATATCGCCACAGAAAATATGAAAAAAATTATTTAATTCTATATTTCCGTCTTTCTTAATGTGGATGTTTTTCATGCTCCATGACTTATTGCTTTTCTTTCAATTATTGCTTCTGATTGGCAAACTGCCGTCTAAAATGGTTAAAAAATTACAATGTAATTATAAAAGTAATTTTTCTTTTTTTTATGCTTCAGGTTAAAGGCATTTTTCATCAATGACAAAACATATTTGGTGAAATAGAGTATCGACAAAATAATATAAATCACAATGATTATTTATATTAATTTATTATGATTCTTCCGTGACGGGACTTTTCTTAATTTACGTTACACTAAGTTGAGGTCCAACATTATAAATGAAAGACTTACTCGACAATCAGTACAGTACTGTCACCAAATGTTATTTTTATTTATTTCCACATTCCCTTGCGCAAGCACATCAACTTTTCCGACTGATTAAATAATTTACGATCAGATTTAATCATAGATAGAATGTTAACTCTTAAGTTATTTGCTCTACTGAGCATTTTATCAATGATATTTTTACACTAAATGCATTATTGTTTTAATTGTTTGGTATGCTGTCAGGTACAGAAGTGGATTTTTGAGAAACCATGATTTCTGGGCATATGTATGTAGTTCAGGATTATTTTAAAAAATTCTTGAATGCTTTTTTATATTCAGTGACGCACACATTAGGAGGCGGAATTACCCCTTAGCCGTTTTTTCCGGCGTTCCGTCATTATTATGCGGTTCCTAAGTTATAATGGGAATGCTAATGAGCAAAGAACAGCTCGTTGTTTACTGATCTTTAGGGCAGAGTATTTCATTTTAAAACTTTAAAAAATATATAATAAAATATACTTTATTGAAAAAATACAATGAGACTTGGACCAGATTACGCGTGAAAGCTTATATGTTATTATTCTACCGTCCGATTTCGACATTTTGGTCTATAAACTACGATAATTAAGACCAAATACAGTACATATGTAGTTGTTGCCTTTTTTTCCTCCACGGTCACGTCATTGTTACATTCGAAGTTTTTCGATCAGGCAATCGTTTATTTGTCAAAGATGAAGATTAGGGGAATCAAATAATTTATTATGATAGAAGGAAGAATTATAAAGCGAGTGGAAGCTAGTATATATCCAAAACTTTCTACTGCCGTTTTTATATTTCAACGAGGAATTTTTGAAGAAGTGGCATTTCACTTATTTTTTTTTATCTCGAAGTGCCTTCAGCGGATACACGATCGGTTGGCAGCATTGCCTCGAGGCTCCCAAAACACCCCACGCCCCCTTCTCCGAAAACCACACCCCCTCCTTCCGCCCTCAACCCACACTTCCCCTAACATTCCACCCACCCGTTCCTCCCCGCTCTCGCATATCGAAACCTGTTGACTTTCCGATGGAAATCGCTCTCGCTCTCTCGTATTGAAAGGAGGGAGAAGGATGGGCCGTGAGGGAGTCGATCTGGGGTGAGAGGAAGGGGGAGGAGTGGGACTTGAAAAGAGGGTGGAGTAGGCAAAGTGGGGAGTGGGGAGTTTGTGGCTGGAGGAGGAAGTGGAATGGTGGAAGAGAGAAGTTTCCTGGATGATATTCGCTCACTCAAACTGTCTTCTTCGCCCCCTCCACCCCGGTACCATCCCAACCCCCCTCACGACAAACGGGGCACGGACGATTTATCGCGACTCGGTCGATCGGGTCGGGGGATGAGGGAGTGAAAGAAATGATGCGCCTTTTTTTATTTATCGCCTCTCTCTCTTGTTTACATCTTCCGCCCCTCTTTTGTTTTGACTACCCGCCTCCTTTGTTTTTGTTGCGCCGCGATGTTTTTTCGCCCGTTTCTTTCAAATCTGTCTTCCCGTCCAAACCCTTTAAAAGCTACCGCGACGTGATGAGGGAACCGTTGTCACTTTAAACGCCGTTCTTTCCTTGTTTTTTTACATTTCTAAATTCAGAATTCATATTGCGTTGTTTGATGGGAAGAGGAATTAACGCCTTCTTTGCATTTGTATTCCGACAACCACACTCCTTTCCGCTACGTTTGAAGTGGCCTCATGCCATACCGATTCTTATTTCTCAACGCGTTTCCTCATTATCTTGAGCTTTGCAATACAAAAGTTTACCAGTGTGTGACATTTTCTGTCTACTGAGGTATTAAAAGGTGCGAATCGTTTCAATACTCCATTCGTAAATGACAGACAAGTACTCAGCATTTTCTCCGTATACATGCCTTCCATCGTCATTGACTAATGTTTATTAGGCTTAAAGGGTATGCCTCGGTGTCCCGCCCGGATGGCAAATTCGTCCCAGTTGGCACAAAAATGTCCCGGAATATCTCCATTTCGGTTCACTGTCCTCTACACGAAGAAATTCCCAGCGATAAATGTGATGCTAGTTATTTGTAAATCGGAAACATTGTATCGGATTGTATTACGCATTCTCCAAAGCTTTTCCTGGGGACCCAGAGGAATTACTTTGCTGGGGCCAAGAAGGGTTTAACCACTCACTAGTAACGAGATTATACTCGGTGCGCCAGAGTTTGGTGTGAGAGAAAGCTTCCATAGCTGCATGTAATGATTTAATTTTGTATTTGCAATTTAATAATAAAATAACTGTACACCGTCAGCTAAACTTCTATGAACAGCGTCCTGATTTTGTCCCGGATTTAGTGTCTTCAAAACTAATCATGTCCCGGTTTTGAACTACATATGTCCCGGACGTCGGAATATGCTAACCCAAATCAAAATAAGCCTGCATCTGATTCATGTGGTTTGTTTTAATGTTTATTTAATACGAGCATGATTTGTTGGAGTTTTGGAAATTTTCACCCTTCAAACGTCAATTTCATTACCTTTTCCCTTCTCTGCTAAGTGTACTTCTTTATCTCATCTAAATTGACTATCCTTTTCCTCCCTCTGCCTCGCCTGACCTTTTTTCCATTGGCATGGCTTTCAACATGCTGTTTTATTTAACCTGTATGCCACTCTCTTATTTCTTCTTAAATCACCTCCCCTCTCCTATCATTCCTAGTTATTTTTCGTTTTTCTTTGCTCAAGTCCATTTTTTCCATCCATCCAAAGATCTGTGGCTTGTTTCCATCAACTCTTCGCTGAGTGAGATAAACAATAAACGCGAAGAAATTTTCAAAAAACTGTCACTGCTAGTTTATTCAGCCATGCGTATCTGGATAATTTTGGAGTAGATAAGTGAGTATTCAGTAGAGTATAAATAAAAAAGTAAGATATTGGTAATTAAAACTACGGTCAAGGCACTTTGGGGCCTAGGAGACCGCAAGAAATCCTTTGCGTAAGAAAGGAGAATGTTGCATGTGCTCCACCCTCTGCCTCTGATCCAAGCCTAAGCAAGGGCTTACATAACCTATCCTCCATCCAGCGTAGAAAGACATTTCTCATGCCTGAGTTACCGTTAATGTCGATCACGACCGCGAGATGGGCCGAAGGACGCCTCCACCTCGCGGCCATAACTCACCCTGGAGGATTTTGTCTCCTCAGCTGTTGAAAAGGCAAACGGTGAAAGTGGGTGGCAATGGGATTCCGCCTACCAGAGAGCAGCGGGCTTGTTGCCGCGGAGGTCTGAGTGCGTTTACGCGATGTTCGGCTATGTCTAGTTCCCAGCAAATATCGTTGATATAAAAAAATACCGATCATAACGAGGATGGCTCAAATTGGCGATGAACGTTAATAGTATCGAACGACATGTTTTTGAAAGTGCAGGACGCAGGTGGACACAGTAATGCATATAAAGGTACGTGAGAGTTCTGGTTACCTTGTGCTTTGTATTAAGGCACGTGAAATAGATAGGTTATTTATGTAATTTAACATGATAGAGGAACATTATAATATACATTTTGAGAACCCCTAAGGCTGACTTGAAGTGGGTTTCCTATCAATGATACCAATACACGAGATCTTTACTTTCTCGCGATGTTTTGATATCACCGCATATATCTGAGAAATCTCCACGCTCGAGAATCAGTATGGTTATCTAGAGGCATCACTAGAACTTGAATACGGGAACAGAATACTTATACGTAGCCAAATTCGTTTGCCCACAATCGTGCAATACGACGCTCAAAGGAATGGTAACGATGGTAATTTTTCTATGGCCAAAATCATTTTGCTGCAATAATCAGAAAATAAATACTTATCCAAATAGAGTAATATCATGAAATACTAAGGCATCAGAAACAAAGTCATCACGGTTCTCAAACATTTTTTGTTACGATACATAGCTGCATTTTTTTTCACTGCATGTGGTGCATACTTCAATTCACCCTTTGCCCATAAGTTTTGATGCAAATTAAATATACAGCGTGAGAAGCGGCTTCTTCTGTATCTGATGGAATACCATCTGAAATGGATACGGCTCACCTATACTTCTTCCACTTCTGGCTTTTAACGAATATGTTAGCACCAAATGCATTTCTTGTAACCTATTTGTTTGCGAGTCAAATATGCTTAAGAAAATGCGTAGCTATTGACTTACTTTTACCTTTTAAAGACAAGAAGTATGATCATTTTGTTGACTTTTTTACGTTACGTAATTTGTTAATTTTGTGCAAAACTGAGAGCACTAGTTACGCTGTTACTTCGCTTAATAATTCGCTTCGCTTCGCGATTTCACAAATCAGCCATCTGACTCATCTTTCGAAATTCACATCCGTAGAGTTCTTCGCTAAACTGATTTTATGTGTTTTATGTGAAACGCTGATTTTATGTGTTTCAATGAGTATCGACATTTTAGAAGCTTTTCGATGGATCTCTAATTCTTGCTTTGGATTCGATGTGAATCAAAATAATTGACAGTGGCACTGACTTCTATTGGTAGAATTGTGTTTTTAAGGACTCTGATAATTGTAGCAATATTGTCTCATACTTTGATTCAAAGGCAACCACAGCAACAACGAGGCAGGATTTGCGGGATTCGAACTCGTATACGTACTCTAATACTTTAACGCAACGCAATTTGTGTGTTATCATTTCGACGTCTAACCAACCTAGCGAGCAAAATTTCATGCCAGCGAAATTTTTATCGATGTCTATACGAACTTGATGGCTATACGCGTCGCATCGATATGATTCTCGTGTATCAAATCGTTGAGTACCTCTCGGGTCGGTCATGTGAGTAAGGTCCAGCATCCTCGTGCTGTGGAGCCACCCACCCCCCTCCCGCCATCTCCACCCTCCCGCCATCTCCACCCTCCCGCCCCCGCGATAACCCGATTCTGCAAAGTCATCGCGAGAGCTGTGACCCAAAAACGTTTTCGCGAAGCGAGCGCTCGTCGCCCGCGGACTTCTACTCTCCAGACCCAAGGCCTCTCCTCCTCGGAGGCGAGCGAGCGTCACCAGCGCACACCCGGACACCGCGTGGGCGCCCGCCGCCGCCACGGCCGCTCTGCGCTCGGCTTCAAGGGAATCGAGGCGTTCTCCCGGCCGCGACTGCGTCACGTTGTGTATCGCTGCGGTCGAAAGACCCAATTCCAGAATGCAGGTGGACTAATTTCTCCTCACCGCGATAAAAAATATTTCTCGAAATTCGATTTCACCATATCCTACGCTGACGAGCTTGACACCGGCCGAAATGATCGCGGTGAGAAATCCTTTCATGATCATTGAACCAGACTCACTGCGTAGTCACCTGAGGCAGTAGACCTGGGCTTCGTGTGTTGCGGCACACGTGGTCCTATCTCAGCGTCGAACGAAATGCCTTAATCCTAAGACGAGCACAACATCCATGCCCTCGACCCGATCCCGCGACCTTTGTATTGTCATGTGGGCGCGTTATAGTGTTAGCGAAACATGATGGCCGTTGCGCACATAGTCCTTGTCATTGGATGAGTCCATTTCCTTCGAACTAGCTCCACATGGGACAGTGAGGTAGGCTTTGTGTTTCTCCATCATTGCCAACTTCAAAATGCTCAATTTGTTATTCACATCAACTTTATAGCTCTCTTTATGGCTCGTAATCAAAATGTTTAGATGGTTTCTCCGATGGGTTGCGAACGATATCAGTATAATTTGATCTGGCTTTGTTTGAATCGTTAACATTGTTTTGTAAACGCGCTGCTGTCACTTTCTTGCCCTCTCAAGTCGTGTAACTGCGTTGCCTGCTATGTACTCTCCTAAGCCGACCCCTTCCACACATTCCTTCCTCTTCTCAGCGTTACGCTTCGTTTAGGCGACTGCCACTATGTTTCGCTACCACTATACCAGAATGGCAACCAGTTTTACGATAGTTATCCCTTAATCGTGTTAAGAAACACGCTGTTTGTAGAGAGCTTGAAGGTGGATTAATTTTTTTTCTCGCAAAAATCTCCTTGAACCAGGAGAGTTAGTTCAATGCTTGCTAGGTACATGTCAGTTATCTATGTCAACAGCTGTTACAGGGTCATGAAGAGTGTTTGAAATTCATGATGTTTTTACTGCAGACGAAACTTAACGCTGCATTCATCAGTGATTTATCCCTAAACTTCAACCTTATTTTAATAAATAATACGTCTTAAATCATCCTGACCCTTTCCATCGCTCGGTATTTGTAATGTCAGTTAAATTAAAAATCATCTTCCTTATAGCTACTTATTCTGCTAGGTTGAGGCTTTTGATCACTCCCTAATTCAGTGATTTAACTTAAAGCTTAACAAAATTCCAATAGCTAACATGTCGTCAATCTTCCAGACCCTTTTCATTTCTAGGTATTTGTAAACCTGGTTAAATGAAGGATTAACCTCCTCATAGCTGCTAACCAGCTACATTGATGTTAACGAATATTGAGAATGGAAAAAAATGAGTTCAAGTTTTCCCGCCTTTGGAATTTTTGTTTATTCATTCTCCGTAACAGTGCGACTTATGTAATTTCTCAAATAAATGAAATCAGCATATGACCAAGTTACCAAGCAGCCAACACAGTTTACAACCAAGTTACCAACACAGTTTTTACAGTGTACCTTATACTAAAAATTAGGAAATTATCTGGCTGTAAAGCTACGACAGTAGTGGCATCCGAGTTTGTTTGAAGAGAAATTCGTCCATCAGTGCATTTTCTGCTGACGCAGTAGAAATATTGTTAGCATTATAGTTTTCTATTTTTACGAACTGATTAGTACATTCGTATTTTCCACGTGGCATCAAATTGGGATTTAAAAAATAACAGAATAGTGTTTGTCATCTCACAGAAATTGTTAATCACTTGATGTATTGTAAAGAGGAATTTTCCTATACGATAAAACCAAATTAGGGAGAAATTAAGTTACGCAGTCAGTTCACGCATTAGCCTCGCAGTTCGAGATGAAACGTGCCATGCTATCGGTTATGAGTGACGCCGACCATCGAATCACCTGTGTAAACTCTGTTATTGCCACTACTGACTCATGTAGCGGCGAGCTAAAAAAACAAACTCTTCTTTTCTCATCTTATCAGGTGGAAACGTGTTTCTAGGTCATTTGGATGCAAGAATGTGGGCGCGTGGTCGGACAACAGGGCGTAAGCAAGGCGCCTTGTCCTCGACCCTCAAAAATCAATTCCACCCCCAACCCACCCCTTCCCCGCCCCTCCCTCCCGCCCTCCTACCTCCCCTCCCCCCAGTGGCGTATCTAGAATTTGCCTTGGGGGGGGGGGGGTTCAGAATATTTTTGATAGATGAAGTACCGGGAGGTCTGGGCCCAGCCTGATGGGGAGCCTTACGCTGGAAGTATTTTGTAAATCATAACAACAAAACTGCATTTCTAGCCCTTTTTGAGTATTGAAAGATATTTAGATTGTTAATGTTTAAAATTTTAAATGTCAGTACCCTTGACAAAGTTGCGTCTGGGGGGTGTCCGGTCCCGTTCTTCCCCCCCGTAAATACGCCCATGCTCCCCTTTCTGGATGATTGCACACATCCTTCACATCCTCTCAAACTTCGCTGTCGGGTCTTTCCTGTAGCTCTCGATCTGACTCACTGCGAACAGGTGACCCCGCTGTTTTTGGGAATCGAAATATTCTGAGAAAGTCGAGAACCTTACGATACGTAAATGCGATCCTTGTACCGATGAATTCGACTCCGCTGCCGTCCAGAGTGATGTATTCGAACTTGAACCTGTGGATAAAAACTTATGAAAATACAGTAGAACTCCAACTATCCGGATCAATTGGGACTGGACTCCATCCAGATAATCAAATATCCGGATAATTGGGTAACTCACAAAAAAGATTATTTCTTTCGAAAATAAACTAAATGAATGCATAATGCATTTATTTAATGACTAAAAGAACGCTAAAGAAACGTATGTACTGTAACCAATAACTGTCAAACAAAATCAACGGTATAAAAGATACAATACTCGTTTCGAATACCCTGTTGCCGTGACTGTAAAAATCCGATTTTCGAGGATTTTTCCCCTTAGAGCGATCCGAATAGTTTTCGGATGATTAGAGTTTTACTGTACTCATGAATTTAAAAATAATATGGTAGTGTGCGACAAGTGCGACTCAATAAGATGTTGTCTGTCCCTCGTTTCCACTAGTCGACGCCTTACACTGAAGTATGTTGAACCTGGGACTCTCTTGCCCGTTCATAAATTATTTGACCGTAGTATTTAATTGTTCTAAAATGTGTTTATATAACACTTTGAGAGACTTTTGTGTTGTCACAATATTATATCGGAGCACTTCTCTATTTACTGAATTGTTTCAACTCTTAATTGATTAAAATTTATGCATTTTGATGATAATATAATTTATGCCTTTCAATTGGCACTTGTAAGACAGCGTTTGTCTAATTGCATGCTATTTTTATCTCTCTGTTTTATATGAGAGAGATAAATATATATTTTTGGTATACTCATATTGAAAAATGAAATCGTACTTTTATGAATATATTTAAGCTTCCGCAAGCTTTTATCGTTCGTGTTTTATGGAAGACCAGGGATTGGTCGGCTTTCAACCACTCCTTTCACTCGGTGAATATTAACTCATCAATGCCGTTTTTAAACATAAATCTTTTTGTCATCACCTTCGACATTCAAATGTACACGGTAACACTTTTTGATATGCTAATAGATTTTGTTTTATCAAATTAGCGTTCAGTTTAAAAATACCATGTTTATGCTTTTCTATGGAAGTGTCTGTCATTTTGATCAAATTGTTAATGTGATGGATTATTTTCCAACCGAGTATGTCCTAATTCGGTTTTGAATTTAGATCTTTACATGCAAGATACCTTGATGAAAGGCTCTTAAATTACTGCAACCTCTGTTGTCTTTGATCATTAATTGGATTATAAAGCTTAGGATGAAACAGGCCAATTGAATATAAGTGCCCTACGACTCATACCTTGAGTTCGATTCAATCCTCCATGTGAGACCAATTGAGGAGCAACGGATTCGCTAAGAGTTGACGATAGCGCCATGGAAAACAGCCCTTTGATTTGTATGGTACGATATTCTCAATGGTCAACTAATGACCTTCAGATATAGAGGTGAGGGAAGGAAAATATACTATCTCCACTGCATCTACTTCCCCCGTCGGCTTCGAACCGGCGACCTTGGCCGTAGGGAGTCGAACCGCCCGGCGGGTGTCGTCACCCAGCAGCGCCGGCGAAATTTATGGCGGTAATCGGAAGCGAGCTCGGTATTTTCGCTTGGCTCAGCTGGGGTACTTCATCATCCGGCCAATCGGCAAGATATTTAAAGAAATAATTGGATAAATCACCGGTGAAAGCCATTCCGCAGCGGCTATGAATCACTGGTCCCTTGGTGTCCACCGGGGACTTCATTTCCACCGATTCACACGCACAACTTCATAACACTGGGCATTTTGAGTACCTATTTAAAATTCCGGTGCGGCGATGCCGAATTATTAGTGAGTCTAATTCTCGTAAAATACTCGCTTGGTAGAGCTTTCTGCCAACTCCTTAAATAAAATTGGACGACTTTAAAGTGTTATATAAAGTAAAGATATATTATATGGTAAATATATATTTATTTTAATTTTATTGTTATTATTTAATCGTTTATCAATTTTAATTGGCATGATATTTTTCTAAATTGGGCCAGAGTAGGTGGCTAGCATTCCTCCAGCTCAGGTTGTCGTTATATATGTGTATTGGATCTTTAGTCCGCACATCTTGGTTATTATTTGGACAACTTCATTATGACTACGAGAAGGTGAATACTGGATTCAGCGTGAAAGGACATGCATTGGATTATTCTTTTCATTTTTCTATTTAGTGGCTTCTAGTTATCTACCTCGTCAAATTGGAGATTCCATTTTATTTAACCTGAGTCCTTTCTTGGCTGCAACAGATAATATTTAATGACTTTATGTAAGTAATGCATATAATAATACGTTCGATGATTATTTTTAGAATGCAATTTCCTGGAGATATGTTTTATTTGATTTTATTTTTTACCCGTTTTGCAATTGTTTTGATCTACCGTATTTCTCCGAATATAAGCCACGCTTTTTTCCCGATTTTGGGGCATCAAAATTGGGGTGCGTCTTATATTCAAGGTGCGGCTTAAATTCAAGAACTTCTTAAAAAATCGTAAAAATGACCGATTTGAGCAAACCAGCAATTCAGATTCACGCGGACGCTAGCTTAACTCGCATAAGCCACGGGGAAAGTAAGAAATAACGCTGAAAAAGTTCAAATTGGTGCACAATTTATTCATATATTAAAGGATAGTATAGGTAACAGTGTGTCACAGTTACATAGGTAAAGTAAAAGGGTGCGGCTTAAATTCGCGTATTAACTTTTTTCCCTGTTTGAGTCCCCAAAAACGGGGTGCGGCTTATATTCGAGTGCGGCTTTTATTCGGATAAATACGGTATATGATTTTCTTTTAGCTTTTCCATTTGCTCTTTTGTGTAAATCATATAGTAAAACAACCAGTATTAAAACGCTTATATTCAGAATGTCACTTAACGGGTGAAGTTTGAGTGAAGGCAAGTTGTCACGAAAGTCGGTGAAAATTTTCAAAAAATAAATTGTTACTTTATCTTGCGTATAGCACAAAAGCAATGCAGTTTAAAAGCCCATTTCAAAATTTCTTTCTCATTTCTGCTTATTAAGGTCATCCAGTTATTTTTTACCTTTGCTATGTCAATTTAAGTCGGGCCCTGTGTTATGTAACTTTGGACCCAAATTGCTTCCTCTTAGCCAATCACATCTTTTATCAAGCATACCGTAATCCAACGTTAAGTATTCCTAAGAAACTTAGAATGATAATCGACCAACGATATTAACTGACGATTAGAACTTTTAATTTATAAATAAGTGGACATATTTGAGCATTGAAAAATATTTTACTTTTAAATTTTCCTCTGAGACGCACATCTTACTTGAGGTGAATTGATCTCTTCCTTTGCTGATCTAAAACTGTATCTTCATAACGAGTAGATCATTCTTTTTTTTCATTGATATAAGAAAAAGTATTTCTTTCGACCAAAAAGTTAATCCCAATGGAACCGTTTTGTCAAATGTACTTAAGTCTACGAAAATGAATTGAGTGGCCAGAAGATATCAAATTTAGGTTTTCTAAAGCCCCGTATGCCTGCGAGTATACCCAAATCACATATAAAAGTATGTTGCGGGTTGCCGGTGTAGTAGGATACTGCTGCGTCCAACTCAGAATGTCTCTCCCATTAAGTATAATCTTTTAATTGTGTGGGGTAAATTGAACCGTGGAAGGACTTTTACTAAGGGGAGGTAAACTCTCCTGTCAGCCGAATTCCACCATTGCTGTTAAGAGCCATTCATTGATTTCATACCACACTCTAAATCTTGCTTCGGTATAAAACACTTACCTTACTCTTTCCTGTCACGTCCAAAGATGCAACGACCCAAGAAAAAATCTCCCTCACCTGGCTCTTTACTAGGTGAAAGTTGTCCCCCAGTAACTCAGGGTGTTTTTCAATTGACGATATATGGGTCATATTAGCTTTCGATGGACTGTTGCTTCTCGTGTATTGTCTTTTCCAGGGTCACTGTACTTACACGATCTCTTTATTCAGTTTAGCATACTTTCTACCTATCTTAATCCTGCACCCATCTCCCTACGTTGATTCCTCAATCTACCAACACGCTTCCTCCTAATATCTGCATGCAACTTCTTATCCGCCCCTACCATGCCTAGCACAGTTCGTTTGTCATCCTTTGGAACAATCGTAATTTTTTCTCCTCATCCAAATTTCAAGCCCCTCCAGTGTATTTTCACTATCCCTCCTCAAATACCTAAGTTTCTCTGGTCTGTAGCGCTATGCTCAGTATTAGGCTCCTCGCTTACCGCTTCTCAGCGTCCATACCCTGAGCTCCAGTTATTAAACTGTTAAATAATGTTTTTTGTAAACGAAACGGTCTTCGTAATATCTTCCGCACTTAGTCCACTTGTATTCAAAATTCTCCACAAATATATATTTTAATTCACCATTTGATACTTATATCCTCATACTATTTTTGTTTAATTGAGGCTTATTTTTCTGGGAAAACCTCCATTTATAATTTATCTGTCCTGCTTATTTTGCAAGGTGTCCAATAATGACTTTAACCTCATAGCTGAATACCTATGCAACTTGGGGTATATTATATGAACATACCGTCGCTAATACCGTGACAACCAGAATAGGTATGAATTAAATTGAAACACATCACGTTCTGTCACTTTTTATATCAAATATTAAATGAATAATCTCTATAAAACAAGCGTTGTTAGCTCTTGTTGTAAAGGGCTTGACACGTATGTAAATTTATATTTCTGAGGCACTTCATTGTTTGAGAATAAAACTCAATGCGCAAAGGACAGAGCATATGAATATATGATGACTGTATTGCATGCGTTAAAGGATTACGAACTCGTTAATTTCCTCGTACTTGCGCACCACAATTCCACGTGAAGCCAAGCAATCGAGAATTTTCAGAGCGTAATAGTTTTTTCCAGGCGGGAATAAGTTGTGTAAACGCCTTTTAACGAGTGAATAATTATTAAATCAACTACAATTAGTGAAATGACACCCTGAAATATTTCCTTGCATTTCCCTGTAACAATAAGAATGGACTTCTGATTTTCATATAAAAATGAGGGTTTAAGTTCTCATCCGTGGAATTTATGTCACTCATTCTTTGACAATTTTTTATCGCTTTCCTTGGAATTAAATAGCGCATACATATTGGTGAGAGGTTACTACTATAGGAACTCTATCATTGCTCAAGATATCTTAGTATGAATACCTTAATGGTATTTGCCAATATAAACTGCCTAAATAATTGCTGTTTGTAGCGGAGTATATTTCAACACAGTACAGTTAGCTCATGGATAAATATTTGTACAATAACCTCACCCCTAATTTTTATCTCACTGTAGTCGAGCGAATCACCAATTTTAGTGGCATGACTAATGGTACTTATAACATGTTCAACTATCCTGAATCACTATCGGTTCCAACCTACGAGAGACCTACATCAAAATGATGCAATTAAAATAATCTTGGGTAATTTACTATTTTTTTGGTGGAACATTTATATTTATTTAGAACCTAATAAAATTAATTTCAGCAGCATAGGCTAGTTTTTTGTTTACTTTTAGCAATAAAATTATGCGAGAGCGTTATAGAAAGATACCAGCGAAGAGCGTGAACTCCATCAACAATAAGACTCTTGATACCAATTAGGTCGATATTTTTACCAAGTAGAATTAACTTGTCGTGAGATTTTTCTTTATAAATTGAATTAACCGTATTTTAATTTTTAGGGTTAATGAAATACGTTGCAGTTTAAAAAATTATTGCCAGTACAACCACGCATTTATGACCTTCTGAAGCGCTGCCAAGTCATCTTAATTTATTTTGTTTCATCCATTTTGGATACAAAACTTTCTACTTTTACACACTTTAAATTGTGGAAAGTACACAGTTTTTTCAAAATGGATATCTATCATTTCCACGAAGTCAAGCCTGAAACAATCAAAATTATTTTGTTTTAGCCTCTTTGTAGATTTATGATTTTTTAAATTATAATTTCTCATTGCATTCCACTATCAATCTATTTCTGCCTATTAGAGGGCGTAAAGAAGTTTTACATAAGTGAAATATAAGGGAAATCTCGAGATAATTATATTTCGCGCTGCTCAAATATACTTTCCTGAATTTAAGTTAAGAGGTAAAATTGATTATTAGCTTTCTATCTTGATTTGAATTATTTTGCTTCTGAAAATTGTTAATAGTTTTAGTTTGTCTTAAACCGTATTAAATAGTCTTGGTACGACACCCAAAATATTGGATAGACAAATATACCCGGGAGCACTGAAATAAATCCATTTCGCCAATCCAGTCCAATTTTTACATTTTTTATATTTTACAATATTTATCGTGCTAATTATTTCATCCCCTTCAAAATTTCAATAAAACCTCTCATTCAGGCTTGCGAATAAATGGAAATTTCCATTGATTTGCCCAAAAAATAAATTGGTGAATAAAAATAGATTATGTTCAACATTACAAGAAGCAGCTTATATTTTTTAGCTATTGTCGGAGAAGGCGAAAAAAAACTGGAGCTTATTTTCATGCAGTATTTCATAGTTTTTCAAGCATGTTAGAATCCAATAAAAATTATGGGAGAGAGGTTCACAATCGAGAAAGTGCGCTGAAAATATGGTTCTTGCCATTGTTGGAATGTTTGTAATTAAATGGATTGAGACACCGTAGGATGCTGCCTCTTTAATCCTATCGTATGAATATTAATACTTTGGATTTTCAAATAGGCCTTTTGCCTTAACTCCTAATAATTAAATTTATTATCTGATAATGTGGCAGCAACTTTCGATCAATCTTGACTCTTAAATATCAACTTCTCTCCATTCTCTCAAGGTGCGATATGACATTACATTTATAAAATTTAATATAATAACCGTCGAGGACGGTACATCATTGTATATGTGGATATACAATTATAAGGCGAAAGAAGTTTTTTAATTTTGAGAAGAATGCAATAAATCACTTGTTTTCAAACTATTTAGATTGGCATATACATAGGTGACTCATTTACAAAAATTGTACCCCTCTCATTTGAAAATTGCTCGTTAAGCGAGTTCTAACTACTACTTATAATTATTTTTCTTCCTTTTAATTACCTCTTACTTCCGTTATTATTTAAATTATTTGGCGAACCCCTAAGCCAACAACCACATACTTTAGTCACAGGCCGATCTAAGTACGCGCAGTACCTAGAGAGACCTGAGAACAGCTGCAATGAATGATGGATAAACACATTAGTCATTGTACGCAAGTTTTACGAAATGAAAAACAAAATATGAGTGTATGGTACAATTTTAAACAAATTTAACGACCGATTTTCCAGGAAAAAAATAAAATCTTGAAGAAAAGCGTTATTTGTGGATAACATATAGTTTTTCCTTAAAGAAATATTATGTTGGATAAGGTTATAGTGAGATTAAGAATTTGATTTTAGCTGTCGTCACGAATTGATACTCATGAAAGGTAATCGTCATTTTACATTTAACAAGCACTGATAAAACGCAAAGGTTACTGAATGCATGTACGAAAATTACTTTCGAAATTTTACTAAAACGCTTACGAATTGATTCGTGATATATGAATGATAAAGAACAGTTTTATTCCACCAATATTTAATAAGGTACGACTAGTTTCAACATGATTCGTGAAAACAGTCGATTAAAGTTCTATGAAGACTACTTTAAAAATTTTTGCGGCACCAGCGGTGACGATACCTCATTGTTATCCATTGAATGATGATAATAATTTCATATTCGCACAAGAGAGGAGGAAATTTTCTTCACCGCAGTTACGTGGTTCGAATTGTACGTTATCTTTTCCTCCTCGCTTTCCGCCCTGCCTCCTTCGCGCACCGATTCTTCCCTCCCCGCAGTCAGATATCGGAGAGCCATTCCTATCTCCAACACGGGGGGAGGCGGTGGAATGGGGGGTGTATGAAGGAGAGACGGGGTAAACCAACCCCACCTCCACTCCTTGCTGGCTCTCCGCGGCACGAGGCGACAACGGTGACATCCGTCGGATGGAGTCCAAACTTCACTCGCCGTCCCCCACAGGATGATTCAGTGAATCACGGTGTGAGGGCTCTGTGCGTCACAGCAGGGGGGGGGGGGGAGCGGCGGGATATAAATAAAAAAATATCACCGAAGGGGGGGAACTCTTTGCGTTTTTTCCTCTTTCTCTCTTTTATCTCCGGCGCCCTCTCCCTTCCTTTCGCATTATCCCCCGACGACGGCTGCCTGAGGAGGGGTAGGTGGCTTGAGTGTAATGTGGGGGATTCCATTCGGAGCGGGAGAGGCGGGGCTGGACGCGTCAGACGCGGGAAGCGGCGGTGAGGCTGTACGCGCCAACCGCGGCGGAGGCGCACTTATCCCGACGTCCTTGTTCCCTTTGACGGCGGCGGGATTCGAAGCCCTTGCCAGACGGTCGGACAACAAACAACAAAAATAGACACTTTGTGTCGAATTCTTCCGATTGTAACTCTGCCTTCTGTATCCGCTCTGCATTTTATGCATTAAAACTCTAAACAAGTTGGCCGATATTTCAAACTTCCACCATTAATTTGCGTAGCCTTTACGTAAATTTTATGCCGACAACGTGTTCTGATTTTGTATATTATAAGACACTGTCGGTTAGTTGACGCAAGTTATGTTTGGGAGAGCTTTCGTCAGTTATCATGCTAAGAAAATGTTTTACCGAAGATTATTATGTAACCGTACATGTAACCTGTAACTGTACCTGTACCTTGTTAGTCAACAAACCAGTCCATTATAAAGAAATATCGGGGGTTGTCAACACATTTTATTTTTGTATTTCCTCTTTTTCATTCATTTTTCCTAATGAGTATTACTCCAGCAGAACCCCTTGAAGCATTAGCTCTTGCTTAACTTCAAGCACTAACTTTAACCTAACCCTTTACATTAGTGGTGGCTTGATTTTTGAAATCACTATTAATAGAGCTTAATATTAGATAAATGTGTCTCTAGACATTTATGACTCCAATATGTTATATAATATGTGACGAAGCCCTCAATTGATAACTGAATGGGTTGAGGTGCTGTCTCAAACCAATCTCTTGATAAACGAAGGCTGATTAGGATATTTTAATAAGACTTTCAGCACAGTAAATTTCTAGATATGGACGAATAAATGAAGATAGGAATGCATATTATGCAGGATATTGTTTCGTATAATAGTCCAATACCCCTAATACCCTCTTGAGCATATGAAATGTTCCCTGTCGATAAAATACATTCCATCAGAATAAAAACCTAAACATTTTGCAGTGAAAAAAATTGTAACAGGGTAGAACATTCTGTAGCATCTTCAAGGGACTACTTCAAGATGTTCCCGATGAAGCCACTTGAGAACCAAGTTTGAAATTAAACTAGTGGCAAATGGGAATGAAGCTTAAGTGCGAAAGAAAAAAGTATGTCAACTCAATTAAAGATCAGTCAGAGCCCTTGCTGTAGATTTATGCTTCAATGATGGATGGGTGTACTGATCTTCATCGAGAGTTCTGCCCCAGCACAGACAAATAACAAGGAGGACGTGCCTACACATATTTGTCACTAGTTTCTTTTTTATTCAAATATACTATGATGAAGATATGCCATAATTCAAAATTAATATCAATTTATTTTGGTTCAACTAAGTAGTGCTGTGCGCAAAATTTGCGAAGTGGAATTTGGGCTCAACTATGCATTTGTCAGAAGTGTTTTGGGTATTTAAAAATACTTACTAAAAATACCTCCAATATGAAATACAAAATACTTTTTTATATAAATTCTATTTCAATTACAAAATACCTTTAGTATTTCATGTTCGTATTTCAAACACAGGTATTTGAAATACTGTCCAGCCCTGATCGTAGGTTACCATAAACAGATGAAGGATTACGTTTTAAACACACCGACGTCGAATTTAGCCTGCAATCGTGTAAATCCCCTCGCCCTCCGACTTAACCCCAGTGAGAATCCTCAACTACTCGTAATTTTCCTGAAATATGTTTTTATACCGAATAGGATTAAAACGACGTCAAATGAGTTTCTACGTATTTCGAATTAGTCTAGTAATGCGATGGTAATGAAATCTACTTTCCATCGAACGTACCTTTTTTTGTAGCTCTGTAAGTGTGCACAATGCATATCGAAATAAAGATGATGATAAAGTGCCGTTGAAAAGGTGTCTTCAACAAGACAATGAAGTGGAAAAGTGTTGTGCTGTTCATTTTTATGAATATCCTCATCTCCTGCCATTGTACTGTACATAGGTCGCAATAAAAGGTACACTAGTGCTATATAGCTAGGACTATATATTGAAAGTGAGTTGCTAGACCCGAAGTAATAGGAAGGACAGGGTCAAAAAAAGTAGTTATCAGGGAAACCTGACTTAACAATTTATAATTACTCACTTGTATGAACAAATTCCGCTAAAACAAAAGGCTGGGTCAAGGAGACAAATATATCTCTCTCGGGTTGAGGAAAACGATACTATTTTCTGTTATAGGTGGTAGGCATAATAATATGATGCGGGATTTGATTCTGGAATCTGAGTGATTCTTTTCCGCATCTACAGAAATACTGGGAATTTAGCACGGCTTATATCCTGTGCGTTATGCAATTTACAAACAAATATTCCAGTTGAGTCGTGGAAATGTTGACCCCAATACACCTGTTGAATACACTCGTTTACATAATTGTATGGGCTGCGTAAGTGATGAATCTCTTTCTTGCGAACAATTCTTCGCTGCCGCCTTTCGAATGAATCGTGATTTTTCCCTTGTCTCCAACCCTACCTGATTTTGATCGCTGAAATATATTTAAATCTTCCATCATGTATTCCTCTTATTTTGAACTGTCCCTCTGTGGAAAGTTAAAGTTACTCATGGCATAGATCTATCATGTCCGAATCGTATTTTTCTAAATGATTTTCTTAATATCGCGCCTCTTTTCTCATTTGTACATAAACGCCTGAGGCTATCGTTATTTCACAGATGAGGATGAGGTACTAAACGCTCATATTACAAAAAATAGTATGCAATTTTGGTATTCCTTGATAGTGCGTCCTTTCGCATACTGAAAGTAATACTCAAAGGTATCTTATATATCTTCCTAGTATTCCTTTTTGTCAAGTATGTTTACCGTTAGGTCGTAGTCCTAAATATTCTTTCAATTTTTCCCAATTATTTTCTTTATGGCCGACCTGAGGCGCTTAAACCTGAGGCGCTTGAATCTACATTGAAGCTATTTTTTTTTTCGAATTATAAATTATTCTGTATATTTTTCAATAGTAATTGTATCCCTACCTACTTATAATGATGCCGGTTCTATAAAGCATAACTTCATATAGCGTTCTACAGAGTGGCAGGTTCCTTGCATCACCGCTCTCTTCATCCACCAGGCATGTTCTTTAGCCTCCTTTCATTTCGTTGCCTATCTGATTCAGTGTTCTTCCTCCTCTATTTAGCTCATTTTCCAATTTTTCACGTTTCATTGTTATTGTCCCTTTGATATGACCGATCCAGTTTTTTTTTCTTTTCAGTTATGTCCTGGTTTCTATCATCTCTTAATATTTTAATCACCTCTCAAGTATTACTCTGTTCATTTGTCTTATTTTTCCAAATTCCACCAATGCAAAAGCTTGAATCCTGTACTTTTCTCTCCATCCCTGGGTACGTTTTTCTCATACATGTATATTTAAACTCCATACTTGGCACTTCGACAGTTTCTTACTATCAGATGTTCTGAGATGTTCGCATAGTTTCATATTGTCATAACTTTTTCAATCGGAGATTGGTTCTTTGCAGTTCCCCATTCCTTCGTATTAAGTGTGTTTCTCAAACATCCTGAGAATTTTTCCTACTTACATTCCTCAGGGTTTAGTCAATATATGTATTCCTTGGTCTTCTGCCACTTTGCTCACACTAAAATGTCTTACGTATTCGCTGTCTCTGAGACCATCCTCATTCCCTTCTCATCACCATCCTCATTTCCTTCTCATCGTCTTATTCTTAAAATACTAATTTTCTCAGAGCAAACAATTTGGCATTTTTAATAGCTCATCTTGTCTGAGCGAGTCTTACTCTTAAGGAGCTTTCCATTCAAGGTTTTAAAGTACTACAGATCGGCACACATCAGCGCACTTCAGCGCACACGAAAGACGTGGAATCGAGCGGTGAGCGCTGGCGAAACGTTCTGTGAGTGCACAAAAGTCAAGGCCAATTTTTTTTGTATTTCTATAGAATTCGTTCCAAATAAGTATTTAAAACGTAAAAATTTTACTATAGTGTGATTAAAATTTTATAGTATCCATGTTCGACGCCTTTTCTGAAAAACAGCGCAAAAATAACCATCGTGGATGTGAATAGCCAAGTTCTCTTGTTGTTTAGCGCAAAGCAACTCTACTCCCAATCTATATTTAAGTGCGCACCTATAGCGATGGGTCTAAAAACGAATGAAAAGCAAGTGCGCTGTTGTATTGCAGAGTGAGCGGCGAAATAGATTGAATGGAAAGCACACTTAGTCTCGCCAATCCGACCTAAAGACGCTAGTAAGCTAAATCTTAAGAACGCTAGCGAAATCATTGTCGTAATAAGCCACCGATCCGAGGTGAACGCCCGCAGAAATGCAGGTACTTCATTCCTTTTGGTCCAAAGGGGGGGATACTCAGTCCCACGGGGGACCAGTTCCAAGGGACGCGCGTGGGTGGGTGTGTTCTCATGGGAGAAACAATCCGGGATCGAAGGAGGAGGTGGGGAAGGAGGAGGGGGACTAGGCGGCCACGTGCCTTCACGCGCATCCTGCCGCGAGCCTCGTCACCACGCCGCCTCTCGAATAGAGAAAGATCCCACCCCGGCATCACCACTCACCCTAGATCCCCCTCCCGACTCGTGCTCTCTCTCTCTCGGAGAGACCACCTTCTCAAACCACCCTCCGCTCGGCACACCTGGACTTGGCCGTGAAAATCAAGGCAAAACTCATAAATGAAAAAATAAAATGAAACGCAGCATTTCTTTATTTTTTGAGCGACAAACACTTCGTAGAATATAAGTAGCAATTTATAACATAATGAAAACGATTACGATATTTTTTTTATTGTTTCAGGCTTGACTTCGTGGAAGTGATAGATATCCACTTAGAATAAAAAAACTTTGTACTTTTCCACTCTTTATTTAAAATTCTACGACCGTTTTCATCTTAATGAGATGCCTTATTAAGGTGAAACCGGTCGAAGTTTTTTAAATAAAATGTGGAAAATTACAAAGTATTTTATTCTAAGTGGATTATGATATTCATATAATATCCACGATGTTATTTATTTATTTATTTAACATGTTACATTACATTAGGCATTTTCCTGGTGGTAATAGTCCTTGTATCACTTAATTCTCAATCCACAATAATATTTAAAATGTAAAAATTTACATAAAAATTATTAGTCAGTTCGCTTAATTTTAGTGAGGCGAAGTCTATTCTTGAACTCCTTATAAAATTTTGGGAAAGGATTTAAGACTTCTATAGATAAGACGTTCCACTCCTCTCACATCCTGTTAACGAAGGAAAATTTTCCTGTGTCAGTGTTTTGCTGCCGTGCCATTATTTTATAACTATGATAATTTCTTCCGATTCGGTTTGGCTTGAGCAATCTTTTATTGATTTCCTCCCATCTCTTATCCTTTATGTAGGCCTTGAAAAGGTTGCGTAGCCTGTATGCTGCCCGCCTTTCCTTTAGACATTACCAGCACAATCTAGTTAGCATGTCACTCTTACTATCACATCTCTCCTACTCAGTCAAAGAATTTAATGTGTATTTAGTTACTCTATTTGAAGTTTGTATGTAATTCCTTTGGTTTGTATAACTGTTATTAGTATAATCTATTTTTTCGTTGAAGGATACTCGTACTATTTTTCATTTTTCAAATAATTCAATATAAAATTTTTTATTAAACAATTTTTATTCCGGTAATGACATTTACAGATTCACGTTTGGTTTTAGCATCTGGAAGATAAATTGTAGCATGAGTTACAGCACCATGAATTACGAACCAGCTTGTTATTTTTCTTTGATAGCTTTTATGACTATTAAAGAAATATTACGTATATTACCTGATTTGATTGTACAAGGAATATGCTTATAACATGAGCAGCAGTGGGGTTTGTTTGTTATTACGAGGCCAAAATATTAATAGGTGTACTACATGAGGCTAAGTATCATATCCGTTTTATGTGATATTACTTCTGATTGAACCTCAATATAATGATTCTGATATAAAAATTAAAGGGGCCATAGAATAAATGATTTTCAACTAACTTACCATTTGTTTTGGATTCATCCAAAAAATCGGAAAAGATTCATATTGATTGGATTTCACTTCATCGTGATATTTTTGTTTAAAAATTTCAAAATACTTCTCACATTTATGGCGAGTACATTTTAGATGTATCATGAACATCCGACTGAACTTCCTTTTTTTACCAGGACGCTGTTGCACGAAGTACTTTTTTTGTGATTAGATAACTCAAGGAATCTTAATCGGTGTGATCATGGACATTGACGTCACTATTAAGATGGATAGTAACCATCTTTTGCGTGCAGTAGAGTTATTAAAGATCAACTCTCTAGAGGTTTACTATTCTTCAGATTTCCATGATTTTGAATAATCTACTTTTTATTGCTTTATATCAAGTGGCAGAATTTCAACTAAAATACTTTTACCGGCAGGCACCTCCAGGAAGAGAGGCTAAAATTTGTGAAAAAACAACTAAACGCGATGGACCCTGAAAATAATAAAAAGCTCTCCAGTGGGTTATTCTTTAACTTTCTCGGCGATCGTTTCTGGAAAAAAAATGATATCTTCGTCATTGTCAAGTAAAATTCCTGTACCATGCTATTTTGTGAATTTCGATTTTCCATTGCTCTCTGATCCGAATCCAACATGTTACAAATTTGCTTGTTCTGAAATTCTTATGTAAGGTCAATTGTTAATTGATATTTACATCCTGCTTTATCTGTGCAATTGTGTCTTATCGAAGAAAGCGTCGTTTTCCAAGGTTTAAGTTAATATAAATCCAAAATTTTGATATTTTCCTCAAATCTTACTTGGATTGCATGGGAAAACTAGAGTGGCATTAGGGAAAAAAATTCGGTTGTCCTTGTTAATATCATTATTGAATAACTGCTCTAAGAATTACATATTTTCGCGAATTTCAATTTGTTGACATGAAGATAATTCTTCAGTTTTAAAATCATTGGTATTTTAAGAAATAATTCGATATTCCGATGAAAATAGTGTTTAGGTCGGCTTCCCATGCTACATTCAAGGAATACGTGAGAAATATTTTAAATGACATAAGACCAAGGAACAGAAAACTGGACCAAATCGTGAGGAATGTGTAGGAAACACTGTCAGGGTGTTGGAGAATCACGTTTAATACGAAGGAATAGGGAACTCCAGGGAACCTATCTCCTGCTTGAAAAAATGATGAAGGAATAAAATTTTGTGTACATATCAATAAAGCTGATAGTAAGAGACTGGCAAAGTTTAAGTATGGATTTAAGTATCCGTCTGGGATTAGTGAGGAAAATATGCCATGCTGGTAAAAGTAATCTTTAAAAAATGTAGTGTACCAATTATTTTCATATTTTGGTCTGTACAATTATTTTCCGAGTGCCTGGGCTAAATTATCAATTTTATCTTCATATTTTAAACGACATAAATTAATTATTTGTTATGACTCGCACAGCCACTGTGAATTCTAGTGCTCAATGATTCAGGGTGAACCAAACTGCAATCAGGACTCCCCGTATCTGAAGAATTCGGCAGAGCAGCGCAAATACCACTCCGGCTATTCCTATTATTTATTTATTTTTCCTTCTGCCTCCGTCGGCGGTTCTTTGCAGGCGGAGCGCGCGGGGATCGACTCTGTTGCGTCCCGCCATAAAACATCTTCCAAAATTCCAGTTGTCCGATAAATCTCCCGCCTCTGGAAGGCCTTAAGACTGAAAATTGCCTCCTGCGTTTCCCCCGAGGGATTGCCCAGACCTGGCGGATCGATTGATCTTGTTCCGGCGAAGGCTATTGTAGTAGCCGTGGAGCAGTGGTTGTTGGGGAGAATTTTAAGCAAGTTATATGAGTGTATCCCATTCCAAGGTACGAAGAAAAAACTTAACACAAGTATTAGCGAGGAAAAAAACATAGAGTCGGCTTATTTTGGGAATTTTTGTTAAATGCCTTATACTTATACTTATTCTATACATATAATATACTTATACTTACTTATTCCGGTGTCCGCCATGTCTGCTTATATGTTTTCTCGGCATGAAAACCACAATTAAAACTTTCTCCCACCAATAATGCTCATGTCTGTCAGCAAACCGGCAGTCTGATTCAAAATACAAAACCTTAACTCTGAGTAAACATCAAATTCACACGAAACCTAACTTTTCTTCCGGTTAAGGCTAACCAGGCATTATATAAATCGAGCATTAAGGGAGAAATTGATCTCTTAGGGTGCTCAATTATGTACTCATTTTCAAGCAATGAGACATTTCCAATTGCTGTGCATAAACCTTTTTGAGGACATTAGATGCATTACTCTACTGTGAAATTTTCACGAATAGTCAAATAAAAATTATGAAGGGACTCACGGAAGCGTTAGATTGGCGAAACAGAGCGAGACTTTGCAGATTGTACTTTATAAGCTCTGGTTTGAAGCAGGAATATATCTATTAATAAAATATGACCTGGCCTCACTGACTCCATCTCATGAAATGGAAGATTCCTGTCAAGAATAACGAGAAAAGGTTGTCAATGTGACGCTTCGTTAAGCCTCTCTCTTTTTCACAGCGACTGCTGTCTCGTTGCCGTGCCTCTTTCACCCTCGAGTCGGTCGGGCCTGTCATCGCAGTGGATCGGCAAAGATATCCCGGAAACATTATCGATGTACGAAATTTTAAAGTGGATAGCGGAGCAGCAATAAGGAACATCGAACACCGTCTTGTCTCGTGCAGGGCGAGCGACGTGGGAAAGGTCCGAATGTATGTTCGTAGGAGCGTTCAAGCCCGAGAAAGTCTTGTGCTCGCCTTCCTACAAGCCGCGCTCGGAGACCCCAATGACAGATGGAAATCAAGGTGCACTCCGCGGTAAATGGATGGGAGCACACACGCATTAAGGCGCTTTCTTCTCCGCGTGACTGGTTTCGATCTGGGAATTCGCAGAAAAGGCCTTCCTCTTTGCTCCACATGCCGTCTTCTTTCGACGAACAGAACAGATTGATGCTTGGTAAAAAGGTCGGTAAGAATTGTGAGAAATTCAGAGACAAAAATCTGTGTTTGCTGCATGCCTAATAATTCCAATGCAATGTGTTCTATGCTGAAAGCGCAGGAGAGTCTTCGCGCGAACGTCAGGTTTTCCAGGCAAAACCGTTCGCGATTTTTAGGAGTCGATGTATTTTAAGTGTGAAGAGTGCTTAAGAAATATATTTTCAAAAGACAGATATGCTATAATATGAGAGTGGACTTCAATTTACTCCTCAAAAAGGGTCGAAATGGCAATGGCAATCATGGCAAAACAGGAGGAGGTAGAGCCATTTGATGTACAGTCAATGGTTGTACCATACGACCGTAGGGGCGCCAAAACGCTCACCTCACTAAACTTGCAACCTTCCTACGTCGCTGCCTCGTAATTGTACTCTTCTTGACAGAAATGCTCAGTGCATGCAATTTCCTCCTCCCGTCCGTCCATAGTACGTTCTGTATTCTCCTCCACACCCACATCTCGAGCACTTTGGGTATACTCTCATCCTCTTTCCTCCGTGTCTATGATTCTTCACTGCATCTTGCAAAGTTACCTTCCATAGCATACTTAGCATGCCTACTCGTAAACATACTTTTATTGACAACTCTGCATACAGTTCCCGTCATTTGTCCCCTGTTAAATGTGAGGGACTTATGTGAATACGGATATTTTTATGATTAGATAAAACATATTTATGAAAAAAGGTGTGGCCGTCGCGGGACAGCCAACGGAAGTTGAACATTGAGTATGGATATGACTGGCAGCAGGAGGTACACAGTATCAGAGTCCTCTGGATGGATACCTATATAGTGTATTATCGGCAATCCAGAGGACTCTACACAGTATTATGTAAAAATAAACATGTAAGTTATGTAAATAATTTCATTTATGTTTCAGAAATGGTGAAAATGAAAATAATATTTATACATAATTGATAATTTATTGATAATTTTTATAATTTATTGACAATTAGATGAAATACACAGACTTAATATATTAATATGAAATTACACTATATCACACTCTCTAGCGATAGTATTGCGAATAAATTTGAAGCGGTTGTAAATACATAACCACGCAACGATTCAACAGTCGAATAATTGAGTGCGTTGTTCTGTAGCGTCTCTCCTCACTTGAATATAGGTATAGGTACTACGTAAACGCATGCGCACTGTGGCGTAGTTCAAAAGAAGTGTTTCACTTCAATAATAACACGCACTGCTCGGAGAGTTAGTTAGCTTGAACTAGTAACATTGAAAAAAAATATTTAGTCAAAGGAGAATCGTAAAAACAGTTGTATTTATTCCCTCCAAATCACGTGGCCAAATAGCTCGGCGACACCGTTCCCCGTTCTGAAAACCTTGGCCTCACTAAAACGCCACATATCGCCCCTCTCCCGAAATCTGTCGCAGCGTGGTCATTCCTTTTTCTTATTTTTTCCTTTCATTCCTGTTGTACGCTAGTGCGTGGGAGAGAGATGGTCGATCCGTGGGGACGGAACAAGTCTCCGCGGTTTACAATTCCCTTCCGTCAAAGGCGCTAAGAATAGCGGGGGTGGTCGGTGTAACCCGCCATTTCTGAGCGAATGTTCGATCTACCGTCGCTCGGTGGATCTATAATTGGAAGTAAATAAAGGGCCGAAATGGAAACAACGCAGTCGGTGATGGGCATGGAAAAGAAAGACGGGGGAAGGACGAGGAGGGTGGGGGGAGGACGGGTGGAGAGAAAATCACGCCCACTCGGATATTTAAAAATATCGCGCCTCCCAAAAGACAGCGCGCATGACGGCATCCATTGGAAGCCACAAGGCCGAGAACTCTCTCCGCCTGCCATCTCTTCGGCATCTGTTTGGCTCATGCCAGAGCGTAGCAATGACTCATCGGGGGAATCACTGCAAAGGTGCCCCCCTTTTGATGCATAACACCCTTGGGGTGATGATAGGTTACATTTATAATTGATCTTTATCATATTTGGGCAAAACTACCCAAAACAGCATGGATAATGTCTTTAAAAAGTCAAACGTAGGAAAGGAGTGCGCTTCGTTGGTTTAGCCATGTTGAGAGAAAGGAAGAGATTCGAACAAAGAAAACGAGTAATGATAGTAGAGTGAATGGTTCTATAGGAAGATGCAGACCACGAAAGTCATGTGTGAATGTGGTAGTTGAGACTCTAACTAGGAGGAATATTAGAATTATTTGGATTAAAAGAGCGGTCATGAAGTGATGCATAAGTGTAAGAGAATCGAAATGGATATCTGAGAATATGATATTATAGGGGACATTATTAAATGTGAACGTTTTCCAGGGCTAACGGCAATTAATAAATTATTTGACCTTTGCCTACCCCGAAAAGGAATGGCGTGATGGGTATGTATGTATGTAAACGTAGGTACTCTATGTAGGACATTTCCGCACAGTATGAAACATTTTTGTGTTTTCGTTCCACGATGGAAACCCCGGTTCCCGAACAATTACCGAAGTTGATCACGTTTGGCTCGGCTCGAATTTGGAGGGGTGATCCTCTTATTTGTCCGAGTGCTGTAGCCCTTGTCTGCAAGTTGCAGGTAGTATGTGTGCAATGACCTTATCCGTCGAAGCGCGTTAAACTAAAAATAACCACTACTGCAACTGGAGATGATCGACTAACTGATGAAATTTAAATGACATTAGTTGGTTTCAGTCAGTGGACTCTTAGCATAATAGTTTGCGGGTTTCAAGGAATCCTGAGAGCATGAGGATAATAACACACCTGGAACAAATTAAAAATGCCACCGAAAATGAAGACAAAACTGCTAGTATATATCGGTGGAGATGGTGATATCCCATTGAGACGCGGAACGCTACGACACCAATTCCGCGGCTGTACTAAATGTTACTCTATGCTTTAAAGTCATTTATATGAAATAATATTTAATATGTGATAAAATTATTCAGCCAAATATAAATATTAAAGGTTAAGTTCCATGACTGAGTTTCAAAGAGTGACAGCCTCCTTTAAGTATCACGTTTCCGTTCGTTTCTTCACTCATTAAATGTGGTGAGTCAAGAAACGGCCAATTAGACAGTCCTTCCCACAAATTTACACAAATTACATGTGTTGGTAAATGTAGGAGTGGGTAGCAGATATTTATAAATGCCCAAAAAGCCAATTCTTAACTTTCGTATAAGTTGAACTTTCTATTCTTTGCCTCGGTTCCGTAACCTTGAGCTTTTTGTTTCGAGGGGAACGACAGTTATCCTACGACTTATTTAAACTTTTGGTAATACGATGAATTTGGCAGCTGTCGTATGAGCACAACAGTAATGGACCTCGATTCATCCAAAGTCACTCATCGAAAATGAAGTGCACCGAAGTCATTGAGACCTATTGTTTGCTCACGATGCCTATGTCTTATTATACATGCATCCACTGATATTATTTTAGGTTTAAGCTTATTATTTCCATTTTCGTCACTTCCGGTGGTAAAAAATCCGGTAGTCAGTATTTCCTGACAGTGTTGTACTGTAGCGCTTATCAGGCGCACCTTGAGGAAAACAATAATTTTTTAGTTCCACCTCAAGGTGCCGCTTCTTATTTCCTGTCGATGTGAATAAAGAGTTTCTCCTATCTCTGTATCCGAGAAATGAGTGCACCTGCCCCTTGGACACCCTTCGTAAAGAGTTGCTACCCGCTATTTCGTCGAAACTCCCCGTCCGCTGCTGAAACGTGTGTTCTAGGAACTCGATTGTGGAAGGAAGGAAGTTGGGGGAAGGAAGGCACATGTGGCTAATAAGAGAGCCGAGTTTTTTCCCGGGACGTATTTCTCGGTCTCTCGAAGAGGACTGGATTCAGAGTTTAGAGTCTTCTGGTCCAAATGCGTTTATTATTAGACGCAAGATTTCATATGGCTGGGCATTTCCACGCTACACATTCATATATACTAGCGTCTGAACTATCTGGGAAGCAGGGTAACCTGCGATGGAAGAAGCAAGAAAAATGCTGCGAGCAGAATAGCCCAAGCAAAGAAGGCATTGTACAAGAAGAGGAGTCTGCTAGAAGCTAGTAACTCAAGCCTGAAAGTAAGGAAACACTAAATCAAAACATACATTTGTAGTATGCTCTTATATGGCAGCGAAGCCTGGACAAGAACAGCTGCTGAGAAAAAGGGATTGGAGGCAATGGAGATGTAGTGCTATCGAAGAATGATGAAGATTAAATGGACAAAGATAATCACCAACGAAGTCTTACGAAGAGTTGGAGAGAAAAGAAGCATGATAAAAACTCTGAGAAGAAGGAGAAACAAATTTAATGGACACATTTTGCGACATAATAGTGTATTGAAAAGAATAATGTAGGGTTGAATTACAAGGAAAGACCAATAATTGACCAGCTACATTAGCCAAACAGTGAAGGACGTCAAAGTGAATAATTATACAGGAACGAAGCGGATGGCTGATAGGAGAGTGGAGTGGAGAGCTGCAGAAAACCAATCTTCGGATTGGTGACTGCTGCTGATGATGATAGCGTCTAAGTTCTTGTATTACATCCAATTATATGACAAAAATCCCAATTTATACTGTGCATATATGAGAAACACTACCAATTACACGTCCCTGTAATTTCTGACCCTTTAGCACTCGTAGGCCAGGTGTTACAATGTCTGGTTGAACTTTATGTGAAAACCCAACAGAATACGTTCTCTCATCGATGAATCTTATTCCAAATAACCGAAAGTCTGATGAATTACAGAAAACATGAACTCTCAATCAACGTCAAGTTTACGCAAAGGCTATAATATCTTGGGGTTAACGCTAAACAGACATTATAAAACAGGGTCATCATATTGGAGTTCAATTTAAGGTAATACACGTTACATAAAAAGGATATGAAACTAAACATCGTGCAGCAACTATCCAATTTTATGGTCTCGTAATAACCAAAAGAAATTTAATTGCTACTTTTGCGAAGCAAAAAATAGCAAGTTGACAAATAATATTAATTTGTTTCGTGAAAACCATAAATGAGTACAGTAACCAAGTATGTGACTCGCGTTACAAATTTGACTTCTCATATCAAAAATGAATATGAGTCTGAAAATTTTATTAGCACAATAAATAGGTTTAATAAATGCGTTTCTATTGAGCTATTGAAAAAATGATGATACTGCATCTCAAATGAGAATTAGAGGACAATAATACATAAATATGGAATTGAAAGATATAATACACCAAATTTAGATAAAGTAACTTGACAAATAAACTCTTATGGTTTCAGGCTTTAGTTTGTGGAAGTATTTAGTATCCATACTAAATACGAGTAATATACTTGTTCTTTTCCAGAGAATTTATGAACGGTACTACGCGTTTCGCCGAAACAACTAGGAATTTGTACCTGATGATGCCGTACATCAGCGGAACTCGTTGTACCGTTATTAATTCTGTAGATAAGTACACAGTATATTATTTGGTATGGATATCTTAATAAAGTTGAAATTCTTTAAATTTATGTATTTTAAATTAAATATAAAAAAGAATGTTATCGTGGGTTTTATCGTGCTATATAAAGCATTATAAAGAAGTACTACCTAAAATTAGAATTCTTAATAAATGTTTTTGGTCCTGAACTTTCAAGGACCGGCCTAGCTGCATTGTTTGTATCACATGGTTCCTCATCATCCGTGTCCATGTGCATTACTGGAATGAGAGGAATTCTTTGCTTAAGGAAATACTCTTGGTTCATATTGCAACATCTTAATATAAAACCTTTTCCATTTCAATAAATTTCTTCGTGCATGTATAAATCTTTGCGGTCATCAGCTCGCTTGAATAAAAACTGTGAAATTGGCCGGGATGTCCTAATTAATTCTTGCCTTCATTGGTAAGAAACGGTTATATTTGTCACATAAGGCGGTGTTTCCTGAAATAAATATGTAATCTCTTGAAGTCATTATCATCTTCAAATGAAATTTACTTTTGGTAGAATATTTAGTTTCAGTAACGCATTATGCGGAAATTATTCTGTAACCGAGAAACGGATGTCTGTGAGATGTGGGCATGATTCAATTAAAGGCCAAGGATAAATTCTTGAGGAACTCTCTAAAAGAACAGGGTTGGATTGGGCAGGGTCATAAGAACAGGGGATATTCGAAGGAGACAAAAAGGGAATAATGCTCTGGAAAATATTTCTCTCGAGTGTGAAGATCGGATTGTAAATGACAATTTTTCAAAAGCCACAGCTTTTAAGAATTTTTTTTTTCAAAGTTTATAGTGAAACAAGGGTAGTATCACCAAAGGTTGGGGAAGATGTCTCGTTTGACCCTTTTGAAATCAAAGACAGGGATATAAGAAATAGATTGAGCAAAATAAAAAGTCACGCGTCTTGCGGCCCTGACAGTCTTCCGGGGGAACTAATCAAAAGACTGGGAAATGTTCTGGTTCCTTTTCTAAAACACTTATTCACGGTAATAATTAACAATGGTGATTTACCCGATGATTGGAAAAAGTCATACATCGTTCCCATCTATAAAAAAGGGCCTCGTGACAGTGTTGATTCCTATCGACCAGTTAGTCTAACTTGCATCGTGTGTAAAATAATGGAACATTTGGTCGCGGACTATATCAAGGAGGTCTTAAGAAAAAAGAACTGGTTATGGGAAGGACAACATGGTTTCCGTAAAGGTTACTCCTGTGAAAGTCAATTAGCGTCTCTCTATCAGGATTTGGCGTAGGGGCTAGACAGCGGCAAGCAAATCGATGGGGTTCTGATTGATTTCTCAAAAGCCTTTGACAGGGTAGATCATGAAGTTCTAATGAAAAAAATTAACTCGCTTGGCTTGGATGGTAGGGTCGTAAACTGGATAAATTCCTTTATTTCAGGTAGATCACAACTGGTTAGAGTCGGCGATATATTCTCCGATGAATTCTCTGCCTCTTCTGGGGTGCCGCAAGGAAGTGTGCTAGGACCTTTAATATTTATTATCTACGTAAATGATATAAGTTGGAATATAAAAAGTCATATTAGAATGTTTGCAGATGATTGCATTATTTATAGGGTAATAGACAAAGTAGATGATTGTATTATCTTACAAAATGACCTCAATATATTGGATAAATGGTCTAACGAGAATAAAATGGTAATAAATGCAAGCAAAACTAAACTTATTAGATTTCGGAAAGGTAGGAGTGGTACACTGAATGATTATTACATCATGGGTAAGTTACTGACGGAAACCAAAAGTTGTAAGTACCTAGGAGTGACTTTAAGCAGGGATTTGCATTGGGGACCGCACATCGAAAGAACTACGACCAAAGCTTTTAGAGCATACATTTTTTGATGAGAACCCTTGGAAGGAGCTGCAGGAAAACTAAAGAATTCGCGTATAAAACGTTTGTTAGGCCTATCCTAGAATATGGGGCGTCAGTTTAGGATCCTCATCTGAATGGGGAAATCAAGCAACTGACAAAAGTTCAGCGTTTAGCAGCAAGATTTGTAATGGGAAATTTTAAAAGGAAGGCAAGCGTTACGGAGATGTTAAATACGCTGGGCTGGAAATCATTATAGTCGAGGAGGAAGAAAGCACGCATTAAATGCATCTATAAGGCATGTATCGGTGATCCTGCGTGGAGGGACCTATCAAACCGGTTAAAAGGACCAAGTTATCTGGCGAGGAAGGATCATAATTGTAAGATTGAGCCTCCGAGGCAGCTCTCAAATACTTTAAAATTTTCCTTCCTACATCGGGGGATAGGGGATTGAAATGGTTTACCGGAGGAAATTTTGGAGCCCTTCCCTACTAATACTAGGATTTTTATGACGAGGGTGAAAAAAATTGAATTTTGAGGGATCTTCCTATTTTTTTTGTATTTAGTATTTTATATTTTGTATTTTGGTCTTCATATATTTTGTGTCTTATGTAACCACCCGACCAAATGGATAACTTGTATTTTCGTATTTTATATTTGGTTCTTCAGTATTTTCTTGTTATATGTTACCACCCGACTAAATGGTCGACTTGTAACAATTTATGCAATAATAAATAATAATAAATTGCTTAAGCTATGCCATCAAAAGACAAGAAAGTTTGAATGAATTATGGACTTATTTCCGCTCGTTGAAATAAAAAACTGCCATAATTCTAAGTAAATTGTCGTATTTCAGGTTTCTCAGTTTAATTTTTTCAGCTCTTAACGCTGCTACAGCTATTATTTTAATCAAATTTTAAGCGTTGATTCTTAAACTAAAAACTTTAATTCGAGTTTGTTTTCCTCGAAAACGTTAAATGGAGATATGGATCGTATTTCAAAAAATAACTTTAAACTTTGGATAAATCATCAAAGTTAACCATTTTCGTTGAGAATTACAGCTTTATCTACAAGATAATTCATAGGCCTGGTTATAAAATTTTGTAAAGTAAAGAAAAAAGTCTGCTCACGAGCAGACTTTTTCTTTACTTTCAAAACCCTTCTCTGACTTCACGCGTGAAGTCAGAGAAGGGTTTTCAAAGTACCACCTTCCTCATTATTTCAACCTTGCGTTTATGTATGCGGCACATTTACTCTAGGGAAACCCTTAGGCGAACCAATTCATGCAAATTCTGATCCATTAACATATTTCGTACTCCTATTTTTGAACTGTTACAGTTTGTTGTTCCACATTCATCCACCTCTGAAGGCGAAAAGCGGAAGGGTTTTAGCTATACCTTGTCAAACATTCATAAATTCAGAAAGAAGGATTGAGGATTATACTTAGGATGTTGTCCTTCTCATTCTGGAGTATTGTTTGTCTATATGATCCACCACCTACCCACTTCGTTTTAATTGCTCGATCGTGATCAAAATTTTCTTTTCTATCATTGTCCATCAACGCGTACCCTCTCCCACTCTTTGCTGGCCATGAAATATTGTCATCCCTCATCCCTTGGTCTTTCGCATTGCCGCATTCAGCAGACAGTTTTAGGCCCAGACGTTCCTAGACCGCATCTCGAACGGTTACTTCCGTTCCCCATAACTCCTCTCGTCTCACTTCTCGCCCCATCTCGCTCCATTCGCAGCCGGAGTCTTCTTCACGCACCACTCCGTCCATCCATTTATAACAGATCCATTTTTTTCACCGAATACCAATTCTTACCAAGTTCCTTTTCATTAATTATCCTTCTCTCGACCTCTCTTTTCCCAAGCAACATATATTTTTCTTTGTTTTTTTTCCTACGCATTTTCTAATTTTAATTAGTAAATTAATTTATTTATTATAAAAAAATATTTAATAGGCCTTTGTGTCTAAAATAATTAAATAAATCAATTAATGTACAAACAGGATGAACCCTTATACCTTATCGGCTACGATGCGAATTAATAATGTTGCCTCAGGACTCATGTGATGGAACTTAAAAGTAAATGACGAAAGTGAACTCTTTGCAGTTTACCTCTGAGAAATACTTCAACCGACCTGCATCGATATTTAACATCATTAACAAGCCTCTTCATCATTATCAAAACTTTATTATGGTGTAAATTATTTAAACCGGTCGATTAAAACATTTCTTAGTGGAGAACTGAAAAGATTTCTTCTTTCGTCACTATCTGAAGTATTTTCCAAATTCAGATATGTATGATCTAATTTGTCATTTTCTTGTAAGCCAATTGATAAATCTACTTGACTAATAGCCGGAATTTACGAATGTTTAGCTGTGGGATCGATAGGTTTGAAATCCATAAAGTTATTGACCTCATTCCTAAATTACGCTCGCAGAAACTTTTCATTACTTATCTTCGAATTGGCATTGCTTCAGATGTTTGGTATACTCTCATATAGTAACATTTATGCATGTTTATCTTGTGTATACAAATTACTTATGCCCATAATTAATAGTCCGCCTGAATAAATAAACTCGTCATTAGTCGCAAATAACACTTTTATCAAGTGATTGAGTATCCAAGTGGTGCATCGTGCATCCGCCATCTTGATTACTTATTTGACTCATAAGTACTAAGCTCCATTTTATTAGGGAAAATAGTTTACGAGACCAATTATGAAACCAATTACTTTATCGAAAGATTCTACGACGCATATTGAATGAATGTCCTAAATTACAGAGCTCATAACTTTATTGGGTGTATATCTATTGTTTCTGCAACCGGTCATACGTGTCAAAACCTTTGATAATACCAGAAGAAGGTGGATATACTCCCGTTCTGCTGTTTTATCGCCAAAAGGTGGAATAAAGAGAAATTTTTCCAGTATTAAGTGATCAATCTTTCCGTTTTGACTGTCAAGAGAGATTCAAAGTACGCAAGAAGAGGTTTTAATAGTCCGTTTTACAAAAACTGCGACACGAACAGGTTAGTGGATTTCATCGAATGATTCAAATCTTTATTCTTCAACGTGGAGCGTTCGTGACGTGTTGCGCATTTGGAAAACAAGTGTGAGAAAGTTACGGCGAATCTCGAAGGAAGACAACAAAGAGATTTCTCGAATCGAAATTTCGAAGAGTCGGTGTCATTCGGTGAAGAGGGAAGACGCACTATTCAAAGATGATAGATTTTACCATCCTAAACCCCCATCCTATACCTACCATGTTAAATTTATTTCAATTCTCTAGGTGGGAAATGCGTTTTAAAAACTGAACTGCGTTTTCTGCTATCCTGTCAAAATGTGGAACACGTAACACTTGAATTATTTTCATTCCTTTTTTCTCGTGCAGATCGGGATGAGTTAGCGTGATTTACTTATATAAAAAGTCATGGATTAGAAAATATTTATACAAATTGTTTTTTCGAAATTCTTGTACCTTCATTGGTAAATAGCCTTGTTGGGTAAGGTACGGCAACCACGCTAAACCAAATGCCGATTGAACAAACCCCATTTGAAGCACAGGCGTTGCGTAAAATGTGGAAACCTGCTGATGAGCACAGAATGTAATTGGTACTTGGAAAAGTTATGGATAGTATCAATGGAATAGGCATTAATCTACCGATAGCTATGTCAAATCAGTGATTCATTAGGGATCGATAAGTGTGGAAGATTTTCAGGAATATCAGAGTAATCATTGAGCATGACCTTATATCACGGAATTCCTCGGTTTGGATACAAAGGCGTTGACTAGTTATGGGGACCCCAACAAAATCATTTGCATATTCCTCATACTTTCTTGAAAGTTCATGAGAAATTCGATTTCGGAACTTATATACGCATATTACATTTCATTTGAGTTGTCTACCTGCTGATAGGTAGACCTTTGGACAGTCCTTATCCTACATCCCAATTTCTGAAATATTGCCTCGTTTTCCCTCCTAAATGTGTCCCGCCATTAGGTCCCTCGTCAATTCCTCATATCTTCTATCTCCTTTTATTTCGTCTAGATTTCCTATCCTCTTCCTTCCTCTTCTACGCTTCCCCAGTCTTCTCCCCTCTAATACCCTCTTCAACATGCCCTCTCCTCTCAAAACTTCCTCCATCTATCTCGTCTGCCTTCTCCAAACCTCGGCCACAAGCTTCCTCTCCTTTCCAACCATATCCAATACCTCCTCGTTCGTCTTTCTCGCCAACCAGCTCACCATCTCTATCCTTCTCCAAACCCACATCTCAAACGCCTCAAGTCTACGCACATCCTACCTTCGCAATGACCAAGCTTCCGACCCATACAGCACCACGCTCCATACTAGAGTTTTCACCAGCCTTTTCTTTACGTCTCCTCTCAGACTCCCACTTCTATTTGAAAATGTTTCTTTAACCAGAACAATTATACATCTTATGTCCCTATGACTGAAGTCATTCTTCTCCAAAATACTACCCAGATACGTAAACTGATCGACCTGCTCTATCTTCTGCCCTCCCACCCTTATATTCAGCCCCGCCTTCTTACTTCTAGAAAATCTCATTACTTTCGTTTTCTTGTGATTGATCTTCATTCCATACTTTTCGCACTGCACCTCTAATGCATTCACCATTGACTGTAACCCCTTGGCCGACTGACTAACCAATGCTTGATCATCTGCAAATCTCACTGATTTTATCAGCTCCCCTCCTACCTTTATTCCTACATCCTCCTCCCCCCATGCCTCCCTTACCATTTATTCTGAATACACGTTAAAAAGCAACGGCGATAGTGGGCACTCTTGCCGCACTCCACGTCCTATCACGGCCCATTCCGATTCTCCATCGGGTACCCTAACCTGCGTCGTCTGGTTCATATGCAGATTCCGAATGACACGATCACCCTTAATTTCTTCAACATTCCTATTATTTTCGTCCAGTCTACCCTATCAAACGCCTTCTCGAAATCTACTAAGCAAGCGAAAACATCCTGCCCATAGCCTAGGTTTCTTTCTAATAGCGTCCTCATTACTCTTATTGCGTCTCGCGTTCCCGTCTCTCTTAAATCCAAGGTTTTCGTTAGTCTTCTTCTCTACCTTCTTCTTCTAAGATATTTACAATTCTCAGAACCACTTTGGCCGCGTGTAATATTAAGCTTATTGTCCTATAGCCTTCGCAAGTTTTTGCCTTGCTCTTCTTCGGTATTGGAATTAGCATTTTCTTCGCTAAATCCTCCGGCCAAACTCCATCCTCATAAATCCTATGAATAAGTGCAAAAGGTTTTCCTCTTCCGTTCTTCCCCATTCTCTTTAGAAACGCTGCGGGTATGTTATATATTCCCACCACCATATTCCTTGACATGTCTCGTAGAACCCTTTCGATTTCACTATCAAGGATACCTAGTCCGATGGCATCTCTGTTGAAGTCGTCTTCCTTTTCTATATCTAACGTACTTGGCCTTATTTCCTTGCCATAAAGATCTTCAAAAATTCCTCTCCTTCCAGTTCTCCTGAATCTCTTTTGGTTCTACGATCAACTTTCCTGTCTTGTCTGTTATCGTTGTAACTCTCTTCCCTTACTACCGCCGGTCAGTTCCTTAACTTCCCTATTTAATGCATCTGCTCTTCCCTCTCTTTGGCATTTATCTAACGAGTCGTCCTGTTCTCTCCACCATGCCTCTCCAGCTTTATTTGTTTCTCTTCTAAGTCTGCATTTTTTCCTGCCGAGCTCTGAATTTACGCTCTTTCATTTCCTAATCTCCTGTATCTCCATTACCATCTCCTTCGCGATCCTCGGTTTTCTATATTTGTTGCACTGTCTACGTCAACCGTTGCTTTCGCCACTTCTACAATTCCTTTTTTCAAACTTTCCCAGTCATCGTATTCTGATCCAACTTCATGATACACACCCATGATTTTATCAAACTACTCTCTTCTTCTTCATTGCCCCAGTTAATTCTTCCGTATTCTTTTTTCGTACCCTGCTTCCCCTTTTTGTTTTTTTTTTTTAATTTTACGAAGCATTTTGTGACTGAGATGTTGTGATCTAAGTTTGCATCAGATCCTGGATAGGCATGCGAGTTTTTAACAATATTCCTACAACTGTGACGGACCATAATATAATCTATTTGAAACATTTCTTTGTCTCCCGGCTTCTTCAAAGTGTACCTACGTCAAGGAATATGTATGAACCATGTTTTTGTAACCACTAGGTTATTTCTCCGACAAAACTCAACAGTTTTCTCGCGATGGTCATTTTCTGAGCACATAATCGCCTATCTCTCGCCCATCTCTTCCTTCACCCACCATTCAATCTCATTACTGTCAAGATATTACTGGCAGGTATACTACCAATTTTTCCTCCAGCTGATCCTATACGCCATCTACCTCGTCCTCTCTATGATTAGAGGTAGGCATATAAAACTGGAAAAGTAAATTTGTTGGATCTGTCTTTAGCTCAACGACTATTATCCTATCACTCATCTGTTCTGCATGCACTACTTTTCTACCATGTTTCCTATTCATTACGAATACAACCTCGCGCTAGCTTTCATTCCCTCCGCTATATATCACTCTTAAGCCATTGCTCCAGTGGTTCCCGCTATCTTTCCATCTTACTTCGTCCAGACCCATGATGTCTACCCCCATCCTCCGCATTTCTTGCTTTATATTATCTTAATTTGTCCGCCCTTAGCGTAATCCAAACATTTTACGTGCCTATTCTGATTGTTGCGTTCCTATTCTGCATCTTATTTCCCTCTGCTGCTGTATTTGCCTCTACTTCCGAGCAAGGATTTCCTGTGACGACGACTTCTGAGGCCTTGCTCCCACCGCTGCCGGGTACGACACCCGGCCCACTGGGCCGAGTCCCTTAGTTGCCAGGATTCATTTTCATAATAGAACTGTCCATATTTTGCAGGTTTTTAAAAATGGAGATGGTATTTCGTGGCCTCTCAATGATTCATATTCAATCGTGTTTCTACGTGACACCATCACGTGAGAGGCCGTCCTTATAGAGTCTCATGGCTTTTTCAGCCGCATTTCAGTACTGATGCTGCGTGGACTACCATCTGTCTCTTAACCTTCAACCTATCTGGTATGAGTGGCCCTGCCAGAAGAATTTCTCCCGCCAGTTCAGCTCTAGGGATCATCGGAGCACACAAGCTCCTTCCACCATGACCATGTTTTAGTCCAAGGGAGTATAATACTTACATAAATTATTTAAAGAAGTAATAATAATTCATAACTTGGTGATATCGCAGCAAGGGGACACAGGACTATGGGAAGGGATGGGAAATTTTGGGAACACCACTTTTATAAATACTATTATTATTTTAAGTAATAAACCTTTCTGCGATCGGCAGTCATTAGGCCTTCTTAACCTACTTTAAGATCCTTTAGCCTGGCTTTATAAAATGGGTTTAGCGTTGAATGATAGCTGCCTTCAGCTCTCTTACATAGTTCTTAATTTTCATTTCCACTATGTGCTGCCATAGCTAGAGGAAGTTGCTCATCCATTTCCTGCATCACGGTTTATTGAGTCCAACTAGTTTTGTGTGGTGCGTCAACCCCTGTGTAGTCTGGGACGCAACGGCGTGAATTTAACTCGATGGAAGCAGTCGTAGACAAAAAGATGTTCTGATGATTTGAAGCGTTTTGTTTAGTCTTTGGTCAAAATTGCCATGAAGCATGAATCTACTAATTCCTATCACTCGCGCTGGTGCGCCAAAGCGAGTTATAGGAATTGGCGTGGAGAAATATCATCCGTAATCCGAAGAGGAATATAGAAACACTCGTTGATATTAGTGAAGTTGGAGGCCTCAGCGGCGGCTGCTGAGGTGCGCAGGCATGTCTTATACTTTTAAAGTATTCATTACATGTTACCTATCTTCCTGGTAAACTTAAGTATTTTTCCGATCATTTGTCACGGAGTTACGAGACTTATGTTGTTTTGGAGGATCCTCAAATGTTGGATGTTGTACATTCTTCCATATTTCTTGTAATCCTCTTGAATCAGTAGCTGCTCTTGTCTGTAATAATCTACAGAAAGAAGTGCTTGCATTGCATGCTAGCTAAAATTGCTTAAACGGCTGTGGTGCTGGGTTGAGAGAGACAAAATGTACTAGTAAATGATCTTATGAATATTATCTCTGTATATATAAGATCTGAATTACTCTGAATATAAGATCTTCACCACTCTTCCTAAGAAGTTTTTATTAGTGAAACTCATGGGGTGGATTGCAAGAACGGAGTTCAAACCGCGATTCTGACGGGGTTTAGATGAGCCGCGGTCCGAGGTCGTCCTATCTTCCGCTTGCAAGAACGAAGTCCATCGCAGACCCTCGTAAACCGTGGCCTCGCCCTGTTCAAATGTCAGCGTCAACATCCGTACGGAAGCACTTCGTATGTTATGTTATCATTTAATCCAAATATAATTGTTTACTGTAACAAATACACTTCTCAACGTATTAGTTCCATTTTGCTTTAAATTAAGAAATCCGTTTGTAGGCTGTACGAGGCATAATATGGTTGAAATTAACGAAAAATATATTTCTAGTGATGAAGGGGAAATCCCTCACTTCGTATTTTCTGAATAACTTTCAAGGGTGTTTTGGCGTGCATTGATGCTTAAAGCTTTCCAGTAAATCATTGATACTTTGCTTGATATTTATTTAACGTCAATTGTTCGCGTAATAACAATTTAAATGTACAAATTTCCCGCCCCAACTTCTCAGGCGAATAGGACACTCAAACACGTTCCAAGTATTTCGATCTCTGTGCCAGTATCCTCCCAAATTATGAAGCCTGACTTAATATATGTAAAAAATGATAGTTTTTGCGTATAAATAAGACCCTCGGGAACATTATAAAGAATCATATTCGCCAAAAATAACTCAAATTGGAGGCAAGAATGCAATTCCATGCCGTCACCACGCCATAGGTGGAAAATATAATGCCTTATTTCTCACAAGGGTAGGAATTGTTCGTAGACTTGTGGGTAGCGTACTCCAATCCGAATGGTTGTTGAGACGGTTCGATCCTTCCTCGCGTTGGTTATTTATTTCTTTTTTTTAAGTCACAACAATTTATTAAACGCTCGAGATTCGAAATATTTTCAAAAACACTGTCAGAGAGTCTGACCAACACTATTTTTTTTTATTCAAACATTTTTAAGGTGAAACTTGTCCAGGAATGATGCGGGATCCCTCGTCTGCAGTTCGAGAAAGAGCTGAAATTTATATTTCTGATGTACGCCTTCGTCATTGCCATTATCCGTTTTAAATCTTGCTAAGATTTCTTTTGGAGCCTCTGAATGTAATGCCACCGCTTAAAGTAAAGGAAAATGTAACTATAGCAATATGCGATTCATCAATACCTTTTTTATTCAAAACAAGAATGTTAAGGGCATGTCTTCGCTTTCTTATTTACACCTCTTTCGTTTTCGTGAACCTACGTAACCTATTCCCACGGTTAAAATGTCATTATACACTGGAATTCTTAATTGAGTGCTATACATCGATTTAAAATGGGAACTTATACTTGTAGCAATAAAATAAGAAATATCCCGCTGTACTGTTAATTCGAAACCATGCCTTAAATTGACAGGAAGGAAAAAATATTTTGCCGAATATTACATCATTTAGAGCCAAAGCCAACACACTAGAGTAACCTCATTAGTATCACACGCTTGCTTAAAATCCTTTGAAGCATCTATCGACTAATTGAATCACATCCATACATCCTTTCATGTATTTACCATAATATCACATAATTGCCATTATACTCACCGCATTATACTCTAAATAATGTATAGTCGCTTTTCTCACTTACAAGCTCGGAGGAATCAACGCGAAATTTAATAAAATTGACCCATAACACTGGAGAGACGTAAGAATCACAAATGTACCTCAGGCATCTAGATAATGTCGACCTATCAACAACCACATCATCCCCCAAAGCTTCATAAAATCTTCCCTTGACATGTAAAACCATACTACTAACAGCAATTAAAGGATTTGTGGCACTTGAAATCCACTTGCTAAAAAACACAACCTGAGACCTAAGTGGGTAATTTTGTACAGTAATAATTACTAACCTTCCGTAACGATTTACGTGTTGCAATTCACCTGCGAACCTAATTTATATATGAACTCCGAGTCATTAAAAACCAAGAAGAGATCACTCTCATTTCTTATAAATCCATTTCTCCTAATACAAATCCTTACAACACCTCCGAGTCGTGTGAATAATTACTTTTTTGAACATCGGGAACATCTGTTTCCTCCCTGCAGCCGACGTTTGTTTACTTTCAATAGAAGAGGCTGCGGTTTAAACCTACCCAGAAGCAGGTTCGGGAATTGGCGGCCTTTGAACCGCGATTTAGTCCGCGGTCCAGTGGAAACCTCGTTCTTGCAAGCCAAAAACCGCGGTTTTTTACATTTTTGGCGGCCACGGTTCAAACCACGGTTTAAACTCCGTTCTTGCAATCCACCCATGGTTTTTCTCCTTCACGTGGACCATTCCTGAGTTCATCAAGTGACCCATTAGCATTCTTGGTAGATCATTATTGACAATACACGATATACGGATAGGTTCACCATTCCCATCATGGATGGATCTACTTTTTGGGATGACATTTTTTTCAGAAAATTGGAGTGTCTGAGAAATTTAAAATATAGTAAACTGAAGAAACAGTCTTTTGAATAGGCCGCCAAAGAATGAGACGCAGTATCTTTATCATGTCTGATTTGATTTACTTTGTGATACTAAATTACCTAATTTAATGTGTCATTATGCGGACACTAACTGTGCAAATTTATCCTTACTATTTTCATAACTCTTCCTCAGCATGTTAGATGCCTGGCGCATTTTGGGCATTGATTTACTCCCTGCCACATAACTTTGAGATGACTATAAGTTACTCTGTCGATGTACGAAATTCGCTCGGAACACGTAATCGGAGGCTGGTGAGTGAGTAGAATATTGCGACAGTTAAGATCATCCCGCAATTCGGCAATAGAATCATCATCTTAAACTGATGTTCACACCGTCAAATAACCAAAGTGATGATGAAGTAAAGAACGTTTGTGTTATATCGTGTAATGATAACAAACACATTACGAGAAGGATAATAACATCTCTGAGATGCTTGAAGTCAACCATTGGGAAAGTCCCAGCATGAATGCCAGTAGGTGCATGCGAGGTGGTGAAACAAGGCGAAAGAAAAGTTTTTTGGAGTTCTGTTAGGAGTTCAACTCAACCTCGGCCAACTCGTTCTTTTCAGAGACCGTGAGGAGTAATGCATGGGATACCCTTGGAGACCCCCCGAATTCCTAGCAAAAAACTAACCTTAAAACTTAACCTACCGCTCTACGTAAGAGCTGGAGTGTTAGTTGAGAGGTTGCAACAGTAACTCCAGTGAATAATAGGTACTGAAGTGTGGCGCTAAATTCCAAACGTTGTAGGCAACACTAAAGAGCTACGGGGAGACTCAAAGAGTAAAGGATAGCGCACTGAGGATTAGCTGGAGCCCGAAGAAAAAAATTTTTTTGTCTTTATGCGAATAATACACCTACTCTATAGGAACTATCGAACTGGAATAAAGCGGCATATTTAATTAAGCAGAATTTTACAACGTTCATTGCATTTTACCATGCCATAAAACTTCACCTTGACATATTCACATAAAACCAAGTAAAATAAATCGTAAAGATTTGTACTGCCCACATTTACGTACATGAAGAGTAGCATTTATTGATCTGTGGTTTTAGGATAGCTAAATTTGGTTGCATAATTGAACATGGTTTAGTGAAGCACATTGGAAGATTATATTTCGTTTTGAAATCGCGTTGCAGCAACAGTCTATTTTGAAACATAGAATAATTACTTGACACGTATGCATTGATAAAATACTGGGAATGCATGCAGTAGCCACCAGTAGCGTTTCAAATCGTCGCTGCGACCATCGAATCGTGGAAAAGCTCTCGGTTACCTTGGCGCGTTTATTTTAAAACTGGCGAGACTCGAACGGAAAGAAGTATTTCAATAAAGAAAAAGGAACGCGCGTAACAGATAGGAGTGGAGTCAAACCGGTCCACAGGATAGCCATCCGGACGAAAGGGAGCGAGGAATGGAGGACTCCAAATGGAAGAAGATTAAGCTGAAGAGAGAGAGAGGGAGAAGGGGAGGTGGAGGATGAAAGCAGTGGAGGCGTAGAGAGAGAGAGAAAGAGAGGGAGAGGGAAGAGAGGAGGATCTGGAGGCTCTGGGGAATTCGACGTTGCCAACTCTCCGTGTCCCCTCCGGGGGTCGAAGGGGTGGCGCGTGGGCGGCGGAGGCGAAGTATGTGGAGACGTGGCAACGCCGCGAGGGTGGGTCGGCTTGGGTGGGCGGTGTGGGGGGGGGGGGTAAAGGGGGGGAGGTATTGGAAAGGGTAGGTGGGCGAGTAGGGGGAGTTGGGAAGGTGTTTCGCTGCATGCGTCTGCCGCCAAGTGCGTTCGTTGGCTCTCCTCATTCCCCATCCACCATCACCCACCCCCTTCTGACCCCTCCCACTATGTACAGCATCCCCCTGCACAGAGTCCGTTCGCACTCTCCCCCACCCTGGTGTATTCAAATGGAATCGTCCCTCCCTTCCCTCCCCTCACGTAAATATATATTTACATTTATATAAATTGAGTACCACGCGGTCCCTCTCATTCCGTCGAATATATGTGTATGTATATATTTCGAGTCCACCTGCTGATTAAGGTGAGTTTGCGCGGCTCGAATCGGCGGAAAGATGACTAGATTTTCTACTCGCTCCGCTGTCAAATTCATCGTTTACTCATTCCAGGAGCTTTTTCAAGAACATTGGTGATAGAAAAACTGGTATTCTAGTTTCCTCGATTGGAGGGTTTTATATCCAGCGTGTAGAACAGAGTGGCTTCTAAAAATACGTTTCTCGTGCCGAACACTTGTCGAAAAACTTTCTATGTATCTAACACACTAAGCGACCCCTAATGAGGATAGAGTGGGTACACTCTTCTTCAGTGTTAGACATTTATTTGGTCAATCTTTACTTCAGTACGCTAAGTGCGATATTCCACAGAGGATAAATCATCCGCCTTGACCGGGATTCGAACCCGGATCCCTCGATTTCGCAGTTCAGCTACCGAGGCGTCCTCCTCCCCTGTGGATTATTTGGAGGCTTTACAAGAGCATGATGGTGGGATGGAAGGATCCGGGTTTGAACCCCGGTCAAGGCGGATGATTTTTCCTCTGTGGAATATCGCACTTATGCGCACTTGCGGGTGACTGTAAAGGTAACTACCGTGGCTAGTCCCGGTATCCTCAAAATTAGTCCAGTACGCTACTTACATACCAGTTACCAGTACGCTACTTATTTACAGTACCAGTAGGTTTTGAATAGACCACGAGAACAATGAAAAAACGCATTTTTTTCGTGTAGCCACAACTTGAATTGATTTTACACTTCAAATATAACCTTCTTTCTTCTTTCATGCCGGCTAAACAACCTTCCTCTTTTCCACTGAGCTTTTTCATCCTTACTAGGCTTTTAGCGCCCAATCGCTATCCAGTATGTCCTATATTATCTTTTTCTTTCTTTATGGCATGCATTACAATTTCTTCTCTGCCCTCAAGCAGAAGAAGTCCTACTGATAATCTCTGCTTTCTCAAATATTTTCCCATTTATTCGTGGATGGTGTTAGGAAACAAGCCCTGAGAACTCCCGTGCCTTCAAAAATAGCAGTAAATTACGTAATAAGCCTAAACGGTGTCTATAAATCATTGACTATCTTGTGCTTTAAGTCATTGGCTATCTCGTGCTCATTCCGTATTGAGGTATTATAATAAACCAGGGTGAAGATGTTTGAACGGGCTGTAACCAAGTCTACTTCCCGATATGCCGCGTCTACACTGACCACTTAAGTATGCACTTAAGTGTATTTTTCACCAAAGGACACCGTCTAGACGCTCTCCCACCACTTAAGTAACGGGTCCAATTAAGTGGATCCGCGGTCCTCCTTTTAAGTGGACTTGGATGATATCGATAGCGTACCGTCGAGGTGGTTGAAGTCTCGTCATCGATAGGTCGAGGAGTTTTGATAATCATACACACCATACATGTGTTTATATCATTTATATGAGGAGTTAAGTAATTGTCAAAGTGTTATCCTTTTTTTACATTTGTATATATGGTTATACGAGTCTAGAGATATATCTTATGCTCCTTCTCGGGCTAATAATTTTTGCGCGATGCAAATTTCCTTCCATCATCACTAGTTAGCGTTGAGGTAGATATAATATATGTGTGTAGACGCTCCCCTACATTTAAATGCTGCACTTAATTACACTCAACTTAGTACAGTTGTAGTGCAGACGAGGCAATACACACTCGATGAATTCACTCATTGTCCCCGCATGGTCACGCTTACAACGCTCCAACTCCTCGGCTACAAGAATAGTCTATCTTCCAGGATAAGTACATACAAGGCGTGGTAATGGCGAGGAACGAACGCCTACTAGTAGTAGTCAGCGCGCCTGTTCTTACCCTACACATTATAATTAAATCATAATATGCATTAATATTAATAGGGAATTGTAAAAAAAAATCTAGATCATTGAGTGTATCCGAGGCCTGACCCTTCGATACGCGTGGCACTTCTGAAAAATTCAGAAATTCCGCACTTATATACTGCCTGGAACACGTCGTTATGCTGCATAGAATTTTGTGTTTTATTCGCCATCCTCTGTGAATCTTAGCAGCTTGTTACAAAATTTGATATCGACTTCCAAACAATGGGGGACAATTTGCGTTTCATCAAAATGGATATGAGTCAGGACAGCGTGAAAGTGTTCTCTAACATATCTTGATATCTTCCAATGAAAGAGACGAATAGAAGAATAAGCCGGATGGCCTGCCTCTCTTGTGTATCAGCAACATTGCCTGATTTAGCAAGGATATTTATCAGATTTAAAACGGCATGAAAAGACTTGCAAAGAGTTTTTAATGCTTGAGGACTAGGCACAAGTCTTAATAAGTCTTGCTTTCTCGCATTCATACAAAAATATGTAGCTGAAGTATCCCGAAGGGTTCATGAAATTTGGCCTCTCTGAGGAATCTAAGGGGCCGAGATATGTCAAATCGTGAAATGGTCTTCAGACCCATAAAATTAAAATTCCATACAGATGGCTGCTGAGGTCATGTTGTGAAGGAGACTATCAAATTTGAGAACAACATTTCTTAATGTGTCAACAAATTCCAAAGTACCCTTGGACACCTGGGGGGCTATTCTGTATGTTCTCGGAATTTCCAATCCTCGAAAGTGACGACATTTTGACGTCACAGCCTCTAAAATTTCAAATAGGGTAATTCAAAAGTTGAGATTTGTCGGGGGAAGTGACGTCACATTCACGGATTTTCCGAGGTTCGACCATGTCGAGTACTTACTGAATAAGGGCCTTGTGCTGAAGAACATTGGCAAAGCGTGGAAACCCGTTCAATTTGCCAGCACGGAACTTATCCGGCCACGCAGGCAGCTCACGTTCCGCTCACGCAGGCATAAACACCGTATGTTCCTCCTTTTTTCCTTCTCCCTGAATAACATTCCGGAGTTTGGTTTTGACGCGTTATTGAGAAATTGTATGGTAGTTAGAGATATTTTGCGTAATTATCAAATTGGTGGTATCTCTCACTACCTATAAAAATTCCAAATCAACTAATTTTGTCGTTAATTAAATATGCCGAGCGTTATTTAATGAGGCATTGGAGGGTCCGCTGCTCTAGTACACTTGGTACATTAAATAATTGTACATTAAATATTATCTTAGGCCCGGTTTTATAATGACTGGTCAACGTTAACGGCAGGATGACGCAGCATTTTCGTTACTTCATGTTAAATGAGGGTCAAGGTTTTGTAAATTGCATTAGACTGTCGGTTAGTTGACATGAGCAATAGAGAGATGAGTTTGTATTAACTTCGGTTTTCGTTGTGGGGAAAATATTCAACCAAAGGTTATAAAATCGGGCTTAGAACGGTTGAAACTGTCATTTTAACTTTTCCCAAGGTTCCACGGATTAGAGCATCAACCAATTTTAATTTACCCTCTTTTTTGCTATTATAATCTAAATGTTTTGATTGTTTCATTCCAGTAGATTTTCATTGGGAAATTTCGCTGGGAGATAGTAAATTCTTTCGAAACAAAACATTCATGGCAGCCATCCATGGCTGTTTCAAATTGGTTTTCGACGGAAATTAAGCCGTCTGCTGGTCCAGCATGATGGGCCTATAACCTCTTTGCCGTGAAAGCGTGACACGGGAATGCTAATGGGCAACTACGTTATTTCTTCCATCTTCATATTTTCTCTAGTCTCCCGCGTAAACTTTTTCCACGTGAACGCTGTTCGATGTAACGTGATTTTTCAATTGCAGCGCGCTCACAGTACGCCATTAATTCTCTACTGCACCGTGATTTTGATTCTGCAGGCATTGACAGTTGTAGAGCATTTTTCGGACGCCAAATGGGAACGGAGTTTTAATAAAGAGAGGCTTGAGCGAGATTGACTCCAAATGAATGTTCCAGCGAGGGTTCTGGGAGCGATATTGTCGAATGAAGACTACGCAGGCCAAGTTCATCAGGGTTATAATGAAAGTGTTTTTTTATAGTTTAAAGCAGAGGGATAATAAAGTTCTCACGGCACATGCTTTATGATTAGAGTAGTTTGAAATGTCATTGTTTGATAATTGAATGATCTAAATACGTGTATAACCGAGAGCAACAAACCCAAAACTAGGAACTTGCGGGGCGTTGTCTGTCAGGTTTTACGCGTGAAAGCTATCTCGCGAAAGAATGTGAAGTTTATTTCCTCTCCTACCGTACCATATGTCTTAACATCTATTTTAGCGAGGAATTCTGTTACCGCTAAGAGCTAATTCAATGACCAGCGATACGAGAAAATTTTCCCAGGACATACACGTAATTAGAGGCATATCATTTCCATAATTCGGAACATGACTATTCTTTCACTTGCTTGAGACGTTGGTTATTTAGGGCTGAAATAGTAACTATGATACTGCAATGTCTAAATTTCCATTTCTACCGATATAGATTTTCAATCATTATCACATTGAACTCTTCTCTTGGACTACAACCTTGTCGTGGTTGAAGGGCTTGCGTGCTCCGATGACCCCTAGAGCTGCACTGGCGGGAGCATTGCTCCTGGTAGGGTCACCCATGCCAGATTGGTCGAAGGTTAGGAGGCAGACGAATGGTAGTCCGCGCAGCGTCTGTACCTCAGTGAGGCGGCTGTAAAAGGCGTCTGACCCCAGTGGGGCGGCCTCAGAAGTGATGGTGTCACGTAAAAAACACTATTGGGATAGGCCACGGAATACTATCTCAATTTAAACAAAAACCTTGAAATTATGGACAGTTCTCAAATGATAATGAATCCTGGCAACTACGGGACTCGGCCAAGAGGGCCGGGTGTCGTGCCCGGCAGCGTTGGGAGCAAGGCCCCTGCGGTCGTAATCACACGAAATCCTTGCTCAGACGTAGCAGCAGCAGAGGAAAAAAAGATAAAGAAGAGGAGTGAAACCATCACGTGAATTGGCACGTGGAATGTTAGGACTATGCTGAGGGCGGGGAAGCTTGAGAATATAAAGCAAGAAATGGAGAGGGTGGGTGTAGATATCATGGGTCTGGGTGAAGTAAGATGGAAGGATGACGGGGATTACTGGAGCGTCGACTATAGAGTAATTAATAGTGGAGGAAATGAAAGTCAGCGCGGAGTTGCTTTCGTAATGAATAGGAAACTAGGTAGAAAAGTAGTGTATGCAGAACAGGTGAGTGATAGGATAATAGTTGTGGAACTAAAAGCAGAACCAACGAATTTAGTAATAATCCAGGTTTATATGCCTACCTCTAATCATAAAGAGGAGGAGGTAGATGGGGTGTACGATCAGCTAGAGGAAATAATTGGTAGGATACCAGAAAGTAAGCACCTGGTAGTAATGGGGGATTGGAACGCGGTGGTGGGTGAAGGAAGAGATGGGCGGGAGGTTGGCGATTACGGGCTAGGAAGGAGAAACGACCGGAGAGAGAAAGCTGTGGAGTTTTGCCGCAGAAATAACCTAGTAATTACAAACACATGGTTCAGACATCATCCTCGAGGTAGGTACACTTGGAAGAAGCCGGGAGACACAGATAGGTTCCAGATAGAATATATAATGTACGTCACAGATACATGAATAGTGTTAAAAACTCGCATACTTATCCAGGAGCTGATGCAGACACAGACCACAAGTTATTAGTCATGAAATATCAGGTAAAACTGAAAAAGATCAGAATGGGAAGGAGGGTACGAAAGTGGAATACGGAGGCATTAACTGTGGCAATGAAGAAGTATCGAGAGAAGGTGGATGAGATAATGGGTGAGGATCATAGAGTTAGATCAGTGGAAGATGAATTGGGAAGTTTGAAAAATGGAATTGTAGAAGCGCCGAATGCAACGGTAGGAGTAGTGAGTGCAACTAAAATTAGAAAACCGTGGATCACGAAGGAGATGATCATGGAGATGGAGGAAAGAAGGAAATGGAAGAGAGTAAACTCAGAGCTAGGTCAGAGAAAATACCGAGAATTTAATAACAGGCTTAGAAGAGAAACAAAGAAAGCAAGAGAGGCGTGGTGGAGAGAACAGATCGACGCGTTAGAGAAATACCAAAAAAAGGGAAGAGCAGATGCATTATATAGGAAAGTAAAGGAACTGACGGGTGGTAATAAGGGAAGGGGAATTACAACAATAAAGGACAAGACGGGAAAGGTGGTCGTAGAACCGAGAGATATCCAGGAAAGGTGGAAGGAGTATGTTGAAGAGCTGTATGGTAAAGAAATAAGGCCCAATAGGTTAGATATAGAAAGGGAAGACGATATCGACAGAGATGGCATCGGACCAAGTATCTTAGATAGCGAAATCGAAAGAGCTCTACAAGATATGAAAAGGAATAAGACGGTGGGAATAGATGACATACCTGCAGAGTTTTTAAAGAGCATGGGGAATAACGGAAGAGGGAAACGTTTTGCGCTTATTCGTAGGATTTATGACGATGGAGTGTGGCCGGAAGACTTCGCGAAGACTGTACTAATTCCTATACCAAAGAAGAGTAAGGCAAAAACGTGCGAAGACTATAGGACAATAAGCTTAATATCCCACGCGGCTAAAGTAGTTCTGAGAATTCTAAACAGAAGGCTAGAGAAGAAGGCAAATGAATACCTGGGTGACGACCAGTTCGGGTTTAGGAGAGGGACGGGAACACGATACGCTATAGCGGTGATGAGGACGCTAGTAGAAAGAAACCTAGAGTATGGGCAGGATGTTTTTGCATGCTTCGAAGATTTCGAGAAGGCGTTTGATCGGGTGGAATGGACGTAATTAATGGGAGTGTTGAAGAAATTAGGGGTCGATTGGAGGGACAGGCGTCTGATTCGAAATTTGTATATGAATCAGACTGCGCAGGTTAGGGTAGCCAATGGAGAATCGGGATGGGCCACGATAGGACGGGGAGTGCGGCAAGGGTGCCCACTATCGCCGTTGCTTTTTAACGTGTATTCAGAAGAAATGGTAAGGGAGGCATGGGGGGAGGAGGAGGTAGGAATAAAGGTAGGAGGGGAGCTGATAAAATCAGTGAGATTTGCAGATGATCAAACATTGGTTAGTCAGTCGGCCAAGGGGTTACAGTCAATGGTGAATGCATTAGATGTGCAGTGCAAAAATTATGGGATGAAGATCAATCACAAGAAAACGAAAGTTATGAGATTTTCTAGAAGTAAGAAGGCGGGGCTGAATATAAGGGTGGGAGGGCAGAAGATAGAGCTGGTCGAGCAGCTTACGTATCTGGGTAGTATTTTGGAGGCGAATGGGTTTAGTGGTAAGGACATAAGATGCAGAATTGCGCTATCTAAAGAAGCGTTTTCGAAGAGAAGGGAATTGATGAGGGGGGGTCTGAGAAGAGACGTAAAGAAGAGGCTGGTGAAAACTTTAATGTGGAGCGTGGCGCTATATGGGTCGGAAACTTGGTCATTGCGAAGGGAGGATGTGCGTAGATTTGAGGCGTTTGAGATGTGGGTTTGGAGAAGGATGGAGAGGGTTAGCTGGATGGCGAGAAAGACGAACGAGGAGGTATTGGATATTGTCGGAGAGGAGAGGAAGCTTGTGGCAGAGGTTCGGAGAAGGCAGGAGAAATGGATGGAGGAGGTTTTGAGAGGAGAGGGCATGTTGAAAAGAGTGATAGAGGGGAGAATACTGGGGAAGCGTGGAAGTGGAAGGAGGAGGATAGGAATTCTGGACGAAATAAGAGGAGGTAGAAGATATGAAGAATTGAAGAGGGATCTAATAACGGGCCATCCTAAGGAGGGAAAGCGAGACAATTTCTATTACGTTGGGATACAGAATGGGGACTGTCCAAGAACTTACCAATCAGCTGGTAGAATAATAATCACATTGAAAAATTTAAGATTTAACTGCACGTAGGCCTGTAATACTTTGTGCATCGGCTTCTTTCAATCACTGCAATAGCTGTCAATGCTCCGGGCCTAGTGCTATGAAGAAATGCGATTATTTTCGTCACTAAACAATTGATTTCACAAAAATTATTATATTTTGCCAATTTTCTTCAATTAGCATTCAAGAATATTTTATCTCCTCATCCCTTTGATATCAACACGAAAATATATTTACCCCTGGAGAAATGTTATCATAATGCTTCCTGTTGTCATCTCTATAACAAGTCATTTGCGCAATGTAAAATTCTCTTTTTGAATTATAACCAGACGCAAAACCTGGTCATCACATTTCTATCTGTTAAACTTCCGAAGATATAAGCATTTAGAGCATGTTTTGCGAGCAAAATCGTCTACATTTTCTTTACATTATTTTAGTCTTAAGGCCGTGTTACTCGAGGCACTTTGTTGTACAATCTGATGTATGTACGGATGTGCATTGAAAATTGCGTCGTGTCAAGTGGTGAAGTGCTAGAATGTATGCGCAAATACATACGCGACCGATGGGAACATAGCCCCTGCTCTACTTCCGTCCCCGCGTTCTCGCAATTTCTGTACATCAATTAAGTGCCTCGTGTAAAACGGCCTTTGGAGGTCTGTAATTCAAAAAAGGACCAGTTGAAAATTATGAAAATAGAATTTTTTTCTCTTCTTACTATCAGTTTCAAAGAAGGTAATTTCATGATAATTTTATGGCCAGCTTGGCAATGCCATATTTTTATTGCTGTTGCCCGTAATATCCCAGTAAGTGTGTAACTGATAAAGTGGTCAAAATAAAACCCTAAGTAGTTACTATGTCAGCGACTAAGTCCTTGTATCAGGTCAACATCATCTTTCATTGGAGGGAGAAGCCGCAAATTTATGAAGCGATCATTAATACTATTATTCTTTTTTTGCAGAAAACAGGCCGACTGATTCGTCTGTTGTACTTATTGAAGCGATTGAATCCTATGGAAGGGTAATACTTCACATGTAAGTAAAATTCGTTGAATTATTTGAATTGCCTTCTTAATGTGTTCCTTTTTATTGGAATTTTTTCTCTATATTGTTAATAACTCAAATTTTGGATGGAGCATAATTTACAAAATTGATGTGTTACTGACGGGGATGCAGCATAGCTCATAGCCTTGGGCCCTGCGATAATTCGATTCATCGATCGCGATATGCGACTTCCGAAGGTATCACAATGCGATTTGGACATATCGGACTATACAGCTAAATACGTTGTGTGGTGTAATGTGATGTAAAGTGATAAGCGATGCAACACTTCATGCTGTCTTACCGTGCGACATGCGATAAATCGGGTCTTTTGTGATGCAAAACGTTTATCGCTATGTAATATTGAAATTCGAATATCGTACGCCTCTATATGAGCCGTTGTAAGCAAAAGAGGGTATAAGTCAGTTGTTTGGCCATATTTTACTTAGGTGCGCTGAAGTATTCCTTTCCCTGTATTCTTTTTTGTGCGTGAGTGGTTTGAATACTGCTTCAGAGTATTTCCGCTAGTGAGCAGCACTTGGGGTTGATTTTTAAATATTTTTTTCACTTTTAGCCCCATTTTCTCAAAAGTGACATCTTTTACTTGCACCATCGTTGCACTCAACGGCTCATGTAAAAACAGCATCTCCCCATCTCTTTATCGAATTGTGTAAAAAAAAAACGAAATTGATTCCCGAGAGCAGTTTACCGCACTTTTTTTCGGCCGCGCGGACCCTTAAGAGTCATCGCCCGCGCTTCGCTTGCGTCTCCATCATCCCGATAGGTGTCGCGTCGTGTGGACGCACCCACCGATGCGACACCTATCGTCGTCACCTCACTCACGCATCACTCCGTGAACCGCGACGGCGCCCGTGAAAGGGGAATTGGCGGAGGGGGGTGGTGAGGAGAGAAGATCCTGTCCACGGACACCTGTGGATGACGGCTTCCTTTTCGACGCAAAGTGGAAGAAGAAACTCTTTGGAAAAGGGGGAGGGTGTATGGGGTTCAGGGAGTGATTCCATGGGGGGGGAATGGGAAGGGGGAGTGGGAGGGAGTGGGGAAGAGGAGGGAGGGATGAAAACGCTACGTGTTGCTTTTTTGTCTCTACTCTTTTCACCCTTTTCGGAGCGGGGGTTTGACGGCGAATGACGAGGCCTCGCAGTTGGGCGCCCTTGGAGTGAAAGAAGGCAGGGCGCGCGCGATATGACGCGGAGTCGACTACTCGAAGGACTTATCGAAAAACTAAGTCGGCTCGCTAAAAGGGCCGTTGAATATCGTCAAAATTCGACGTAGGCTGCGGGTAGAAAAATAATCTGGTGCTTTTCCGGCGTTTTTGCCGTGTGCAGTGCCTGATTACCATCAACTCGAAGTAGGCAATTGCCTATGGGCCCCGAGAATTTTTTCCCCTTTCTTTTCTTGCGACTTGTTCATTAACGTTAGTTGTACTGCCCGTTGGTTGTACTGCCTACAGGCCCCCAAGTGTGTTAATCCGGTACTGGCCTTATAGCTATTTCTCGAAATACACACAGGATCTTTATTCCAACATCATTTTGCTGATCGCCTCGTTATTCATACGTAGGGCTGCCGATTGCTCATGTGCAAGTCGGCAAGAGTGGAGACCCTTAACACAGTGGAGGTCACGCGAAATCTTCATTCGGCGGTACTTGATTTTCCAAACACAATTAATAATAATAATAATATATTTTTATTCCACATTTGGTACATGAAATTTGAACAGCATAGTTTACAAGGTGGAATATAGGCACCCCTGTGGTAAGGACCAGTGTTGGGGTTGCCACCTCTTAAATTAACAAACTGGCTGGTGCGGCCAAAACAAATGAATATGCCATAACTTATGAGTCAAAGTACGTTTTTCTTTAACGTGTGTTCCTTTTGTGAAGGATAGAAACATAAAAACAAATGAAAACAAATGCATAAATTACCATGATACATAGAAATATTCCATACACTGTACAGAAATCAGACTAATAACATACAATAACATGCAATGTTAAAATAATGTACAAAGATAATATTTACAGATATTCTTCTATATTGTCTATGGAAAACAACCATATTTTCAATTCACGTAAAAACAACGTGAAGGACTTTATAGAGGCGATATGAAATGGTAGAAGGTTAAACATCTTAGTAGCACAATATAAATAAGACCTTTTAAAAGCTTCGTTATTCGGTTTTGGAATAGGTACTCTATTCCGTGGCCTCAATCCATGGTGGGAAATATTTACATAGCCAGTGACATTTCCGCCTCTGGTATAAAACATGCGTAGGACTCTATAAACATATAAATATCTAAGGGGTAAAATACCCAGTAATTTAAATAATGGATTAGAAGCGTCATCTCTTTTGGCGCCCATTATCATTCTTATTATTTTCTTCTGTGTCACTAAGACTGGATTTAGATTCGAGATATATGTTCCGCCCCAGCAAAAAAGACCATACTGCAGTTTTGAATTAACTAGTGAGTAGTATACATTTATTAGTACAGGTAAATTACATATTTGTCTTATGTAATAGAATTTCCTAAGTGCTGTATTCATGTAATTTTTTAAATTTTGTAAATGATTTTTCCAATTTAAATTCTCATCAATAACAAGACCCAAATACTTTATATTACTAACTTGATTAATTTGCACGCAGTTTCTGCAAACGTAATCTTTAGATAGAAGGCAACTGGCACACTTATAATACAAACAACCAATAGAATCTTTTCTATCTCTTAAGCTGAATCGAATAAATTTAGTTTTTTCACTCAGCGTAAGCTTATTTACAGAAAACCAGTATTTTAGCTTGTCTAAGTCGCTTTGCATATGTTCTTTAACTGTTGGCAAGTCTTTTCCAGAATAAGACAAGGCTGTGTCGTCAGCAAAACAGGTAAGTTCCCCATTGAATAGTCCAGTACATAAATTGTTGACGTATACTAAGAATAGAATGGGTCCGAGTACTGAACCTTGTGGCACACCATAAAGAATAGTTTCAGGTAAACTATAGCACTCTTTAAATTTTACCAACTGCGTCCTTCCACTCAAGTAACTACAAAACCAATTTAGAGCTACGTCTCTTACTCCTGCTTCCCTTAGCCTACATAACAAAATATCATGATCCAGTGAATCAAAGGCCTTTTTGATGTCAACAAATATGCCTGAAACGCATGCCCCTTTATTTATCCCATTAAATAATTCAGAGAAAAATTTAAGCAGAGAGTCTTCAGTAGATTTTCCTTCCACAATTGTCCATACACTTTTCAGAAAAAAATGTTTCAGGCAATTTAGATGGTTTTTGTCAAAGCAAACGAAGAGGTTTTCAGTCTTCCTCCTAAATTCAAAGAAGACTTTGAAAATAGGTCAAAATAAATATCTTCTTATATGCAATTCAAAATCCCTCATTTACACATTCCTGGAATTTATGAAATAAAATGTAATTGATGCAACTAATTTATTTTGCATTTACGTTCATACATGAATCGATGGACTTACTTGAAGAAATTATTTTTTGGGTTTGCAAGACTTCTGCCATCTTTCTTGTATAAATTTCACATATTTTTATCTTGAACACAATGTATCAATGGAGAGAATGTTGCCCGTTTTCCATTATATTTTCTTGTATATTTTTTTTATTTTTATTTCAAAGAAAGCAGGGTTATTCTAAATGACATGTGATAGAATATAATGGAAAATCTTGACAGTAATTGTGAATATGACAGGTAGTTTCTGGATTAACTGTATGGAATCGATCGTATTGAAATTAAAACCAGTAACTTTATGATTCCAAAGAAAATTTTCATTGCACCACAATCCGGGTTTGCACGTAAAGCCGATGTCGATGACCTGAATATGAGGTTTTATGTCGAAACTCAGGTCGTGGCGTAATAAAATGTTTTTTGCATAATCGTAAAGTTAAATAATTTCATTTCACTAAGAGTATGACATGAGTAGATGTTATCAATGCTGTCGTATGTGATTCAGTTAACACGTGATAGTATAATGTTTATATTGATGAAGAAAATATTAACTTGAAAGGGTGATTATCACATTTCCGATATAATATGGCCATTTGTATTATTTCTAAGAAGCAAGTAAAAACTCATTTTTACTATGCAATTATTTTTTTCTTCTTTCAGGAGATATAGGTCTTTTAATTTGTAAATTATTTATTCTCTTTGCCGACGTTTCGCATATAATAACATGCTTCTTCAGGGCTTTTATACAAAAGAGGTCATGAAGAGGAATCATTTAGATGTTTAAACGGGTAAAAACCAGTGCACATAAGCGGAACTCAACAACTTAAAGAATTCCATCTCAACTAATGATGCCAACAACTATACAGCAGAAGACTCGGATATACAAAAGAAAACTGTCATTTCTAACTACTCCAGCATGGATGACTTCAACAGGAGATCCACAACTTACGTAAAAGCCCTGAAGAAGCATGTATGAAAATTCGAAATGTTGACAAAGAGAATAAATAATTTACAAATTAATAGACCTATATCTCCTGAATGAAGAAAAAATTACATAATAATGTAAAAGAGGTGATGAAGAGGAATCGTCGAGATTATTATTATTATTATTACTCGCCATCTAGGATCGCGTTCTGTGAATGGAATATCGGACTTTTAGATGTGTAAAACGAGGGACGTGGTGCAGCGAGGATCAGGTAAGTCTTTGCTGATAACCTAATTTCTCTTTAGAGTGTTTGCATAGAAGTCGCGAAAATTCCCCTCTCGTCTCTGTCTCATCGTGAAGACAACTTCACACCCCCTATGTCGTCTTCCCCTCCCAGCTCGCCGAAATCGCCCCCTCAATCGATCCCGTGCGGCTTGATTGGCTGGAACGAGTGGGTGGCCCGCGCTTTTTCCTCATTCGCTCCTTTTTTCCGTCGTGAATGGGTCGGATTTCGGTTAACTTTTCAACCTCTCCCACCCCCACTCACGTCCCCTTTTCTCTGGAGTGTTTTCAATTATTTTTTTCTGTGTTACGGCCGAAATGAAAAATCGTGTCGCGAAAAATCACTCCCCAGGGTGCGTTGCTTTCTTTCGTTTCTTTCCCTCTCACCCAGTCGACGAAAAACGCGCAATTTTAGGTGAATTTCGGAGAAAGACTCGTTACCATGGTGTGGCTTCCGGAAAGTTTCTATATAGTTAGTTATTCGTTTCATGATCAGTAGACCCCAAAACCATCACCAACTCAAACATATGAAATATATTGCATTCGTTTCAATTTATTTTACTTCCTAAGACTACTTAGAAGAACTTTTGCTTGAAGGATGTTTTGATAACACCAACTGTTAACTAAAGGGGTGGAAAAATAGGGTTTTTTTGTACAAAAAAATCATAACTTCATCAGTGAGGCACAATATCAGATTCGTTCAAAGTTATTGTAGTTCCTCTAAATATGTATTATCTAAAACTTTTGGCCGAAACAATTCTTGATTCTACTTACCCTTGCTGCAAAGGGTGAATAAAATGAGCGATTCTACGTATAAAATAATTTTTAAAAACTTAGAAATATACTTATGCCTCGAGGCCGTAAAGCCCTAAAGGCTAAAGGCGTTAGGCCCTAAAGGGATTTTTTTATTTAATCTTCACGCGCAACCAGGAATGGAGGTTTAGGCGCCCGCGGAGGGGTGACCGTTTGTATTTTTTTGGCGCTTCTTTTCGTCTGCGCCCCTCTCTATTCGGGAAAGGGGTACAGCTCATTTTTTGTACCTTGCGCACTGATTTTATTTCGGCTTGGTACTAACATATTCGCTGAGCACGGAATGGAAATATATAAAAAAACGTCACTCATTTGAATCTTTCATTTAAAATATTCGGTCACTTCAAAATAGCACTGGAAGGAGAAATTAATGAAAACATTATCTAGAAAATCGAGGATGAAATACATGATGCAAATTACGATTGACGTCAAAGTTAAGACTTATTTAGGAGTGAAGCATTGCGGAGAGGAGATTGGAGTGGAGAGCTGAATCAAACCTATCATCGGATTGATGACTACCGATGATGATCGAGAAATATGAAGTCAAAAAATACACCGAAGTGTACTGTGAAGCGGCAGAACTTATGTCGATCATATGTGTGTATTTTTGCAATTTGGCCTTCATTTAGTGCTGAAAACGAATGAAAAATGTCCTCTGTGGTAATAGGCTTTACTTTGTTGAAAATTATAGTATCCATTCTAAATTAAACACTGTATTTTTTTCTACTGTTTTAACTTGCGGTATGATGCGTTTCGCCGATCTACGGCATCATGAGGTACAATTTTTAAGATTATTTATTTATTGACCGTTGTTAAGTTGTCGTAGTTATGGGGTTGGTTTGAGTGAGGGAGGTGGCGGTTATACCGTGGCTTAAAAGTGTGGGCGCGGATAGGTGGCTTGAATAGTTGATTTTCCTTAAAGTTAGTTTCTCGGAAAGGAGTGGGGAGGACTGCGGGAACTGTGTGTGTTTTGTTCCTGAAGTTTTACACATCGTCTCCAAGGTATTAAAAATTGATGCTCTCGAGTAAATCGAGATTAGAAGGCACTTGGCGGACCCTAACATGACCCTCTGTAATGAGCAATTGTATAATGCAATACTATAATTTTCCATTGGAAATCTAATGTGTGAGGAACATTGAAGTTTGAAATCAGCGAAAATGTTCTTTTTGGAGTTTCCTTGATTGAAGTATCAAGAAATTCCTTCTCATTTTGTAATATTAGGTTATTTTTCTCTTTTTAATTTGCCAAAATGAGCGCCATATAGTACGAAATAAAGTGGAGGTATGCAGTGTTTAATTAATTTTTATCTATAGCCTTACACCGATGGATGCTATTTCTATAAAGTTGATGTAATCCAGTTACTCGCTCATAATTTCAGAAATCCACATATATCAATGCATGTGATAACTGTTTTTATGCATTCAAATTTCATTCGATGTAAATTATTTTCATTTGTGCCTCAGAAAAGGTGAATGTGTAATTTAATACATTGCAACATATTCCTATATGCTAAATACGAAATACGTTTTTGTAACCATTCATGTTGTTCGTCATATGACCAGCCTTTTGTCAACATTTTTAATCAAAGCACCCTTAATACCTGCAAAGATGAGCCTGCATGAACACATTCCTATTGGTTATACTGTGACGATCACCCCTGTGAACTTCTGGCTAAAATCCGCCTTTTGTAAGTCTTTCGGGAAACGATTCATTCATCGGGCTTCGTGGACTTCGTTCTCGAAACTTATTTCTCGTCATGGAAAACTTGACCTTTGCCACGTATCCCCTTGAACTTATCGCTGTTGTGACTGCTTCTTTGTCCATCGCTTTTTAGAGCTTCTTCTCTAATCTTTCATAATATTCTAATATTTTGGCCGCCTGCAGTATCTGTATTGGTGAAGGGCGCCTGCCTGGCTACGGAAAGATCGCTGGTTTTTAGCACGCCTCAAGCATGAATATTAGGTTTATCTTAGGGTCGAGGCATTATTTTTGATTGTGGGATACTAACGTCTAAAGATTATGTAAAATCATAGCCTGCTTCTGCATTTGTAACAGGGTTTCATGAACACTATGACTGGTTTTCAAATAGTTTTTTATTGTGTTTAAATTTAATCATTTAAATGTAATCATTAACGAAATATGCTTTGGGAATCGTTAAACAATAACGAAATCATTAACGTGAGCGTGCGTACACAGTTGTATACACTTCTTCACTGGATTGCTCTTCAGTTTTCCAATCAATCTTTGAATTCGAAAAGATTTTTGGCTGAAAATGGTCAAATTTTAAATTTGTTTCTCTGAAATTTCCCGACGACCAAAGTCGCACGGCAATTATTATACCGCGAACAAAAAGTGTTTCACTTCCAATGAATTTCTCATAAAAGCTTTCATGGATTTGAAATATCCTTCTCTTCGCGCGGGATATAATTGCTATTTATCGCGTGAAATGAACTATTGCGTAGATGTTAAGTTGTAAAGCAATTTGCTTTCCTTCTTGCGCAACTAAAAAGGTCCGTAACAGTGGTAAAAGTTTTCATCCAAATGGTGTGGCGGCTGTGGAGATACACTGAATTCAGGTATTTAGTATAATACTTTGTCCATTTTAAGAGCGCAGTTGAACATTAAAACCTGCGACCAATAGGTACCAGCTTGCTTAGACCTTTCGGTTAGGCAGAAAAGACGTAGTCGCGACGCAATCATCGATGGGTAACAGCCGTTGCAAATTTTAATGAATGTTTTTCAATGAAATATTTTTTGATAAAATTCTATATAAAACATCAATTATTATATGCTTAAACATTTATAAACTGCGCTGTTTAATCCAGAACGATTTCTGTTACACCCTCTAATCTGAAGAAACGATTCGCTACGATATCACGACAAAGTGAATGAATCGGTGTATAAGTACCTATGTATGTACACAGACATCATATTGATGAAAATAACATGATTATCCGACTATGTGTGCTAATAGCAACATCTTTTTGTGGTGCTTGTGGTGTAGTGCTTGTTTTGTGGTTAAAATCATTCGTAAATTTTCTTGACCACCCAAATACGACTGTGTTTGGATTGGTATTTATCGGTACCCTTAATTGCAAGTAGGTAATACATTATGAAGAAAGTGAAGAGCATTCTTGGGAATGGGTATGTCGAGTATGACAGTGAATATGATTTACCGAGAGTAGTTTTTCTTAGTAAAGTTAGGCATCATCAGAATGAGGCAATCAACATTTTAATGTCCTCAAATAAATTATAAACTAGCGACAAATATGCTCGTTTTATTTAACATAGATGAGGCCGATAACCGTTTTATATACTTACTTATGATGAATTAACGTGCCACTCTAATCACCTGGTACCTTCATAATCGTCTTTTGAAATGTAAAGAAGAAGATGAATCTTGATTACTTACCTATTTAATAATACACATTCTGGAAGCATTATTAATTAATTGCTATTTATAAAATTCGGATAGGACAACCGCAATTGCGAGCTTCATATTGATGCAATCAGAAATGAATTATGCAGGTGAAACAAAGGAACCTTTCGCGAAAGGTTATTTTCCTTTAAAGCTATTGTTATTCCCCTTACCTGAAAACCAAAACTAATGTATTGGAATGGAACTATCATCTCCATCTTTTGAGGAAATTGCGGATCTTGCACACTTAGAGCTAAATTTTGCCTTAACTACTACATAAATTCAGCACTTTTGAGAATCTTTTGTCCATTCCCGCAATTATGAGGTTTTATAGCTATAGCGAAACTTAGTGGCACTCGGCAGTGGAGAGTCTGAGGTTAATGAGGGTGAGGGAAATGTTAATAAGCAGGCAGAAGCACTGAAAGACTCCTTTATGGGCATATTGAAGGACCCTCGGTCACTTTGCCTCATCTCCCTCACATGCTTTCCTCTCCCTGACGTCATGTTCTTTGCAAATGAGTGCCACCAAGTTTTGCTACACCTATACTTACTCAAAATACGAAAGTTACCTGGAATTTCAGATTCATCAAAATTTCTTCGACGATTAAGAACGCAGTCTTATCTCGCTGCTGACTGCTGCTGATTTTCTCAAACGCATTAAGTTTCATCCAGTTTCTATGATGTACATAAAGGAAGCAAAATATCTTTAAACAATCTATAACTAACAAATGCATCTAGTTCTTTGAAATGCCGATAGCGAACGCGATGCACAAGGCTGCCGAACATGTTAAGACATTAATTCCTTAGTATTTGCTTGTAATTACTTGCTGTAACACCCAAAGAAAAAAGATTGTAGCCTATGGAAGTCATATGAGATCGAGTTATTACAGTGAAAGGTTCGACAAGAATTTAAAGATGAGAACTAGCTTAGGAAAACTTAAGTGGAAACCAGCAGTGATCCGAGCTAAGTTAGTTTGAGCGAAATATCACATCACCTAGAATTTTCTGAATATGACCTAATTTTCAAGATAAAACTCATTTTTCCAATGATAACAAAATACTAACCCTTGCCGAACTACTTTTTGAGCATTTGGTCTAAAAAATATAAGCAGTTTTGCATGGGGTAGATTACGGCTGTGCACTCCAGAGTGAGGATATTGAAAAAATTAGGAATTCATAACAACTAGATTTCGTCAAAAAACGGAACGTGTCTTTTTTATGTTTTCTTAACCAATTATAAAATAATCAATTTCTTACCATTGTAATTTTTACAGAATCGCAAAAAAAGTTAGGAAGGCGTTTTCGCACTACGGCGTGAAAAAATAAGTTAAGAGGTAAATATTTTCTGTGGTTCTCGTTGAGTGCCCTCAAGCCACGACAGCACTTTTTTTCAACAAGCAATATTTTAAATACTATCATTCGATGAAATATACTGCTTTGGATAAGGATGTAATGAAAATTAAACAGTGTAGTCACAATCAAAACAACAAAGGCCACCATCTTGGATTCTTCGGTCACATGATTTGCTTCCCTAGCCGTGATTGGAGGTATTGATTGGCTGCATTTTTACCGACTTCGCTATTATAATGGACGAAGAATAGTGCCAGACGTTCGTCTTTTGGTTACTTATTTCCCCTCGCGATGGGATTTTTTCACTTCGTCGTAGTCAATTCGGTCGTTCACTCATTGATAATTACGTTTTCCAAGCTTATCAGTCAAAGGCAGACCTTCCAGAGTAGATCGTCAAAGAGGAAACAATTGCAATATTTTCTCATTGCTTTCATGTTCGACGTAGCCCACGTCATATTGAAGCAAGTACGCTTAAATTCTAGCGCTTTTCACATAGCCTGCAGGCCAAATTTCTAAGTACATTCCGTCTCCCCCAAGTGTCAAGAGCGTCTGTTTTTCCTTTGATAGTATAGCTAAACTAACAGAGTTATATAAGGCAGTTGGTTTATCCGCTCGCATAATCAGTAAGTAGGTACCTGATTCATAAAGTAGTGAGATGAAATTACTAATTTATTCAAATTATATGACTGTAAGGATAAGCATAATAGTGTCATGTTAGACCTGGTGGAAGTTGTCGATATTAATGATGAAGAAAACACTTTGTAATCTTCCACAGATGTTTTGAACGGTACGATGAGTTTTACCTACCCCCCCCCCTAACTCTTCAGTCTAGGTCAGTGATGGCTAACCTATGACATGCGTGTCAGAGGTGACACGCCAAGACATTTTAGGCTTTAGACTGCAGACAAATTTGTCCCATTGATTAAAGAAATAATTTTAGTTTTTGTTTACTGGTGAGATTTAAACATCATGAATACGCAAAGCATACTTTCTAATCAAGGCTAGTTGACAGTTGAGGTAATATTTAATAGGTCAGTTCAAAACGACCGTTTGGACGATCCACAATCGCGTATTGCGTTAAAAAAAAGTCACTAATATAAATAATTATGTATTTGTTTTTTAAATAATTGATAATTCAAGACAACTGTTCTTTTAATATTTACGAGAGCGCAAATATCACTAAATCATTGATATTCCTTGATGTGACACGGCGCCCGAGTTAAGCAAGTTCTTTTTCAGAATTTAGACACACCGAGCTGTAAAAGTTCGCCATCATGGTCTACGCCCTTATACGAACGACTAAAACCGAAGAACCCTGCACATGATTATGCCAGAGAGTGGTGAAAAACATCGCGCCGTTCAATAAATCTTTGGAAGAATACCTACTGAGTGTTTCATTCATCATGAGCACTGTAAGGATCAAAAAATGAAGGAGGCTTTCAAAATTAAGGCATTTCAAACCAATTAATGGTTTCCAGGTATCATAATTTGAATCATGTAACTCAATATTGAATTTTATTGGTTAGATTTTTTGGTGCGTCGTAAAAGTTTGGCCGCGGAGCTTCTTTCTTGGCTCTTATATCGTGATTAAAAGCTACACGCAGATTATGTCTAAGTTCTTTTCTATTGGTACTTGACTAAAGTTTTTTAGCAGTGTTTGGCATTAGTAACTTTTATCAAGTTATCAACCAAACATTTGACACGCCAATTTTGGCGGTGTCAACATTCATATTAAATGTAGCTATCAAGCTCAGTTAAAAGCTCGTAAGGAACCAATAAACAAATTACTTTCCCACTAAACCAAAATTGAAGTCCTTGCTTTATCAATTCAAATATCTCGCTCTAAAGTAGTTTGACTTGCACTACTACGCTCACTCCTTAGACTTCTTGTAGAAAGTCTTAGAAATCTGCGAATGGAGTTCTAGCAAATAATTTTATCAAGGTTGATTCAAGCCTAGTTGATTTTCCCCGTGCGTAAACATTGCTTTGGTATTTCTTTCCTAAATATTTAGGCTGGACTTCTCTTGATGATTACTACTTCCTGACTTTGAATCGAGTAGGTTTAACTTTACCGGAAGTGGTGTTCCGGGGAAACGTGACTACGTATAGCATTTCCGAGTTCCTTAAAATATGCTATTCCCGCATGTCCTTGTTAGGCAATGAAATGTTGCTGCTGAAAATCGAAGCTCCTGATGTTATCTTCAATTTTTAAACCCTAGAATATGTAGCTACGACGGTGAAAAATGAAGCGGTCAAAATCATTTTCCATGTATAAAGTTATGATCATGTTTACTAGTTATTTGTAAGGTAAGAGAGAGCATCAGGTGCCGTATGGGAAATATTACTTAAAGACATGCTGAATTGTAATTTTATTAAGTTTTGGCACATGTATTTGGAACTGACAAAGGCTTTGAGATGTTGTGTCATCATTAGGGTGTTTCCTGTTTACAACTCGTTGAGACCATAATCGGTTCCGAATAAATCATTTTGAAAATTTACAAAGTGAATTAATTCTAAATGAATTATTGGTAAGGTTTTTGAATGACCTATGGGAGATGCTAAATTATGACTTACTATATCATCTTATTATATATAAATAATTATGATATAAACATTATCATCCCCCTCCAAACGTTCTTCTATTTACGCCATCTCAAACCCATTTCGTATTACTTAACAAACACCCCTCTCCAAACAGATGTAAAGTAACTTGAGTCACTACTCGTGTTTAATAACGAAACATTATTAACCGAAATCAAGATAAATATCCCGCAAACTTATGTTTTCTGCATAAATGTAATTTCTGCATAAGTAATGCTAATCAGTAGTGGTATCATAAACCACGTACTGCATGGTCGCCAACGTAGCACTCACCTAGTTTCTGGTTTAGCCATGCATTTTTCTCCTGATTGCTTTTTAGTCCACGTCTAGCGGCCAGGGGAGCCTCCTCAGAGGAGAGAGTTCAGGGCTCGACCTTGAACTGGCATTAGCATGGCATGCCTGGTGCGGAATCACCCTGTGCCACACACTCTGGAGGTTTGCACGGTACTTAGTAGTCGTAGCTGTAGACTTGAGAGCTTACACCTGGAAGAGTGACTGAAGAAATTACTGCTTATTTACTTTTAACTATGGAAATGAATAATAAAGATTGAGACGTAGAATTATTTTAATTAAATTCGATTTAACGTAACTAATCGCATTTTCATTGTATTAGTTTATTTATGGCTTTAAAATATTAACATTTTCCATCAATATCCACAGTGACTATTACATCGTATTTCAATCTTGTCAGATGCGTGTACTTAGCGGACAGGTTGAAAATTTCATATTTTCCATGGAACGTCTTCCGTCAACTGGTTAAAATCTAATCAGTGCATAAGTTTGTGGTATGTAACATTCAATTTTCTTCTTCATCCCCGTCACTGCAAAGAAATCCCTACTGAAGGAACATTTAAGTACATGTACCTACCCTCTAGTTCTTGCTGGTTATTAAAGGAATATGGAATATGCGAGCTAATTCCTCACGTGGTTGGACTTATTCGGATTCGGATGATAGAAAACAATTATTGGAAAATGTAGGCATGACAGGCCAAATCGTCAGTATATCTTTTGTCGCTTTTTTATTCGAATAAGAGATAAATTTTACCTATCCACTTTTGGCTGGTACATTCGCATTTCTTATCAGGTGCGACTTCTAAATCACATCCTCATCTGCTCATTATTTTTCGCGATTGAAAAAATAGTTCCGGCAAATTAGTTAAGTATCACCAGGAGTCTAATAAATAGAAAATTATGGATAAACTAATCATAAATTAAGGCTAATGTCTAGCGCTAAACTGGTAATCCATGAAGGACGCCCTAAGTTCCCGCGCGACGAGTTTGTTTTAGAATATCTCACTTTCCTATTATGCATTATTGCTATGATTTTAGCCTCGGTAGAAAATAGCTCGAGACTTGTGAAGGTATATATGTCTTTCAGCTCGAGCTATTTAGGAATCGCCCTTTATTCGTCTAGAAAATATTTTCATTGTTATTGCGGGTATCTTTTGAGGATAAACTAAATTAAAAGGATATTACTGAGGACAGCTTTTTATTCAAATAACTGCAATCTCTCTAATACTCTAATTTGCCGTTTGTTTGAATTGAAAAAATATATACTCATTGTAACAGAATTTTCGTGTTCTGCTCAAGTTTAATTTAGTATTGAGTTTCTTTTTGTATTAACTTTCATGTATGTCCTAGAATCCAACCTTTTTTTAAGTAGATTAACGGTTTGATAGACTCTAATAAATTTTTAACGGCACGACAAGGATGTCAATAATTGTAATGAGAAATGTCCGTTGGATTATTAAATTTGCGAATTCATGATTTTCCTGAGTATTACGGTATATTGCTACTGAAAACGTTTATGTTTCTGAACTTCTTTTTCTGTAAACATGGTAATTTTCTTTTCTTTGTCACTGACATTTTAACGCGTGTATGTTATGGTTTATTTCAACATTTTTATTGCCTCATTTCCACCCGTGTGACAAGGAGTTAAGTACTCTAGTGTCTCAATCTCGCCCCATTTTTTAAGTCATTTATCTATCTATCTACATCTAAGGAGTACGCAAGCCAGAGTGTCTGGCACAAGGTATATTTCTATTACGTCAGGTAATGTCTAACGATACAACTTTCCAGACGTTCCATGTGATACTTTCATCAACGTTTACGAATAAGCAGTAGGACAGTTTCGGAGTGTACCTTGGCAATTTTTGAAACGGTGCATCTCGATGTTAGCATTTAGATTCACACTAATCGTGGTATACTATGGCATATACTTCGGTCATAAACCTCAATTGGTACATAGCCCGAGTCCCTTCTCGCCGTCTCGAAGAGGCGAGTCTCTTCTCGCGCGCTCTTCGTGGTGGAGCACACCATTTTTGTGACGCTTCACCTTCCGTGGCTGTTTTCCCTGATTTCGGAAACTCACGCGGCGTCGCGGTCACTCGGACAGAGCCCAAGTTTTCCTCTTTTCAGCCGAATTGAGTTCCGTTCGCATTCTCGCCGTGGAAAAAGGGCTGAGGAGAGAACTCAGGGTTGTTTTTCTCGTGAGCCGTTTCCTCCTCGGCGTCCCTCGTCCTCGGTGGCCCTTTTTCGAAACGGTCTAGCCCCCCCTTATCCGTTTGCCCTTCCTGTCCCTGAACTTGTGCTGGAAGGGAGCCGTGGTGGTGGTGGGAAAGGAAGGTTTCGGGAGGAGGAAGAGGGAGGGAAGGGCCCGCACCGTTGCAGCTGCATCATCCGAGGGGCATTTTCGTGAGAAGGGGGTCTCGCAGTCGAATGAGGCAGCCCCCCCAAACGAATGCGACGTCGTGGGGTCTTGCAGTAAAGGGTGTGAGGGGGATGGAAAAAGGGGGCCAGAAGTAGAGGGCCTCTAGCCAGAAGGGAAGACCCCTCTCCCTTACAACATTTCCCCCCCCCTAGCTCGCATTGGGCAAGGGGAAGACCCCCTCGCACAAGTCTTCCACCCCACACCCTGCTTCCGCCCTTCTCAGCCCTATCCACCCTTCGCCCGCCGTGGCCGCCGCTCTCGGCAAATACGCATCGCCGTCGCCCTCCTCTCCCCAATGCAGCACAGCACGAAGAGGGGGCCCCATTCGCCTCCTCCGTCGACTGGAGGCCTGAGCGTCGGTCGCTCTCCCCTCTTGCGTCACCCTCGTGAGCTTCCTGACTCACTCTCTCTTTCCATTGCGACTCATGCTCTGGGGGTGTCTACGCGGAGGGAGGGGGTGTAAGAGCACCCCCTTACCAGTCATTTCTCCATTCTCATCCAATTCTCCACCCGCCCCTCTCTCCCTCCCTCCCTCAACTCCGTTCATTTAGCGTACTTTCAACTCGTTCGGTGTTTCTCCACCTTTCAGACGCAAGCTCTGTTTTCTTGAAAAATATTAACTTCAGATCACGAGAAGCCCTCACGAGTGTTTTTCATAATAGCGTGAGGCGATGTTACATATTTTCTTGGCAATGAAAAAAAACACTTCATATCTACTTTGGGAATGCCCAGCAATTGCTAAATTCCGGAAAACTACCTGTGTATACCTTTTCCGGAACCGAAGGACATTTTGGATTTACTCATGGGAGATATCCTAGCCTTTGGCCTGAGTAAAGGTCACCAGGGGTAGAAACTTTATACGCGGGTGAATGGTACAATAAACCTGCAGTTCAAAGTGCCATGGTTAAGCGTGATGAGGGGTGTAATGAGGATGATGGTTTGCTGAAAGCCGTGATAGAAGGAAGGGTGTTGGTCAAGCGGGGAAGGGGAAGAAAGAGAATAGGTTTTATGGACGGGATAAAGAAAGGTAGGACTTACACTGAGATGAAGAAAGAAATACTAGAGGTAGATAAGGCACTGCACGTGTAAGAGTCTGTTGGATTTTCTCTGACTTTCATCATAACCTGATGATGATGATGATCTGACAGTGGCACCGTGAAGCAACCGACTATTGTCTACATCTACGAAGTACCGAGTACCATGTACCGAAGTGCCTGTACTAGCAGGTTGTGTGGCGCGAGAGACTTAATAAGGCGCTCAAAATCTCTACCACGCTAATTTTCTACATCTACACAACACCCTCAAGGATTGAGTTATCACCAACATACACTACACTATAAGTAATCTACCAATGCTACAGAAACTATTTGTATGAATGTATTTGAAAACTACATAATCGCACAGAAATACAAGGTTCATGCAGGAAGAATGCGAAACGTGATATCACTACGGTTAGATCAACTGCTAGATTAAGAAACAAGCATGAGGGTGCAAATCGACTAATTAACTACACTACCTATCCAAGTTTAAAGTTATTTGGCAGCTACTATGGTCTCGTATCGATCGCGGGAAAAATGAAATGTTAAACCTGCCTGTTCTGCAGTCTATTTCCCTAATTTTATCCCCATGATCTTGTCTACCGTAGTATGTCTGGTTTCGCCAAATATTATTGACGTGGTCAGATATAGATATAGATCAGCTAATTTTGAGCTCGATCGACCCCTACGATGATTAATATTGTCACGTGTACACTTAGTTGGTACGTGGATCCCACCTATGGTAGCAGAGAATTATTGCATGCTTGCAGAGCATTGCAAGTCCACGAAAAGTCCACGCCATCATTATTTTCGGCATTTTGATCAGAACAACAAATAGTTTAACAGCAATGATCTTAAAACTCTAGTAACTAGCTTGTCTTCGAAACTTTACTTGCTGAAGGTGGAACGCAGGTAATGCAGCAACCTAGTAAGATTGGGAATGTGGAAAACAATAAAATCAAGAGAACCGCTGGAATACGTCGTATAAAACGTCTTGATAACTCCGAATTTCTAGTTAACATCCTTAAAAGGTTTGCAAAATACTTTAAAATCACATTTCAGCAACTTGATGATTTTATTACCTACTTTTTCATCTTTTGAAAACAAATAGTTCAACTGTCAATTTACAAGCTTTGGTAATCCTTTCATCTTCTAGTATATTTTTCCTATTTTAATTGTTTCTGAAGTTACCTTTTCCATAAACGGATTAACCCTCGTCTATGGTTTGTTCTGTGGAAACATAAGAACAGTAAGTGTAATTGCTACCTTACGAAAAAATATCGTATTAGATTGACTCGAAATGAAAAACTCAAGCTTTTCACTGTATGATGACATTTTCAAATGATTTTAATCATTTGGCTATAATTATCACTTCACACCGACCCTTGAAGTTGAGATTGGTGTTCTTCGTCACTTCAACCACCTTATTTATAATTACGTAGGAAATTATCAACTTTTCCTGTCTCACGATATCCCTCACTTCTTATTTTTCCTTGAGAGTAATTTTTATGCTCCTTTCATTTTCCAGATGCCTAAAATCGGTCAATTGTTTAAGAGCTGCATTGTTCCTACAAGTCTCACGTTTGAATTTCGTTCAAAAACCCGCGCTGTCAGCGCTGTTGTGGAGAGATAAGTAACTAATCATTAATGCCGAGGCTTCGCTGCATCTGACTGGAACCTAACTTCGTGATAGATGTTTGCTTCCAAAACAAGTTAGTAAGATGGTATATGATTGTGTGTAATAACATATAGTTTATACATATACATATGTATATGTATAAACTATATGTATGTAACTAATATATATGTTAGTTAAATATGTACATTTTCAGTTACATCTTTCGGAAATATACCTGTAAAGTTAGGTTCTCAACCTTATTTTATATGTTGTATTTCCACAGATTGTTTTTATATTTGAGTCAATGCATACTGCCCATGATATCAAATTTTAACTGTTTTGAAGTCTGTAGGTGTCGTTGTCCAAGCCTAAAATAGTGTGTGCCGGCGAACATTGCGCGGTCGGAATCTTATACTATATGGCTTTATCGTTCTTTTATTTTTCTTACGCAATTGATAAATTTCCTGTTTTTTTGCAAAATCAGGTAAGGATGAGTTAAACAATCGTACAAGTATTCCATAATTACTCTTTATAAAATTGATGTTAGTTTTGTCTTGAATATTTTAGCAAATGTTGTGCCACGCCTTATCAAATATATAATTTGCATTCACTGCTCTCTAAGGGAAGACTTGCAACGAAGGTACACACGCCCAGTGTAAATGATAGAAAATGCCATTTTTTTAACAGAAAATCTATTTATCATGCATTATATTCCTGATGGTTTTATTATTTGCAAAAAAAACGTATTTTCTGTCATTTTGGTGATAAAATATGAAAATATGGTGTTAGTTGGTCATGAAGACCTGCCTAGGAAGCATTTCTACTCATATCGCGATGTAATTTATGAGTAGAGAACGGTGCCTCATATTTAAAATCATGGCAAACGTTTTACTCAAATGTAACTGAACCGAAACCGTATTTTTTATTTTCAGCGTTCGGTCATCATCATTGGTTTTGCTCTATATACCTGTATACATGTCCCATTGATCGTGTGTCATTTTTGACCCATAATTTCAGACACTTTCTTTCGTGCCATATAGATGCAATTTGGTTCCTAGGTGGAAAAAGGTAGTAAGTTTTGTTGAGTGTAGGCAAAATTTTATAAATACGACCTTTTGACCCCAGAAATAGGGTCCAACCAACAATCCCAATTTTGCCTAATGGGATTTCAATGTTAAATTATTCGAAATTTAAAAAAATACGGAATTTCTTCGCGAAAATTTCTATTAATATGTTTTTGGGCACGAGGAACACAATTAAAAACTTTCGAGTTTTATCGGTTTATGAATTATCGACTTCGTAACTTATTTTTATTTTTTGTTTCAGATGTTTCCCTCCATGCAATTTCCTCAGCAAAATTTTATTAGCATACCATTTTTATCACTTATAAATATTCTGTTCGTAATCATAATCCCTAAGCTGCAAAAAAGCAATTCCCGTTCTTTAAAAAAGCGTTTCCTTAAAAAACATTTTGACCAGCATTAAAATTCGTCAAATATCAGTCCTTCTCTCGCAGATATTTCCTCTCGTACTTTTATCGTATCGCAAAGTCACTTTCCGGTGCCAAATGTCCCATAGAATCTCTGTAGAGAGAGGCTATCTCGTTCATCGGCATCAACGATAGACATTGTCGCGAATCCATTTTTTCCCGCTTATTTTTTTCTCCTTCCCCTTCGGCCAGTTCCCTACCCTCAAAACAACCCTCTCCTTATCCACTATCCATTTTGTCTTGCGGATCATTTATAATTCAGAGGTCGAGGATGTATCACGTGGCGCGCGGGAAAGTCGGGGGTGATAGATGACATAGGAGTATGATTGAATGAGCCCACCATCCTATTCCCCCAAACACACACAATTAAGTATCAGTTTAGGAGGAGAGATGTGTATTCCCTCGATGCCGATGACTGGACGAGTCGTTGTAACATTTGCCGGCGACTCATTAAGTAGCATATCAGAAATGAATTCGCTAATTTCACTCTTCATTCATTTTCCCCGGAAAGCAAGTATTAGCGAACTAGGCAATAATAATCCTGCAACGAAACCCTAAAAATGGCAAATAAAAGTCTTGAGCTAGAGCTTTTATTAATACTAATAGTGTCTCTCAGTATCGATATAACAGATTTGAAGATGGTGTCATGGGCTAAAGATTGATACTCTATACTGTGATGCTTGTTGGGAACCCTTGGCAAAGAAAAAATAACTAAATCTCTTCTCTATTGTGTTTTTTTTAATTCTTCATCATTCCGCGTTTTATTCCACTTCTGTCTCTTAATTTAATAATTATTTCTGTTTAGTATTTGCTTTGTAGTGCGTGGCATCTAAGACTTTACTCAGCATGGAAAAACAGTCAAAATGTGATAATCATTGTCTTCCAACGCTGTTGTAAATAGAAATAGTCTATTTTTCAGCACAACCAATATCAACGTCTATGCGTCAACCTCAGTTACAAGTAGAATCGTCCCCGTAAATATTAACGTGATTGGGTGATAGAGTCGATTACAAATGCAGTTAGTACTTTTGAGTCGAATATTTGCGAATTATTTGTAAAATTTGAAAAAATATGTGTCTATTTATGAAAACAAATACTTCGTCCTTTCTCTTGTTTAAAAAGTGGCCCAGTGAATTCACGAGTAATTTCACCTATGGGATCGAAGACCAGGTTTTTTATGAGAGAAACTAATGGCATCTTGAAATGACAAAGAAGAAACGTGACTAATATTGGCCTTTAAATACTTATTATTAATTACGTACATAAAAACTGCTTGGAACAAGTGATTTTAGGTGCTATTCAGTACATAAAGCGTATTAAATCACACACAATTTGCACTTTTCCACAGGATGTTAATGCTACGACGCGTTTCAACTCACATAGTCATCTTCAGGTACAAGACAAATTTTGGAATTTATTATTACAGAAAGTGACATGAAAGGAGAGGTGGGGTTAAGAAAACAGAGGCGGCGGAGTGGGAGAGGGAAGGTGAATGGTGGAGCTATTGGAATAGGAGAGCGGGGTAGATGAGGTTCGCGTAGCTGAAAGGAAAAACCGGGAGGGAAGGAATTTGGGCTAGAAAAAGGGGGGAGAGAATAAAACGTACATAATACTTTCGCTCAATAATGGCAAAATAAATTCCAAAATTGGAGTCGTTTGATATTTTATGGGTGGTGAGAATATACGTTATATAAAAGTTTCCTATACACTATACGTAATCAATAATACACCTGACATAAGGCGAAAAGTCACTATACTATTACACTCATGCATCTCCCCCTGTGTCCCAAATGTATTATTTTTCCTGAAATCGTTGGTTGGTTAGTTATTTGGGGAGACGACCGCCAACTGAGGTAATTTGCGTCATGGGGGTAGTTCAGTATGTTGGTTCGGGAAGGTTTATTTGGGAAATGGAGGTGGAGTGAAACCCAGCGTTGGAATTAGCATGCTCTCAACAAAAAATGCCAAAGGGAACACAGTTTATCGTCTTATCCGACAGGCGGAATCCTATACTTGAAAATCCCTCAAAAGGCACCCAAGTAGGGATCGGGATTCCAATAAAAAAACCCCGCCACTTCCAGGGTGGACTCTCGGGATGGGAAGTCAGTAATCTATCCACCACACTACATCTACCTCCCTACTGAAATTGTAAACCGATCTGCGTGAGAAGTAAATAGCCATGCCTTGTTTATCTTATTCTCACGCAATTCCACCGTGTTGCTTACATCGGAATAGTGGACTCTCTTATTTATATATCTAACCAAAACTCGAACGCCTTTAAATAACTTCTTTGGTGTCGGGCATTTCCAATATTCATTTCCCTGTCTACATTATATTCTTATGAGCCCTAGGCACAAAAATGAGAACGTCAACTTGTGGAACAGACTTGTGAAGAAGAAAGAATTGTTCTCGAAATTTCACGTTCCATAAACCTTTGACCACCAGGATCCATCCGCCACAGGTTGAGCCAGGTTGGAGAGAAAAAGATGTTTTGTCCCGTAAGACTACTCTCTGCCAGCTCGCCCTGTCCGTCTGTCCCACGACCCATGCCTCTTCAGCCTTCCCCCCTCTCCCCACTCACTGTCCCACCCCTTAGCCAGGGCACTTCCACTCTGCCCATCTGCCCTTCAAAGCCTTCGGGTGCTTCGGTCCCTTTCATCCCAGGACCCTACCGTCCATTCCATCCCTCCTGTCAACCCTCTTGCCTTTAGGGGGGGAGGTAGACGCTTTGGTCTAGGGCTAGGGAGAAGGGTGACCGTGGCTTTGGTGTAGGGCAGGGGCTCTCTTGGGGTGGGGGTGGCAGGAGGAGGACCCTCTGGTAGGAATGTGGAGGGCAGTTGAGGCCCCCGCACTCGGAGCCTCGAAGGATCTTCGGTCACGGCAGCCTCCCCAAGACCTCCTAGAAGCCTTGATGTTACCTGAAGCTCTAGCCACACCCAGCTAGAAATCCTTCTACCTTAAGCTCTTGCTGGAAGTCCTTCGTTTACCACCTCCAAGAGATGAATTTAAAAAAAATATGAATGACTTGTTGAATTGACCCGGTTGTTTTTATAACTATTATAATACCTGATCATATCGTTCTTCCTTACAAACTTGTAAAAAATCTCCCGTAATATTTTTCTTCGAAATTTTTGGTAGGAGTCTTATCATTTTTATATTTTTGCTGGCTTTTTGTTCCCTATTAACTCATATCATTTCCCCTTTTTATCCACTGAAGACTAATACATCGCAGTTGAGGAAACAATAATTTTACGGTGGCCACTATTCCTTATCCCATTATATAAATACGAAATATTTAGTAGTCATAGATATCCCAGTGTTCCAGTTGCATTCGTGCACTGGAAAATATTGACCAGCCTCTAATTTAAACGTATATAGAAGCGCAAAGCGTAACATTAAGAGTTTAGAACCTAAATTAATAATGCTTTTTTAATAAGTGGAAGTATATAGTAAGCATATCATGAGTTGCATGCTAACTCTATGGTGGAGATAAGGATTAATTAATTCTTCTTTAAAAAAATTGGAGAAATTTGTTATAATTTTTTTTAATTTCTGCTTTGGACTCCAATTTTGCTTGCTTCTTCAAGGATAATGCATTCCTTTGGCTATAAAAATGGAAGTTGTTGAGAGGACTGAACAAGAGCCTCAAATAACGTGCACTTTTTTCTTTCTTATCTTGATATGATGACCTTAGAATAATTTAAGGAATGTTTATATCTAATAACGCCATGGAGAAAAGAATAAGCTAAAAGTTGATGTTCCCTCTTTTTCAAGATGTAGTAATGCCCCCTCAATATGCAACTTCAGTCTCTAGTGTAAGTAATTTCTGCGTCATCAATGAATGTCATTATGAAATAATTGCGCTGAAACTAGTACTGCAATATATTTTAATTTATTCAGTCCACTTCAATGACTCTTAGTAATAATTCATGACTTATGTGCGAGCATAAGGGCAACGGCCTGCCACGATGGAAACACCGGTTCCCGATCAGTCACCGAAGTTAAGCATCGTTGGGCTCGGCTCGAGTTTGGAGGGGTGATCCTCCGATTCGTCCGAGTACTGTTGTCCCTGTCTGCACGTGGCAGACAGTATGTGTGAAATGACCTTAGCCGTCGAAGCACGTAAAGCAAAAATACTACTACTACTACTACTACTACCATACTGCGAGCATAATGTAAAACAGTATCGAGAAAGACTATGAAGAAAAAGAGTATTTAATTAAGGCTAAATGAAGTATTATTAAAACTTGTCTTCTATGGGCCATAAACAGCCCAATACAGATAATACCTATGTTTAATCCTTCGGAATATTTGATCAAAACATTTAAGTGATAAAATGTTTTTGATTTTACAGGTTTTTATTCAACATTGACAAATAAAAATTAGCAAACTATGTACATGTAGACTTGTGCAAGCATTTTTAGGGAACAGCTCATTGAATTATTAACATTCTTTGAGTAAATTTGACCAAAACGTTAACTAGGGCTTCTCAATTCATTGCATGTCTCATCTAGTTCTCAGAAATAAGTATTTTTACTCCTTGGAAGTGTGACGACTCCTCCCCCTTCCAAGCCTGCTTCTGGTGGTTCCTAGCCGCTATATTTAGACGATAAAGGAAGGGTTTGGAAATGTATAGCGGCTTCGACTGCCGCTCCTTGCCCCTTTCCTCGAATAGAAGAATATAGTTCGGCAATTGGTTGTGGCAGTATCTATGAGTCGGTACCATCTTACTTTTTGAAACACGTACTATTTTTTTCTGTCCTCATTAAGAGACAACATCACTTCGGGAGCGTTTATGATACTCCATTTTCATATTACGGAATGATCAGTTACACTAAGGAGAGTGGGTAATTTTTGAAAGTAGTTGCGTATGAAACTTCGTCAAAATGCAAAAGAATGTCGATAAAGAGTTGTGGAAGTGTAGGAGAGGAGGCTATTCCTGGCGGTCTGCGGGGCCCTGTTGGGAAAACGGCTCTGCCAGTACGGTAGCTCGCCGAAGAAGGCGTATTACATCCTCCTCGGTTATCACGATTACGATAATTCTATGAAACCTAAATTCTCGAGAAAGGACTAAAATCAAAGGCGAAGCATCATTGCATCCATACGTTAGCTGTTTTCGTGTCGCTCCCCATTGCTGAGTAATGCTTTATTGAAAATGGTTCATTATAAAGCGAATTTTGCGACTTTTTTCTTTCCTATTTGTTTAATGTCAACTTTTAAATAAAATGTATGCCCCATGGTTTCAAATTTTAGGGGTAAAATGGTGAACATTGTATTTTACTATATACTAGTTTGCAGCCAAGGTGATGAAAACCTCCATGGTCTGAAAACGCCGTCTCTGGTGCAGTATCCACCCCCTGAAATAAAGAGTGAAATTTTTTAGCGGGTTAATAATGCTGTCTCAGGATTGATGTGGTGGAACTTATGCGTGACGAAAGAACTCTTTACAGTTTTTCTCTGATGAGTGCATTTTGCAACCGGCTTCGAAGTTTAACTTGGCTTGAACATGATGTAAAACATCGAACCCGGTTGCATAAAACATTTACGGTGTATGACTGCAAAGATTTATTCATTCGTCATCTTGTGAAAGCAGGGTTCGGGTGGGACAGAAAAAAAGTCAATTCAGTCCTGTTATGTGATGTGACACAATGTAAGACAACGCAATACAGTTGCAGGCGCCGTTTGCGCATCAGACTATTTGCAAGTAAATGAGGAGTTTAATGTAGAACAATACAGTTGAGAAGAAAACTTAAATATCATTTCATTGGAGGCAGTAATTTTACCAAGTCGTAGCTGGCGTGGCGTATTATAACTAACCGCTGATGTGGACTACAGAGTCCCTAAAGAAATAGAACTGCCTTGCGTTCTGACAAACACATTCCGAATAATTGGGTTACCTTTGGAAACACTTAAAATCTAACATCCCTTTTTTGTCAGATAACTTGCTTTTTGATTCTTCGTTAGTTGCGTGGAAGGAATACTCTAGTATTGCGCAACAAATTGCAAAAATGAAAACCAAGTATTTAAAAATCTACTCTGCCGTTCATCATTTATTTACTCAACGAGTCAGTCAAATTCAGGAAGTAGACAAGTCTTCGACTTTATTTCATACTTATGATAGAGTATTTCTAGACTAGTTGCTACCTCTCCTGGAGTAATTTCTTGTCGGAAATTGTTCGTGGAACCTTGGTTGTGGCAACAAATTTGACAGGCTTAATCAGGCTTTTGTTAAATCATTCGATTTAACTGTCCAATGTAATTCAGCCGCCTTTAAAAAGCTTACACTACTTTCAAAAAAACCTTTTTAATAATATCAATTTTTTTTTTTTAATTTTATTCAAATGAATTTGTAATAAAATTTGTCGGGATATAACTCTAGCAGGCGTTTAATGGTGAACCTTGTTACCTCCTACCCAATCTAATGTATTCACTCGTCATCCTGGATTTTTTATGTTTAATTTTTTCCCTCAAAAACGTACCTCCTTTTCAAAAATATTATCTAAAGTAACAATATTCACAGATTCGTCAATTGCTAAATGTGTTTTCTATTTTTATCGCTTTTCTTCCACCGCATTGTCTGTCGTATAATCAGCCATCATTAGTCGATATGGAACGAATGTGCTCTGGCATCCACAATAATATTAATTACTTGGAATTTACCTTACATAATCTTAAGCAAAGTCGCTCCTTGGCTAAAAAAGGTAAATATTAGTTTATTTGATGAGCAAAATGAGTTTCCATTTAAATTATTACTTCCTACGACGTTCTTAAATGCCAGTGGAAAGCCGTCAATTTAAGCACTATAATTCCACTTAATTCCTTATTTAATAATTTGTGTGTTAAATACCATACTTTCCGTCTCAAATAGTCAATTCATCCGTCTCAATTAGTCATCCAGTTAAATGCTGTCACTTAGTGCCATTGAAATCACTTCTCGTCATATAAGTAAATAAAAGTAACTGAGGCAGGCGAGATATAGTGGAATGACATCCTGATTTAATGAAAAGAGAGATGGCACTTTTCCACAAATTTATTGAAGTACAACGCGTTTCGACCGTTAGGTCATTTTCAAGTACACAGTGTACTTGAAAATGACCTAACGTTCGAAACGCGTTGTACTTCAATAAATTTGTGGAAAAGTGCCATCTCTCTTTTCTTTAAATCAGATAAGTAAATAATTTCTCAAGTGTTCGTAAATATAATATTTTGACACTTTGTGTTCTTTTTGTTGAATTTATTCACAAGAATTTGATAGAAGCATTAAATAACTTAGTAAAGCACATCAATACTATGGACACGTATCTGTTTCTGTGAGCATGCCTACCCTGGAAAGCTCAATTGGCCAAACTACAACCACACGTCTTCGTAACCTATCCTGCGGTATAGGCTGTAACGAGTACACAACATCTTGCCCAGGGAACCTATACATAGTCCCTTCTCGGCTTTATATACTTTTTATGTCTCTCAGTTTTTATGCTGCTACATGCTAATCCTTCATCAATTTCGGAAATTAGTTATGGGTTATTCTTCAGGATATTCTGCAAACAACATTAAGCGCAGTCGTGAGTGTAAAAGAAAGATAACGCATCAATGTATGGAGCTCTATGAATTCAGATAAAAATTACCTACTGAGTTCCGAAATTTCATTCGCGAATGCAGAATAAGCTCTCTTTGAGTTTTAATTACATTTTTGTTCACTGTTCGATGGAATATGTATAAAGCGAGAAGTTTACTGATATATGGCGGAATGCTATGTGGTTTGTAGTTGTTTTTTTAGAAAAAGGCTAACTGATTACAGGTATTTTGATTCTCAGACTGAACTTAGAGCCACTTTTGCCGACTATTTATTTTTTTGAGCACGAATGTGAGATTAATTTCTTTTGCGTGTAAATAACGTTATAGTGTGCATTAGGGTAATGTAAATAGGAATGACTTTTTAATCATATTGTGTCTCACACTCTGCATAACGATTATTACTAAAAACCTATCTCAGATAGAAAATTTAGCATGTTCTCACATTTCATTGCCTATGATTCAGTGTATTTTTGTGCAAAGTCACGCTCAATGCTCATGTTTAATAGAACTAAATGAACTTCGAATGTCATATTGGACCCTATACCTCAGAGAAAGTACCTAATAAAAATGTGCAAATAATTTCATAAAAGTATATTTCGTTTTATGTCTATGAACCCGAAGGTGAAATTGATAGGTGGAGAGTAGATATTATCTCGTAATTTGCCAATATTACGCTAATTCCATAAAGTCTGCATCGGAGGGTATTCCTTTCAGCCACCTGTGGTTAATAAATAATGTCAATTTACAAGACAATTGGTGCATTTGGATTTTGGCTATGTGTGGCTTTTATAAATAAAGGAACTGTCCAGCTTTTCATGCAGTAGTACGATCTGAACCATAATAATGACCTTCATTGAGGAGGTACAGAAAATGTTTAATTTGGAATGTCGAATTAATTGCTAAGAAACCCCACCGATTTTCTAAAGACCAGGAAATATGGTTTTCTCCTGAATTTAGTCTCTAATTCCACATGTTTAATGCTTAATTCGCAAGAAAAGGAAGTGATTGGTGTTCACTCATTGAAGAAAGGCTAAGGCGAGGGTCGTGGGCTTCGCATGGAATCATCAAGTACGTCGATTCGTGCCCGCGGGCCGCAGTTTTTATATCCCCTTCGTTCACCGTGATGTCTCCCCTTAGTAAGTTCACCCTCCACCCCCTTCTCTCGAAGTCACCAACCAGTAAAGTCTGCCCTCCTCCACCCCTCGCCAGCCCGCCACCCCCAAACCTTAACTGCGCAGAATTCTCTCCCCAGTGTGCCCACCTCCACTCCCTCGCTAGGATGGGGAGGGGGTTGGTTTTTTCCCCCCTTTCCACCCCCACCCCGGCCCTATGCACGTATGCCACGAAGGGTCCCTTCGTCCCCCTCATTTTCCTGCGTGCCACGCTCTGCAGAGGGGGGGTGCGTTCCCCCCTCCCCCACCACTTCTCCATCCTCCCCCTGTGCTCCATCACTCACCCCATCTCTCCCTGAGACCCTGCCACACCCCTGACTGAACCCTCGCCTCCATATCCTCTTCTGAGCGACCCCCCTTTGGCTCCCCACTACCCGTCCCCGTCTGTGACTCACGCGCAGAACGCCGTCTGCCATACACCTCACGGGCCTTCCCGGGGTCTCTCCACTCTGAAGGCAAACATAAAAGCATGATCCCTTTTTTTGGCTTAGTGCTGAGACATTGAATGAAAGGTTTCGAGGTCAAGCGGCGTCAATGAGAGTTTCAATATCGCGGAATTTGGCTCAAAATTAGTTTGTAATAGAATTCAAAGGACTTTCCGCGACAGTAACTTTATTTGTGTGAGCGGCAGAGGAAAACGAGAATGTGGGGAGTGCAAAGTGAAAAGATTTTTTGCCCGAACTGGAATACGAATTGGGTTCCTCCGATAACGGTCCATGGTTAATGACGTGGATATCTGTTACTAGGCGTGAATTTCCTCTGTAAGCTTTATAGCTAGAATTTCTTCAGAATATTTACATACATATTTTATAGTGACTTTTACATCGTGGACTGTGGCATAGAGTGCACAAGCACTTCGTGGCATTATATTCCCGATATACGAACATATAGCCCCTATGCAATCTGCAGTGGTAGATGACTTCCTGGGTATCTTTGTCTGTCAAAGCACTGTTCGCGAAATTGAGGGATCTGGAACCGCATTCCACAGTACAGAAGAACGATATTTTCACCTATAATTTTTCAGATTCAATTCTTTATATGGAAGTATGAAATAATACGGAAATATCATGATGAGGAGACAAAGAAACAGAGATATATCCATACCGCTGATAGATTTAAAAAGATTTTTCTTAAGCAGCTTTAGATGTGTGTGATTGTACCGTTGCATAAGAAAGGAGATAAATTAGATTGTAAAAACTACAGAGGCATATCATTAATCTTTACAACACATAAAATACTTTCTAAACTGGTGCTAAACAGACTTAGGGAACAAGTAGAGGAGATGATAGGAGACCACCAGGCGGGATTCAGGAAAGAGAGATCAACAACAGACCAAATGTTTATTCTGAAAGAGCTGGCCTCAAAATATTGGGAATATAATAATGATCTATTCCTTATGTTTATAGACTTCAGTAAAGCCTATGACTCGATAAATAGAGAAAAACTTTGGACAATAATGAAGAAATGTGGATTTTCTGAAAAAGTTATTGGATTGACAAAAATGTGTGAGTGAGTCTAAAGGAAAAGTCAAGGTTGGAAAAGAGTACACTGATACGTTTGAAATAAGCACAGAAGTGAGACAGGGAGATGGCTTGTCACCCCTCCTCTTTAACACAGCATTGGAAGAGGCGCTAAAGAGAACCAGAAATGGTCCAGGAGGAGCCAGGATTCCAGAAAAAATTAAACTGCTGGCCTTTGCAGACGATGTAGTGACTGTGGCCGAAAATAAAGAAGAGCTTAAAGAACTAATTACAATGCTTTTAATGGAAGCCAAGAAAGTGGGCCTACAAGTAAATGAAGGCAAAACCAACTACATGAAAATAAGCAGATATGAAGAGGAAGAGGATTATTTAGAAATACTCAATTATAAGTTCAAAAAAACAAATCAGTTCAAGTTCTTAGGGGTAACAATAACAAGTAACAACAAAGAGGAGACCGAAATTCTCACCCGACTTGCGGCAGCTGAGAGAACCTACTGGAAAACTTTTGAAGAGCAAACTCCTATCACGAAACACAAAAATTCTATATGTATATATAAAACAATTGTCCAACCAGTACTACTGTATGGTTCCGAAATATGGTCGCTTACAAAAAGATCACAAAAAAAGTGATAACGTTTGAAAATAAAGTGTTGATATGAATATTCGGCCCCATTAAAGAGGGAGAGACATGGAGATTAGGTAAAAATAAAGAGTTGAGGGAACTATACAAAGGACCAGATATTGTGGGTATAGTCAGAAGCAGACGACTAAGATGGCTAGGTCATGTCCTCAGAACAAATGACAGCACAATGTTAAAAATGATATGAAAAGGAAAACCGGAAGGCATCAGACCACCAGGGAGACCAAGAATGCGCTGGAGCGACGAAGTGAAGAAGGACCTCGAAAAAATGGGAGCTCAACTCGACACAGCAGAGGACAGAAGGGCATGGAGGCGAGTGGTTGACGAGGCCAAAGACCATTTAGGTTTTCAATGGCCACAGGAGTAAGAGTAAGTAACTTTAGAAATCACTGTAGATGAATATGGATATGGCGAGTGGATAAAGCGAGTGATGAACGACATGTGATGGGTGCATGTAAATACTTAAAAGTCCGACCATGCGTCATTTTAATCTTTAGAATGCTCATCGTAATTATAGAAGGAATTACGCGTTAGAAAAAAAATTAAGGCACCTACAAGCGTGATTCCTTTACCTATCAGAGTTACATCGCTTCTCTATGGGCGTTCGTTAGTTAGCGTCTTGACTCCGCGATGTCACCGTTCGTTCTTAGAGATAGTGTTTTGCACACTTGCAAAGTACCCTTATTCCGGTTTGTGAATTATGATAATGACACTTTTAAAAATATGGTGGTGTTCCCATTAGGACTCAATAGTAACTTATATTCCACTTTAGGCTAATTGTTGATTTAAGATATTTTTTAGAGGAAGGTGTTTGGAACATTTATGGAATCAATGAAGTATATTCCTGCTACTGCCCTATCCGACGCGCTCTAATTAAGCTTCAAAAGTTTATTACTACCCGTATGATTTTTATTTCTGATGAAGCACCTCCTTCTCAGGCAAGTCATTCTGAAGCGTGCTCTTGGTTACTGCCTTGCGAGGGAGTTGTCTTACCGCGAAGTTTCATTTCGTGACATCGGTCGAGCTTTCCGTAGGATTTTATGTTGCACATTAAGTATCGCTTTATTTTGACATTGTGTTTTTCCTCTAGTGCAGCGGTAGGTGTATGCCTAACGGACGAATTTTGTGAGATGTGATCGTACAGAAATGTTGCTATTTCATTCGAATTGAATTTGTAATAGACCCGAAAGTAGACGCTGTGATTGCTAAGAGCACCCTTCAGTTGCTTGGAGTACACTAGCCATGGCGCATATTGATCTCATCAGGCATGATTAAATTTTCCTTGCAAGTGGCTTGCATCTATAGCAAAATCACAATTCTTCGGCGGAACCCAGGGATTCTTTAATGACTCCTTTTTTCCACCGTTAGCTGGAGAGTTCGTCCAACATAATGGCCCAGATCATTTTCGTGTTAGCCATCGTTTTCTTCAATATCGGGAGTGATGACACCAGCAGAAATTTGATCAGAGTTTGGCGGAGAAGAATCAAAATCAGGGACAGCCATGCTTACAGATACTATGGAGATTTCGATGGATGGCCGGTATCAGCTTTAGATGAGCTAGGCAGTCTTTCATTATGGTTGTCGTTGCCTCCACTGCTACTGTCAAAACTCTTTTTCCTCTTATGAGTAGTAATCGCTGAAAAACACATGTACACAGTCAATTCTTCATCTTCACTTCGCATAAGAATGCTTCTACATCTACATCTACATCTACGAAGTACCGTGCAAGCCACTACCACTAGGGTGTGTGGCACGGGGTGATTCCACACCAGGCATGCAGCACTCGTCCCACCACAAATCAGAACCTCGCACGCTCCTTCCTCCGCTAGGCGCAGGCCAAAAAGCAGTCAGGAGAACAGTGCGCAGTCCAACCGGAAACTGGAAGAGTGATACGTAAATGAACATGCAAACATGCAGAACAATGCTATAGACACATCTAGTGGTTAATATTACTAATACCTTTAATTTATGAATGCTACGAGATGCTACTTCATGCAGAGAACAAAATAAAATAATGCCGGACAAATCGACCGGTGTGAATGTATTAGTAATGATGTTGTGTTATTAAGCACAAGTGAAAATTCTCCTCTAACTATTGAGGGTGGGAGTTTCATATGATTGATCTATCACAACTATTATGATCCCTTATTGTACGTGGGAAAAACAGCATGAAGTTTCTGCTAACTCACAGAGATAGCATGAAGAACGATTCACAGCGCTAGCACGGGTAACTTAAAGCTAATGGATACGATCACAGGAACCAACGAAACATATTTCAGATAAATTCGATTACGTAGAGGAATTTTATGCTATCAAATGTGCCATTGGTCTGCTTCTTCTTAGTATTTCTAAGTACAGAAATGAGAGATGTTGTCTTCCTACCTGCAACGACAAGAAACACGATTCGACGGCAATTTTTATGAAATCACTTTGTCCTCTTTCAAGGTTCTATTTTTGAGCTTCGAGGGGGAGCAGCTCCTAACATGCAACTTCTCTAAGAATACGCATGTTGTAGAAATATCAACCAGAGTCAATAAAATGATTTATTGGTTGAACGGTAAAAAGATTGTCGTCCCTGTGCCATCCGAAAACAGGTTGTTTCTTCTCTCATGCTCCCGATTTTTATTGTTATAAAATGACTTTAATTAAAAATAGGCTTGATACGTTCGATTTATTTTTGAACTTCGTAAATATGATTACGTTTCGTAATATTCATGACAAGTACGTAGGTTTTTCCCGACGGAGCATAGGAAATCCTTTCTCAGTGTTTTCTTTATTTCCCTTTTGGGTATTTATATGTCAAAACGACCAAAAAAAGACCGATATTACGCTTGAACTTTTCAATTTCGACCTATTTCGTTTTACCACATTGTTAGTCAAGACCAATTGGTTCGCAAAATATTAGTTGCGGGAGTATGAAAAATGGAGCTTGTAAATTATGTTTGAGTTGTCCTCGATATCTCCGAAATTATGATACTTATGCCACATCACAAATTCTCTTTCGTAAGAAAAAGCAACAACGCATAACATTATGATTATTGAAATTATTGTTGATGAAAAAATTATGATTGATGAAAATTAAGTTAAAAATGTTGTAATTTAAACCATCAGTTTTTACTTTAAAAACTTCTGACGTATTTTTCTGCAGACATTTACCTCTTTAATCTTACTATTTTTAAAATTTGGTTGCTATATATCATAGCTATCTAACATTCAATTTTGTGTAATGGTAATTTATCTCTTAAGGGGAAAATTAATTTTTGTGTGTTCGCTTTTTAAAGTTTCGCGGAATTATAGACTTGGGGGATGGTGGATTTCGGTGAGCTAAAACTTCACTCACATGTTATTTGAATTCTGTGGGCTGATATGGTGCTAATAACAAAGAATTAGAAAGTACTACATCGAAAAACTGATGTTGTAGTGATGTCTCTATGTCGACGAATTACAAAATTTTCTCTCGCTATTTGAATGTTGAACCGCTCGAAACCTCGCCATTGTTGAGCTTTTTTTACACTTAATATATCTACGAAGACATTAATCTCATCAGACTCGGTCAACTTGATTCCATCTTTTTCAGCTCCCTCGATAAAAGAGGCGTCATAGAGGTAAAGTCCTTTTGAGGAGCTGAATTATGGTTTCATAGTAATGTCCTTCTATCAATGCGTCACTGTAGCATCAATTGACCTAATTATTGTATGTACTAACCTCGTAATATTAACTTTAACTGGTTAGGCTAGCAGTAAAGTATAACTTTATGGAATAAGAATATGGCCTTAAAAGCACCCGTGATGTCTGTTGAATAGGAGTATTTTTGGAGGGAGAGACTATAAGAAATAACACGAGAAATTGGTGATTCAACGGTATTCTCCCAGACGTATGCACCTATCACTTGCAGATGGATAAAAATACAAGGTGTTTCAAAATGAATATTGGGGTTTTAAGGCTTTGTTCTGCATTGAATTTATACCATTTGACTTACAATTATAAATGATACATCAAATGAAATAGTTACTCAAACAGTTTTTGTTTTATCTACAAGTGCTCAATGTGAGCACCATTCGTCACAAGGCACACATCCGGTCGATAGGCGAGTTCTTCCCATACCTTGATCAGTGTGTCTGGAGTAAATTGGTGCAACAACTGATTCAATCCTGTTTCTTAAGTCGGGTAGGTCAGCTGGTTGCGGAGGCACATATAAATGATCCTTTATGAACCCCCAAAGATAAAAATCGCATGGCGTCATATCGGTTGAACGTGGAGGCCATTCGAAACAAGCCCTGTAATCTGGCCCCTGGCGGCCAATCCAGCGGTTGGGTACATACAATGCCGTTTAACCAATCTTTAATACTAGCGCAATCTAACGGAAGATAGAGGAAACACTGCATGCGTACACGTGCACAACAAAACTGTTTGAGTTGCTCTGTCATTTGATATATAATTAATAATTATAAGTCAAATGGTATAAATACTACATAGCCTTGAAACCCCGATATTCATTTAGAAACACCCTGTATAATGGCTGTGCTGTCATTCCAATGAAAGAGTTGACTATATCTTGTAGCACAAAACAGTCATTGACCACGGTGACCTTTATTGTGCGTATGCACCTTGTGTGCCTGCCTGAGGTGCCGACTAGTATTTAAGAATACCGGAGATCAAAATTCGTCAAACTTTGTGAGACTTACTTTTTCGTTTGGATGTCTCTCATTCCAGTTGGTACCTATGTATTTCTTGTAAGTTTGCAAAGCATTTTTCTTTTAATTTATAGTTATTTCACCTCTCCTACATACTTTTAAAATCTACACATGGTATTTCTCCGGTAACAATTGAATTTTATTTTTAAAAGCACTCATTTTGATTAGTGCTTCATCAGAAAGTGTTAACATTGTTTTTCGTGTAAAGTGCAAAACATTCCTAGTTCAAGTAAAAAGTTCTTGGTTTCCCTAGCGAAATAGGGAGATATAACATTTTTTGGAATTTAGTAGTACAACATGATTTCAAGATATATTTCTATACTCATTATCTACATCGTAAAACGGAGTTCTTAAAAAACTTTTCTATTTCTGGAGTAACGTCTCTCTAACATCATCCTCAACTTTGGCCACTATTGAATCAGTGGTCGTGAACTCGGTGTGGTAAGTTAACTTTTCTAGATTTTCCGAGGTCTGATGTAAAAGTTACGTAGCCCCTAACATTTCAGTTGCCCGTTACAATTCTATGAAAGTGGGATGCAGGCAAAGAAGTTCATCTTGGAGTAGTTACCGTAGTAATCGGCTTGAGCACGAGTGGGTGACGGGTATGGGAGAATGAAGAATGGCGTGCGCAGGTAAAGAATTCGTTGAATGTTGCTTCATTTCAGTTCTGGCGTTCTCTGTACCGTATAAACGCATCACCAGATCGCGGATAGAATTGGCGGGAAGGAGTTAACAAACCCATAGTTAATGATGTTAAGTAAATCGCCAATTGGCATACTAATAATATACAGGCATAGGTATGAGTAAATCTAAGATGTATGTCATACGATTCACATAAGCACCCAGGCGCAGGAACGCGCGTGCACACACAAACCCATACCCTCATCAAATTTTTTCAAAGTCCCCCCCCCCCCCAAGACTGCTCCCTGGATCCGCTCCTGAGTCACGGTATCCTCAAAAGTCGTCGAGTTGATTTATTTTTTTGGCTACATTTTCTTTCAACACACAGTTAGTTATCAAACGATATACAAAATCAAAATAAGGTGTTTTTTGGCTGAAAACGGAAAAAAATATTCGAGGTTGATGAAATATTCGGCTTTCTCGGTTAGGCAGTAGAAATAAATTGTTTCAAAAACATTTTTCCTTGAATTCTAAATGGTATAGTTAGCGGGCAACTGTTTTAACTAAAACTACATTGAAGGTGATTTAAATACTTCATGAGTATTTTTTTTCTCTTGATTTTTTCACATGTGCTGTATTTTTTGTAAAGATATAATTTTATGCCACATAAACAGCATAGTTAACAAGTTATTACGAATGTAAAAAGTGAAATGTTAAACTCTTGCAATGATATGCTTTCAGCTATATATGTTGACTCTTTTGTCTTTCATGCAGTGAAATACTGAAAAAGGGCGTTGTGGACTCAAAAAGGGCGGTTTTCCCCGACTCGGCCTATGTGTTTTCTGTCGGCATTGACGTGCCGAGAATCCAATGTGAGTCTTCCGAGCGCACTTTGGAAAGCGCGTTTCCTTGGAAGTTGCGCCCACGTCACCGCTTCCTGCGATGATTCTTGCCTCTTTCTCCTCTGGCTTTCGCAACGCGCGCCGCGGGGACAGCTCATTGGTCGCCTATCTGAAGCTACGTCATGTGGTGAGTAACCCCGCTTTCAAGTTTCCTTTTAGTCTCATGCTACCTATTCTGCTGCGCAGGGCGCGCTGCTTGTTATCACCGACTCCGTGGAAGAGATTGGTAATGCGTATGAGCATACACGACAACCAATCCCTTGTCGAGAATGGATGTTATGCTGACCCATTATTATCTTGGTACAGTATACTGTGAGACACACATGTAGTCATCGTGCCCATGCAAAATTCTTGCCAAAATCTACCATTGCTGCAAATAACCCATTTCACTCTAAATTCTCGTCTCCATGACTTTCCTTGCCTCGATTGCATTTGTTCCAGGAGCCATGCGTAGAAGGTAAGTACTACGCGTCAGAATGGTTCCCGCAATGGTTGTAAGAAAGTTGTCGTTCTGCGTACCCAGTTACGTTCTCTTTTGCAGTGTTTCTATTCGATTTTGTGTACATACCGAGGGGAATGGTGCAGAGGGTCGAACATTGGCTCCCCATCCTGAGGACCGAGTTTCGAATCTAGGCAGCAGCGGAAATGTTTAAGTGGAATTCTGTTCTCTACTTGCCTGTTGCGTGGAGATCAATTAAAGTGGTGAACTCTGTCCGTCGGATGGTGCTTTAGTTATAAGCAGGCTATTGTCAACGCCGAGTTTCTCTTTACCCTTTCGCATCTACATAATACCCTGCAAGCCTCCTCAAGGGTGTGTGGCTGGGGGTGGATTATCACAAACATGCACGACACCATGTCCTAACTAACTTCATGAAACTACAAATATGTATGTAAAAGCAAAAACCTGCAAATACTTGTCAGGAGATGTAATTTCACCAACTTGCACTACGTTATAGTGGACCTCACCCTTTGGATTTCAAGAAGGAATAGCGAAGTTTTTTCATCGAGTATTCTTCGTGGGTAGGCGGGTGGGTATTATGTGGAATATTTAAAGAACATAGGGAACATGAAGAATTGGGAAAGTGATTTTTGAGAATTCTTTGAAATATCAAATGGTCGGATTAATGAGAAAAGGACTTAGAGTTGAGAAGTGCCAGAAAACTACTGAAAATTCTGCTAGGCGGATGAGATGTTTGGTTGTATTCGGGCTGAGAAGGAAAGATGCGCAGGGAAAATTTTCGGAATTCATCGTGATGGACAAGTCTTGGGTAAAGTGAAGATATGAATGACCAATAACAATTGGAGATAGAGCAGGGGGGCGGGAGAATTGGAAGGGAAGTCACAGGCACCTACGGTCTCCACCAGCTTACGTATTATGAAAACTATTCCGTCCGCACTCTTTATCATAGATAAATAGTGTGGAAGCATTCGCGCAGTCCCTGGAATTTGTTTCGTCACAAAGAAATCACCCTGGCCTAACAAACGCTTAAATGGGGCATATTAATGAGTATATAGCTTACTTGAATAATTTAATAAATTTCCTTCGCAAACGATACGTCATATTTAATAATTTATGACGAGAAGATCGTGTTTGAAAGTATACAGAAAGCAGTGTAGGTATATTGAATGGGATGAGGGGTTTGGGGATGCTGAATTCCGTGGTAGAGGGGATAATGTTGAAAAGCGGGGAAGAAGGAGAAAGAGAATAAGCTTTATGGATGGGATGAAAGAGAGGAAGAATGCATGCCGGGCTCAATGATACAATCGTGTAAGAATTCAAGGGCTTGCGATTTTAAAATATTGGTGTAGGTATTCTTACTTCCATCTAAACATTTCTTAACCGGTAGATTGTCTCAAATAATGATAACTGTCATCGGCTATACCAAATATTGATCCATGGTAACTCAAGAGGATGCTTTCACTCCAAAGTTAGTCATATTCACCTTCTTTGGTGCTTTCTTTCTATTTTTTTAAAATGTTATTAGATGGCAATGATAAAATCATAATTATTAATTAGAAATTTCTAGCGACTTGCGTAAGAAGTTCAGCGACTCGGGAAAGTCTGCAATTGAAGGAGGCCCGCGGGAGAGACAACAGGGAAAAGTCAAACAGGAGGAAAAATAGAGCGCTCGTGGAAGCGAGCCGAGTGAGAGAAAGATATGGATAAAACTCCTTTTCCCCTTTTCCCCCTAATCGCGGAATTATTTTCAGCGGTGCATTTTTACCGCGTGGTTGCCACGTCTTGAGGCGAAGTCGAGAGATAAAAAGAGGGAAGCGCGTCGCTTTTTCCTCCTCGCTGTCTCAAGCGTGTGGAACTTCACAAGTCTTCCTTTACTCGGTCCGCGCTAAAGCCTGGCTGAGGCGGAGAAGGAATATTGCAGACAAGTGTTCAGTTTTACTCGGTAGATATTTAAATTTTTAAAGTGGGAAAATTAGATGGTAGTTTTTCAACCCAGTTTTTTTACTCGAGTAGTTTTATTTTTCACGACCATGGTTTCGTTATAGAGTACCATCTACATGTTTGTAACGAAACTATGGTCGTAAAAATAAAACTAAATATGGAAAAAGCTGTGTTTAAAATTCATTTAACTTTCCTACTTTGAAAGACTTCCACTAGGTTACGCCCGAAACCGTTACTTTCTTAAATATTTCAACTCTGCTTTACCACATAGATATCAGTAAATATTGCCACGTATTCCATTAAGATCCACCCATTCGTCATTTTTATTACATTCCGGTCATGCTAATACGATAAATTTTAGGTCTGTGGCATATACTTTCAAAGTACTGGCTACAGACAATAATTTTGAGATTAATCAAATAGTTTCAGTGATCAAATTATGATTTGAACTGTACTTAACCATTATAATAAGATCTCTCTCTTAAATTGACTACTTAGTAAAAAATTAATCGTACCAAATTTCAAAATGTTTATCTTTTCCGTGCTAATATTAATGCGAAGTCAAATGACATTTTTCAAATTACCTTCAGAGCAATGGAGCGTAATCGAGCAGATAAAACTTCATTTATCATATTGATATTGTTAATATTCGTAATGAATAGGAAACTAGGTAGAAAAGTAGTGTATGCAGAACAAGTGAGTGATGGGTTAATATTTGTTGAATAAAAGGCAGATCCAACGAATTTAGTTATAATCCAGGTTTATATGCCTACCTCTAATCATAAAGAGGAGGAGGTAGATGGGGTATTAAATCAGCTAGAGGAAATACTTAGTAGGATACCTGGGAGTAAGCACTTGGTAGTAATGGGGGATTGGAACGCGGTGGTGGGTGAAGGAAGAGATGGGCGGGAGGTGGGCGATTACGGGCTAGGAAGGAGAAACGAGCGCGGCGAGAAAGCTGTGTTTTTGCCGTAGAAATAACCTAGTAATTACAAATACATGGTTCAGACATCATCCTCGATGTAGATACACTTGGGATAAGCCGGGAGACACAGATAGGTTCCAGATAGATTATGTAATGGTTCGTCACAGATACAGGAATAGTGTTAAAAACTCGCAAACTTATCCAGGAGCCGATGCAGACACTGACTACAAGTTATTAGTCATGAAATTTTGGGTATGCCTGAAAAAGATAAAAATGGGAAGGAGGGTACGAAAGTGGAATACGGAGGCATTAACTGGAGCAATGAAGAAAGAGTATCGAGAGAAGGTGGATGAGATAATGGGCGAGGATCATGGAGTTAGATCAGGGGAAGATGATTGGGGAAGTCTAAAAAATGGAGTTGTAGAAGCGGCGAAAGCAACGGTAGGCGTAGTCAGTGCAACTAAAATTAGAAAACCATGGATCATGAAGGAGATGATAAGGGAGATGCAGGAGAGAACGAAATGGAAGAGCGTAAACTCAGAGCTGGGTAAGAGAAAATACCGATAATTAAATAACAGGCTTAGAAGAGAAACAAAGAAAGCTGGAGAGGCGTGGTGGAGAGAACAGATCGACTCGTTAGAGAAATACCAAAAAGAGGGAAGATCAGGTTCATGAAATAGGAAAGTAAAGGAACTGAAAGGTGGTAATAAGGGAAGGGGAATTACAACGATAACAGACACGACGTGAAAGGTGATCGTAGAACCAAAAGAGATCCAGGAGAGGTGGAAGGAGTATGTTGAAGAGCTGTATGGTAAAGAAATAAGGCCCAATAGGTTAGATATAGAAAGGGAAGATGATATCAACAGAGATGGCATCGGACCAGGTATCTAAGATAGCGAAATCGAAAGAGCTCTACGAGACATGAAAAGGAATAAGGCGGTGGGAATAGATGACATACCTGCAGAGTTTTTAAAGAGCATGGGGAAGAACGGAAGAGGAAAACTTTTTGCGCTTATTCGTAGGATTTATAAGGATGCAGTGTGGCCGGAAGACTTCGCGAAGACTGTACTTATTCATATACCAAAGAGGAGCAAGGCAAAAATGAGCGAAGACTATAGGACAGTAAGCTTAATATCCCACGCGGCCAAAGTAGTTCTGAGAATTGTAAACAGAAGGCTAGAGAAGAAGGCAAATGAATACCTGGGTGACAACCAGCTCGGATTTAGGAGAAGGATGGGAACGCGAGACGTTATAGCGGTGATGAGGACGCTAGTAGAAAGAAACCTAGAGTATGGGCAGGATGTTTTTGCATGCTTCGTAGATTTCGAGAAGGCATTTGATCGGGTGGACTGGACGAAATTAATGGGAGAGTTGAAGAAATTAGGGGTCGATTAGAGGGACAGGCGTCTGTATTTTGTATATGAACCAGACGGCGCAGGTTAGGGAAGCCAATGGAGAATCGGGATGGGCCACGATAGGACGGGGAGTGCGGCAGGGGTGCCCACTATCGCCGCTGCTTTTTAACGTGTTTTCAGAAGAAATGGTAATGGAGGCATGGAGGGAGGAGGAGGTTGGAATAAAGGTAGGAGGGGTTCTGATAAAATCATTGAGATATACAGATGATCAAACATTGTTCAGTCAGTCAGCCAAGGGGTTACAGTCAATGGTGAATGAGTTAAGGGTGCAGTGCGAAAAGTATGGGATGAAATCAACCACAAGAAAACGAAAGTTATGAGATTTTCTAGAAGTAAGAAGGCGGAGCTGAATATAAGGGTGGGAGGGCAGAAGATAGAGCAGGTCGAGCAGTTTACGTATCTGGGTAGTATTTTGGAGGAGAATGGGTTTAGTGGTAAGGACATCAGATGCAGAATTACGCTCGCTAAAGAAGCATTTTCGAAGAGAAGGGAATTCATGAGGGGGGGTCTGAGAAGAGACGTAAAGAAGAGGCTGGTGAAAACTTTAATATGGAGCGTGGCGCTGTATGGGTCGGAAACTTGGTCATTGCTAATGGTGGATGTGCATAGACTTGAGGCGTTTGAGATGTGGGTTTGGAGAAGGATGGAGAAGGTGCGCTGGATGGCGAGAAAATCGAACGAGCAGGTACTGGATATGGTCGGAGAGGAGAGGAAGCTTGTGGCAGAGGTTCGGAGAAGGCAGAAGTGATGGATGGAGGAAGTTTTGAGAGGAGAGAGCATGTTGAAGAGAGTGATGGAGTGGAGAACACTGGGGAAGCATGGAAGAGGAAGGAAGAGGATAGGAATTCTGGACGAAATAAGAGGAGGTAGAAGATATGAAGAAATGACGAAGGATCTAATAGCGCGCCATCCTTAGGAGGGAAAGCGAGACAATGTCTATGAGGTTGGGATGCAGATTGGGGACTTTCCAAGAACCTACCAATCAGCTGGTAGAATACTTAAATGAAAAAACATCTCATAAGTTGCGAAATATGACTTAGAATCGATACGCTACAAAGCGAAACTTATGCCTTTTCTATAAGACATGGGAGGGTAATTGTGTTTCATCCGGCTTCCTTCCGTTCATTTGTCAACCGCCGTCAGCTCCTTTGCTTAACACAAGGTTCTTTGAGCATAACTAAGAACCTCGGGTTTAACGGTTCCAATCCGGGCGTCCATTTGTCGAAATTTAATTCGCGCGCGTCCGGAACGAGGCGCTAACGGCGCGAGTGGAATCCGCGGTCGCCGCTCGAGTAATGGGCGCCCCTGTCCGCCTTGGGGAGCACTTGTCGCCGGCCGGGTGAGAGAGGGGGGGGGGGGGGGGGGGCGTGATAATATTGCGCGAGGCGCCGGGTGATTGCCCCCGAGTGAGTGGACGAGGTGGTCCCCAACGTCCACTCCGGGCCGGCCCCGGGGCAGCCTCGGGCGCGCTAATGGATAAGGGATTTGGCTTCACGGGGGCCATTCCAAATACCCTCTCCCCTACCCCAGGAAAAGGAACCTCCCCAATGACGAAGGTGTGGACTTGCTTAATTAGATACGGTCCTTTTCTTGGTGTTTCAATTAAAATCGTTCTTTTCGTATCTTACCGTGGCGAACGCTTATGCACGTTTTTTATCGTGGTGAAATCTGTGTTTATTCAGCTCTAATGTTTAATTTTAGTACATGGTGTTTTCTTTCCTTGGTTGCCAAAACTATGTTACTATATGATTTTTGTAAACTGTAAATCAACTTATCGGTAGCATTAATGAGAGGGGGCTGAATAAAAGTACAAGCGACGATTGCCTAATTTCATTTCATTGATTGCAATCTTATCTGATAGATCAGCGTTGATGTCCATCCGGTCTCTGGCGGAAAAGGTGCGATTAACATTTTATATGATTCCATGATTACCGAGTCTGATGTTCTTCTTGTATTCCCCAAATAAATCATACTAAGGATGAGGCCAGCGTCAGCTATAATAAATTAAACATATATTCCAATTTAAATCTTATTTATTCCTTAATGTGATTTTACCGTATATAAAATATGGCTAATCGTGTTACAATGTAAATTTTCATCATTTTTAAATGTTTGGATCCATTGTTTATTCGTTCACCTGCCTTTACAAATTACCTGGAACAAGCCATTTCCATTTTCAAAGAATTAATTAATGTCTACTTTTTCTGAATCACATTCGTTTTTTCTGTTTCCCTGTTGGTCTTGGATGTCTCGGAATAATAGAGAGTTAGTCATCAGGTTGATCTACTTTAAAGTTTACGAATGACATATGTACTTACTAAACTTACAATTCTGATCCCAGTAGCGATTCTTTGCTAAGAATACGTTTTCCTTGTTGGAGTTGATAGTTTGAATCTGAGGTGAGTATAAACTGAGCAACGAATTGCATGTCGCATATTATTTTATACACATTTAGCTGAACATTTTTAAGTTATAGAGCTGATTAAAATGAATTTGAACGATTTTTATTTGTTTTATAAATGTATAGATTGATTCATTGGCTTTCCGCGTTAAATTCTCCTTTTTTGAACATAATGGAGACAGACCCTCCTAAGTGACTAGGGAAGAATTGACGGTAAAATTAGGCATGTGTAGGCCTTAAATTTCTTAAAAATGCCTTTCCTTTGAGAGTATATTCAGTTTTAAACCTTTTACCATCCGCATTTCACTTATTGCAAAGTGTTTGAAGTGGTTACCTACTTAATTTTCTGCATATCGCTGATAACATAATTTTGATATTTTTTCCAATTTCTCGATTGAACTAATTTATACAATGTAGGGATATAAGAGTTCAGTTATGCTGTTAAGTTGGAGGATATAAAAAAGCTCTAGATTCATTGATAAATTTACTGAGAAAATATTATTGCGTTACATTTGCCCAATGGTCTGAAAATTTTGCCGTATCTACCTTCCGAAAACTGGATTTAGGTTTCACCTTTAGGTTAGTTCTTTCTTGCAACATATTTCATTGTCGCGTACAACTATTATACCATGGTACCTACATGTACAGACACTACCCTTCAATCACCTTTTCTATAAATTGGATATTTTTTTTGCTTTGGAATAAACGCCTAAATCACTCGAAATTCGAGTCTATGGTCACTTATAGGTTCTTTCCAATGCTTTTCCGGTTTAGTCAATGAACTGGTCGTATCAGAGCATACAATTCACGCAGATCAATCAACACCGAATTTTTTGTTTGAAATGAAGATCTCTATCTTAAAATTAAATCATAGATATGCCATAGGAACCCTACCCAATCCATCTTGTTGGTGTCAAATTCACATAAACCAAAAATTCTTCTACCTGTGTTTTTTTATATCTCTTCAATCTATTTTCATCTATTTTAAACCCTACACATGATCCAATAATTAACAATATCTTGCAAATCAAAGCATGCCTACGAAATCTGTCCAAACTTCGAGAAGTCCTGCATCAATAGCGTTTCATGAAAGAAATTTTTCAGATCATCGCATTGGATGTTCTGCTGCCTGGGTTCGCCTGTACGTTCGCCCTTATCGAAAGTCGACGAAGCCCAGGAATCTAATTCACCAGCGCAGAAATAATCTGTCTATAAAAGCTTTATTTTTTCTATTGCATTCTTTTTCCCATGGCATGCTGATATGTTTAATTCCTTTTCCTATCCGACTGATCAGTTCCCTTTACATGGTCCTATCCTTCATTCTTTCTGTCAGAACCACTCAAAGGGATCGTCCTGTGAGCTACTTCTTTAAGAATTGAGGGATTTTAGTTAAATTAAAATACATTTTCATTGAGATAAGCATCGCATGTGCCTTTTAATAACCATATTCACCTCAGACTTAGATCATAATATGAGAAAAGTTTTGAAATGTAAAATAATAATAATGTAAAATAATAATACTACTGATATTACTCTACGACTAGTAAAACACTATCATGGAGGGAAAAGCACCGATCGGTAGGTTTAACTGACTCCAAAGGAATCTCCAGGTTTTGAGCCTGGTATATTAGAGAGTCCCGTGATTTCGGAAAGTGGAAAATGAAAGTTAAGAGTGCTGTTCAGTGAAATTACTTCTTTACTTTTTTCCAATCTTTAAGAGATGCTCGATATTTTGAATGCCAATACTCACGTGAGCCAGTTCTGTGATCGGTTTTCTATGCTGTCTGAATCGCAAACTAAGTATTTGATTTTGTTTTGAATGCCTTAGTTGATCCGATGGGTTTTGCGGCGTTTGGCTTGAAGAGTATCAGCTTTCGGGCGATTCTTCATCGAGAGATTTCCTATTTAATAAATCCTGTCAGAAGCTAATGACTACAAGTGGCATACTTATAAGATCCCTTGCGAAGAACTTGCATTTCTTGTATTTCAGTCAGAATTCTTGGTCTATGGAACTTCAATCAGTCTTCTGTAAGCCAAATATTGAGAATATAAGCACCCAAAGCAACAACCGAGCTGTCGTACATTTAGAGGCAACAACTTCTAATAGAGGGGATTTTAGTGAATGATATTGTTTGTGGTGGTAAATTTGCATTCAGTTGAAAATACATGCTAAGGAATAATTATGGGAAATATAGTACTGCTGGTTATATCATAGCGGCATATATTTTCGATTACTTTGAAAAATGGGCTGATAAGAATTTTTGGTGTAATAAAAATTCTTAAAATTGGAGGAATATAGCAAAAATGTCAAACGCTTTTGGAAATGGTTAACGAATGCCCAGTGTGCGTGACTCTTTCTTTTAATGTGAACATGAGGTACCTTTGTAAAATCATATCTCCCGAGGAGGAGAAAACAGGTTATTCTTGATTAACTTTTTCGTATACCAGCTTTTAACGAATGAAAAAATAAAAGGAAACAGTCCTGATATTAGTTTGCTACAGGGGCGGCTCCAGACCAGAGGTTCGGGGGAGGGGGGTATGGGGTACACCACTGGCTCTGGAGGTATGGAACACTTCCCAGGAAAAGGGGAGTTCGGGGGTTTCGTCCAGGTAAATCGTAACAAACTATGTGATAAATGAAAAAGAAACTCTTATTTAGCTTAAGACATATGATTACCATCGTACTTTACAGCATAAAATAATATTGGCATTTAGTTTTAGGTATATGAAAAAATAAAAAAAGTACACTGGGTTTTGGGGAGGGTAATTGCCCCTGCCCCCTCCCCCCCCCTTGGAATCACCAATGGTTTGCTGTAATGTATATAGAGAGATTTTCAATAAATTGGAATTGCGACTGACGTTTTCCATCCTTATTTATCCGTAGACTAACTGTCCTTCAACTCATTATTTTTAGTTTCACCTGAAGTACCAACTGTAATGCTTAGTGGTGGCCATAACATTGTATTTCAACAGACTGCACCGAATATGAAAAACGCCTTAAAAGGCATTCATTAAACAAATGATTTTCATTCATTGTAATTATTAGAAGGACGTCTATAGAGTCCCTAAAGTATAGTAATATCCTTTGAGCATTGAGACCTTGAGATCATTACACAAGTTAGTATGTATCTAATGACAGCTTTAATTAATTCTTTAGATTCCTCCAAGTGTTCAATGATCCGTGTTATGAAACCACATAGCCGTGATAAGCATATATTATAGTTTCTCCTATGGATAAACTCCTTTGTCTACTATTCAACTGTTTCTTTTCTGAACTCCTCATTCTATCTCGCGCCCAAAGTTCGGGCAGATTTATAATGCGCCCAGCCAACCATATCCCTTTAACAGCTATACAATAAGAAAATATATAAGAGCCATTTTATGAACTAGAAAATACCGAGTTCGCGCTCCCTAGAGCTGTATCTGCTTTCTAATGCAGAATATGTTTATCTTTATGCAACTAAGGCATATGCAGTCACAGTGAGAAGTGGTTTCTGCACTCAGTGAACTGGATACCTATGACTGCAATCTAGCATTCCACTGTGTTTATTTTTTAACTTACTTCAGATTCTGAGCCCGTCTTGGGAATAGGAGAGTTGCATTTTGGAAAATGTGTGACGTAAACCATTCCTATGGGCTCATCTAGATTATTTTTTTATACAATGAGCTCAACTTTATTATTTTTGAATCTTAGAATAAGTCACGAGTAACTTAGGAGAGGCCAAAGTAAGTCACATGCGCGCTGATCTAATGTCACTGATTTCTTTCTTGGGCCGACTCGAACCGAATTGCCAATATTTACTACTAGTTACTTTTTAAAACTATCTACGTGTTCCAAATGTTGTATATTTTCAGATTTAGCATTGTCCAATGGAGCTAATTGATTTTTGCTGCTGTGCACTTTCACCGGAGTTACTCTTCTGTAGATAAGGGTGTAGAGGTATTATGTCCATCTAGCATATGAATTGGAGTAAAATGAAGCTGTATACTTTTGAAGTAATGTATTCCATGATTGCTAACTTTTCTGATTTTGAAAGGAATTCACCCAGGTTTCCCGATGAACAATGTTAAATAAAGCTTCATTATCTATTATAGGAGATACTCTTTCGGAACTATTTTTTTAAGGAAATTCGGTGAACATAAATGTTTCGGAGGTTTGAAAAAATTTGAAATAGACTTGTAGACATTGAAAAGGTTATCCAGAAAAAGGGACCTCGAATAATAGGGAGGTGGTTCTAACACATTCAGTGCGGAGCACGTCAATATACATGCTCCTGGCTACTGCAACTGGCGGAGCACGTCAATTGACGTGGTCGTTCCCTTGCGAAGCGCTTTCACTTTTTTCAAGCCGATTTTGACGACTTTCATGGAAATCGAGCCCGCATTGAATGTGTTAAGCATTTTATTCGTGGTTCGAGTACATATCAGATTTTTTTAGCTTAAGCTCATCCCTTCGCCCGGGAAGAAAATTAATATCAGCCCAGCCAGAAGTACCAGCCCGTTTTACACAACTCCAACTTCATACAGCACTCTGTATTGGTTTATTCTAAGAGGAATTTGTGGAAATGTTTCATCTCCCTTGTAATTAATCCTGAGATTGATTCATCGGTAAAAATTGAAGCGGCTGCTTATATAATTCAAACTATTATTGAAGACGTCAAGTGATCGTAACTCTGACCTTGCGAATGAAAAATAAGCAAATAAATCATGTAGTTGAGAATTTGATGGTTGAAATAAGCTTGCAACGTTTACATTAAACGTATTTTTCCAATAGCCACGCGTGCCTCTATGTCTTACTCGTTTTGAGACGTACGCAATGTCAAGTTCTTGCGCCTCTTTCCATTTTCTGTCTCTCTCTTTCTCACTAGGGAGAAAATCATCGCTAATAGGGAAGGGTTTGTATTTTGCATACGTTCGCAAACCATTTGTAAAAGCGTCTAATAACCGAAACTCTTGCCATACAATTGGGATACTATTCATTGTAAAAGTAGAAAGTGACAAGGAGGTGAGAGGTTGTAACGAAAGGTTCACTGCAGTCCTCCATTTATCCTATTCAATGCTCCCTATTGATCTGATAGTTTCCTTATTCCCACGTACGCCTTTTCAGATCCTCCTTTTTTTGGTATTATCCCAAACTTAGTCTTGCTCGTTGGGAATTCCCTACCCTGAAAAAAGGTTGGCCGAGCCATCCATTTGTGTTGGATAACGCAAAAACTGTCTGCTCTATAACTATAACGAGCAGTAGGTGTAAAGGATACGTGATCAGCTACGATACTGAAGGATCGCAGTCTCGCCGATTACAGAGGACGAATATTTTTCCACTTTCCTACAGTGTTTTCTACGGTATTATTCAATGCATCTAATTAAATCTTCTCTTACTTAATTATTAATTTACTTAATTAACTCTTTTCTTAATAATTTACTTAAATAATTATTTACTCAAGAAATTAATTATTTTCTCAATTAATTCATTACTTACTTATGTTAGAACCTTTATTACAAGTAGGCCCGATAAAATGCCCCGATATTTTTATATAGTGTAGAGAATTCAATCCTTCGTCGATCTGCGAAAAAATAATAGGGGGTAATTGGCCATTTATCGCTGATAACATGATGTTAAAATCTTAATTTTCAGCCTTAAACTACGATACCCTTGTGGCGGAATGGTGATGTCCTTCCCTTTAGTAATTTATTTCTCGATATTTACCCCGAAAATACCATGTTAAAAACCAATATTATGTCACTTAATTTTCATGGCATAAAATTTAAAATATTCAGGGCACCTTATCGATCGAATAAATTAAGATTGAAAAGCGAGGAGCAGACTTCCGAAGCATCCGGTTCGCAGCCTCGTATGTTCAACAAGCTAGGCTGCGCTGTAAGGATAGTTATCACAAACAAACAGGTTCACTACTGTCTTTGTACATGTATGACGACACGAGTGCTCAGATTTCATGCTACTTCATATGCTGCAAATTAATTAACCATTTCTCAAGTAAAACATTGAGATACTCAAATTACATTTGGCGCGAAAGTAATCATAATCGGGATATCAAAGGTCCAGGAACATAACTGAAATATTTCTCTTTGGTTCACAAACACGCTCTTTTCTGCTATGCACAATAATTGGTGTCTTATGCTAAAAACTATTTCAAACGTTTTAATGTTTCTCTGAGAGTCAATATTTTCAGCATATAAGATGATCCTTGTTTTGTAAACAAAAATAAATTTCAGCTACCTATTCGATTTAAAGATTTATTTCATTCCCTGGGTGGTTTTGAATGCAAGGCGATATTGGCATACGGGAGAATCAAAAGGGAAAATATTAAGTAGACACGAAGCATACTTATAGAAATATTCCACAAAACACTTTAAAAATTCCGTTTTAAAAACTTAGGGCAACTCGCACTCCGAGAAAATCAGTTGCTTGGCAAAAACATTTATGTAAAATATCCGGTATTTGCCTCACTTTAATCTTAATCTCTTCTCACTTAATGAAGTTAATTTAAAAATTTGGCCACACTGCGGGTAATAGTAAATCGATAGCTATTACCCTAAATTAGCCAGAAATTTGCCCTTAGAAAGAGCTGGTAAGTCGCAAGTCTAACTCTCCTAAAGGAGGTAGGCAGGATACTAAGTCCAAATGAGTTGAGCAAAATTATAGCTGCGTTATAAAATGCTCAAGTATGAACAGCTAGAAATTAATTGCTACGAATAAAATCCGTCTAGACAGGGAATGGATCCACGAACCCTTATTTGGCCGAGCCAATGCGCTACCCACGATACTACTATTACATACGCGTACATATGCAGTCCACCGCGCTACAAATTAATGAAAATGAAATATGCTATAAACCGAAACTAAAACTGAAAAATAATAGCGGTAGACATTGATTCTCAACGAAACAGCGCAAGAAGCAGATTAGGGTTTTCTATTTGAATCACCATGATTATGTCAATCACCATGATCATGTCAATCATGATCATGGTGACTGATGAGAATGTATTTGCTTACAGTGGTGTCATGCTCATCGTTAGCTTTCACTTTAAAAGAAATTACTCTAATTATGTGTCTATGAAAAGAGATAGAGTTAGTTTTTCTGTAATTTTATTTAATTGCTTATTCAATCATTTGGTAGTTTTATTTTCATTCAAAAGAAATGTTCGATGCTCCAAAGAGACATGGGGTCAATACAGAGGCCCATCTTCATACCTATGAATTACTTCATTTTGAAGGAAACTCTTCCATCGGGTGTTGAATAATGGAAGGTTAGTTGTGATTAATATCACCATCATTTTGAGGAATGCATAAAAATATGTATATTGGATGTCACTTACAATTCATCATCAAACCTTTTCATTCAGTGCGGTATATTAAATGAGGATACTGATGTTTGCACAAGTGACATTGTGAAGATGGTGATCGACTTCAGATGCTTCCATTCAGCATATTTCTCCCAGCGCTTTCCTCTCCCGAATTCTCGTTTCGTGACATTTCGCAATTCCTGGCCGCGCGTGCACTTCCGCGGTCCGTCACTCGGGCGCCCACACCTCGCGAATCTCTCCCCCACGGCGCGAGGCGGAGCCACCGGCTGTGCAGAAGGCGCGTGAGGCAATCCGTTCCCGCGGAACACCATCCCCTTCTGGCCCACCCACCAAAGCAGCCGCGCGCTCTGTATGTTGAGTGTGATATGACGTCGCAGTCGCCGCGATAAGGGGGCTCGCAACACACACAGCAGAACGATATCCACGTTCGGAGGGGAGTGGGGTGGAGAGAGAGAGGGGTGGGCCGAACTAGGCGGGGGAGGGGGGGGGGGGGGGTGTGGAAGGGGCGTATATGGAAAGGAGGTTGCTTCGGGGGAGTATTGGGGGGGGGGGGTAGTGTGTGCTTCAGTTGAAGGAGGAGAAGGAGCGTGCCGGGAGAGTCGTTCGTATGGGTATGCACCTGTTGGCACCAGTGCGCTCTCCGGCATGCGGAATTCCCTACAGCGCCCCCTTCTCCCCCCCCCCACCTCCCGCCTCCTCCCACCGTGCGTAAGAGGGCCGGGGGTGGCGGCGAAGGAGTTGTATAGTAGGGGAAGGATTTCGGAGGGCGCGAGCGAGACACATTCATGTTCGCTCGAACACTCGCACACAAACATGCACTCACACTCCCGGAATCCGCCACTTCTCACCATTCCTCAAACGGCCCCTCCTCCTTTCCTCCTCCCCACGTCTCTCTCCCCACCACCGCCTTCCTCCCGCGGCCTTGAATACGGTGATTCCGAATCGATTCCTCGCTCAAGGGGATCGGTTCTTCGACTGCGCATTTGTTATCGTTTCCTCTCCCAAGGTGTCGCGACGGCCGGGAGGCAGTTCGTGTCTTAAACGGGTCGCTCCCGAGCCTTGGAAAAAACATGCATCGCGCCAGTGGCGACAGTATCGCGGAACAGCCGATGGCAGTAAGAAATATTTAGGTGACCGCGAGCACAGAATGGATAAAGTGGAGATTGTTACAAAAAGTAATAAGTTTTTCGCTGATTAGTTTATGGTTTTGATGGGCTGTTCTGAACTCACCATTGGCGTCTTCAGAAGTTTGTTAAGTCACACTATGAATCTATTCAGCTCTCTCCTAATCCATTCTCACCGCATTCCCATTTCGAATTCCCTCAAATTCATTCTCTTTCTCTCCCCGCACGGAGGCTTGCTCATTCTTCTTTCATATTTCATTTCAAGTACTTTTTCGTCTCTAATCATTGCTTTCCTGACACCGAAGTTCTTCAACATTCCCCTGCCTCTAATCGCATGCTCAACCTAACTGCCTTGTCTGCAGCTATTCACCTCCTTCCGTCACTTGCCATTATGCCAAGCACATCTTACTTCGCTTTTGTAGATAATGCCCTCCAAAGTTTTACATATTTTTTACATTGCTGAACATTCCGTCCGCTTGAACTGGCAAATTCATCTCATTCCAAGTAATTCCCTAGATGTTTAAATAGATGAAATATGTCTTCCTTTTTAAGTTAAGGAATGATGAAATTGAATGATTTTCCCGAAGAACTCTAAAAACCCCCCCTTCCTTAAAAAATTCAATGCTTTAAAAACGTGTTGTGTAAACACAAGACGACTTAATGCAATTTTAAAGATGAAGTTTTTTTAGGGACTGAATATTAACGCTACAGGTAAATTCTAAAATTACAACTTAGTGGTTCAGTCAACTTAGTAAATTATTTTCAGTCGTATTGTTTAGCCAGTAATTGATGCGAAGATCGTAGGGATGATCCAACTGATTCGTTGGGCACCGCTTATTTTGATCCCTGGCCACGATCTTTTTCCAATTAATATTTGACTCCCTCACTGGAGATGAATTTCTTTCGTTCTTCCAATTTAAATCATAGTAGGAATACGGAATAATTGAATTACAAAACGCCAACATCAGTGAACCAGAGAAAAATATTTTAACAATGATTAAATGGTTGTTGTGGCTTGTATTCCATAGTAGAGACTTCATGAAGATTTCAACAGATTCAGGGTTGATATAGTGGTAGTTCGAAGACCTTGTTGTACCCGATGATGACTCAGTGAGTTGAAACCGTTGTGCATTATGTATTTAATTTTGTGAAATGGTCGATTCTGTTTAATTACATACTTCATGAAAGCAATATTATCGAATTAAGAAATACAGCCAGCAACAAAATTAAACACCCGGTTTCTAGATATTTTGCTGGCCCAGGCGAAACATCTCGTTGGTCCTATTCGGTGAAATTGATTGTATTTGAACATAGTACTGAAATGATTCCATTTAATTTGCGAAGGCGCTGTTTTGAATCGTCGTAAATAAGCGAATCTCAGTTTTTAATCTCAGTATGCGTGAATAGACACAACTGTATATATAAAACCGTTCGAGAAAGAGAAAGGATATGGAAGAATCACCGAGGAAGACTAAGTGTAAATAAATGAATCAAATTATGAGGTGCGAGAGAATGGATACTTAAGTAGGACTAATGAAGTAGGCTTGCTGAGAAGATAGTGAGGTAAAGCTGCATCAAACCAAGGCGAAGAGCTGCATCAAACCAATTTTCGGATTCGGTGCGAAATTCCAAAGAGAAAAAAACATTTGCCTTGACCGGGAGTCGGACCCAAATCCCTAGAAATTGCGCCGAGTTCTTTCGCCAGTTAAGCTACCGAGGCGATTTTTGCGGGCTTTGAAGGAGCAAGATGTTCAAGACTTCCGGACAAATGACGTGTCAGATGCAATCCTTAGCGTACACTTAACGCCACAATCTGCGAGGTTGTTGCCGCAAAGTCAAACGTTGAACGCAATGAGGTATTTGCTCTTTTTGGCAAATTTTGAGGATACCGAAATTAGTCTATGAAGTCACCCGCAATTTCCATTGAGGGATTTCGCACTTATGTGCACTTGCGGGTGACTCCGTAAAGGGAACACCGCGGCTAGTCCCGGTATCCTCAAAATTTGTCTATTTTCGGATTCACGACTGATTATGTTTTTTTTTCAAGGTGTGGGTAAAAACACATATAAAAATATTTAAGGGACTAGCCGCAGTGGTCCAGGGTTTAATATCATTCGCTTCGCACTCTCTCCGCGGAACACCATTCTTCCGCGATATTTTCGTACCCAATTGCATTATTTTCCCTCCGCAACTCCCAGACGAAATGCATGCTCTCCCGCGCCCTTCCCCTTGCGCACACACCTCTTTATAGACCTCCTGCCGCCTTTCCACTTAATTCCCTTATCCCTCAACCACTGCACAAATCCCCTCTCTCTCCACCTCATCTCCCCTCCGAATCCCAAACTCTCTCCCTCCCCCCTCCCCCCCCCCACTCCCTTCACTTCCAGAAACTTCTCCTTCATGGCTTCACTCCCACCCACTCCTCCTCCTTTCCCGCCCTGCAAATCTCTCCCTCCAAGTGAGCAGCGGACTCCTTTCACCGCGTCCATCTTACGGCGGCGTGTGGACTGACTTCTCCTTTCCCCGGAAGCGACTTGAGAGTGGAGGAGTGAGCGACAGAGAGAGAGAGAGAGGCGGTGGTCCAGCAACAGGTCTTCGACTTGGTCAGGGGGAGTGAGAGGAGGAATTAAGGAGGAGAGGGGGTGGGTTGAGGCGGTGGGGTGGTGGAGGTGAAAGTTTAGTCTCGAGTCGGGGGCGGGGAAGCAGAGGAGGCGGAGGAGGAAGATGTGGATGCAGGTGGAGGGAGGAAGGGGGCCGGGAGAGACGGTGTGCTTGAGGCAGGAGGGGTCGTCGGCATTTCTAAATGCCTTCTCTCGCGGGGAATGAGGGTGCCTTCCTCGCGGCCGTAGATGCCGACGCCCCCGCACGGGACCCGAGGTGGCGGGCCCGTCGGTGTGAATTCTAAGCCGTGTAGTAGGTGTCCGGCTCCCCTAGGGTGTGTGACAGACACGATGCCCGCGTCGCGAGGGACTCATTACCGTGGTGGTCCACGTCGTCGCTCTGCTTAAATGCCCTCTAGGACGCGGAATCTGTGCGTGAGAGAAAATTGGTAATATCAGTACTAAAACGTCTATTTTGGGCCGATATTGAGACTATGCAGTCACTATAGCCATTAAACACCCGTCAAACGCGTGTGGTTTGACCCTGTATTTCCGTTAATATCTGTTTAAATCCGAAAATCGGTCAACCAACTCTTGTTTAACCGATTAAATATTTAAAATTCATTTCTTGAAGACCATCTGCCTGAGGGTAAACAGTGAGACAAATCCATAATGAATCGTAATTACTTTAAAATACATGGTAAGAGGTGATTAGAAAATCACGAATGTTATTACCCAGTATTGAAAGATTTCCTTATGAAAAGTTTATCTTTACTTTTCTTTTCACAGGTTTTGATATCCTCATTTTAGGGTATTTATTTCTTCTGTTCTAAAATTCCATTACCTCATAACTCTATACAAAGTTTTACTCTTATTTGTGGAATCCATTGGCTTCAATAAAAAAATCGCTGATACCCATTGGTTATATGGTGCCAAATTACGGTGCCAATAGGTTTGATATTCTCAAATCGATACTCATCTTATTGTGAGCTACCATTACCTCTGAACAACTGAAGGAAAACTAAATATTATTTGTGACTATCAGACCTGCTGACTGCTTTGCAGACAGTCTCTGTCTGGTGTGCTCATGAGGTGAACTTGGTGTTATTCCTTTTTTTTTGCACCTCTCAAGTGGAAGCAGTGGGAAATGTGGCAAAATTAGTCTACATGTTTCTCAAAAATGAAAAAAAAATCAGAATAAATTCTCTTCCCCAAAACACTAATTGCACTGTAACCTATTAAAGGTAACCCGGGAGTCTCGAGAAAGATAGACTCCGCGGAAAACCAGCCGGCTATCGGCGACCCTAACACACTGAAAGTGGACCCGGGAGTTCCGAGAAACTTCAGTCGCCGGAATCTAACTAAATTTAAACTCTCAAAAAACACGCTTTTTTGCATTTTTCTTTGCACTACCAGCTGCTAAATATCCAAAACTACTACCAAATCACACAGACAGAGAATTAACTTTTAATGCACCAAACCTCATTTCTCTATCTCAAAACTTGAGAGATGAATAAACAAAATGGATACAGAATGACTGACTGACTGACAGACACGCTACAACATTAATAGATACAGATACAGGAATTGCCTTCAATGTGATGCTAAAGGAATGCATCGGTATAGATTCACCGTTTTTGCTGGGAATGTATCCGAAAGTTACTGAAATTCAAACAAAAGATCACCATTACTATCATCAACATTGTTACCACGGTAAAAGCTGCTGCCAAAGTCAATGAAAGTTGGCAAGAATAACAACCAAGGCAATTGGCTCATTTCATAGGGTTCATATTTTGGTCTCATCCAACGAAGAAAGCAATGGGAAGAACTGCGTGATGTGCAAGACTAGACGAAAAATCGCTTTATTTTCTCGGTAGGATGCATCAGAGTGTACTGGCTGTGAAAATGAAACTGGGAGTGAAATATTGTCAGGAAAAAACGAGCCTCATGGAATGGTATTCATTCAACAACATTGACCACTTCTGCACTATTTACCAGAGGAGGCGATGAAAGGGAACAACACGCTAGGAATACCTAGAAGAGAGTGCATCTATTAGATCGCAAAGGACATTGGAGTCCCATCCTTTACTGACCTAAAAAGACTAGCCTATGATCGCCTTGAATGGAAAACCGATGCAAACCAACCCATGATTCAGAAGCACTGATAATGATGATAAGAATTCGTCACTCGATAGCGGATAATAACTATCATTATAATTTACACCTTATGTTTAAAGATGATAATAGGAAGAGTAGCAACAATCATAAATCTACAGAAGGCGAGCCCAAATTTATTTCTTATGGAATTGTATTCCGTCTATAAAGTCCTCGGTTTTTTTGTTTTACAATAACATCACAGGAAATCAATTATTTGAGGTTCAATGTTTTTTATATGTGGCACGTACCTATTATAGCATCGAAAAATCTCCTGAAAGAGAATATCCTTTTTACGCTGTACCCCCGATTCCTAATGCTATCATTAGAGAAAATCCATGCACTACTTACTTATCGCATTTTAACCCCAAGTAAAGAAACACGCAGAACTCTACCAGACAAATTAATACAAGTTCAAGAATTATATAGGCCAAATATAAATAGAATAAATAATAAAAAGTATAAGTAAAAAAAATAGATATCTTGAGGCCATATCAACGCATTTCCCGCCTGTGCTCTCGGCGTGAAAAGTGAATGTTTAAAGACGTGTGCTGCTTAACCAAGTTTCTTGAGGTCGCTCACATAGACGCTTCTACAATTGTTGTGACTTCTAGCAACCCTTTCAGCTCCGTATACCATTTCGGATCTTTCGTTGAGGATGCGATCGGTTCAGATCAACTCCTTATTTAGCCGCACAAAGTAGAACCCCAAAACCAGTTTATCGGGAGAAGAAGACTTTACATCCACTCACCCCCATTCCTCCGAGCGCTAGCGCCACCGGCTTCGAGACAGTTTTCTAAAGGGCGTCGCATATTTCAGTCAAGGGCCGCGTCCTCAAGACGGTGGTGATTTTTTACCCGGAGCGACAAGGTCGGGGTGAAGGCCGTGCGACCAGCGCTCCTCTCTTTTTATTATTTATTTCGAGGAGGGCGTGGCTCAGCGGACGCGCGGCGGCCCCAGGTTGGCACCCACTTGCATAACGGGCCGCCGCCGCTGGAATTCGGCGGTGCGCTGCCGGTGAGGCTCCAAAAGTACACGGCGTGGCCCACGCCCCGGGCCGATATTTCGCCTCCCTGCATCCGACATCCTCCCCCTTGCCCAGGGATCACACAAGCACCCCATTCTCCAATTCTTCTTATTGATGATCCACCACAAGTACATGGAGACTTACGAAGGGCATGCAATAAATAATGCAGTTCATTTTTTTCCTCAAGTCAGGTTTGCGATTCTCGGGTTTGAAATATAACATATTTGAAATAAACATTTCTTCAGCTACACAACCTTATTTTTCAGCGTAACCTCAGTTCTAGACTATGTCCTTGCGCCATCTTGATATGAGAATGTATCTAGATCTACATCGTGACGCGCTACATTTATGTCTCGAAAACCATACTAAATCGGTAACTTCCTTATTGTTGCCCTATTTTTATCCACTGAGTTTGTAATTTTATCCATTGTCATGTCCACCTAAACTGTATGCAATCCCGTAGAATCGGTCTGTTTTGGCACGTTTTTCACCGAAAGAATTGCTCATTGCTCTTCGCATTGCATGGCACGTACCTGAGTGAAACACGTTATGTGCGATATTCCAAAGAGGAAAAATCATTCGCATTGACCGGGATTCGAACCCGGATCCCTCAATTTAGCGCCGAGTGCTTTAACCAGTTAAGCTACCAAGGCGTCCTTTTCCCCTGTGGATTATTTGGTGGCTTTTTAGGAGCATGGTGGTCAGAACTGCTAGACATGTTATGCCATTAGCAGTCCAAATCGTGTTCTAAGCGCCACTGTCCGGGAGGATAAGTCCGGTCAAGGCGAATGATTTTTCCTCTGCCGAATATATCGCACTTATGTGCACTTTCGGGTGACTCCGTAAAGGTAACTACCGTGGCTAGTCCCGGTATCCTTAAAATTAGTCAAAGACGTTATGTTGAGATCCGATTTCTGCGCTTTTGTCCTTTGGAAATCAATGAACAGGCATAAAATTAAATGTTTATTGAACGCACATAGACCCCTCGTATATCTAATAATATCAGTATTTACCCACCTCTACCTTTTTGCGCCACTTTTCCATTGTTAACATTTGAAATGACTTAAGAGTGAATGATGGCTCCGCAAAGTGATAGTGAAGCGTGTGAGAATTGATGTAAAATGCACATTATTCTGAGAAATATAACTATAAAAATGAAGGCAACTTAGTTTTAGAGTTTTCTCATCTGATTTTTAGAGTTACTCTAGATTTAGCATTACCGCTACAATACAGATAGTACATAGGAATGGCACTGTAGTCTAATCCTCGTACTGGGAAAAATAATCTTAAAAAATATATTGGGGGACTTATCTGGAGCTACTGTCTTTGAATAACTTTTCCGGACTGGTAATAATTTGAAAAATAGCCCGGTTGTTTAAAGCGTATGTAAAATCGGTGAATGTGGTTCACTGAAGCAGTTGTCCGTTTAACTCTGAGTGCACTTCTGAAGTATTAATATACAAGCGCCAAATAACGAAATACAAGTTAATATCATTTTCGGATTCTCGAAAACAATTTACACTATCAATTAATCAGATTTTCCCAAATTCTACCCCACTCAAGACCTTGTTGCTATAAATTCTTTTTCTTCTGTAGTGAAAGAATAAAGAAAAATAGTGTAAATCGAGAAGCATTCACCACATACGATATTATTGGCAAATTACCTTCAACCTTCGTAAGTATAGTTTTACTCAGTATTATTAGGGAAATAAGTATATCTGGTCACCTATTACTGTTTAATATAGGAAGAAATAAGAAACCGATTTTAAAGGGATACTGATGGATTCATTGTCGATTGTGGATGTAATTACAGGGTTTGGAGTTCGGCAAACTTCAGGAAGCGGAAGAGGTGAGTGAAGGAAATGAATTTCCGGGAAGTGACTTATTTGAGCTATCTTTTGTGACGCATGTAATTTTAACCAACGACATCATGCACATGAAATATTACTGAATCATTAGCTCAGCTTTGTTTGCATTGCTGAAAAACGTCAAGTTCCGTGTGAGCTGACATTGATAATGGCCAAAGAATGCATATCTCATTGAAATAGGATTAACTGATGCAATTTTTGAAAGTAAATTCTATAAGTCTAAAGAAAAATCATAATAAGTTCTCCTTTTGTTCATAAACGTTTAGTGGTGTTTCATTCTTATGGTGAACGTAACTGTGCCGAAGAACGGTACCCCCGGTGACCAATTACATTTGTGACCGGGCCGTAAGTTGTCTGAATTTCTACGCATATCTTCCGGCAGTTAGGTTATTTTATCTTGGAGTTTTCCGTGGCGATTAGATGAATATTCCATTCTTCTTCCGGGTATCTGCCGCGTCGTTGTGTTTTTCTGACAACGTTTCTCCTCCGTTCCTGGAGCCGTCTTCAGGTCAAAGATATCTGCGCTGCATTTTGGTCCGACTTTATACTGGAGCTGGTCGCATCTGATTGGCTGGCAATTAACCAGAGCAGATCCCTAGCACCATGAAGGAGGGCGTGAAAAAAATCGACTGTATATGTGGGAAAGCCTACGTTGGACAAACAGGGAGAGCAATTTCCTGCAGAGTGAGGGAACACCAGAAAGCGAACGAAAAGAAACTGTTCCGCCTCTCAGCAATAGCCGAGCATACCTGTTCGGAGCCTGGTCACTCCATATGTTTCGAGGAGACCAAAGTTCTGAGCGGGGAGAGCCAATCCCGTATCCCACGGCTGACACGGTTGACTTACTTTTCATCTCATTGGCTTAAGAATTTTTCTGGTTATTTGTTGTAAAGGATCCCGATATTGTAATAGAACAATACCTGTGGCATATTACATGTGTGGGAGTTGTTACCGGTGACCGATGGCTAAGGTGTAGCCAAATTTGGAGTAGTCTTAGCAGAGTTGTCTAGGATTACTCTTGAATGATAATAGTGCTTTGCATCAAAGGTCAACGCAGATACTGTTATATGCGGTATAAGTCATTTTTGCCAACTTCCGGTTCATTCTTAAAGTTGTTCAAGTACAAATATTTGTCAATTTAAGTGCTTAAATATATTTAAAAAATTAAATATTTCAATTAAAAATGTTTATTAACAGGTATTTGATTGCTATTCTCTCCTATTCACCCTCTTCTCAGATGAATTCCTTATCCTTTTTGCGGTAAGCTTCCTTTCAAGATTGATAATAGCACAATGTTTGAAAAATAATTCTCTGCTAGCTATAAAATTCATAATATGTAAGTACTTGAAAAATTAGTTTTTCTTAGAAAAAACAGGTTTTTACATTATTTCGTTCTGCAATTAATGTTTTCGCATAACTGGGTGTTTTTCATTGCATACATCTTTTAGGAATAATAATAATTTGTTAACAAAAATGTGACGGAAAATTTTTCATTTAATTTTTTTAATGACTGTTGTTAGCAACAGGAAGTTAATCAATGACGCTGACTGCTTTTGTCTTGGAAACCACTCAGAAGTTGGTTTGGGGACAACTATGGGAAATTTATCAGAAAGGGTCTAATTAGCGCCGGCGGGCCATCGATCCTTGATTGAATGTTGTTATCGAAATGGTGTGTGTTGGAACAGCTGAAACTGCACGTGGAGGAATTATCAATTAATAATACTCCAGGAAACGCCGTGACCGCTCGCAAACAGCCAGGGCATAAAATGTTTATGGATTAACCTATCGCGGACGCTCTTTGTGTAATCGATAAAATAAGAATTGTCAATTTTTTCCCTTCCTCTTCTACATCCTTTACAACGTTGATCGGGCCTGCGTTCGATCACGCTCGCATCCCAATCCAATTAAGCCAGCCGGCGGGGGGAGGGAGCTTAGCATCGTTAGCGCGCTCGCTCGGCGAAATCCGTCGAAAAAGCGAGATAAAAGAAAGGACAAGAGCGAGCCGCCGATGGATCTCTTCCCTCTCGTACTATTGTCCGCTCACTCGACCGGCGGCGTCGGCGCGGCTTGGCTGACCGCCGCGGAAGAGGGGACATTGGGCCCCGGATCCCGCTCAACCGATCGCCGCCGTGATCGACTCGAGGGAGGAGAGATCATTAATGATCCGATCGCGTCGGAGAATCCGCGGCGAGTGAGTTCAAATGGGCCGGCGGTGGAGGAGGGGAGGGAGCGGAGGGGAGGCCGGTGGGAGGGGAAGGAGGCTTTGCCTGGAGGGGGGAGTAGTAGCTTTATGTGACCGGTCGTCGGCGCGCCAAAGGGTAAGGCAGAGACCTCTGTGATTTCCGCCCGAAGCATCTTTTGACGGCTAACTAGGATGTGGAGACGGCGGTAATTACCTTTCGCGAAGGAGGGAAGGATGCGGCGGCGGGAAAAAGCTGCTCATTTGGGATTCGGTGTCCACGCGAGAAACACCCGAGTCCGCAAGCCGGTGTCGCAGCGTTGGGGCGCGGGAGTTGCGTGGCGTTCACGCATCGTAATGCTTGTCCTCCTGTCCTCCTCGCGAGATTGAATATTCGCTCGTGAACGTGTTGGTACGATGAGACATGGACGTAATTAATTCTTTCTATCTATCTTTATTTCTAGAATATAGATCTAGAATTTCAAAAAATAGCAGGACGGGCAGAATAGATAAAATATTTAGTAGAAGTAGGGACAATTAGAAATATGAGGGAAAATCGATCGATTGTCTTAAATAAAAAACAATTTCTAGTGATCTATTCCATTCTAGAACGTCAGAGTATGTTTCTCTAACCATTAGCAGAAATTTACCACGTAAATATAGGTATAAAAATGGAACATATAGGAAAAATATATTTCTGAATCATGAGATATACTTTAAGAAAAAGCAGTGAGAAACCAATGCTCTTTTACGAAGAGCTACCTAAGATCACGCAAAGATTTTACATCCAACTAAGCGTAGTGATTTTAACTTTCTCTCCAAATTTACCTTAAACTGGGACTATTTCATGGTTTTCTGTATATCTTCATCTACATCTACATCTACATATTACCCCGCAAGCCGCCTCAATAGGCGTGTGGCGGGGGGTGTTAGGACACCAGCCGTTTAAAGATAAAAAGGAAACGCTCTAATGAAATTACGCCTAGCATTTATTATAGTCCCTTATTGTTCGGGGGAAAAACGAATTCCCATACCTATCCGTTCGGCAAAATATCTCTCTTAATTTATCGTTTCTGTCGGACCTGGAAATATAGTGGGGTTCTAATATGATGTTCTCCGTGTCGCTCTGAAAGATATGTCCAATATCTTCATGGCTATGTCCAATAATGTACAATTCTCCTGTGTAACGCGTCTTATAACAGTATAATACAACAAAATATAAGTAATACTAAATATAAAAAACGACTTTCAGCATTAAACCAAATCAAAGTTTTCTCATAATGGAAAATTGTAGGTTCACAAAGTAATCCACAAATTATTATAATGAAAGGTGGGTGATAAAATTAATTATTGCATGCCTTGGGATAAATGCTAGCATGAGATTCAAGTATAAGAGGCTGGTTGGTGACTATTTTCTGTTTCAGAGCAAGGTTATATAAAGAGTTACTATAACACAATAAACCTGACCGTTGCAGGCTTCACTTCGTAGAACTTCTTTATGCTAGCATCCATGATAAATTAAAATACTTTGTACTATTCTACAATATTACAATGTTGTGGAAAAGAACTAAGGATTTACTTTGTTATGAATACAGACATTTCTATGCCCCCTTACAAGATAAGAATATTTATATCCTCATTACCCTCAAGACTGGGCTCAATGATTGCGAATTCACCTCGCGAAAAATGTAGCATATATACTTCTACTTCTATCAGGAAGTAAGTCCAAGTTTTCAGAAACTACGCTCACTAATCCGGCAAGAGTATTCTGGGCAACAAAATGCGATATGCTACCTATGATCGTCAGGAATGTTTTAAAAAATATTTTAGCTTATAAGAGGTGATTTTGGTGGCAGTAATTTTTATAATAATTTGCTGATTGATTTGTGAATCTACAATTTTCTGTTGTGAGAAAACTTTGATTTGGTATACGCTTAAAGTGGCATTTTACATTTATATTTAGTTTTATATTTCACTTATTGTTATTAGACGCGTTGCAAAGGAGAATTGTACATTATTGGAAATATCCAAGAAGATATACATAAAATCATGTAATAGTCCCAGTTCAAGGTAAATTTTGTAAGTAAAAAATCACTACGCTAAGTCGGATGTATTATCTTTGCGTGTCTTTGGTTAGTTCATCGTAAAAGCGCATAGGTTTCTCACTGCTTTTAATCTAAGTACCTATATCTCATGATTCAGACGAAAATATATTTTTCCTATATGTTACATATTTATACCTATATTTACATTGTAAATTTCTGCTAATGGTTAGAGAAACACTCTGACGTTCTAGAATGGAATTGATCACGAGAAATTGTGTCTTAAGATATCGCTTTTGTCTAATCATGGGAATGTGCACATTTTCGTCATTATGGGGGAAAGTACATGCTATGAAATGTCAGGAAATAAATTAATCGATATTTTGCGTATTACCTTAGCGCCGTAATTCATCGTAAATTTTACCAGTAGTCAGTATTATTCGGTGCATAATTAAATAGAGTATATAAAAGATTTGACGGGATTTAGCGTGTACCAACCATTTTTACTGGTATACCCTAGGGAATTTCAGCATATTCTACATACATCTTGCATGTCTTATTAAGAATAGGTATGCACAATAAAACCGTTTATTTAAAAAATTGCTAATTATTTTGGAGGAATCAAGCAAATTGACAACGGGCAAAATCGAGTTTTAGCTTGGGAAAAGTCTTTCACCATATATTTTGTCAATCGCTGGTTTTTTTTTAGGTTTTACACTCAGACCACAAGGATCCAGAATCTAAAAATCACTAATAGTTCAAAATTACGGATTGGTATGGATAATAGAGGCCTGCGATGATATTTCAAGTTCTATGATCGGGGTAATCCATTTGACCTTCTAGTTTCTGATTTGTGCATCCCAAGGGGACATTCACTCTTACCTCCTTTGCTTAGGACTAATTATCTGTTTTTCCGTTCAATGCGGATGGCATCCTGGAGTTGTGTAGACAAGGAAGTACACAATATCAATTCCTACATCCACGGTGTTTCTTAAGAACCTTTATTACGGTGACGTTAGGGTTATTTGCGTGGATGACTTCGCAATTTTTAGTGTGATAGACCAGTGAGTGTGACGCTCTACTATCGACTGCAGGCTCCTGGCCTCAAATACTTTGCAGACTCCTTGGAGACTCCCTGCTAAGTTCCAAGCAACGTGACTATCGCTGGGCACAAAGCGAAATCAGATGTGTCCCTCAATCCCCAATTGAATGTGTGACTTTCGGACAGCAATAGGATAATCCCTAGGTGAGCCTCACCTATTGAACCGTACCATCAAACCATTAATCTTAAGGGAATATCACCCATTAGGCTGGTGAGTGATTTTCATCCCTACCAGAATTCAGGATGGTCATTGCATATAAAATTTCTGAAAGCAATGGATTGGGTTGGAAAAGGACAAAATTTCAATAAATATGTCGGTATTATCTTAATTTTCTAATAAATCGGCCGTGTGCATGTCTAAACCGTCCTTGGACGCAGTTGTCAGCGTTACTGCGTGATGAGACCGTTACGTCATCGTTTACGTCTTGATTGAGGGTATCATCTTCTGCCGCATGGTACTCCTAATACAAGTTAGGTTGTTGCGCATCGTTTGGGTGACATCAAACGCTATCTAGGTACGGAGTACATTGTGTATTTTATTCTTGTTTGGTGTTTGGATACAAAAGCAATGCGAGTAAACATATGAGGGAAGAGAATTTTTTCTGATATCCCACTGATTAGCAGTGGCACTAAAAGAACACAACAGTTTCATAGCAACTGTTTCGCAACCGCAGTAGCGTCAAAACGAAACATTTCCACGAAATACCCTGTTGCGGAGAACAGCGAGAGGCACACAAAACAACAAACGATCGATCGTCGCTGTTAGAACATGGCTGGTAGTTTTGTATTCTGTGTAATAAGAAATATTTCACTAAAATAAAGTAACAATTTCATTTGGATTAATTAAAGATAGGTACTTCACAGTTGTAATTCTATCTGCAAAGATGGGCGGACATGTGTCGGCTGAATAAATTAGCAACCACTTGCAACAGATTCAAATCCAACAAATTGTAGCTTATAACCGCAACGCAGCCACACGTGCAGTGCGATTGGAACAGAATAGCAGACAAAACAGTCAGCTTCAGCTATCAGTTGCCGCTACACATCACAGAGCGCAAAGGGGTGGATGCGGCACGATCACGAAACTAACCTGTTGTTTGCAACAGTTATTTGAAACAGTTGCGGCTGCAGCCGTTTCGCTTCGACAACACTTTATTCCACCACTACCTCTGATACATCTACGCAGGCGAAGCGGGCTCAGGTTTTCCGGAACAAGACAACTTTAGTGTTGAAAATGTTAAGAGTTTCAACTTTCATTTGTAAATAAATTGTAGCTTAGGTTATTTCCGCTGTAATGAAGAGTATTTATCGAAATATGTATTAACCAATTGAATTGATGTTCTATATCAGTACTTAAGGTAGCAAATATCTACTTGACTTCATTCTGTCGTCGATAAAAAACTAATTTGTCGGAGCTTTCATCCAGTTTTTCTATGCTAATTCTCGAGTCGTCTGCTGCTCGTGTCACCCGGGTGACGTCTTGCGCGGAACGAACACATTTTGGTCACGTGAACGTCCTACCTTTGGTGCATTCCGATATTCACTGTCCGTGCTGCCGTGAAACAGAACGTGAAGCAGTACTGCCGCTGCTGCAGTACCATGTAATTTCGGAACGGTCGGCAGTGGCTTACTGCCCACATGAAAGTCAATATGGCCTAATTGCGTGGTGATTATAATAAGTGATTTTCAATACTTTAGTTCTTATTGCTAAACCAAATGATATTCATAAAGAGCATCATAATTAAATCCTAATTTTCATTGCCTTGCTTTCATGCTACTTAATACTAATTCGTTACTTCCTCTGATGAGAATGAAATAAATTTGCGTCAGCAACGCAAACATGGAGAAAAAACCTTGTTTTAGTAAATAAATCTCCGTTATAAATAATGTTATCGAATTTCAAATAAGCGCATTTTTAAGCTTGGGCTTTAAAAAAGTCTTCGAACATATTTTCCAAGCTCTGATTTTCTTCATGGCCATTTGTACGAAGCATTTCCAAGAATGATGTCAAAAGTTGAGTAAATGATGCCGGTTTTTGTGGGTTTCATCGCAGAATATTTTCATTAAAAATTAGGTTTATGCAGAAAATTACGTTTCCCGACAATTATTATGCATGCCAGTACTATGATGATTTACCGCTGTAGTAAGAAGTCGTATAATTACAAGTATCACATTAATCATGGCTGTAAATTATTTTTTGTTATTTCACAAGTCGCTTTCAATCGCGAATATAATTTCTTTACTTCTGCTTGTACCACTTGTGATGTTCTTTTTTTCCCCATCATTTCATTAGCAATTTTATTCTAGTGAAATGTTCACCTGTACGATTAGCTGGTACTTCATTAACTTGAGTACACACTTAACAAATAAATACGTTTGATACGCTAATTCTGTGCTATTAGCTAATTAAGTACATCGACACATTTTCTTCTCGCCGATATAAACATTGAAATGCGCGAATCAGTTCCTCAAACCTCTTCAAATTTTATTTATTTACCTTGCAGATTTTATTTTTCCGCCATTTTCTTGTCATGGTTGCCATAGCAATGGTTTTACTGCCGCTACTGCAGCCCGAGAACTGCAGTAATGGCAGTAGAATTCACAGTAGGAAACGTCATCAATTGACTGACGTCATTGGTCACTGCGCAGTACTGCCAGTTAATTACGGAACGCTTTGGCGGTACTGGTGGTGAATTTCGGAACGCGCCCCTTATATTATTAGTATGTACCATGTTCTGTACCACCCATCATGGCTATAGCACCCGTTCGCACTGTTGTCAGCGCGACAGTTAGAAGTGCTGACGGAAAAACGATAGGTCGGTGACGTTAAATATGATCTACGCTTGCGGTAAATTTAGCCTTAAATTATTTTCACTAATTTTTCATTACTTATCTTACATACATTTCTTAAGCCTCTGACGAGGCAACTTCCCACAGCTGTTAAAAGAAAGAGAGAAAACTCCTGATCTGAACTGATATTCAAAATATTAGTACGTGCGTTAGTACGGAGGGGAGAGGAGTGGATTAGGAAAGGGCAGAGGGTTTTTAGGAGGGGCGCGGGGGTCGTGGAGACGCCGGGAGAACTGAGCTGACCGGGACAGCGACCGGCTCGCCTTCGAGTGGTGTGATGTATGGTGCGCGCAGCTGCAGCCATGCATCTTATTCATGGCAAATGGTTGCACATATACGGTAATTTGGAGTGAAATTTGGGTCTAATGGACTGTAACTTTGCGCGATGCTCCTTTGAGCGGTGTTTGTTTTCTCAAATTGGGTACATTTAACGTCGCTACCTTTTTGTCTCTTGAGTGACTTTTAAATATTAATTCAGAGAGCCGAAACTTTTGGAATCTCACAACTTAACCCCGTCGAATAATATGAAAAATTGAAATTGTTTCTCGGTGGAAAAATTATAAATAAGTTACCCCCTACTAATTTATAAGAAAATATTTTAAAAATGATCCTTTGATCATTCTTGCTGGGAAATAAGCCTTTCGAATATTGGCAATCAAAGGCATTGTAAAATATGCTAACACTACCGATAGTTAGCATAAAGTTGTGTCCCTGATCATGGGTCATCAATTTCATCTAATTATTACAGCAAAAGCCGTCGTAATGGCGTGTGGCAGTGAGGGTAGATCTCAGCCATTTAAATTGGTGATTAGAATAATATGAAACCACGGAAGAAAAGTATATATTAGGGAAACGTGTTCTTATTTATTTTTTATTTTCGGACTTTATTTTATTCATGAAAGTTTCATTTGGGAAAAATCTTTGACCTATCTGTTTAGCAATATATCTCTCTCATGTTGTCACTTTTGTCTGTTCGGGATACTCCCAAGTACCTTTAGCGTTTTTCTTGTATTTTCTTGACATTCTTCGACTCAACAGTGGAACGCTCGGACAGACTAGAAAACATGCAGGAGGTTGGCATATATTTTTTTTAAAGTTGGATTAGGCATTCAATTTTTGCTGAATATCTAAAAGCTGGTCCGAACATTCGTTTAAACATCTAAGGCACTGGAGTGTGCCATTCATTTTAAATAGAAGTTCATTTAGTAGTCTTCCTTCTCACGTCATTTATCTTCGCAATTCTCGCGCAGAGCCTGGAGATGTCTAGTCTGATTGGGCAGACAAGGCGTTAGATAGTCGATGAGGTTTTCAGGAGGCACTGAGGAGAGTCAACGTCCGACTAAAGACTCTCTTAAGTAATAGGTTTTTAGCAGAGTGAGCAGTGAACTTTTTTCAAATTTAATTTTGCCTAAATATCAGGATAACGTAAAATAACAAGGGGAAAATAAGATGAGAAAATGGAGACATTTTTGGCGTAGTTATTGTAAAAAAATCGAGGTAAATGATCATCTCTAAATCTCCAAATGTAAATAAACGTCCTACCTATTTTATGGCTGAGATTTCACTTTGATTTCGCAGGAGTAGTTGGTGTACTGTTTGCAAGTTCAGTTTAAGTTCTCATTTTCTTTAACATCTTCGGAATTCTATCCACTTCAATTGAATTTTGTATACAACTAAAATTCATGCCCCATTCTTTTAACTGAGTGGCTCGCCAAGAATCTATTTAAATGGATACCTCAATCAACTCTTGGGTTGAAACATCCAACCACTTATGTCGGGCCCGTATCTATTCTTCTTCGCTTACCCCTACCCCCTCAAACTTCCCATTGACCTCTCCCCGGAATCGTCTGCAATGGAAGGGGTGGGAAGGTAAGAGAAGCTTCATGGAAATCACAAGCGCTGTGTGAGCCACGCATGGACGTGGCCGCCCGACCTCTCCTTCCTTAGAACTGTCTCTCTTCCCCAGAGCGCTCGGGACTTCCTGGAACACGTTAACTATAAGTTAGCAAGGCGCCCTCCTCTCCTTGAGTCACATTTCCTGCTTGGTGTCTTTGCACAGAGCGAATAATGTACCACGGTTAACATTTTAAACAGCCCATAGTTCACGGTCGTCGATCCGAAGTCTACGCGGTGATACAGTGGTGCGGAGATGGTGAGGATCGGGTTGGTGTGGTGGCCTCACATATCGAGGCCCCGGGCTCAAACCCCGGCCGTAGAGGAGTATTTTCAGTGGAATTCCGATCCGTATTTGGGTGCAATGAGGAGCCAGTATTGTACTCCTTCCATCGAATGGGATGTTAAACCGAGGTTCCCTTAGCACCTTTCGATAAAAGCAGGTTTACGCCGACACCGGGTTTCTTTCTATCCTTCCTCCATTCCCCAATGATTCTTACGTTCCTAATCTAACCATCTTTCTTTAAAGGTGCATAATACCTCAGTTGTCGGTCTCTTCCGTGCGGAGCTGGCTTTCATGTTGGAATGCATGACGAAAACATTTGGGATGAACGAATCACCCTCGATCTACAAAGCCTCTGCAGGAGCAAAATTATTGTGGCAGCAATCCATTCGAACCTGTAGTTTCTCTACGTCATGTGAAGGAAACGTTGAGCGGTAGAATGCTTCTCACGTGGCCCAACTCGAAACCTTCCTCGATTAACTGTTCACGATTCTTCCAAGAGCAGGTTTTGGAGTCCATTTCCGTTTTAGTTCTGAAACTCGGGAAGGGCAATGAATCTTATGTTTGCGATTCTCAATATCCACCAACATCGCATCACAACAATATTGCATCACACATTTTACCCATTAGTCACTCCTAACGAAAGAGCTTTATGGTGAATACACTGAACTTAACAATTATAAAATTCACTAGTTCATCATTAACTTTGTGGTATTCAATTTTAATGTTTGTCGATGAATATCTGTTACTAATACCACTTTTATGAAATAAAATGGTATTAGTAACAGATATTCATCGGAAAACATTAAAAATTATAGGTACAAAAGCTAATAGGTAGGTATATATAACATCCGATGAATAACGTAACCAACATGCTTACTTACTTTCAGGAAAAACGTAATTTACATCTTGTGCTGTTTTAAGAGAACAGAAAAAATACTTTTTACTAATCTGGTTTCGATCTTATCTTAAAAAATTGAAACTACATTTTATGCCTACCATGTATCATGTCATAACGAAATATTTCCATGACTCTAAAGGTTTGTCTACCTCCATCGAAATAGTATTCAGGCACTCGTAAGATCAAGCAAGTTAGTGTTTGCCTTATTTTGCCATTGATCACGTAGACAATGATACTCATCATTGCAAAAGATAACTTAAAAATCAAATGGAGGAGTTTCTATACTTTCTTCTATTTCCGTGTAAAGTAATCCCTTTAGAAAAATATGGAATTCAGCCTTACTACGTATTTGATCACGTTGAGGATATAATCAGTGGATACGAAATTTATCTCCTGTGTTTGTTTTGCCTTTTCTCAATTTTCTTATAGTCGAAATAGCCTTTCCATTACATCGATTGCATTATACCTAAATATTTAAACGAATAATCTTATAAGACTGTGCCTATAAAATCATTTTGCCCATTTTATTTCTTTGGGATTGAAGCCTGAAAACTTGAGGATGGAAAAAAATTGGCTTTGTCAAGCCAAATCAGGTTTCAGGAAAGATATGTTTAGGCAATGAGGAAAGATTCTACGCTTGAATCAGGCACTTCGGGATAAATAACGCGAAAGCATGCCAAAAATGTCCACCTGTCATATTTAATTTTTTTGGGAAAGCGATTTGAGTGATGAGAAAAGTGAATAGAAACTTTTGCAAATCAGTGAATAAAATTTTAACCCATTTCATACATCTGATAACATTATTCATGTTCAATAAAAATCATAAGAAAAAGTAAGTATGATCAATTACAGCATTTTACCATTCGAGGTTGGAATAACTAGTGAATGGGCGTTGAAAAGTGACGGAATATATATTGAAGTAATTTGTTCCATTCATTTCGCTACCGATACAAATATCCAGAATAAATTCGTTATGAATGAGGAAGGAATGTGTGACACACTGATCTCGTGAAAAAAAATCTACACATCGTTCGTCAGTTAGCACGATTTTGCATGAATCATTTTTCGTGGATGCTAACGGTGTCATGTCCATGAGAATGAAGTGATTTTATTGAGTAAAACGTGAATTTTGTACGATTGCATTTTACAAACTCTTATGAATATCATCTTTTGAGACTGTTCAAAACATTAACAAATTTAGTTACCAGACCAGGGTGACCAGAAATGGTTTTCAATCCAATTGAAAAACGAAATATGGTCAAAACATTGGGAGACTTTCTCAGAGTTTTCGATTTTTTTCGACTCGCTGGAATTGGGAACATTCCCTGAAAAATTCAGTCCTCTAGCTCGATTAGAAATGCTCAGGACTTCTTATCAAAGAGATATCATGTCATCTGAGATCTGTTTTTCCGTGTCGTGTCGCTAAAGATGGTTTTACTCCTCATCAAGCGAACGTGTTTACAGCGGGCATAATATACATAACGACAGTAAAGACGTTTTACTTTTAAAAAAATGTGGTGTTAAAAGAAAATATGAATACCAATAAAGGAGAAGTACATAAAAACAATCGTGCGCAGTGTTTCACACTCTGGCTAAAAGAGACGTTTACCATTAGAAAACTGGAACAGAAGAGAATAGAGGTTTCGAATCTTGGTGCTGGAAGCGAATACTGAAGGCCAAATGGACGGATAGGATGAGGAACGATTAAGTGTGCAGGAGAACAGAAGAGGAGGAAACCATGTGGAGCACTGTCAGCAAGACAAGATCCAGATGGATAAGCCGCACTTGAGAGATAACGAATTTGTAAGGAAAGTAATGGAAGGGAAAATATAAGGGGAAGCCCCCAAAGGAAGACGGAAGACCATAGGTTAAATACATATGCTAGGTAAAGCGGGATCTGAGGCAGAAAAGCTTCAAGGGCATAAAGGATTTAGCAGGGGACAGGGTAGAATGGAGGGCTGCTGTCAACCAATCTTAAGATTAAATGACTAATGACGATGACGACATCCAAACGTCGATTGCAATAGAAAATTATAATTAGAAATAAAAGCTGTCATGTGCCTGAGGCCATCGTTGTTTTTCAGTATTCGCTATGGCTCATATACAAGTTTGTTACGATGGCTTACAGACCTCAAGAGTCAACTCCACAAATCCGAGCTAAGACGGCTAGTTCCTTTACTTGTGCTCAGCCTTTGTTTTCCGGAGAATGTGTATCCATTCAAGATCTCCGCTTGAGATTTTTACTTGGAGAGTCCAGAGAATTCAACTGTATTTGATCTCGGGAATTTTACCTTCACAGTGGGGCACTACACTCGCTGAGGAGCCATTAACCCCACAGTGACCCGAGTGAAAATAATTGTGATCCTCACAGTCACGAAGTCTTCCATACACCATGGACAAAGGTCCATGAAAATAAAATAGTCCAGTCAATTCAATGCAGCTATATCTTGGTGCCAAACGAGATTTATTATTAAAGAAAGAAGAAACTTTAAATAGTATTTATCCACACTGTTTTAGTGACACGGCCCGTGACCCAGGTTTCAACGGATAACCGTCATTTTCAAGGTGTTGAACTCCAGCAAAGCACCTGTATATATTGTAAGGGAGGGGAAGGAGGGAAAATTAGGAGTAGGGGCGGGGGAGGGTGGTTGTAATGGTGGTTGGATGGAGTGGTAAGGATAGGGAAGTGGAGGAATTTAAGTAAGAAACAAAACATCATCCAGGGTTAATGTTGAGGGGGGTGGTGAAGGTTGATGGTGACGCAACCAAGCAAACCAGATACCGATCAGAACAGCAAAACAATAAACACAGTCAATGGATATGAATGGGATGAGGGGTTGGGATGAGTTACTCATGTATGAGTGATCTTCTTATAGGAAAGGTGACGGACACCAGAGGAGAATGACCACCAAACATGTGTTCGTTGAATTAACAATTTCAAATATTTCCAGAAAATTGAACCTGTCTCCCTTACTTTCAAAAGAAATTGAATTAGGTTTAAAATCGCCAATGTGTCCACGTTCTAAGAGGCGTTTAGCAAAATTAGACGAAATATCACCTTTTTCCACGCACCTAGTTCTTTAATTCTTGTCCGAGAACTCCGTCCAGTTTGCCCTATATATTTTGCGTGGCACTCATTGCGAGATAGGGAATACACTCCACTCCTCTCCATAGGCTCGTACTTGTCTTTGGAATTACAGAGAGCTTTCCCCACAGTAGAAGGATAGTAACATGAATATTTAAACTTATCTTTCGGTAGCACTTTTAAAAGTTTATATGTCAACAATCCCCATAAAAGATAACTTATACCAACGATTGGGCACGTCAGACATTTATGGTAATAAAAAAGATGTTAAAGTAAATGCCTGCTTTTTGCGTTTTTTGTCTAGTAAAAATAAAATCTTAAAAGTTTCTCTCGTAACCATTATTCACATCAATGCGTACAATTGTAGATAGTTCAACATTAAACTTACTTCGCGACATGGGAATGTTCACCAGGCCATACAACATTGAGTGAAAAGCAGAAATCTTATGAGAGCGGTTGTGACACGAGTCCGCGGGGATTACGGCATCAGTATAAGTATGTTTCCTAAAAATTGGCAGGTCATATTTATTTTCAACTAAAGTAATCGTCAAATCTAAAAATTGAATTTCCTTTTCCCCAACTTCCACAGCAAAGTGGATTTTTTAATCTTGAAAATGACGGTTATCCGTTGAAATCTGGGTCGGTTGTGTCAATAAAACAGTGTGGATGAATACTATTTGAAGTTTCTTCTTTCTTTAATTATGAAAGATTTCCACAAGGTCAAGCCTGAAACTCTTTGTTTAAACGAGATTTAACTAAATCGCTTGACCATCATAGCAAAAACATATCTTCTATGGTTGCATGTATTTCGGCTTTATACTTTTAATGTCGCGCATGTCTTCATAGAACAGGAGGCTTGATGAGTCGATTCAAATTGCATGCAGTAAACGTTCATGTTTATAATATGCTTTTGTCTGTTCATGCTGGAGAGTTCAATTTACTTCAGAAAATTGGGGAATGTCTTTCGGAAAAATTAATGGAAAAAAATTATTACCCTAATTACACCTGATTGGCTATTTTGAGAATTGAGTGTGAAAAACGACTCCTTCAAATTATTTTTCATGTTGAATTTCCGAACTTTGGTAATCTCGTTTAAATGCGCGTGACAGTGTAGTGCATTTTTCTTTTTGGCATTTTGCTCAGAATTATTGTTCTTTTAGAAAAATATTTTCAATGAAACTTTGTTCAGAGTTTATTCACGCCATCTAATTAAGGAAAGTGTCATGTTTTCATAAATGCAAGCATTCTGAAATTTTAACATCAGCGTACCAGAGAGTTTCATCTCCTAAATGCTGCGACATGAAGCATTAATTTGGCAGAGTCACAAAGCCAGGAAATTGGTATTAATTGGATCGGGCACTTGTCTTGTCGATGCATACTGTAAAATGGTCTTGTTTTGGGTTATTTCTGGTAATAATTTAGTAAATAATTAATCTGGACTGACGATCTGCGTATTTCGATCTCACCCACATTAGTCGAAGATGAAACTGAGTTTCGTTAAAATATGCAAGAATGCGCTTTGTGTGTGGAAAATAAATAATTATGGGTCCCTCTCATTGTACCCTTTGTATCTGAGCTTGTCGCCCTTTATGGTTTATTTTCTGTCACAAAGGGGTGGTAATAAAGGTATGGCATATTCTGAGCGCGTAAGAAGGATTAGTACGTAAAGCTATTGCGCGTGACGTATGTGATAGGGAACGTCATCATGAGAGTAAAAATAAATAAGGAATTCCAAGCCTAATTTGTGCTGCACAATATAAAAACTACTTTCACTTTTAATAGGCCTTTGATATTGAATAGTCAGGCTAAAAATTTAAATATGAAGGTTATCAAGCGAAAATGTTTCATGTGAATGCTTTTCTCTCCATAAATAACCAACTACTACGCCTTCTCTATCGAATTATTGATTATTAGTGCCATAAGTTGCAAGTTGACTTCCATGAAAGTGAAGAGTGTAGTAATGTCTCCATGTGTATCGATACTTGCACGGCAACTTCCTGCTTGCACATACTTCCGGTTTATTTCCAACAAAAAGAACGACGGAAGTAGACTATGAATAGGACATTTCGGAAATCCCCTATTTTGGCCAGAAATTTATTTGTATATCACCCTCTTCCAGTTCCTCTGGTATTCGTAGAATTTATAAACATTTTGTAAGAACTAATTCTTTCTAATACTGAACGTGAACTCGGTTACACACCGCGTCAATTCTTCCAATGCCCGGAGCCCCGCGGTAGTGGGGGCCTAGCACTGGACTATACTGTTTTGTGCTACATATATTTTTCTTCTACAATTATATACAATTATTTATTTTTTATATCATATTGAAGTACATTGGTCACAAAATAAAATAAATAAAAAGACAGTAAAAACATGCGGACTATCCACTGTACAAAATATGTAATACACTTCACTCTATGAAACAAATACACATTTGCATTAAAATTAAAGGAAAAAGAAAAACCTCAATCAGAGTAGATAGTTTCATTAATACTTTTCACCTTAGGAGACCCTCTGAGCCACAATAGGCTCATCGGAAGGTACTCTCTAATGTCAATATAATAAAACAAAATAAAACAAGTAAAACAATAAAACGCTCACATTGCCATATTCGCACCGAGCAGTATAAATATGTAGCCATATAATCAGTGTAAAATCAATTAATATGTTATTGGTTTTAAGTATTGCTATTTAAATAAGAATATTTGTTCCTTATTGGTATTAAAATATTTCTTTATATTTTATTTATCCATTCAATTCTTATTTACTTGGGCTCCGTATTTGCGCCCAGAGCCTCAAAATCCCAAGGGCTGCTTTTCCTATGCGTAATATTATTGTAGTGGCACGGCTTTTCCAGTGATAACATCGGGATATGTTATAATTTGCTGGAATCATGGGCCTACGTAATGCCGCCGTTTATTTACATGTTTATTGTGAATTTGCGAGAAATTGTAATCCGATTATGTTGATTTTTTCGTAAAGATGATGGAAATAAAATGATGACACTTTTGAGTGACGGTTGGTGCCATCTCACGCCGACCCTTTCAACGACCCCATCCGACGCGCTGTCGACCCGCGCTCCGCGGCGTCCCCGCGTGGAATGACCTCGCGATCGTCCGGCGATCGCGGAGAGACCTCCTCACGCGCTTTTCTCCCGATCCTTGGCGTTTTTTGACGTGTGCCGCCCCTCGAATAAATCCGCCATCTCCTACGCCTCCTCTTTCCCTTCCATCTCTATCCATCCGTCCATCCCCCCCTGCACATCCAACCCCCTACTCCGCCCCGACCAGTGCGCTTCAGAGAGGCGTCGATCGTAAGAAACACAATGCCCTACTCCCTACATGTACTTCCCCTCCACTCGCATTTCCTCCCCCCCTTACACTCCCCTCACTCTCCCCCCTCTCCGTCCCCCTCTCTCTTACGAGCGCGAGGACGAAAAACGAAAAATTGCCGCCGAAATAAAAACAACAAAACAAGAGAAGAGCGTAAAGCGAAAAAAAGGAGAAATTATTTATTTTCTTTTTCGAGGAGAACAAAATAAAATTACGGTCGGTAGGGGGTGGGAGAGGGAGACAGGGAGAGAGAGCCGGAGAGAGATAGAGAGAAGGTAAAAAGAAAGATGAAAAAAATTATATATATATAAAATAAAATGCGCCGAGTGGGCATGGGGGGGGGGAAATTCCTCTCGATGGCAGCGCCTCTATGTTCCAGCGAACTAAAACCCCTGGAGCAAAAAGTCGCCTCGCCGGGGAAACGTCGAGGGACTGGGGGGAGGAGGGGAGTGAGATGGAGGGGAGGGAGATGGGCGTGGAGGGGGAAAGGGGATTTCTGTATGTGTGTGTGTTTTAGAGGAGGTATAAGGACGGGAAGGACGATAGGGTTGATAGAGGAGAGGAAGGAGGGGAGGAGGAGAGAAAGGGGAGGGAGAGAGAGGGAGGAGGAAAGAGGATCGGGTAGTTGGCGTTGCCTAGCAACGGCCCTCCTCCGCCAACATCACCTGCACTTGGGTTGATGATGCGGCGGCCTAGCAGAGGCAGAGGAAGACTGCAGCGCCGCTCCACCCCGCCGCGGGATCCTGGCCAACCAACTCCTGCTCCTCTTGCTGGTTTGATTCGGACGGCGTTGTGTGTTTGTCTCCGTGTGTGGTTTTTTTTTCCTCCCGCGTGCTGGGGCGCGCAATATGACCTCCAGGATGCGTGCGACCTCCCTCGCTCGCTCGGTCGCTGGGTTTCCCTCCGTGGGAACGGTTCGCCCTCGCGACTGCAGACATTTGACGGCAACCGGGTTAGCCTCTGTTGGAATCGCAATCGATAACTCGAGCCCTGTGCGAAGGGTCAAAGGTTGTTTGCTTGGCGATAATCTCCGAGGGTCCGCCAGTTGATTGCTATAATTTCATGGCTGCGTGATTTTAATTTCCCTGTCGGTATATTCGGGAATGCGGTAAATCGAAATTGATCAATGCGTCATTATTTCACGAGTACCAACTTGTTTTTGACAGATCGTACTGACTCTTACAATGTTACGCCCAGCTTTCCGGTACAATCCGATGCATTTTTTCCTATCACATAAAAATTAATCCATTTGAAAAAGAGTAGCCGTAAAATGTTTTTCATTTTTAAAACTAAATCATTGATTGATTTTGGTGTATATACTCCAATTTCTACTTCACTCCATGCCATCCTTTTGCTTGAGAATTTACTTTCGTTTAATACTTTTATAGATTTTTTATAATCATTATTTCAGTGATGAACGTAGGAATTGTAAAATATCTTCAAAATATACAATGAAATGTTTATAAACATTTTACAACTTCTAAGCAATTAGGCAATCAGGTGATGCCTGTTGTAAAATCATGATACTTAAAGAGGTGTGAATACAGCTTTGTTGAACCATCAGCGACTTGCCTTTACGTCGGAACTGGGCTGTAAATTTTAAATATGATTTTTATTTTTTGCGCATACATTAGCATTTATTTTAGTAGAATTGCAGTCCGATCCTGGGCAAGTCACTGGGTACCCCTAACTGTCCATACATACCTAGGAGTTTCCACCAGGTTGATTGCGCGAGGGATAGGATCAGCTTTGGAGGAGTTGAGTTGACGCCTGACGTCATTTGCTCCATTGGACAATGAAAGACACATTTGCGATGCGCACAATCGTCAGGATTTGAACGAAGAGTGGGAAAGTCTTATCTTACTGCGAGAAAGCCTAGGGGTCCACTCCTGAGCATCCCATGTGACACACGATGTTCTGTGCTTGAGTTGTAACCTTAAGGACAACGTTGGATGGTCAAGCGATTCGAAAGGGATGGCATTTCCGCCACTCCCGAGAATGGAATTTCGACCCTCCTCAAAGAAAGCTTATTTAATCGCTAACACATTTTTCCAAGTCCCTGCTCCTTAAATTAGCATGACACCTTGTTTATTTCTTTCACTGCCTTCATTTTCGACTGCTATGATGTATCACTCTTGCGAGCACTATTTTTCGATCCAGATTTTCCTCTTATTAGTTGTATTAAACGATTTACTTCGATGAACAATTAGATGCCATAAACACATGAGAATAACGGCTTAGGAGGAGATTTAAACTAAATATCTCACTGGAATCAATTCTTTATTCATTAACGTGAACATTATACTACAGTGAAGTTTAAAAGCAATGGTCTTCGTTGAGCTTAAATCTGCTAGGTGCTCCGTTTTAAAGAAGTGAAGGTATTAATATTGGCTTGGATATGAAGAGCTATGTGTTTTCTACCGATGGGAATAATTTTAAAAGTTGTTGAAACGAACATTTATAATCAGTGCAATCACTGAAGGTCATTCAAAGAAATCAGTTAAAATTTTATCCCATACTCATCATATTCAGTACTCAACTGCCTACCACCTCTCAGTTTACCAATTTTTTGCTGTTATTAGATTGAATAATGTCGTTGCAAAATCTTATTTTTTCTAGTGTAAGAAACCGTTGTGCGCGCGATGAGAGATTTTTAAAGAAGCTTTATTAACTCCAAAATATTTCCAGAGAAAAATTGCAAACAATTCGGGAAATAATGCTAGTCGTATTAGATTTTCCATACGCTGCCACAGAACAAATCCATGCTCGCTTGTTTGGGTCTCCCTCTCTGAATTTTCAGGTGCTGTAAAAACTCAATAATGAACCACATGATGGCTTCGCTAGGTCCCAACAGAATACAAGCCGTCAAGACGCTTCAACGAAGCAGAAAATAGGCGAATATTGTGGCCAGTAGTTATCTAAGAAGAAACATTTGCTCCACACATTAAAAAAATGTTTCAATTCCTAATTAATTGTATTCTGGTGTGAAATTTTGCTTAATTTCTGCACTCAGTTGGAAAAATCTGTTTCACTCTCAGTGATAGGGTCGAACAAATCACCTTCTACACTTCTTCACGCCCATGCTTTCCTAAAGAAAATTAGGTTTCATGAATTACTCTGTGAAATTAATTAATTAAACTGTGGTAAACCTCAGTATTCAATAATGCGTGAAAATCTACCGCTTTGAAAGAAATCCCTTTAGGCCCGGCCTTGAGGCACACGTAGATTTCAAAGTTTTTTATTTATATACTCAGCTCATTTTGCTCACCCCTTGTAGCTAGGGTTAGTCGTATCAAAAATTGTTTGGACAAATGTTTTAGATAATATTTAGAAGATGTACAATATCTTTGAGCGAATCTGATATTGTGCCTACTGATGAAGTTATGATTTTTTAGTCTGAGAAACCCTACTTTTGCCACCCCTTGAGCTAATGGTTGGTGCTATAAAAAAATCTTTTAAAAAAAGTTGTTAGCAGTATTCTTGAGTAAAAAAATTTAATTAATGCCATATAGTTCATACTAAGGGAGTTATAGTAATCTTTCATTTTTCAAAAAACCTTCCCCATTTCCTTGGTCCCATTTTCACGATTATCAAACTTGACCGAGATTCCATTTTGGGAAAGTTCAATGTTTCTTCTTCACTTTCTCTCCGTTTACGATATCTCGCCATTAGCTCGAAACCTACAACTTTTGAATTTCTGAACCATATTGTTAAGTTGTGAAATATATGTGACAAGCATTTTATTCTAAATCGATACGAGATAAACAAACATCTCTCCTACTACTGATGAGATGTTCACTAGAGGTATAAACTATATTAGCATTGAAGCAAAGAAGCATATATTTATGCTATTTCAATTTATTGGATCAAAATTAATGTTCATTATTGATTGTTAATCATTAATTAATAGTATCCAGCCAATATAAGTTGCCTCACATTACATTGCTGGAGTCTATTTTACAAGTATTAATTTTGTTAGTTAACTCGTTGCCGTATTAATTTTATTTATGGCGTGAATTCGAATCCCTCTGTTAGAATAGTTTTGCAATGCATTAAGCAAATCGAAGACTATTAATAATAAGAAAACTAATAGCAATATAAATCACTAATTTTGGTCGAAAAATAAATAGAATTTCTATATTGTTCCATGGGAAGGCCACCGGTTTATATTTATCACAATACCCCGAACTTATCACCGAGCTAAAATGATAATATCAATACTATGTATTTTTTCGTTTGGAAACCCCTATTTAAAAAAAGACAATAAAAAAAAGTTTTCATGAAAAATAATCATCTAAATATCAATACTTTTTGTAGGAGTAAAACCCTATGGAGAGGCATAACTAACATTGGATGCAAAGAAAAGTTAGTACAGTTTTTTGACGACAGAGAAGAGCTAGAGGGAAATACGGCTCGCGGTTTTCACATTTGCTCTTCTTATGTTTCAGCGTATTGATAGCAAAATACGGATGTTTATTCTACTCGCATCTTGGTGAACATTGTATTTATATCGTTGTTTAATTAATTTACCAGAAAATAATTAGCCTGTGCCTCTACGTAAACGACTTAAATCTAATAGTGGATGTTATTTGCCTCAAAGTTCGAAGTTTACATAAGTACCTACCTACTCTACAAAAACGAGGCATAGTTTCAGTTACTGCTGCGCAGCTGGTCATAGTAAGAGCGCACTCCGTTGTGTTATCCGCTTGGGATCGAGGAAATATTGGCTTATTTCATATGGTTAGCGTCATTAAAAATGCTTTTATGAATTTGATCTTAAATTTTCAGCGTGTTTCATTTTATCAATTTCGTGCTGTTGGTAACCACTTTATGTATTATATTATATTATATATATCATGCATGTATTATCACAACGCCAAAATCTCCTTTTTATTTCCCTGTGCAAATTGTTGACGATTTGTAGAATTATCGATGTTCGGATACCTATTGTGCACATTATTTCTTCATTTCATTGCGGGGCGTAGATTTAAAAAACGTGCGCAATATTATAATTGGTTTGCGTGAATCTCACATTATCCTCAGCAATGACTTTTTCAAATCTAGGGGTGCTGTACGAGCTGCCGTGAAAGGGGCGGAAGGCAAGGCTAGGAACTAACTCCCCTCGGTGAAGAAGAAGCGGGAAATACTTTAAAGCAAATGTGTATGTTTTCTGTCTTTTTAATTATTCCATACCCGGTATGTCATCAAACTATTGACGGTTGTGGTCTGTTGACATAGAGGAAAGCCTTCTTCCGATTTCACGCGCTGCAGATGACGTGTAATAGTCGAAATAAATCAGGGACATGGCGCATTATACCAAGATACTCCCGAGCAGACAAATATGAATCCGGTTTTCTGGGAACAGTTGAAGCTCGATATTCTGGCGCATGCGCAATGGCGTCCTCGTCCTCCTAGTTCCGCGCCCTCCCTTTTATGAAGCGAGGAAGAGGAATGAGGAATCTAACACAATATATTCTGCCATTAGAAAGCTCCCACGCCGTGGACTCGGGATCGATTCATTCCTTCACGAGTTCTCGCAAATTTCCGACCGGAGTTGAAGTGTCGGCCTTCTGCCCAAATGTTATTTTCGACAACGATGGGGAACTCTGTTAATCCGTGAGTTATTTTCGCCCAAACTATTGTGCGTAAAATATCGATATCAAGCCTTTGTTCTTAATTCTGCATCAAAAATGAGGCTCTCTCCAGGCATATGTTTTGTGGTCGACGTGAAGCTTTTTGGGCATTGCCCGTGCGAGATATAATTTTGAGCTTCGAACGAGTCTTGCGAATATGAAGCTGTAGGTATGCTTGCCTCTTCGGAACCACGTTAGTTTCGTCGAAGAAGAGTTGTGGATTGAAGGAAATATTTCAACATTATATTCATCGTTTCTTGTTATCGTTGTGTTTAGCAAGCCACCCAGTTATCACCAATATCATATACATTTACATTTTAATACAGGCCAATGAGCCGCCGCAAGGGTAGCACGTTTGATTGATGTGGATATGTTAGGATAGAATACGAGAAAAGGGGAAGAAATGGAGAGGGGTAATAAGGGAAGATGTGGTGTAATAAATTAGCGCTTAGCACTTTTTGCGTCTCACTTTTCGGCAGCGTCTCTTATTCTTTCGCTTCCGACTGGTTAACATTGTTCTTTGAAAATATTTATCAGCATTAAGACTTAAAGATCTGATAAATCTAATTCATCTGTATTAGACCGACCGGTGGTTTGTAAAAATTGACCGACGGTAGTTTGTAATATAACATGATCACAACACTGTAGAATTCGTATATTTCGTAAGGAAGATAAATATTTGTACTTTTAACTGGCTTTATTTCCTTCTATTCATCTTTTCCGCTTATTGTCTAAGTCAGCTGTTAAGAGAGTGTATTTCGTGAATCTCCTCAAATTTTACTTCTGCAAGACTAAAGATTTACAACAATCTTTGTAATAGTTTGCTCGCTTTTCTGTAACTACCATTTATTTTTTATAGGAATATTTCATTTGACAAGGTAGCTGACAATCTTAAAATTATGTAATTATAAGTTGTTACGAAAAATTAATGCGTATTATTAAGGGTTGATAATGGTATTGGGACATATGGATATTTTGTTGTGATTTTTCAGTTCAATTTTTAATTTATAATCGTAATTTTGGCATTTCTGTTTTGGTCGTATTCATTTATGGAATTGAACTACCCTAAATTGCCTCGTTGTAGTAAAATATCCTAAACTCCGTTTTATCGTAGTTAACTTAGTGGCTGAGGGAATAGGCAATTCATAATTATATGTAGTTTCTTTAGATAACTTTGTAAAGTGTTTATTTTCAGCCCTTCTCTAAAGACTAGTGAAGTCCATCAGACATGTATTGATTAGATTTTAGAAATATGATATATATTTTAGACAGTTCAAATTAATTCTTATGGTTATTTTTTTCTTTACGGTATTCGAAATAAAAGTTGGATACTCTTTTCACGTAGATGTTTCGGCTTCTTATGCTCACATTGAACATTTTCCAGGGACCCTCGCAGTATACGAGTTCATGATTTTCATTTCTGTCACATTTTTGGGATATATTTGCCAGAGTAATCTGAATAGCGACCATTTTTTTAGTTTTCAGTCTGGGTTTACCCGACTTTTTTTAGAGCTTCTGGCAATATAGCTTCTTTACCCTCCCGCATATCACCCCGATTTCATGGAAAATATTTGGGGGCAATTCGGAAAAAATATTTCTGGAGTCAAAGGTGGACTCTACATTATCAAGAAAAAGCAATACATCATTTACGATGTATCATTATATCGACCCCCACAGTACCTCTGGAGGTTGGTATCTCTTGAATGAGGCCTTGTGGTACTCTGTTTGAGGGGTTGTTCGTCGATCATTTAATAAAGGCTTTTCGAGTTCGAGAGGATTGTGGTTAAAATATCAGCTGTTATTAACGTTTTATGAAATATGAGTATGTATGTCTCCCAAGATTCTCTCTCCACTCCCCAAAATTTGTCTCCTTGTACTAAGATACAGCTTACGCAAAACATAAAACTTTTTAAAAAGCCTGATATCTTATTGTTAATACATATTTTAGAAGCATTATTTGGTGATCTTCCAGTCAGTGGGTTGACCTTGGAAACACAGTGATAATCACCGCTCACTTGAATAACTAATTACCGCATGTTACGAACGACAATTAAACGAACTTGGTGTGAAAACTCACGAATACTGAATCGATTGAACAGCGCGATTAACTTTTTATTTACGCATGTTATAATTTTCACGTTTCCAATATTGACCCCGCTCCCCAACCCCGCGTGGATTTTGAAGCTTCATATTCTCCTTTTGCCCTTTCGAGGGTCGCACTACTTCCTCATTGGATTTCTCCCATCATTTCATCATGTTTCTAACCTGTCTTCGCGACATCCACAAGGCCCATCGTTCCCCTCCCCCTTCCTCTCTCTCCCAGCATTCTACTTCCGAAACGGCCTTCAGAAACGTTGGGATAATTAAGGGAATATTTATTATCAATACTGAAAGGCATTCTTGTGTAATGTCACGTTTAAACGCTTAAAAAATTTATTTAATTTTTAAATATGCAAAATATGTATATTTTAGCTTTTTATTTACTCACAGTGTATGCATATAACTGCGAATTAAGTGTTTGATTTTGCTTGCTAGTCTGATTGCGGAAGAAATGTCATCCCTTTTGGAGGGCTTTTCCTCCCCTGCCCACGCCTCCAGACTCGAGAAATATGGAGGTGAGAGGGCCCCCGCTGTCGCAGGGAGCGCGTTCGGGTCTGAATTCCTGGAAAACCCTGGTTCCTAGAAACGCGGAAACGTAATTAAAAGAATCCCTTCGAGTGCCTGGAGCATTTCCTCCCTCTGTCTTAAGCGAGGGAGAGAATGCTTCCCCCATCCCAGCCACTTTGGTGCTAGCACCTCTTGATTTCTCTACAGGGAGAAATCACTGTTTCACTCATTACTCATATTCCAGTCCGTATTAGTAATTACTTTTAAAAAAGTACTCTTTCTATATTCTTCTTTCATACGCTTTATCTCCATATATTGAAATACATACCCATGTCCACTAAAATCATTTTTAAACGCAATATGCATAATTTTGTTTATTCGGATATCTGAATTCAGTTTTGATTCTGTATAATTATATTCTTGTTTTGTGTGTTTACCGCCGTCATTGTTTGTTCGATGGATGGCGTAATTTTGCTCTGTCGGTAAATGTCTGTCTAATATCGCTTTCATGACATAACATGCATGCCTATGGCAAAACTTAATAGAATAACGCAATAAAGTGATTTATTTAATTGTTTCTCAAGTACGTCAGCAGTAGTTGTATTCATAGGAATGAATGGGTATTTTTTTAACTACATTAAGGATTAATTTACTAATATTCACTTCCTACCTCATGATATGGTTATGAGGGAGCTTGACTTGATATATTCTTTAGTAAAATAGCTAGGCGCTAGTGAAAGACGAGGATACTAGGTGCACCCAAATAAGTGGCAGTGATCCTTTGCTACAGTTTTAGCTTGTAGGGAGTGATGGCTTTTTATTTTTTGGACTACGGTATTGATATATTCGTAATTATTTAAGACAGCCGTGGAGACAAGTTCATGTCTCGTCTTCCGATTTGGTGGCCATGATATTGTTGTGATTTAAGTAAATATAATTTCAAACCCTAATATTACTCTAATGTTCCGTATTTTTTATTTTATCATTCAAACTTTTCAGCATAACAAATTAAAATTTAGTTCTTTTCGTTATGTGCTAATCCTTGTATCTTTCTCTTCTTGAATTTATGTGTCAGAACTTTTATCTCCTGAACCCACCCTTGTCCCGGGTGAATTCTAGTATTAGGTAAACTTCAACTTCGTTAAACCTCATATTAATGGAATAAAACAACATTGAAAAGTGTTACTTAGGTACAACTTCAATGGGAATTTAGTTTCTTGAACTCATTCGAGTAGAATGTTTGATGATTCGTAATAAATCTTCCTGATACATGTGTTCATTTTATATATTGTCATTTTTCTGTACGTACTGTGCAACTTTGTGCAACATGAAATATTTTTTATTCCAATTTTGAGGATATCGGGACTAGCCACGGTATTTATTTTACCGTTTATGGAGTCACCCGCAAGTGCACATTAGTGCGATTTTCATATTTGCTCGCATTTTGTATTACATTATTTGGGGCAATCCGACTCAAGGAAGTTAGATTGTAGACGCAGCACTCAGCCAAAATCATTAGTTATCTTCCGAAGATGACGTTCATATGGAAAAACGTCTGTTTTCAGCCACGTTGTCATGCATCAGTCTTTACGTTGCCGGTCTCTACGTAGTCAATCGGAAGCGAGATCCATGACGCAAGCTGCCATGCTGTCGGAGTTATCCATTTTTCAACTTTCGACGCAGCCTGCGTAGCCAAATTTGAGGCAGGGAGGGAGAAATTACTATTCCCGCCTGTAATTCTTTTGCCACGTGATTCGTTCCAGAGATTTTATGGGTCATCGTCAACTAATGAATTTTTTGTGGAAAAAATATTTTCAATGGTGGCGAAATTTTTGAACGATTTCGGGATAAACATCCTCATTAGTATGCTATCAAGGACGTGAAACAATTTTTTTCACCGGTCATCGTTTTCGTCTTCTTAAAAACAAATACCAAAAGAGCAGCCCCATCGCCATTACTGCAAGCAAACATCCATTTTCCTACAGCCAATCCACAATAAACAGAGTTAATTCGCGAGAACGAACACGTCACGGTTTACCACCGTCTTTTTTTCCATCCGGTGCTGCCGCTCGCGCTGCTATGAAAACGGGGTCTTTGAGCGACGCAAAACGTAGCGGCAAAACGACGCAAAAACGGCTGCATGAAAACGTGGCTTAAAAATTTCGCCGAAAATTGGCGTTGTTTCTTTTATTATTTGAACACTATAAAATCCAAATAGGTAACTTCGTTGCAGCAGCAAATTTTGAAAGCTCTTGAGACGCAGGACTTCCAATCGCCTATGCTATGCGCTGAAGTCCATCGGATGCGCATTAGGCTGTTTCGTCCGGGCTGTGGCACGGCCACCGAGAGACGCCGACGAACGCTAGCCTCTCGGCGGTCGTGGCTGTGGCGCTCGGACGCTTGTCCGAGAGGGGGAGCGAGCATGCTCACCGAAGCGCGCATCCCGATTCTGTTACGGGGAGCTGGTAACCTTTCAAGCGTGGCTTACGGTTGAAGCTTGGGGCGCCACACTCGGAGCGTGGAGGTACCAACTCGTGGTTCACGCCTGCGTCAGTCGTGAGAGAGGCGTCGTCAAGGCAACTTCATGTCGAGCTCAAAGCGGCCTCGGGCGTCCTTGTTGAGACTTAGCGATGCCGATACAATTAGATTTTTGGAACTATACGAGAAGGAAAAAGTGCTGTACGACGCATCGGAGGAGGGCTATCGCAGCCGCGATCAACGGGCGGCGGCAGCTAAGCGGATTGCCACGGCTTTGAACGCCGAGAATTTTGGACCGGACGAGGTCATAAGTAAATTCAAGAACCTGAGGAACTCCTACTCTCAAGAGCTGAAGAAAATTGAAGAAAGTGAAACTTGTGGTTTTACGTCGGATGAAGCCTATCGCCCGAAGGTCCATTGGTTCCGTACGATGGACGCCTTTCTTCGACGATTCGTGCACCACAGGTCAACGCAAACAACCCTGGTAAGTTTGCAACGCTTTCTTTTTCTGATAATACGTGGTCATGCTCCTCGATATGGCTTTATAACTTATACTAATATATAGCTTTAATTATCTCAATCGTCTCATGCTCAACTTTGTGGAAGTTCATTTTATAAATGAAAAGGAAAGCTTTGTCTTATTCCACCAATTTATTTTACGGCACTACTAGTTTCGACACAGCGACATCATCTTCAGGTACCTACAGCCACTCCACAATAAACAGAGTAAATTCTCGAGAACGAACACGTCCTGAATATGACGCCGCTGCGTTGAAACTAGTAGTACCGTAAAATAAATTGGTGGAATAAGACAAAGTTTTCCTTTTCATTTATATAGCTTTAAATTGGTAGATGGCGCATGAAATTGAAGCACGTGATAGAAATGTATTTTTATTAATGTGATTAATTGAAAATGACTTTTGCGCAAAATTTATCCGGTAAGGTACTATGAAATGGCATAATTTTGTTAAATTTCAATGGTTATCACAGTATCATTAACATTCTCCACCTTAGATTGTTGTTTTTGGTGTACAAACTACGTAAATGGCCCACTTAATTTGGCCCACATTGCATTTCCAAGGCTTCAGTATTCTTCTGTGCTATTTTGCCATTTATCACTCTCTTCGATAAATCGCTTAACATGATAGTGTGTATAAAGACAACAAGTGGTACTGCCCACTGCATCAATTTATTTACGACGCGTTTCAGGTGAACTGTACTTTGTACTTGAAGATGACGCTGAAGCGTTGAAACGCATCGTAAATAAATTGATACAGCGGGCTATACAACTTGTTGTCTTTATTCATAAGATGCTATTCCACCACGTCTCACCGAATACAGTTGAGATTAATATGAACGTTTTTAATTATTATCTTGTTAAGTCATTTTTACGATAGACACAATAGCATCACCATCGTTGAGCTGCCGTGAAATTTACGCCATGCAATTATTGAACAACGCAGCTAATTTCAAAACTTCAAAGACATAGGAGTTTCAATAATTTGCAAACAAATAAAACTACATGATTATATAATTTTGTGGTGGCCGACCTTGTAAGCCTTTCGCCTTTCCCTCCTCCCCGTGATAACACTTAGGGTTTTCCATAATTGTGTTAATGTTCCCGATAAATATAATTTTTTAAACGGCTCAGATAAAAACAATAATTTGAAGGGACTACTCATTCACTGGCCACATCTTTTTAAGGTTCTCCCACCATTTAGATGATCCAAAATGGCTTATAAAATTTCGTAACGATAAACATGTTTTTCTAACCCTGTAGTTTTTTCTCTCCTGGGAGTTACTAGGTACCTTGAGGCTACGCTCAAGTCTTAAGTTAACTTATCCAAATCGCTCTATATTGCGCACTCAGAAATATGCGGAGAAATTAATTCTAGTGTAATAGTACGCCTGTGGTTCAGGCAGAAAGCAGAAGTTCTAGAGGCCTTTTCGAAGAAGACCGTTTATTCCACTCACCATTCGCCATCATTACTCAAGCACAGTGAAGAATTGCATGCCGAAAAATATCTCCCATTGCATCCCCTGTCTTTCTCAGTTATTTGCCAATCATCCCATGTTTCTTTATTAGTCATACTCTCAAGGTTTTCACCAGACAGAAAAATCATCACTGGTTCTCCATACAGAATTAAATCCACAACTTAAGCGTGATAAGATCTTATGCAACTGAAGATTTACAGTATGAATTTACGCAGACCGACTATGGACGTGGAGAGTTTACGTAGCATGACTATCAAGTAGTTTAGGAAAGTCGATGTACCCCGCCTTGAGTCATTTCGGCCGATGAAATTCTAGTGGGAGGAGAATATGTCGAGTTTTGAGGATATTTTGAGGTGCATGACTAACTCATACCTACATCATGAGAAAGTGTTTCTGTCATTCATTCGCAGGCTTACGCGGCGTTAATGAGATGACATCAGCATTTTTTGCTTCTTCGTCCCATAAACATGCATGGACGTAGAACCTTAAAGTGCTGACATCAAGTGATTTTTGTCTTTCTTCTTCAACGCTTTTCCTATTCCCACCTTTTCTCGCACTTGTTACGTCTCCAAGTTAGGTTTACTTTCATATTTTCCTGAGGTGAATTACACGGTACTTTGCTGAAAGTTTCCGAGTTTCGCTCAGTTTATCGCGATTGTACAACAGACGGCCACGTGCAAAACCTCTCGGGAACCCGTTTTAAACTCTTGTTCGGGCCTTTCGAGGTTCGGTTTTAACACTCCAAGTACGGACCTCACTCGCTTCACGCCGACTACGGACCTGGATCCCAAAGAACCCGGACTTATAAAATCGATTTATAGTAACAATATTTTCTACCCAAGTAAGAAATAAATGAATATTGAATTAGGATAATAATTTATACAAAATATAGGGTAAAAATGGTTTATATTCTAAAAACGTAATACTTAATTTTACATTGAAATAAAAAATTAAATAATTATTTTCAAGGATAACATTTGAATAAAACAAAAATTCCATACTATTTGGGCTTGTTTGCCATATTGACTCTGAAAGGACACCGTCCACGAAAGGATACAAGCTGCTCGTCGATGGTCCCAATTTGCTGACGCATCATACGCTTTTCGACAATTCTCTGCAAACATAATGGAAACATCACGAAAGGGAGCAAATTTATCTTCTTGACCTCGTGTATTTCGGGCGTTGGTATCGTCGAAACGAATGAACTTTATAATGGCAATGAAGTGATCTCAAGACATGCCGGCTGTATGTACGGGTCTTGTATAATAATTGTTTTTGTTCCACAAAGTTTCAACGTCTTCACTGGATTCACGAAATTGTCCTATCAATAACAAAATGCCAGTGAACGCTTTCACTTCAACACTGTCAATATCAGAACACGCCTTTAGTGATCTGAATGTGGTTGGTTGGCGAAATGTACTCTTGCTTTTATATTTTTATCGGAAATTATCACATTTATATTATCATTTGAAATAAATAGTTCAAAAGTTTCCAAATGTGTTTTATCATCTTTGCTGTAGTTAGTTACTTTACTTATATTACGAACTATAACTTCGGGTCTAGTTCTTGCAAGTTGTGGGGCAACGTACCTCCAAAGCCTTCCTTCTACTTCTTCATTACGGCCTACCGTCACACCTTCATCCCTTTCACACGTAGAGATAACATCTAATTCGAATTCGTCCTCCATATCACCCACTTTAATTTCGACATTATCTGGTCATAAATCACTTTCATCACTTTTGCTTCCAAAATCCTCACAAGCTTCTTTCATTTCTTGACGGACAAATTCTGTAAATATTTATTTTTCTCTTGTAAATATTCAATCTCCCATTTCAGAATAATTAGGGCCACAAACAGTCAAAAGTTATACTCCAGTAAGATTCGGGAGAAAAACAAAGATGTGAACGGCGGAGACACAACAATACGACTGAAAATCGAAGCGTCTAGACTTCGAGAACAATTACAATGTATTGCAGTGGCGAGCTGAACGAGCTGACTTTGTCTGCACCTTGAACTGCCCCTTCATAACAGCGATAGAAGATACAAGACGTTGAGTACGGAGCCGGGTCCCCGAAGACCCTCAGTGCTATAATGTCCGGTGATTACTATAATTTAAATTAATGTATGCGTCTGTTGTAGATTTTTAACTCCAAACATGATTCTATAGGAATACGTGAAGTATCAATTACAGCAAAAAATAATTGAAAGAATTATTTTCGAAAATTTATTTCTCGGGTCTCGAGACCCGATGTCCGCACTCCGAGTGTGGAATAAAAGTCCTTGTTTTTACATTCCAGCCCTTTATCTTCGATTCCAACTCCTCACCTTACAAAAATTAAGCGTTTGTGCTGAAGCCAATCGCCCCTGCGCAGAAACTTATTTACGACTCGGGTGAGTCCCTGAAGAATAACTGCGCCCGCATGGGGGAATCGGTAAAAGTAAGCGTTATTGTTTTGGATTTCACTGAGGCCACGTGTGTTCGTTGCCAGCCACATCAGTTATGCTGACTCCTTGAAATGCCTTTATCTGTGACTCACTGATAAGTAAGGAACCTTTCCCCTTGCTGTCAGCAGAACTACCTCCCCTCCTACACCAGTACCTCCCCCATGAGGAGTAAAACTTTTTCCCCTCAATGATTCCTCGCCCAGAAACACTCTCCCCTCCGCTCGTTGCAGTTCAGCCTAATTAGGGGCCATAAGCTTTCGCACAAGCTATAGTAATTTTGTTTACTCCGCCTTCTTATCTAGATAGCTTGACATTACTCAACAGCGATACTGTAATCAAGACATGTCGATCAATGCCGGCCAATATCATTTATGTAATTCTCTTCCCGCCGGGCTTTGTGAATAAGCTTTGATGCTGTAAAAAATTATCGCCAATCTGGTCGCACTCCTAAAAAAACCACAGCATGCCATTAGGGCATTTACGCATCATTTTGCCGTGTTTCACGCGTAAACCTCACCTTTCCGCATAATCTTTTAATTGTTATGCACAATTCGTATTTCTATTCCTAAATTTTAACTTTGTTTTATGAAACATTTTCTTTTTTAAAGGAGGGAAAAGAAGGCAAACACGGAAATTAACTTTAGGTAATTTGTTGTTTATGGCTACTATTGCGCTGTGCTTCGGCATCCTCATAGTCATTAGCGGGTACAACAGCGCAACCATGCTCGTGTCTTCTATACCTTCATGTAAATACACGCCACATTGTAGAGCTGGAATTAGGTTCTAATGGAGCATTTTACATGTCCCTATCAAAAGCGTAGGCTATGGCTAGGCTAGGCTAGGCAAGTAGCCATTTTTCTTTTCTTATGAAAATATTCCCCTAAGTTCAATCTCATTCAATTATTCTACCAGCTGATTGGTAGGTTCTTGGACAGTCCCCATCCTGCATCTTAATTTCTGAAAAATTGTCTCGCTTTCCCTCCTAAGGATTTCTGGCAATTAGATCCCTCTTAAATCTCTTATATCTCCTACCTCCTCTCATTTCGTCCACAATTCCTATCCTCTTCCTTCTTATTCCACGCTTACCCAGTGTTCTCCCCACTATCAACATGCCTTCCCCTCTCAAAACCTCCTCCATCCATCTCTTCTGCCTTCTCCGAACGTCCGTCACCAGCATCCTCTCCTCTTCAATCATATCCAGCACCTCCTCGTTTTTGTCTTCCTCGCCACCCAGAATACCCTCTCCATCCTTCTCCAAACCCACATCTTAAACGCCTCAAGTCTACGTACATCCTCCCTTCGCAATAACCAAGTTTCCGACCCATACAGCGCCACGCTCCATATTAGAGTCTTCACCAGGCTTTTCTTTACGTCTCTTCTCAGACCCCCTCTCATCAATTCCCTTCTCTTTGAAAATCCTTATTTAGCCAGGATAATCTGCATCTGATGTCCCTACCAATTAAGCCTGAGAATATATTTTTTTTTAACATCTAAGGAAATATGTTTCTTCGGAAGTGTTTGTCACTGGTTTGCAACCTTTCTGACTTAATGTATACGTTGTATTTTCGGTTTCTAAAACACGGATGCGTAATGTCTCCGTAGGTTTTCAATATTTATGAATAAATTTGTGAGACATGTTCATCCTGATAATATTGGTTTAATGGTTGGGAATGTAAATGTGCGAGTTATAATTCATGCGGATGATGCTCTGTCGCTCTCAGAGAGTCCACAGGGATTTAAAAAGCTCCAGGATAGCTTTCATGAAGCAGCAGAAAGAACGAAATTGAGAGTGAACGCGTGCAAGACCAAATTAGTTGTTTTGACGAGGAGTATGGGGAGAAACATTTTGTAATGAGAGGGAATCGTGAAGTAATTGAACTAGTAGATGAATCTGTGTACATAGACTGAATGGTTGCGAAAGACGGAAAGATAGTTGAGGAGATAAAGAGGAGCGCGAATACTGGAAGGGAAGTCGTTGGTAGCATTTGGAGCAAATCAAGGAAAAGGTGTTTGTCTAAGGAAGCGAAAATCGCAGTGTACAAAAGTGCACTCCTCCCGATATTTTTGCATGGCAATAAGCTTTGATGATGCCAGGGTAGACATAAGTTTATGCTGAATGTAGTGGGCATAAATTATCTGCGAGCTGTTTGAGGTAATAGTAGGAGGGATAAGGTTAGGGAGAGTGTGGTGGTGAATGACGAGCCGAATGAATGCTCCAGTATTGGCTGTATATGAAAAGAAAATTATTTCTCAGTTTTCCATGTTGAGAGAATGAAAGAGAGTCGAATTACGGAACAGGTGTATGATAGTGGAGTGAATGGTGTGAGAGGAAGAAGTAGACCGAGAAACTCATGGGTGAATGTGCATGTCCCTAAAGTGCGTCATGAGCCGCAGTGTTATTCAAAATATTCACGAAATATTTTGAAAATATGACGGGGATTTATCTTGCCAAAAAAGACTAATAATAACTCACAAATCTATAAAACCGTATTTCTCTAATTTATAATAATCTTTCAGTTCATGAGAAAATCCTAAAAATAAAATCAATAAAAAATAATAATCAGTACATTTATGTGCACATACTATTTAGAGATGGAATAATTAGGAGACCTATGAACAGGAGGGCGTGTATGAAACAATGCAAGAATGTGGCAGAAGCAATGGAGGTTTGCAAAGATAGGGCAATATGGAGGCATTTATTTTAATCTAAGCCAGTTTTCTTGATCCAACGCTGAGAATTAAACTCTTTTGACAGTGCTTACTCCAAAAGGGAACGGCGTGGTGGGCATGTATGTAACGTATTTAGCTCTCATTTTCTCACTTATTTCTTGCCTTATTGCGATGCAATATGTCGAACAATTGGAAAGGAAAGGAAGGCGAGTGTGCAGGATAACTTAAGGGGAGAACTCGACGAGAGTGCGATGTATTGGTTGGTGGTCCTAGACTTTGGTGCAAGCGATAAAGTGTTTAGCACTGTAAAGGACAAAAAGGAGGTCAATTTATCTGGAACGGAGTGAGAAAGCTGTTTTGAGCTTAAAAGTAGCGGTATGATTTAATGCTTTCGAAATCCCGAAGGGTATTATTTTTTTAAATAAAGGTAGAACCTCTATAAAAAGTACCTCCGATATCATTCCTTCGTCAATTTGTGAAAAATAATCGAGAATATTCGGCCATTTAGCACCGTTAACAATAACTGAAAATCGTCAGTTTCCGCTCCAAATTGCATTTATTTATACCGGAATGGTGACATGTTTCCATTTAATGATTTATTTCTCGAAATTTTCTAAGATAAGACTATCACATAAACTTATATGTAGTCACTAAATCAACAATGCATTAAATATATGTTTTCGATCATGATAAGACTGATAAGTAATATTGAAAAGCGGTGAACCGACAGTGTTCAGTAACCGTCCTTTCCAACTTCTTTGGCCATAGCGGTAGAGGAGTTCTGATGCGAACTAATCAGTACTGTCGTAATCCATTTCTCATGTCACAGGTGCAAAGGATTCATGCTGCTTCGTATTTTAATTACTATACAAATTATATTGTTTTTACAGTATTTTCAAGGTCTTTATTAATAATAATTTCCGAAGAAAACAATTTTAATTATGTTTCTGCAAAAATAGTACGACCTTTCTTCGATTTACAATACTACCTATTTGGTTGGCTAATTCATTAACATATAATATTATTGCAATTTCCAAGAAAATGTTGAAGCTCATTAGAGGCATGGTATCAATATACGAGTCCGTTTTCATGCAATAAATCCCTTAATTTTGAAGAAAACTCTCCTACAGTATTGCCACGCAATATTATGGGAAATAGGTAATAGTTTATATCATCATCATTTTGAGGCATTTATTTTGGCTCCGGCCGACTTTAACTGTCTTACGAAATTTGTACTTCAAATTGCAAGTTCTAACTCTAAGAGTCAATTCAAGATTTTCCTGTATTAAATACCTTGATCAAGACATCTCATGTTAAGATGAATCTAATTACTTATTTAATGTCACAATATATCCTAGATCTGGACTAAATAGCCAATTATTCAATTTATTGATTGAGCAAGCTTATTAGTTTTCACAACATTTTACTTAATGGGAATTTTCCGCGCGTTTCCTCACTCTCTGGCAGAGTCATAACTGATTTAAGAATGTATAAGGAGTTAGACAATGCTAATAGAGTTCATTCATAAGGTGTCTGATAATTTTTCAAACTCCCACTCCGACGTCACATGAATAAAGTACCTGATGCTAAAGTTTAGTACTCCTAGCAAGAGTGCTTCCAAGATAATAGGGTTGTTGAGCATTTAAACCTACGGCCAATAGGTTACTGGCTTGCTAAGGCCTTTCGGTGATATAGATATAACGTAGTCACGACGCCATCATGGATAAGTAGCAGCCGAGGCGATTTTCAACGAATGTTTTTCGATGTCATATTATTCGATGATATTCAATGCTAAACGTCAATTATTAGAATATTAAACATTTAGTATCTCAAATATATATTCCAAAACGATTTCTGTAACACCTTCTATCACAAGGAAATGGTTCGCCTCGATTTCACGATAACGTTTATGAATCAGGAAATGCCCATGTTCACTGGCATAAAATTGACGCAAAGAACTTGGTTGTCCGATCATTCCTGACAATTTTAAATCCAGAATTACATTCACGACGTAGTCACGATCCATCTTGCAAGCCATGCCGTTGATTATAATATGTCTGCTAGTTTTACGGTCATTCATTGTCATCTGTGTCCCGGATTGGAATTTAATTATTTTTCAGTGTGAGACAAGTGTGAGACTTGATGGAAAATCATTCGAAAGTCAGAAATTGTCTTTACCACGCAATTACGACAATATTTTGATATTTATCAGTTCCTTTAATTAAATTAAGCAGCGTCATCACTTACAAAATCATATGTCTAATCACTTTCGAAAACACTAAACAATATTTTAATACCATAATTCGATGAAATATACTGACTTGGCAATGGAAGTAATGGATAGTCCACTATACGTACGAGGTATCGCAGAAGGTAGCGCGCAGCATACTTGAGCACACTCGTCGAGTTTAGCATAGACGGTAGGCTACAGGGCAGGTCAATTAGTGGGGTCAATAGTTATGTGTTGCCAGTAAGTAATTTAGCAAAGAGTGCTCCGGGTATAGGGCCCAAGAATAGCTTAATTGAAGACCAATCTTGAAATGTCCCCGAAACGCATAAACAATAATCATGAAGCAGTAGTCGTTGCAGTAGTTAACTGCCGTAGTTTAAAAAATAAGATTCCAGAATTTCACCACCTTATTCATAGCAAGGAGTGTAACGTCATTATTGGATCAGAAAGTTGGCTGACGGGCGATATTTCTGATAGTGAAATTTTTCCTAAATCATTCGACGTTTACGGAAAAGATAGGTCCAACCGAACCGGAGGCGGAGTATTTATAGCTGTAAAGAAAACCATAGTCAGCCGAGCGGAAACCGTCCCAGATACCAGCATAGAATCTGTATGGTGCTCTATTAGATGCCCTAAATCAAAAACAATATTCGTGTGCGCATACTACAGGCCACCTAACACCGACGTCACCTCAATTTTAGAACTCGAAACACAAATAAAGAACATCACATCCAGGAACACCGAAAGAAATTTAATCAGAGGTGGAGATTTCAATACGCCCTCTATAGATTGGAGGACCTACAGTTACATATCAGGAGGAAGGGACAAAGATATATGCGAGTACCTGCTGCACACGTTCTCATCAAATGCCCTACATCAGATATCTACGACGCGTAACAGAGGGGACAACATTCTTGATTTATTGGCAACAAATATACCGTCACAAGTAATTAAGGTAAACACTGTTGAGGGCATTAGTGACCATAGAGTAGTTACCGCAAAGTTCTCTTACAACATAATTAAAAGTTTTAAACAAAGAATAAAGTTCTACATTTTAAGTAAAGCCGATTTCAATGCGTTCAAGAGTCATCTAAAAAATTGTCTTCCCGACTTCCAAGAATCAAGCGTAAAGTTAGACACGGAGGGTAGTTGGAAAGCTTTTCTTTCGATCGTACATTCGGGGATCAGTAAATATATTCCAAGTTAAGTAAAAAAAGAGGACAGCCAACCAAGATGGTACAATGCAGAAGTGAGAAAATCATTAAGACGTCAGAGAGCATGCCACGCCAAGATGAAAAAACTCCGTAGAGATTTGTCCACTGGTGATCAAAATTTAATAATTGAAAAATCCAAATTGTCTAAAGCCATTACAAAGGATGCATTTCGGAATGAATTCATGGATATTAAAAGAAGAACATTAGCAGAACAGTTACAGGATAACCCAAAAGCATTTTGGTCATACGTAAAGGAAGTTCAAGGCAATAGATCAACAGTTATTCCACTACGAAACGAAAAGGGTGAATTATTAACAAGCAGTTCGGACAAAGCCAACTTATTAAATTCCTACTTTCAAAGTGTGTTCACCAAGTCATCACAGATTATATCCGTAAAGGTAAATGATCACTTCCAGCAAAAGATGCCGCCTATCGATATTTGCACTCACTCAATAGAAAACTTGTTAAAATCCCTAAGTCCAAATAAATCCCCAGGTCCTGAAGAAATTCTTGCCCGCGTCTATCGAGAGTTAGCTTGTGAAATAGCACCCTGCTTTCAGAATATATTTAGTAAATCCATTAACGAACACAAAGTACCCATGGACTGGAAAATTTCAAATGTCACTCCCATACTCAAAAGCGGTGATAAGGAACAGCCATCGAACTACATACCGATATCTCTCACATCCATCTCTTGCAAAGTCCTTGACCATATAATTGGAAGTTCAGTTATGAGATACCCCGATATGCAGAACTTGTTAACAAAAACGCAACACGGATTCAGAAAGGGAAGATCTCGCGAAACTCAATTAGCACTTTTTGCCCACGATATTTTAGTCTCGGGTGAACATAACGTTCCAGTTGATGCAAGTTTTCTTGACTTTACAAAGGCATTTGATAAAGTTTCCCACAGTAAGCTACTCATGAAATTAAAATCCTACGGTTTAGACGACGACGTAATTTCTTGGATTAGAGAATTCTTAAGCAATCACGTGCAAAGGGTTGTATTAGATGGCGCTATCTTTAATGAGGTAAATGTCACAACGGGTGTCCCTTAGGGAAGTGTCATAGGCCCACTTCTGTTCTTTTTGTACATAAACAACATCGGTAAAACAGTTGAGAGTAACCTAAGATTATTTGCAGACGACGCAGTGGTGTATAGAGAAATTCGTAGCCTTAATGATAAGCAAGCGCTAACTAAGGACCTCGAGGCAATACAGGAGTGGCGCAATGCGTGGCAGCTAGAATTAAGCCTGAAAAAATGCGTTGTTATGAATTTTTGGAAACGGAAAAAACGCTCCTTGTAACAGCTATTGCATAAACAACAGCAAATTAGAGACTGTAGAATCGGTTAAATACCTCGGAGTTAAACTGACTAATGATCTCTCGTGGAGTAAGCATATTCGAGAAATTGCCGGTCAAGCTAATCGTAAATTGGGATTTGTTAAGAGTACTTGGCAAACTCGACGATAAAGTTAGGGAAATCAGCTACTTCTCCCTCGTTAGACCCCACTTGGAATATGCTGCCAGTATTTGGGATCCTTATGAGAAAGGCTTGGAAACTGAGTTAGAACGCGTGCAGCGAAGATCGGCAAGATACCTTATAGGCCGTTACGATAATCTCATTAGTGTTACTGACCTTTTGCAGCAACTGGGATGGGAAACGCTTTCAAACCAGCGATTAAAATTTAGACTCAATCTATTATGTAAGTTCCAAATCGGTCTATTTTCTGACGACGTTGATAATATTTTACGAAATCCGACATACTACGGTAGATCAGATCATGAGAATAAAATTAGGGAACTAGACTGCAGAACGGACAGATGTAAAATGTCATTTTTTCCACGAACTATAAGGGACCATAACAGCGGCCAATGAGACTTTTATCTAGGTTTGTCGATAGGTAGTGTAGCTCTTAGTAGTAGTAGTACTCCCTAATACTTGAATCCTTATCTGTTACCTAGTACTAGCAGCACGTCGTGCATGTTTTCTACATAGTCTTGAGTCTCTGTCCATTTGTGTAGTTGCAAAATACATATATATTAACGGTCCCTCTCCATTGTGATTATATCTGTAGTGTTGTGCTTTCTTGTGTGGCTTCGTCTCGTGACAAGCATTAGCAATTTATGCTAATGCATAACTAGTCGTAGTTACACTAACTTAAGGGTATAGTGTAATACATGTTGTTGAATACTCATCCCCTGCCACACACCCCTGAGGTGGCTTGCAGGGTATTTTGTAGATGTATATGTAGATAGTAAACAATGTTTTCACGATCATGTGATCGAAACAAATGCGGCCATCTTGAATTCTTCGGTCACGTGATTCGATTCACCAGCCAGCATTAAACGTGTTTACGGATTAGCTGAATTTCTGTAAACTTCGGTATTATCTTGGACAGGGTCTAGTAAGCTTAATATTTTTGGCCAGTTCGCGTCGGGGAATCCGTTTCACATCCACTCGTCCCTTTTTTTGTTTTCGGTGGTTGGAGCGATTTTTGTTTAGATATTTTTAAGTAAGTAACAAATTTACATTTTTTTGCAATTTAATGCTATATTTACACGTAGTCTTATGGAACATGAGATATATTTCTTAGTAATTTGGTTACATACGCTCATATTTTCTTATAAACGCGAAATAACACTCTTCACATTATTATAGTGGCTACTACATAATCTCAAGGTGTCGCGCCGAGTCAAAGATTCGCAATAATGTGTTTAAATGTAATTGTCGCCTAAAGTTCAAATTCCGTTACGAAAACTCAAGTAATATAACATGCTTTAATGATAACAAAAAATGTGAATTATAACTCTTGTATAATTTCCAATACTCCATGTGCAATGAGTTTCACCATACATTAACCGGTGTATTTAAAATTAAATGTGGTCCAAGAATTCGAAAAATTATTGAAATGTACGCTCAATTTCCCACGATTACCGCTTTTTTATCCTGCCTTAATGAACGCATAATGAGATTTCCTGACGCATATACTATTACTTTTTCCAGATTGTGTCCAAGAACCGCCAAAAAACGCAGCTTGAATCTCCTGCGCGAAGCAGTACAGACAATAATTGGGAGGAAGAGACGCAAAGCTATGGAGATATTGAGCTTAAACAAGAAAGCAGTAATATTGAGATCGACAGTATTCCTGAAATCAGGAATGTAGATCTGAATACACCAATGGAAACACCAAGCCGAGGACTCAAGAGGAAGGAAATATCTTTCCAGGAAGGATCAGATATCAGTATCAAAAGGAAAACCTACTCTGATATCTCAAGCGAGCAGAGTAAAATAATCACTGCCGTTGAAATTCCTGAAGATACTGTAGATAAAGCGGTGTCTTCCAGACTAGAAGATGCACACGACCAATTCGGGAAGTATATAGCAACACTACTTCGTGCGATTGGATATCCCGAAGCCCTCAGACTGCATCAAGAAATCACAGCGCTGGTTCTTAGTCGTATGCGACCCAGTGATGGATAGAGTAGTAGCCCTCCCCAGTTCCGTTGTCAATCAAAATGGTGTAAATTATTGTTTTAAACATTTCCCCTTGCGGTGTATTTGTTTCCCCCTGCAGTGTATTTGTTTATGAAACTCATTGGATTGTGATGAATGGAGTTATTATTTTTTATGTATGTGCGCTGGTAACTGGTCAGAGTCGTCCTTTTAATGCTGACCCCGACTGTGATACGTCGTTAGTAAAATGTATGTTTTTCAATCATCTGTGTGCTGGTGAATTATTTCCTAAAATGATTAGTTCTTGTGTCTCAGTAGTTTCCACTTTAAAGAGAATGATGAGTGTACTTGGAATATTACTGTCAGATTTATACATTTTGGGTTTAAAACATCGTTTTAAAGAGGTTTGATTTCACTGAGCGATAAAAACGTTTTTACCGAGATAATAATAATAATAGCGTTTATTTAGCAGCAGCTATTCAAATAATCAATTACAGTATACATTACAAATACATTTTCCAAATGACCATATTCTAATTGCAAAAACATTATGTTACCTAATTTTCAAACAGAAAAGTGTGATACTTCCAGTACACTTTATACATTGACTTCTTATGACTTATGTGCACGATTCATTTTGCACCTTAATGTCAGTGTCTTGCATGTATCAACCATTCTTTCACCCTTCTTTTAAAACTATCCAAATTTTTAATAGTTTCTTCTGAGGTCAATGCGTTGTATAACAAGAATCCCCTATAAAAGAGTGATGCCTCTGATGATGTCTTCTTTCTCATCGGTAGGTGGAAATTACTATTTATTCTAGTATTATAATTGTGAAAATCATTGCTGGTAATGAGATATTCATCAAAGTATTTTGGCGTTAACCCAATTTTATATGCTTTAAAGATAAACTAATGAATGTTTTCTACCAGGGAAAAGGGCACAAAATTCGTGCAACGCAACTTGTTAACTTCCATCAGATGTATACGGACCACGAGGATGAATATGAAGCAATGCATTAATTTGAGGCGTTGTACTACGTTCCACTAAAGAGTCTTTAAGTAATATTTAGGTTTTTTTAAACTTTGTTAAGGAACTAAGTCTCTACATTAAGTCAATTCTGGCCTTATATTCTTAAGTTTGAGAGAAGAGTGACTTCTTAGTATTTATGTGTACATACTTTACTTGTCCAATTATGTTCAATTGATTTCGTTTTTTTCGTATGAGCATTATTAGTTGCAGTATCGCCTTATAGTCGTAGTAATCTTCGGACTCAGCTAATTCAACGTCAAGGTTGTATTGTACCCTCTAATCTAAATCATTAGCCCTACGACAAATTCAAATGACTCAGGATCAGATGAAATTATAGAGTTTTCAGTGAGGAATGCGCTTGCGAGAACTTTATTGAAAAAACAGATAAAAAGTATTGCTTCCTTTGTATATTAAAATGCTTGAAGTAGTAAGAGACAAAATGTGTGAACTATATGAAAGTTCAAATCTTGAACAACCGGGTGTCCAGAAATGGGTCATATTTACATCTAGGAGGGCGTGAGGCAACAAGTGAGAGAAATTATCCATGTCTGCCAATCTTTTGAGCATGCTAATTGTGTTCATTTTTTATGGCATCTATAAGGTATCACGATAATAACTCTTATCTGCGCATTTATGCAGATGTAGTAATTTGAGATCGAAATTAATGTTATTTATTTGCCATTTATGAGCTGAAGACTAAATTTCATCTCAGGTTACCACTATTACAACTAATTTCAGTGGCTGAGGGACCTTGTTCACTCGTCTTTTTTTTAAACCACACTTCTTGCCAATTTTTTTAAGTAATGAACTTAGGGATCAAGTTATTCATACCTTGGTCGTCTAATTCAAATCAGCATAGTTACCTTCCGTTATATCCCTTGGCCACTTAACCAAATAAAAATCATTCTTCACGAGGTCGTCATTCAGTTGCAAATTTTCACTCTCTCATTTTTTATAATGAATGCGTCTGTTTAATCAACGTCATTTTACTTCTGGGTCTAAGCCAGACGAGCGAGAGGTCAACTGAAGACCCTCGCCAATTTCAATGAAATTTTGTTTTTGGGTAATGATACTTGTTAAGCGGTGATTCCGAATTCCGATTCACTCTGTAATATTCATGGCTCCACGATTATGATAATATATCTTCATGTGGCTTCTGAGAAATTACCTGGTGGCGATTAAAATGCTGAATGTTTGAGAGACTGCTATCTATTGGCAATTCAAAGCTACATCACCTGATATTAGCCAAACAGATCATATTTTCGCACTACATAGAAGTGCTTGGAAATGGAAATGGTTTCCCCATAATTATTTCTTTTTTACCTCAGGAGTATGGAACCGATTCCTTACCCTCCGCTAATAATTTTTAAATGCATTTCAGGGAATAATAAAATAATTATAAGTGGAATTTAAATACATATTCGCTCATTACGTGTCGTAACAATGATCTCAAATAGTGGAGCTTTACGTGGAGCCAATTGACCCTTAATGGTCTAAATTAAAGCATTAAGGGGTCCTAGAGGGTCAGTGAAAATGCAGAATTTATAAAAACTATTCCTATAGCTTTGCTAAAGCTCTCGTGATTCGTGTTATTTGCTCAAGATTTTTATTTAAATTAAATCTTCAATCTTTACACAACCGCTATGTTGTGTCACTCCGTAATGACAGGCACCATTTCCCAAGGATAATCATGATTACTTTCTCGTTGACAGTAGAGGTTACAGGACTACAATGTCTTTCATTTTGTCGATGAGGAGTTGATGAGTGTGTAGCGCGTGAATTCTTATAATCTCCACTCTTGCCAGTCAGAGCATTAAAGAAAAATATGCTTGTAATTGCCGCAAACAAAGTTGTCTCTATATGCAAGTATTACTTGATTATGGGTCATAAGTAAGTTGAGGACATTTAGGCACTATAAATGAAGAAATAGGCAGCCTAAATAGGCACTAAACATTTCAAAATAGGCACTTAAAATATTTTTTGCATTTCGGACGATTCTGTCGGTCCTGGAATCCCAAAAGGCTAAGCCTGTAATCAAGTTTTCCACGGACCAGACAAACAGAACTTGACATAGATCTATTCCTTGGGTGATGAAATACCCACCCAGGCGGGACTCGAACTCGTAATCCCAAGATTAGCAGGCGAAAACTTTACCCCGCCACCACCGTGACCGGCTAGAAACGTAATGCGACTTATTGCCACAAAGAAGCATCTGAAATTTAAAGGTTGAAATACACGATTACTTTTTGGTGAAAATGATGGAGAGGATAGAGGATAAAACTTCACATAAAATTGGCTTATAAACTGAAAAAACATAAAATACAAAATGTTTACTTATTTCAAGTTACATTACACCATTTACAACAACATATTTCTCTAAATGCTCTCCTGTAAACTGATGCCGAGAGTCAGTCTGGATATTTCTATAGTATGAAAATGACCTCTAAACCTCGCATGAGGTGATAGGGCAATACTTAAATGATACAAGCTCTTCTGCTGTCTTCTTTGGTCCTGGAGCAACCGAAGTCCCTGATAAAATGTCTGCAGTTTTCTCGACATCTTTCCAACCAGGGTTCCTTTGCATAACTTTCTTGAATTTTCGAATCAAGGCTTCTCCCACATCAGTTGGTATATTAATAAGTTCACTTTCCACCTTCAGAATTTTTTCCACAACTGCCACAAGGAGTAGTTCTCTTGCCTCCAGCGATGACGTGGTTGATGGTAGTCAACCAAAATTGCATCTGATAAACGTAGGATCTGCGTTGACATCGAGATTCAACTCTGCCGCTTTGGATTCGAGAATGCAGTTTGCTTCTTCTTCATCCATATATTCTGTTGCCTATAGAAAACCTACTCACGCGCCATGATGGCTTGAATTTTTTATAGACAGAATTGTTACGTAGTATAAAATATGAGCGCAATCGGTTACAATAGCGTACCTTAAGTGGGTGAAAAAGACAATCGAACTGATGTATCAGAGGCGCACATTATTCCTGTCACATACCTCACGTATTTCAATAATTTTATCTGAAGAGTACAATGCAGTATTTAGCCATGTTCCCCACAATATCTATACTGGCTCTGAAGGCAGAGCAACTTCGGGCAGTATCTCTTTAAACTCATCAATACTGGATGGTGCCTTCAAATACAAGTTTTTGGCAATTGAAACCATAGCATGTACGCATCACATAAAATTACCATAGCTGTTTTTCCACTCTTTATATAATAATATGGATGATTTTTCTTTATGCATGTTTAATAATATTATTTTAACCTTGATAGAATAAAAAAGTACTGAAATAACAGACTAGCTCCGCACTAAAGAGAAGTTTTGTGACGTTGAGAAGAATATTGCTTTTTTTGGCCCTTAAATAGGCAATATCAGCAGAAAAGGCATAAACAGGTAAAATAGGCCTTTTTAGGCAGTAACAAACTGCCTTAATTTCGCCATAAATGATCCTAAATAAACTTATAACTTCATAAAATTGGTTTCCTGAGTAAAAGAAAAAAATAGGCATTTTAGGCAATGTCCTCAGCTTAGTCATAAGCTAATGCTAGATACAAAAAGAAGCCTGATACTCAAAAAAGGTATATACCGCTGCTGTATAAATGAAGTAAACGTATGATGTTTACTATTCAATTCACAGGGGCACATTCCTGTTCTCCTGCTATTTATTTGTGGCATTATTTTATGTTTCGGCTCTAGTTTAACGGAAATTCCTCATCGAAGATACGTAAATCGGAAAGATTACTTTATTTTTCGGCATAAAACTTTATCCTCCACTTCTGGGATTTGGCTACCCAGTGTTCAAGTGAATTAATTATAGAAGATAATTTGATCAAGTATGTTTGCACACTTGTGAGAGGGTGGGGAAAGTTATATCTGCATTGGTGAAAAGTGATTAGGAGCGGAAGGGATACAAAGAATCTCCAGGGTTGGTGTATTGGGCTGTAGGATGTGGAAGAATTGACGCGTCGTGCTGTACATGGGGAAAGGCCCATGTGAGGCTGATGGCGGTGTAGTTTGGATAGTTTTATGAAGGAGAGGTCAAAGAGGGTTGTATTTGTGGTATATAGGATGGCATTTATAGTTTCACAGTTTTAATCCACGGTGTAAAATATTACTAGCTTTACAAGTGAATCAAATTGAAGTTCCCTCTTTGCTACATGTTATATCTTTGGTTAGAAATTTCTCGTGAGCTTATTTTTTAGTATATGCTTTTCTATTCCTTGCTTCTATATTTTATATTTAATGTTTCTATTTTTGTAGGTCAATTCATTTTATAGGACCTAATATCTTTGCACGAAATATTCATTTTATTAAAATACAATCACAAGCTAATCTCATTGAATATGTCAAACGCTTACCTTGAACTAAAACCTTGACGCGGTGGAAGGGCTTACGAGATCCAGTAACCCCTAGAGATGGACTGATAGGCGCAATAATGATTGGCACTGATAGGGCCATCCATGCCAGATAGGTTGAAGGATAGGAGCCAGACGAAAGTTAGTTCTGGCTATGGTGTTGTGTTAAAAGTGCTGTTGGGCACGGTAATGGGAAGCCCAATCAACTAGCAATTTCCTTGAACGTTTAGTAAATCACGTAGCAATGAATCCTGGCAAACTTCGGGATTCGTGTTACTAGGGCGTGTATCGTTCCCGGCAGCGGGGGATGCAAGGCCTCTGCGGTCATTGACATACGAAATCCTTGCACAATAACAGATGATACAAGAACTACGAAAAAGGAGGAGGTGCAGACGAAGAACAGGACAGAAGCGGTAAAAATAGGAACTTGGATGTTTAGACTAATTCTGTGACAAAGAGCCAAAACCTAATACGTCCAAAATATGCATATTGTAGGTGTTTATTGATATATATGTTTGATGTTATATTTTTAATGGTCAAAAGATGAAATGCTACCATGCATAATGCCACTCAATTAGTCTCTCTAATTCACTTTGAAGAAACATGGCATTTCATAATACCTACGTTAATTCAGCCAAAACTTAAAATGTTCACCCGTAAAGTTGTAATTTTGGAAATATCAGCTTTTGGCTCTTTGCCACAGAATTATGAATGCAGGGGAGCTAGAAAATATTAAACAGAAATCGTAGAAGGCAAAAATAGATGTGTGAGTGTTGTGCGAGGTAAGATTGAAGCACATCGGGGACTGTTTGGGTGATAGTTATAGGGTAATTTATAATGGGGGGAAGAGAATAAACGTGAGGTTGCTATGATATTGAAAGAAAAATTGGGTAATATGGTAGTAAAAATAGAATAGGTGAGTGGAGTGGAGAGGATTCTGATGTTGAAAGAAATCAAACCCGGCTACTTTCGTAGTGGTTCAGGTAAATATACCTGCATGTGCCCATTGGGAGGAAGAGACGGATAACGTAGGCGATCAATAGGAAGAGATAATTGGAGAAGTCCCCGGTGAGAAAAGCCTAATATTGATGGGGGATTGGAATGTGGTGGTAGGGATGGGAATGGAGTGTGAAGTTAGGGTCAAGAAATGACCGCGGTGAGAAGGCAGTTGAATACTGCCGGATAAGTAGATTCAAAATAACGAGCAACTCGATTAAACATCACCTCAGAACTAGGTACGCATGTAAAATACCGAAGGACTCAGGGAGATATCAAAAATATTATATCATGGTTAAGTAAAATTAGGAAGGTGAAGAGATTTTTTTATTGGCTTTGTGATTCTTCTCCACTTCTTAGTATCCTTGAGTTATTGATGGTTTGCAATCAGTCAAACATACGAATAACGATGTGAAAACCTTGAAATATCCATTATGTTTATGTTACACCCAGTTTTTTTCAAGGATTCACATTCGTATCACTCGCGCAGAGCCGAGTTGAGTGACTAGTAAATGCTTTAGGAGCGCTATACCAACCAGTGTTCTGTCACCTATGTCCTATTCAGCAAGTTTGCGTAACACTGTGATGATTAGCTAACCTATCTAAGCTAACTGACCGAACTCCGAAGATTTTAGATTATTACTTAGATAAAAGAGGCATTTTACATTCCTGATTATTTTCATTCTTTGATTTTGGGGGAAAATATTATTATCGATCGATTTTAATGCTTCAGAAAAACATTGTATGGAAACTATTTGCCAGGCAATAGTGTAGATTTAATTCAATAGTTAGTTATTATTATTAATTGTTGATGATTCGAGACAAACTAATATCGAGAACTTTGTTTCAATATGGCATCGATAAATTTCTTTCGGCACCCATTGTGAGTACATACATTATCGATACTTTTGTTACGATACCACATCCGTAGTGGTGGGGGATGTTCGGCTACCATTCGTTATGAAGAAGACACAGATAAGAGGAAAAAGGGATCATGAAAGAGGGGGGATGAAAAGTGGAGATGTGTTGTGAAGAATTTATTATGCCTCGCTCTGTTCGCATCGTGGTCATGTCCTTACATTGCGTGGGGAAAAACAGTTCTAGAACCTGCCGGTTCGGGAGTCCGATTTCTGTTCTTTTTGTCTGGTCAAAGGATGTGGTGCAGGACTCCACTAATACCCTGCGCTTCAGCCCCAAACTGTTTTTATTTGACTTTATCTAACAACTAGGAGGCTACGCCCCCTGTCCTTCCATGGTGGCCCAACCGCCTGACTGCCCTGTCTTCGCTGGCTCCGTCGCCTTTCATGCTAAGGAAAAGAAAAGTAATATGTACTTTTATAACAAGATACAGTGTTTAGTTTGAAGAACGTCTTTCCAAACATCATTTTTAATAATATTATTCATATTATCAGAAATTTTATGCCATCGGTGGCAATTACGAATAACTCTCCATGACTAAACAAAGGTCTATCGATGTATATACCAACATAAATAAAGTTTGTAGCCAATAATATTGATTTCTCCATTTCTCCAAACTTTAGGGAGTTTTCCTCCTTACACATTTCCGCAATGGCAGGATTTACTGAGAGGGCGGTCTTCAAAACACGCTGTCTTTTAGCAAATGTTGAAATATTTTGTTTTTGCAACTTAAGATCTAAATCAAAAATTGATTATTTGAATGGGAAAATTATTCAAATATGATTTTTATGACACTTCTCTCAAGTTACTATAATCAATTTTTCTAATTTTATGTTTCAAAATAAACAAGGTCAGCAAGCGATAAAAATAAACTTTACTTGCATTTTTTATGGATGTAGTGAAAAATCTGGAGTAGAACGCGAGACTTAAGGTGTGCAAAATGTAGTGAATTATATGTGAAGTGATGACATTTAGTAATATGCAAAGTTTGAAAGCTGATAAACTTTTGGTCATGAAAAAAACAGCTTGGCTGGAAAACGTTCCATTAAAACGTTGCAGTTTTTGGGTTATCTTTCTTATGATGCAGGATATCATTTTTTAATGTGCAATCGGAATTGACTCTGTGGAATCTTTCCATCGCAAATAAAAATACACTCTGCCGTAGTAGCTATTCAAATTTTAATATTTTTAGTAAACAACTTTCATTTCTAATGGGGTACCCTGCTTGAAAGTGACAGATCATCAAGTCGAAGCTAAGGATCAGCAAATGAAGAGAGTTAATTTGGATTCAAACTATTTGCAGGATTCTTTTTTATTTTCATAATTTAAGATTCCCATGTAATCTCCAAAATCTGATCAGGGTCTATTTAATGCCCTCGAGTTTCTCCTTTTGTTTCTTTTTCTCTCTAATTCATGTAATACTTCGTTATATGCGTTCCTCACATTCTATTTTTCCTTTTTTACTAAATAAGTGTCAGGAACCTCAAATCAGATCTGAACCCTCGAGGAATATGACTAATGACTTCAAAACGCGACGTTACATGAAAAAGTATTACTCATCTTTCTTTATATCTTCACCTACAGCCTTGTTAAGCGTTTATTTGTTAATGTTTCTATTTATTTCCTCACGACAAACCCGGGTCCCTTTCTATGACATTTTCCAATGTATATACTGTTACATAGAGCTTAGATCCAATTTCGTCTTTAAAAATTACCGCGATGTCTTGACTCACATATTGGCAGTTAGGTCCAAAGTTTACGGTCCGCACACCTGGCTGACTCCATCCCCTCACCAATCGTTTTTCTAACGAATCTCTGCGTTCTCAAACATTAATGGAGATAACAAATGTTTGTATTTTACTCCTCTACCTATGATTACCACATCCTTCTCCATGCGGTAAGTCATTCTTATGCATCCGGGACAGCATTAAGCTTGTTGAATTTAAATGTCCGTATAATAGCCTCTACAAAATTGGAGGTTATTTAGTCCATATAGGATTAGTGCGAATATACAGGAAAGTATTCAATGGAATTGGTATATCATCATGCTAATAGTTTGGTAACCGTGCGATAGATCAACTTGTTGATGGACTCTCTGTCCCTACGAAAAGTGCCTGAAATCTTTGGCTGAGAACTGTAAATGTTTCCATTTGTGCATTATACAGTAGCTACATATGAATTAAGTGACCATTATCAGTAGTCATCGCTTCGAAGAATATTAGGATGCAGCTCTCCACACCTCTCCTCTCCTTCGACTTAATTTTTTTCTTCATAATTTCTTACTTCAACAAATTTTAAACTATTATAGAGGTATTCCATTCTTAGTCTTCCTAGTCCATTATTTTCGTCCATTCCTGATACCATGATTGCTATTAAAGCGCTCTTATGAACTGTATAAATCCACTTTTAGTTTCATATTTAAGGTACTTCCAGCCAAGGTTTAAGGTATACCTTTGAAAATGTAAATAATTTCCCTTTTCTAGTTTCATTCATCCTTTCCTTATTTAAATGGTTTCAAGATAAACTTTGTGGAAGTTCATCATCACAAATTAAAAGAAAACTTCGTTTTATTCCTCCAATTTATTTTACGGTGCGACTAGTTTCAACGCAGGGGCGTCATATTCAGATATAAAGAGTAAAGGCAAAATCGTGATGCATATACAGGGCATATGTATACCATCCAGGGTAGGGGTTGGGGAGAGGAGGAGAAGTAAGAGGATGGTATATAAGCATCACGACTTTGCCTTTACTCTTTGTACCTGAAGATGACGCCGCTGCGTGGAAACTAGTCGTTCCGTAAAATTAATTGGTGGAATAAAACAAAGTTTTCTTTTCATTTGTCATCCTTTCCTATTCTTTAGTAAATCAGTAATAGTAATAAGTGCTTTTGATTTCTAATTATAATTTTTTTAGAGCACATTGTTTCGGATTATATCTATGAGAGGGCATTGGATGATTCAAGGCCGGGACAATACACCCACAGTCTTCAACCGCAGCACATAGATAATAATCTAGACCACATTGTGGTGGCCCAGCAACCCCTCGACCCTGAGTATTCAAATCCTTGTAATATTTTTACCTAGCTATTTTGATTGCATTAAATTAGAAAATTTGTGGATTTATTGGTAGTCTAGTTTTTGGATTTCCCAATGACGTTTCGCTCCTCTGTGCCTAGTGTATGTATAGCAATGCCCACTCTAAGGACAACTTAAATATTCATTTAATCCTTTTAAAAAACAAGCCACGAGTGTGAATCAGCATATGAAGCAGATTCATGAGGAGCCACGGCTCTATTAGCAGGTCTCAATGTAAATGATGGAGTTTTTCTTTCGCCACCCCTACATTATTAAAGTGGAAAAATAAGTTATTATAAGTAGATGATGATTATTTTTCTGAAAGCATTCCATTTTCTAAGAAAATTGTCTCGTGAAGGATACTTAAATTAGTCAAATAATTTGGAAATTGGGCATATATCACAATTCAAATTAAATAAAAAGCTATGTAAACAAGGAAAATATGCCAACTATGAATTATTTGCCACGTGGTAAATCTGTATCTCACCCTAATCGCACGTAAGTTTAGCTTACCCGTGTTACAAGATGGTTTTCTTAGAAAAGCGAACGCATTCAGAAATAAGAAAAAGAAGAAAAATTCTAAATATCATCCGAAAATTGGTATCCGGTGAGCCGTCTCAGATGAAAATTACATTTTTTCCTCTCTTGAATGAAAAAATACCCTTGCGAATATTCTACGTGATAAAATAAATGTGCAGTTATATATTAGCAAGGTAATAGCATAGCAAAATATGTAAATATTGCAAATTTGAGCCTTGATTAGTTTAAAAAATTGTTTCAAAAATTATTTTTCATGAACTCAAAATAAGAAAGAGCCATCTAACGTCTTTTAACTAAATTACATTCTGAGACATAATTATGAAATTTCCGCATTGGCGATAATCCGTATTGCGAAAATACACGTTATTGAGCCTTATTCTGGTAATTGCAAATCGTATCAAAAATTTATTTTTGGTCGGTTAGACTATAATTTTTTTCCGTTTTAGAGGTAAAGTGTCGACTCCTTTCTAAAAAGATGAGATATGCCTAATATCTAATCAAATATCTATCAAATATCAAAAATCAGTCTAATATCAAATACTGTCACAATAGTCTGTTATAGCTGTAAACACAAAAATATTGATAGTGGTAATATTTGATGGAACATAATTATATTGAAACTACAATGGCTAAATCGAGTTAACTTCGGTGTAGTTCTTTGAGGAATAGGCGGAGAACGAAGTATTACAGATTAAGTAAAAATAACCAGGGATGAAGTCATTAGATGAATAGTTTAGATTTGCTTATTTGAAATTTGCAAATGGGGAAATCGTAGATCCAATTCAGGAAAAATGAAATGAAAGATAAGGAATATAGGATGTGGAGATACGTGATAGTGAGTAGATAGGTAAATCAAGTGCATGACTCAGGGCTCTGCATAACCATTTATTGCCTATTATATCTACATTACTCCTACGAGCCTCCATAACGATGTGTAGTGGGGGATTTTTGTACACCATACTTCGACACTTCTACTGTGCAATAGTGGGTAAAATTGAGCTTTCGTGAAAAGGAGCGGAGTTTAAAATTAATTTTAAAATTTCTATTAAATTTTCATTTATCTCTTACTTTGTGAAGATATTAATTTCACAATTTAACCTTTATATGATGTTGGTTCGTCCTACTTAGATTTGTATCTACTCCTGTTTGGATTCATTGTCGATATTATTACTTGCTCACTACATTGACCGTTGAACATCGGTACTAATTGGTCAATAAATATAAAAAACATAATGCTTAACCAAATCGTCTTCAATATCAATGTGTATGAGAGATGCAATGTATTCAATAGAAACAAGTTATTCCATAGTGTATTTATGATTTTCAAACGTTTATATACATTTTGATACAACTGTTTATGTATTAACTGCATAATCAATAATATTATAATTTTTTACTCAGGATCTGATTGATGAGGAACAATGTTGGAGAGCTTGAGAGTTAGATGTGTCTTCAAGTGAGTCTTCATATTGTAAAGTACGTGCATATTCTTTTTCTTGTACCTATATTTTTGAATTATCATAGACCTCTCTAGATGGATCTTTATCCATTGCAATATATACAAATTTCATGCTGTTAATGTCACATCTACTTAGTTAGTAAATTATTTGGGACGATTGCTGTATGGTTTCATTTTCAAGTCGGTGGCTAGAAAAGAGCTCCTTCAATTTAGAATAGGGTATAAACTTTGCGAAAAAATGTTTAAAATTCTCCACCTTCTGGAAGACGCTTCGTTGCTTTGTATGGCAGTTCATTCGCTTAATTCGATTCAGTATGGGTGCATAAGTATCTTTAATGGGCTGCAAAACCAGCTTAAGGGTCATCATCATCGCTCACCTGTTGGGGAGGGAGGTCAGCGCGTGCGATATGACCTCGGGGACCTTACCTTTTAAAACTCCAGCGCCAACGCCTCCTCTGATCCTATGCCGGGATGCCTCAGGGGGAGAGGGGAGGATGAGGGTTTGTTGAATCCCCTCTCACAATCAATTTGTCGCACTCCACAATCCCGAAGTCGTTCCCGCGGAGCGTGGTCGTATCGCGTTCACCGGAATCCGCTCGGGGCCGCTAACGACTCGTGTGCGGCTTTTTGGGGAAAAGACGCAGGAGCGACTCTCCTGCCTTGCGTCTCCCTTCTCCTCCTCCTCCACGTGAAGTCATGAATTGCCGATGTTGGGTGGATTAGATCCAATTGTGGTCCTCGATCACTTGAATTTTGTCGTCTCTTTTCACGCCGTGTCTTCCCTTGCCTGCGCTACGGAAAATGACGACCTAGTTTTTTTTGTTCATTATTTCCTCTTTATTTTTTTCGATAGCGATAGATTCACCCCGAACGCAAAATCTCCCTGACGAGAGAAGTCGAAGGAGGGTGGGGTATGGGGATGGGGGTTGAAGGATGGGGAAGTAGCAGGGAAAAATAGAAGAAATAAAATGAGTTTTTACCTAGTGATTCCAAACCGAAACAAAACATCGAGAGATGCCACTCTCCGCTCCCTCTCCCCCCTCCATTCGACTCTCCCACTCCAACTCCTAAACGTCGATCAGGGTGTTTTCTTTCGCCCCTTTCTTTTCGATTTTTTTCATCTTATTTTCTTCTTCCTCTTCCCCTCGCTGCTCTCCTCGTACCCGCCGCCGCAATGAGAAATAAAACCGGGCACAAACTCACGGATGGATTCCATTCATCGGGATCGCTTTTCCCGCCCCCACTCCGCCCCACCCAAAGAACCGCCCCTTTCGACCACTCCCCCTTCCTCTCCCCCCCCCCTTACCGACTTCACTTAGCCTCTTCCTGCCCTTCCACCACATCCCCCTCCACTCTTCCGCTTTTTCCCACCGCGCCCCCTCCCACGAATATACTCGTAAAACACTAATTAGAATTTCGCATTAAGGAAACGTGAAAAAGCGAATGGGGAGGGGGTGTGTGGCAGGGGGTGACCAGGGGGGAGGGAGTAAAGGATGAGGTGGAAAAATGCCGGCGACAAAGTTATCTGCGTGTCCCCTTTCTCTTCTCCTCCTCCAGCTCTCTCTCTTTCTCCCCTCAATCCTTCTCCTCACCCTCCTCCTCCTCATCATCCCTGAGCCACCCACCCACTCCTTCCCCGATAGTTGGGCCATCATCAATTCCTACATCTCTCTGCCTCTTCATAGTACGCCTCTCCCTCATCCTCCCTCTCCCCCGCCTCCTCACCCACGCCTTCATCACGCCTCCCCCACCCCCCGTTCCCCTTTGTGGGCCCTGGGACACCCTCTCCCCTCCCTCCCTCTCCCCACATCACTCCCCTCTCTCCCCCATCCCCGCGCCGCTAACGATCGCGCGAACTCGGCCCGCGGGGGTGGAAAGGGAGGGGGGTGTGGAGGGTGGAGGAGAGAGGAGGCAGGAGATGAGGGGGTTGGGAAGCAAGGGGCGGGTGTCAGGGCACTTCTCCCTCTCCTCATCCCTCCTCCACCCCAAACACACACTTCCTCCCCCCCTCCTAACCCACCCAGCCCACATCCCAAAAATCCTCTCTCTCACCTAGAGCCGTACTAAAACGCTCGATGCGTCGAATTAATCGATATTTTCATATATAAATGTAAATTTATTTATTTATATATAGACCCTCAAGAACACCTAGGGCAGTTCCTAATTCTCACTGAGGAAGGATCAACAAGGAGGAAAAGATTTGTTCAGTATGAACAAATCTTTTTTTAACTTCTCTTTCCCTCACCTACTGCAATTGGTCAAAAATATATAATATAAACTTACAGGAGGTGAGAGAAAGAAAAATTTGTTCTTACAGAACGTTGGTCCTTCCTCAGCTTTTAATATATATATATATATATAGTTTTAAAAACACAGGCACACGGAAATAAAAAGGACACTTACAAAATATTTTACGAGACGTTTCGACGGTCAGGATGTGTGTATATAATATATATATATATATATATATATATATATATATATATATATATAAACACAAATATAAATATACTATTTATATTTGTGTTTTTATTCGCCGAGTGCGTTTTCTTAGAAGATATTATAAAAATATTTTTTATATATTTATACACTTATTAGTATATTTCATTTTTCATGTATTACTGGTTAGCGTGGTATTAGTTTGGCTTCTCGCTCGTTTTATCTGTGATGATTTTTAGGACATAGTTCTAAATCGATCTATGAATTTTAATTTTTACTGTTCACTTTCAATGTCCTGATGCCGGTTCTCGCATGAACTTTTTTGAGGTTTCATGTATATGATCATAGATGGAAGAACATCCATAACAGTTGTACGTAAGTAAGGGCATACTTAATTTTTTAAATATCATCGTGTATGATTTTTTACTTAGTTATTATTCAATGAAACGGTTAAGTTTTCCTTGCATCATTTAATTATTTTTATCAATAAATTACGAAATAAATACACTTTTTCGCAAAATGCCCTTTTCCTCCCTCTTTGCATTTAACTAATTGTATTCTATTTATTGAAATCTTCCACATCCTATTTAATTCTATTTTCCCTCGCTAGTTCTCCATATAATTTTCCTATCACATATGAATTTCTCCGAAAGCTGTATTTTTTCTAATCTCCTTTGTTTGCCCATCACTATATCCCTTTCCCAGTATTCAAAATTCCTTCACCTACTTCCATCTTCCTACCATGAAGACCAGGTTTTGGAACATTAAAAACCTTCTCCCAATTCTCTTTGAGCCTTACCTGGCGCTTAATTGGTTCTCATATCGTTCTCTTTTAATGCGCTGGGCGTCCCAAAGAAGTGTTACCATATGCATTTAGAAAATGTTAGCAAGCCGTTTGGATATTTGCGAACCCGCAAGAAGTGAGGTGGTTAGGCGAGGGAAGGAAGACTTAAGCTGTTTTATTTTAATTTTATTTTTCTTTGATATAATGTAAACTCCTTTAATCTAACTAATTAACTTGTGAATGCGTACATAAATGTATTCATTCAAAATGAGTAAATTATTTTGGGTCACCCTGTATTAAATGTGTGCAATTGAGGGCCTGAGAGTCAAAGTAATACAAGTAACAAACTTCGTCCAGTGTCACCTGTATCAATTTACTCCGGTAAGAATCAACAAAAAGCTAAGTAGCTTAAGTGTTTGGCAGCTGGATCGGAACACCATGCGTTCGAACACTTGTATTACTTTTCCTGCAGCCACCTGATGATACTCGACGGTACCAACTTAGAACATATGCACTTACATCGTTTTTCGTGCTTATGTTTCTTGTATTACTTTGACTCTCAGGCCCTTAATTGTCTTCCAGTCTCCTCTCGACACCACCCATTTTGATTTTACCCAACGACAGTGATATTATGTCAACGGCTCCACAAGTTCTCCCCCGTATCCTTCTGATTAAAAAATTTTCCGATGGCTTAAAAATTGATGCTCATCAAAACAGTTAAAACCTGCCTAAGCAGCCTCTTTTTCATGTATTATTTTTTATTTCGCCCATTTATCGTTGAATATTCCAAGTCCACCGCATAGAATCAACGGAGTACTAAACCAATGACTCCTATACCTCGGCATTATTGAGTTTGATATTTTTTATTTGAATTTGATAATCCACAACCGGAAAAATGGGATCACAGATTAGGATGAAGTACCTGAAAACATTCGTGTGTAATGTTATGTTATATGGCTCAGAGACATGTACCGTTGGAAAGTTGTGTAAGAAGATAGTAGACTTTCGAAACTTGGTGCTGGAGGGGGATGTTGAGGATCAAATGTACGGATAGGGTCAGAAACGGCATTCCTTAGGAAACGTTTGAAGGTTAGCTCCTCCATCCTCCCTTTTCACCATCTTCGTGTATTACTATGGAGACATATTAGCTCTAAAAATCCCGTCGCGAGTTGAGATCCTGCCTTGATTCACCCCACTCAAGAGTTATAAGAAAACCAATATAGTGAGATTTTCCAGAACGTAGAAAGTTATTGATAAATATATGACGGTATGACCGGAAGTTCTGAACGATTGACCGACTCGGAAAGTATCACGGAGGAAAACTGGAATGGTAGCGGGAGCATTAGGAGGAGAATAGCGAGAACGAAGGGGGCGATTTTTAACATCAACAATCCTTTATGCAAGGATTTTAAGATAAGAACGGAGAAGTCTGACATTAGAACGTAGTTATTTGCAGATTAACCGATTTGCACAGATTTGGAATTTCCTGACAAATATTTATAAATGAGAGATAGTTCAATTTAGGACTTCATAATAAGGAATCTTAAAAAAGATTTGCATTTTATTAGTAGTGAGATGTTGAATGGAAGAAAAGTAAATTTGATCTCCGAGGGGAGTGGAGACATGGGTAGATATGAAGGAAAGGAAAAGACTTGTTCGGCAACTCTGGAGATAAAGGAAGGCACAATGGAACAGCAAATGTCCGCAGAAAAATTGGAGATCGTAACAACAACGGAGCTTTTGAGGTTGACGATAGAAGAGAGAATGTTATTTAAATAGGGAAAGGGTGGAAAAGAATCTGCCACTATATAACACATAAATAAAATAATAACAGCAGAATAAATCTAATCTTTTCAGACAAGGTGGTACTTCAAAGAGAGAAATGTAATATTGTTATCCCAATTGTCCTTGTATTGCAACATGATATCAGAATTAGTTAGGTAAATACCTATATGCTGATGCTTGGTGACACTAAACTCAGCATAACAGAATTCGAAGTATTGCTAGACTGACCGTGACAGTAACTTAATTCGGAGTAAACCGTTCAGGAGGTGCACGATTGTTCGAAATTTATCGTGAAAAAAGTTTCTCTTAAAATTGGATTCGAACTGAGTTTCCCAAGGATCAGCACAGTTACTTCTCAGAATCACGTCGGAGAATGAGGTTTTGAATCCCACTGCTGATGAATAAGTTCTTCATTGTAAATTTCCCACGTTCGCTAGAAAAGCAGCTGAAACATGTAAACATTTGGATTTGAGCGAGCACAACTCGCCCCGCAACCAGCAGTTGGTTGAAATCAAAATAAGCATGTTCAAAATGGGACTAATTTTTGAGTGGGTGTCGGAGTTATAGCGACGACAAAATTGCTGCAGGACGATCACATTTCTCTTCCTGTTTCGACAGAATGTGCCGTCTAGTGAAGTCATGCTTTCATCCACGTGGAATTAGCTCTCTACGGGTCTCCTGCACGGGGGCTCAGGAGGCCACTCTTCATACGAAATATGAAGTTATCATCAAGCTTAACTCTAAGCCAGTGAAGCTTTGTTTTTTGCTATTGTGTGTATGAAAAGTGAACTATCTTAATGATACGAAAATACTTGTAGATATAGGGAAATTTCCCACGTTTTAATATCTGTTGATCATTAATGTTACTACTCGTATGGCTCATGAATTACGAAAATTATTTGTTGAATTTCTACTATTTCCTTCATCCTAATTGCCTTTTGATTTCCATGATTATCTAAACCTTTCCAGTCAGTCAATCATCTCTTTGGCTATGTGTGGAAACTCTGTGGATCCAGAAGAGTTAGTTTGTGGGATAATGTCCATCGTTTTTCAGTGGTAATTTTTTTAAAGATATCCGTTGCAATAAAACCTTCCGTTTTGTTCCCGATATATTTAACATACGGCCAATACCTGCCGACCGCGGTGGCGGTGGGTTAAAGTTTTCGCCTTCCAATGCTGAGGTCGCGGGTTCGACTCCTGTCTGGTGGGTTTTTCCCCATCTTGGGCACGGATGTTTGTATTGGTAGAAATGAGTTAATTGTAAGGAAGGACTTGATAGTAACCTTATTCGGAGTTCGGATAGTAACCTAATTCGGAGTAACCTAACTCAACGCCCTGAGGACGATGGCAGAGTTAGCCATTGAAACGTCGGCTCTGGCTGAACATTTCACCTGGTGGGAAACCCGTGAATAATTCATTCACAAGAACTTGATAGTCCTAAAAATTCGCCCAAATAAAAGACAAAGTTATTATTAATGCGACCGGCTGCTCTATTATAATGATGATGCAGTAAGTTAGATACATCCATGCGAAGTATAGAACGTAGGCTTTAATTTCTCTGGGTAAATTTATAATAATAATGGGCACTTTTTCCCAGGGCGAAATTAGGGCTATTCAGCCCTCTCTTCCTTTTAACTTTCCCTTGACCCTATCACATCACATTAGCACCCATTTCCTGAGTGGATGAAACCCCACACAGTCGGGACTCGAACCCGCGATCTTAAGATTAGCTGGCGATGACTTTACTCCGCCGCCTCTGAGGCCGGCGGGGTAAAGTCCCTTGTAAAATGTAATACGTGGAGACCTTTTTTTCAAGTTTTAAATTGGTCGTGAAATATTATGCGTCGTTGTTTAAGGGTATCATTAGTGGAGCTATTTCATTAAATATTTCATCATTTCGGAAAATCCACATTTCAACTTACCTTCGGTCTTGTTTCGTAAAAATCGTGAAACCGAACGTGAGATACTGGCATATTGACGATTGTGTAACCAATAAAAGAATTAGGTATACAGTCTAAATGTTTTCCTGTATATTTTATTTCTGCTATGAATTGGATAAAAATATTCTAATCAACATTAATCATTATCGGCAATGCTGACAAAGCTTCGCTGACAATGCTATGCTGACAAAGTATGCGGAAAAAGATATTCGTCTTTGTGAGAAACAGTCTGCCGTTTTTACAATTCTTGTTGAGTCATCCTATATTCCACTGCTATTTTTTACACATGTTTGTATGCTATCATCAAATACTGTTGTAGCTTTCATAAAAAATTATGTGATGAATTGTTTTGCGCATTCACCTTATATGGTCATTTCTTATCATGCCCCTGTTATACAGGGCCTGTATGTAAGACCCGGTTTAGGCCTAATTTTGTGGAGTAGAGTGATAATTAATCAAAACAATAGCTTATTATTATATTTAATCATCCTCATCAGCTTAACCCCTTCCCCCCCTCTTCCTTTTTGGCCAGCTCCTACGCCTTACTTGTACTTTAATAATGGCAGTTAATTGCTGAAACCATGGTTAGTATTAAAATTTAGTGTGGGTAATAAAAAGCCTTCGTTTTAATAATAATAAGCTATTAATTTCGTTATTCTATTATACCCCTTAATGTTTTTCCCTTTTATCCCTCTTTACATCTACCTCACCCCTGTTGAGCTCAGAAAGCTAGTTGAGATATTTATGTCTGTCCTTACCTCTGCAGCGAATGCTATTACACAGCTTATATCCACGTTGTAAATTCTTGTGCAGCTTCCCGAAATTTATATTATTTGCAAAATGCCAAAAAAAATATTTTGCGTTCGCTTCCTGCTCCCCTCAAGTGATGTTCCTACTGGTATCTGACCACTGTACAGGCGGTTATACAACTAACTACGCCGATCCTAAAGCTTGGCAGCCAAATCGGAGGGTACAACTGCTCTTTCTGAACCTTCGACGCCAGTATTCGACGAATTGCATTCCCATCCATGCCCGTATAAATGTATCCAGTCCATATGATTTACCTGCATGCAAGGTTAGCGTGTAACCATATTATTCAGTTGCTTGTCCGTGAGGTGGCAGCTACCAACTCGCCGCGGTAACGCGATAAAATCCGTGTTTGCTGAGTTACAATTGTAATGTAATTCTCGTCCCGTAACCATGATGACTCGCGGCGAACATGTATCGAGACGTGGCGTCGAAATTTGACGTCGATGTGACGGCAGCGGTGATGGTCAAACTTACAGGTCAACGCACGTATTAATTCTCCGAGTTCATGCGGTGACATTAGTTGATCAGACAACTTTTGGGAGCCCGAGAAGAAAAGAATGTTAGTTATGCATGCGAGGCATAAGGCATTTGGGTATCGAATCAAGGTCGGCGAGTCTGTGTAAGGTTTCCTTATGGCTCCATCTCAACTACTTCTCATATACTCATTCAATGTCAAAGTTTTATTTATATTGCGCTTGATTGCTAAAATATTAAAGTTATCCGAATAAATCTTACAAATTTTTACATAGTTTAAAATATTTTTGTCCAAAAAAGAAAAATAAGCTAGGTTGTCAGATGTCGGTTATTTCCGTTTTTACAGAATTTTTTATCAGGTTTCTTTTATTTTTCTCATTTGAATAAGACAGGCATTGGTACCTACCCTATCTAAACTCCGTGCTATACTCCGGATTTTCAGACTCAAGCTCAGGAAATGATAGAGTAAGATAACGTTGTTAATCTATTATTGTATTTTAATACTGACTTAATATTTCCCAGTTACGCTAAAAACACCTTCATCGAAACTCTTTTGCTTTCCATAGCTATCAAAGAACCGCTGACAGCGTATTGATTCGTTAAAAAATGTGGGAAACAGATGGGTTATTAATCCTCTTAAGTTGATGCCCACCCACTATAAGATAGACCCTTTTTCTTAATAAATGAGCGAAAAATCTTTTTACAAACTGTAGTTATAGGAAGATGAAAATGTTGAAGATAAAAATGCTATGCGATTGCGAAAAAAATGCGCGAAATGATAAGGCGTTAAAAAGGATCAGACTCAAAAACATTGGTGGGTAGAATTAAATATGAAAAAGAAGTAATTTATCACATATAATCAAGGAAAGCAAGAAATGTAGGACGCGTATAAAATACCAGAACTGAAGAAAGCGTTGAATTTACATCCAATCTGTTGCGGTACTAATTTATAAAATAAATGAGGCAATTTATTATTATTTTGAAGGGAAAAATGTCATGTAAGATCGATGCTGTGAGTTTTTAACCAGATGTTGTATATTATGCTAACAATAGGCTGTTTACGGAATCATCTTGAGAAACTAGCCAAAGATCAATTAATAAATCCAGAAGAAAGAGAAATAAAGAAATACTCATACAAAAGGCCAGTCCTTCTTAGATACAAATAACAGGTTTTTAAATAAAACGAAGAAAATTGTAAATGCGGAAGAATGGACTGGAAAATTTACAAAATAATAATTGTTCAGAATAAGGATGAAAAAGGGCATCCTATAATGACGACATAATTTGATCCCGCCTCGATGAATCAACCGGAAGCCAAGACACCAGATATTGATGAGACCCCCTCAAAAGTCAAGTAGCTTAACGGGAACAATGCGCGATCCTCTTTCATAAGTTCATCCGTGGAATTTGTGAATTGAAGAAATAAGGGTAATAATTGTTTATTTCTCCAGGTTAACTGTAGATTGTGATGAAATGCAAAACTTTCTGCAGAGTTTTTCAAACCGCCGATGTATCGGAGTTTAGAATAAAGCTCATCTTTATCTTTATATATATATAAGTCAATGTATGTATGTATGTATGTTCCACATCTCCTCCTAAACCACAGGACCGATTTTGATGAAATTTGGAACACGAGTTTATCACTGATAGACAACAAACACTGTATGGTTCAATTAACCGAATCCCTATTTTTTCAGGTATAAGGGTGTGATCCTTACTAATATGTATAAAAATGTAATGGTCCCTTTCTGTCTGTTGCTCCATCACGCAAAACCTACTGGACCGATTGAGCTAAAATTTGGCATGCAGATTGAAGACATATCTGGTTGTAACATATACTATATCAAAAAGCCCTCAAGGCCCCCAAAGGCCCGCTGAAGGTCCCCCCTGGTGGTCAATGGCAAGCATTGGGTTCGGTGCAGTGGTTTAATGTTTTACTTTTTAAAAGTACATTCACTCAAGATATAGGACTGGAATTTTTTCTATCGGATAGCTGAATAAATGAAGTTTCTAATTTTATCAATCGATATCCTTCTACGCTCCGTATTTGTCTGAACTTCATGTTTTCAACTGAAAAATCTCACCTTTTTCTCTGAAATCAACAATAACATATTCCCTTGACAACCAGAGATTTGATTTTCAGAGAATATTCACGTCTCTAGCATTTAAATATCACGTCTTCTTACATGTCCATGATTGCACGTAGAAAGAAAATCTGTATCAGAAGGGCCCAGAGTCCCAAGGGCCCCATGATAGATTGCTTCAGGGGGTAATCGATAAATTCAATGCATATTTACAACAAGTATACTCTTCAATGCCTATTATCAAAGCAGCTTTCATAGGGGCACTGCATATATATGAGAGAACACTTACGTAGTAAACGAGACACAAAGGAATAAAATAGATTACACACGCAACTAAATGCTCAAGAATATTAACGTGCAGCAAATAGTAAGGTTAATAATGCCTCTGTTGCTACAACAAACACGGCGTTGTTTATTATCGTTTTGTACTCAAATGAATTACACGTGGTGGAACTGTCTGCATCTGCCTCTCATTACGATTGTGAACTGTTTGTTAGACCAATTCCCGCATCATAAACGTTACGAGTCATTTATATATGTTTTTAAGTGTTCAAGTTCAGCTAACTAAGGTATATTCACTAAATCATCGAGCTGCCTACTCCATACTCTCACTTTCCGCTGTGTTTCCCCTCCTTGGACTTGAAAATATATCCACCAAAATGCCTAATAGAAGAATAAGTTACCTATCTAAAAATCTTCTAAAGAAAAATGAATGTCATATTTGCGAGAAAATGAGCCTTTGAAAGAAAAACGACTAAAGTTAGACTTGGATGGTCAAATAAATACCCACCAGCGGTCTCATCTCCCCGTGGTGTTTCTCGGGTTACGCTAAGAACCGCACAACTTTCATCCTTACCTAACCTACGGACGGGTAACCAGCCATAAATCTGGTTCAAATATACACGCATCTGTTTCGAAACTTCAATCTGTTTTAAGATGGCGGAAATTATACTGACGTCACTACATGCTTCTTACCCGAATGAAGAACGGAAATTCTGCGTAATGAACGTCATCCGTGCATGAAAATCGGCAAGTGCACTAAGAATCACCATAGATTTTTTATTTAGTAACCGAAACCAATGATTATGGCTACCCTTTATGCCGAAGGTGCAATCCGAGTGATGGAGGATTCATAGGTCAAATAAACATGGCTGCTGCAAATGCTTCAGAGTACGTTGTCAACCGCTGGATAACGTTGTATTTCGCAACTAAATCAAGTCATTGAATGCAAATATATTTATGTACACAAGGGAAGCGATCAAACTGCAAATCACTCAGAAGACGGCTCAAGAGAACCGGAGGGACGAGGTGACCAACTATCAACATTTGCTATTTAAGTAGTAATGAGTCTGCGTGGCCGATTTTTGGGTTTCCCGTGCATAAAAGTGGACCAACAGTCACTCATCTCTCCGTGCACCTGGAAAACGGTCAGCGTGTCTACGACAACGAACACAACAAACAAGATAGGTTACGAACTCCTCAAATGACCACGCTGACAGTTTTTCTTCGGGCTTTGTGGTTTTCTTATAAAATAAGTTCAACGTATTTCACACCCGTTGAATTTCAACGGGTATCTTCCGCTCGTTTATAATAATAAGGAAAACAAGGTAGACGAATTGTTTCATAAAGACCAGGTCATATTTGGGAAAAGCCGAGATACAAAGGAATGGTTTCTTCCACCTGTAATCCTTCAGAAAAAAAGGATTTAAAAGATCAGTCAGCATTAATTATACTCGTCAATTTTCGTCGATTTGTTCAAGAACATAATCCCGACAACTTATGGAAATATGAATGACTTAAAAAATCAGGAGATAAAAATTAGTGGAGTTAGAATCTTGACTGTGATTATGTGCGAATAAAGGCTAAAAAATTTCGCTCAAGAAAATAAGTAAATATAGAGCGTTCTTCCTCCCTTGTTCTTAAGCAATGGAATTAACATTTTCGTCTTTTCAAAGAACTGCGGAACTGGCCGTGCAGTAACTTTAACGGAGTCACCCACTAGTGGTCACACAATTGAGTGTAATTCACATTGAAAAAGTCATTCGCCTCATCATCCCAGTCCAGGCGAATGATTTTTTCAATGTGAATTTCACACAATGTTCGTCTTTGCTCAACTAACACTAAGCATACTGATCTTGAGGTTTAAAGGGTGTGGTGTCTCTTTCTTGATAATGGCTCGTGTTTACATGATGCCATGTCTCTGACTTTCCCAATATTTCTCGCTTTGTTGCTTCTCAGTATCCCACTTACTTCCTACTTGCTTGGAAATTTACGAAAATGTAATCAAAGAACTCTTTCTTTTTCTGAGAACTCAGGTGGGAAAGTTTTATCGGGACTCAAGTGTCAAACATGGAGAAGTGGAATTAATGCCAAGGAAAAAATATTGTCACTACCCAGCGAAGTAGGATACTTGGTGAAGAGGTAACTAGTTCAGGGTGTAATAAAAAACACTAATGTGATTTTCACAATGTCTCTAGTGAAAAATAACCAAAGTTTTTGCATATTATGCCATTTTTTAGGTGACAAACACATGGAGCTCTCATGTATAAATGGCCTGGAAAATCCTTGGATATGATGTCACAGCTACCTACTGACATGTCTCAACTTTTGAATGAATTAATGGAAATATTTGGGATTTTTGAGGCTGTGACGTCAAAATTTCGTCATTGTAGGGGCTCAGGAATTCCGAGATCCTACCGAATTGGGTGCCAGAACCAGAAAGCCCCCCAAAAATGTACACATATCTCGAAAACATAAAGAGAGGTGGTTAATTCAAGATAAATTACAAGTGAATGATAAAAGGGAGGTGGGAGGTTGAAGAAGGGAGGGAAGAAAGGAGAGAATGGTCCAATAAGGGTGAAGGTCAGGCATGCTTATCCTGAGGGTTACAGGACCGGAGGGAGACTCAAGTTGGGAAGGGTGTATGGTAAAAAAATATCATTATGCAGGCTCATATTGGTTGGGCTATCAACAATTTCGAGCTGCTCACAGAAATACAGTCAATAGAGTTTAAAATTTAGTCAATACAGTTTAATACGACTGCGCCAAAATTACTACAATGATTAGCATTGCGTTAATTCTTTGCCAAACAAGATCTTCCGTTCTTATTTGTAAAGAACTCAAGTCTGTGACCCTTTATATGAAGATTTTTTTATGAAGGGTTGTTTCACAATCTGATACACCTCTGAGTCTAACCCAACTTCAGGGACTCCCTTGCTAGCTCGTATTTGATAGAAAGTTTAAAAATAACTTAACTACCAAACTTCCATTTTTGACAAAGGGGAAAGTTTCAGACGTAGCTTGGTGAAAATGTTTACCATCCATGGTGTAAGAAAAAACGCTCAAATTTTACAATTGTGTGACCATCAGCGGGTGACGCCGTTAAAATTACTGCGCGGCCAGTTCTGCAGTTCTTTGAATTGTCTCTAAATTTACACACGATCAAAAACAAAATATTTTGTTATCATTCCATCAAATACCAAACAGAGAATGTATATTTAAATGGTTGAGGAACTGCACGTTAGAACTTCTTTCATTTTCACCTTGACATTAGCGTAAAATTTGAAACGTTAGCGTGGCGATGGCACTAACTTTTTTTTTATATTTTCGCAGCTCATACTTTCTATTAGATGGGGTGCATTGAAAACGGTGAGGAAATTTTACAATTTTTTTTCTTATAAAATACATATTTTTAACCAATATACGATTGAAACTCTTTCCCAGGGAACCAGTCTTCAGATTGATAGGCAATGACACTCATTTGTTCTTCAGTTGATCAATTCATCAATCATGACTTATTGCATTGGTTAATCGGATGAGAAATTAAGGGACGAAATTTAAGGATTCAGGATAAGGCCTTGTATAACTTGACATCTTCAAAATTCTGTATTAAACTATGAGAAAGAGAATAGCGGTCGTTTCAAGTTGTGAGTATACCAAACGATTCGGCAATGACCTTTGAGAACTTTTTTATTCTATGGCCAAATGAGGCGTTACACATTCTGAGATAAAAACAATTGAGGTATTGTATGATTTTACTCCGATCTTTAAGATTGATCTCATTTTATCAATTACATTACTTTGGCGTCAAGACCAGGATGCATTTATTCACGCTTTACTATAGGGAATCTACGTTTCTTGCGATTAATGGCCAGAACTCTGCATCTGTCTCAAGCTGAAATCCTCAAGGATAAACTCCAAGGTCTCAACCATTATAGTTCCATAGCCCACCAGTCGTGATTGAAAAAAAACCATTCATTCGGATGCGTATTGGGCGGCCTATCTTTACGGATACAGCTGTAGTTTTATATGTGGCCATGAATAAATAAAGAATAAGATGACGCATCTGTAGGAAAATTCCAGAAAAAATCGTGAATTGATATTTAAAAGGATTGCCACGTTGATTCATTTTCTTCGCAGCTGTATAAATGAATTTCAGCACCATGAATCGCTCTTTGTGTTACCTTTATGCAAAGCTATCCTTCCGAGCCTTGAAAATGACTTCTCGTGACTCTGTGGCTGGTGTCTCCATCCAAGTAGGTCTTAATATATGAGCATGCATCGGCACAGCACCCGTGGTGTCTTTACTGGGTGCTCGTATTAAATCTCAGTGAATACACTGTAGGAAAGAAAATAAATCACACCAACACTGTATCTATAAAATTGCGGAGTAAGTTTAAAAACACGTCATGAAGTAAATTACCTGGGAATCACCTCGACTTCGTAACCAGCGTGGGCAAAACACGTGCAATAAAGTTTCAGCGCTGCATCGAAGAAACTAGGATGTATCGAGCGAACACTTGGAAGGTCTTCGAATGGAAATGTGGAAGAAGGTAGCGCTCCATATGGTTTCCTAATCTTCCGTACACTTCCTCTTTTCTGATACTATCCATCCATTTGATCTTCAGCATCCGCCTCTAGCAACAAGTTTCTTAAGCCTCTATTCAATTCCTGCTTTTTAATGGTCCTTGCCTCTGAAAAATACAGCACAACACTCCACACAAATTGGGGCATAGGTTTCCGCGGGGCTTGAATGAAGGCTTGTCCAACAGGACTTCGACCTGAAGACGCTCGGAGGAAACCGGGCGAAACATTTGTCCAATTGCAACAATGAACGCGGTGGGAACCCGAAAAATGGACAAGCCTTCACACAAATTTTTTCAGGTACTTATTTGTTATTAATCCGGTTTTCTTTCAACACGGCAGTTTTTTCCATTATGTATGCTCCCTTGTATTGAAATATTCTTCGCTTGATGTCCCTTGAATTTCTTTCATCCCATCTCATGCAGTATTCAAGGTAGGTGAAGGATCCTGCTGGTTTAAGCCTCTCTTCCTTTATCGTAATATCTTCCTTCAGCTTCTCTCCGCCAAATTCTAGGATTTTCATTCTATTCCTGTTGATTTTCATCCTGTATCCTTGTAGCACTTGATCCATTCTATTCAAAGATGCTTGCATGTCTTTTTGGTTCCCTGTTATGACTTTGATGTTATCGCGAAACGAAGCATGTTGATTTCTTCCTCACTCCCCTTTATTTTTTTAAATTCCCTTTTAACAGGCATCATTATTTGAGTAATAATGACAAACGTAGTATCTAATTGTTTAAATGTACACTACCTGATAGTAATTGTTTTTATATTGGAGTAGCTGATAGAAAATTGAATGTGAAAATTACTGAACATATGAAATCACTGCTTCTTTTTGACAAAAAATCAAATTTTTGCCATACTTTTAATTGATAACGAGCATTCCTCTGATTTTAAACCTAAAACACTGCATACTTGTGACCAAGGTGCTTAATTATATGTTATAGAAAATTTGTAAACAGGAGCGTTCCATAATGGTGTGGTGAAAAAATGGTGAAGAGTTTGTCCCTGTGAATCACTCACCTTTTCTTTCTGTGTCAGTTCCTCCCCCTCCTCAATGTATTTACCATGATCCTGACATTGGCTCCTCTCACAGTTCGTGATCACCCTTATTAATTCCATCTTGACCTTACCAACAACCCACCCCGACCGGGTTGGGGTGGGTCGGGGCCCGACCCCCATTTTCTCTCCACACTGCATTTGTAAGAGACTGACTGCTGCTTGGTTTAGTAGGTAGCCTCTTGATAATGACGTGTAAACGTTGAAGCCGGTTGAGGTAAAAATAAATGGTGTTGAAAATTACACAGTAACTACTTATTACTGTGGATAATTTCCAAAAATGTTGCTGGTCGACGATTATATTTATTCTTTGACCGCCTTTTTTGCTTATATGCCGAAAAGTGTACCCAGCCTCTTTCAGCGTCAGGGTTTTCTCTCTAACTAGCCTATTTGCGACCGAAAACTGAGGTCATTTGCGACATTAAGGTGGGTAATTTGGTAAGGAAAGAATTATTTGGGAACTGGAGGAAGGACGAAGAAAAATCGGGTATCGACTTTAGCTTGCTCTTGGCAAAAGTTTCCATGAGATCCACAGGTCATCGTCCCATCTGCCGGATGGAGTACTGTACCAGAAATGCTCTCCACGCAGCACCCCAGTAGGGATCGGGAATTCTATTGGGAAATCTCCACGCCTACTGGGAGTCTAGCCAAGGGATCCACAGACCTTGGCATGGGAAGCTAGTACTACCTGCCCACATCTTGTTAATTAATATACCAAGTAAATGAGTCGTATTGTATAGCTTTATATATATTTAAATTGATATATTGTGTGTCCTGTCGGGAGATTCTCTTCCTGCTCCAACTCCAAACTCTTGGGTTCATTGGGCAACTTAATATTTCCCTGATACCCTTACTACTTGAGTCATTTGATAGAAAAATTACTCATTTATGTGTAGTTGGCCAGCGCCATTGTTTAATGGCACTAATAGTAATACATAAGCATCCTTTTCCTCAATATTTTATATATTATACTTGTTTTCTCGTGGCACATCTTTATCGAATACTTCTCACACTGATATGATTAAGCTTCAGTCGCTTGGCTCACTGGTTGTAATTCCCATCACTATATTATCCGAAATGATCATATATCCGTAAACTTTTATTTATATGTCCTCAAAATTCCTCACCAGAAATTCCCTCATCGGGTATGTGATCTTGAAAAACCGAGACTATCACGACGAATACCAATTCGCCATCCGCAACTGTTACTTACGCCATCTGTTTATACTCAAGTTGTGGATGAGACATCTTCCAGTTAACTCTGTCTTCATTGTATTCTTTAACTTTTTATTGTCTCGTATATTGAGAGCCTTCTTACATTCCACGAAAAGAAAAAAGGCATTTTTCCATATTTTATTTTCCCAATCAAATCTCTTAATGCTAATACACAGTCACGTGTGCCCAACTGGTTTTTACCTGAGAAGTTGCTAGTGTAATCTTCCACTGATAAGTATAAGAAATACTTTTACTGAGTACAAAGTTAATCTCAATCTGATTCATTCATTGCATACTCTTGCTTGCTTATTCACGAATGTAAAAAATTGATTGTATCAGGTCCGATAGTCATTCTTTACCCTTATATTTGACACGCACAACTACGAAAGGTTCTCCCTTTCTCAAAGCTGGCGGCCTGGTGGGGGCAATATTTTTTTAGACAGCCATTTTCTCGCTATCGACCATTGGCTCTTTTCATGACATACCCTATAGTTTATAAACAAAATCACATACGAATGTATTTGACAGTCACTAACTATAATTAAGCTTAATGGCCAATTCTTCCTCAACGTTTCCCATGGTACCCCTTCCGGTTCCCCACTTATTTCCCAGTCCTGCTTACTGGTAACTGCCATTGTTTTCCCATTTGTGCTTCTATTATTTACTGTTTTCTGCTGAATGCATTTATGGATTTTTGTCCCTTGTACCTTTTTTAAATGTCATTGTTCTGCCTCCTTACATGCCTCCCTGCTCTATTCGCGTTTCTCCTGAATATCAATTAATTCACTTTACGTTCTTCTGGTTGTTTGCGTTCTTCCTTCTTGAATATTCCCAAAACATTTCCCCTCAGGTCCATTGCTGTCTAATTTCAGCCATACTTCTTCATTTTATTGTTCCTCCAGCGGTCTTAGTTTTTGAAAGAATAGTTGTATTGTGTATTGTTCAGTCAAACGTTTATGATGGAATGGATTGAATTGCATATGGTACATTAGACAAGATCTTTGATTCCGCCTAGGAATCACAGAAACGTGCAAGCCTTTTCACTGTATCAAGACTAGTTCACGGCGAAGTCTTTATATAAGAGCCCATTTAATATCAGAATATGTCTGACTAAGTCTCTCTTCCCCGATTTTCAGCTTTGCTTATGCTACTGAGTTTATTAATGGCATTAAAAATATTACATTTAACAATAAAAGAGTGTAGAAAAATAACTTTAAAATTTAATGAAGACGGGTCGATAAAGATTCGAAAACAAGGAGTAAACATTAAAGCCAGGCTATTATTAATAATCAAGGTGGAGATTTAACTGTGGGTTGAACCCCGGAGATTTAACAGTAGGTTTGCACTTCAGCTCTAGAATTGAATGACATTTAGGTGTTCTTAAAGTTCAATCGATCTTTTGGATAGCCAATAGTCTTGTTTGAATTTTGATTTTCATGGATGCAAGCGAACATATTGAGGCGAACATGAGGTTTCACTTCATAAGGATTTAAAAACTGGAGTCACTGTAATTAATCGGCTATTTTCTCCTCTCCCTCGATTACGTAATTACGTTCGATTTTAATAGGGCCCTCTATCTCTTCAGAGTAGAGAAAAAGTGTGGTATACCTGCACTTCTTTGCTTCGATCTTTGAGTCAAACTATTGGAAAGAAGATCCCTCACCTTCGGAATTTCCGCAGATGTAGGTTCAATCGGAAGTCCCGATTCACTGTCTTGATGTCTCCTGCCCTGCTCCGTGTTTTATTGACGTAAAATCAGATATGTCATCAGGCCTTCTTTATTATTCAGCACCGTTCGATTGCCTCCACGACGAAGGAAGTGGCTCTCTCTCTCTTTCTCTCTCTCCGCACATTTTGTCTCGAAGCACTTAATTTTTTCCCGTTTCCTCTCGCTTAGCCTTGAAATGGTTCCACGTCAACGCCAGAGGCCGGATGTAAATGGGATAAATATGCCTCTTGGCGGAAATGAGATACGTCTGAATGTTAATTCATACCGAGGTCAAGAGAGAAAAAATCGCGCGTTAGTGATTGCCGAAAATCGTTTAACCCAGGTATTATTAAACAAAAAGTTGTTACATGACTGGCATGATGCATTGAGAGGACTAGGTTGTCTTAAATAATTATCATGAAACAGCCCGGAATTTTATCAGGGAGAGACTATAAGGTGCGACTATTAAAAAACGTTGACGTTAATGGAGATCGTGTTGGTTTGGTGGCTAGAGTAGAGCTGGCTTTTTATCCTGAGGGTGTGGGCTCAAATACCGGCAGGGGTTTGCATTCCGGCGGTGGCCGAGATATTTTCAAGGAATCCCATTTCCTGATTGGTTGGCAAGTGGAGAGTATTTTAGTACAGTTCTCCGTATCCCCGTTGGGACGTTGAACTGTAGTCACCTTTGTGCCTATCGTCAAGAGCAGTTGACCTAGGAGAAAGATCTACGTTGTCAGTCGCCTGCCGAAATAACCAAAATAAAACCAACCGACATTACTCTGAATTAATGAGGAAATAATGTATCATTAGGAGTGATTCATTTTTAAGACTTCCTTTCATTTGTTCACATTAATGGACCCTTTTTAATGCCATTTGTTTGACACTATTCAGAACAATCCGCATAAGAAAATCTCGATTCATGGATTTGGTTAAAATGTTACAGCTCAAACACCACACATATCTCTAATAAAAACCTACCTCTTCACATTCTTGTCATATCTTAATCATTAATTATAACCTGGTAAACTTACCTAAATAGTAATGCTTTCGTCCAGTTTCCCTTGTGTTTTTATGAAATAATTTTATCCTTATTAATCTGAGAGTTTAAAAGTTTTGGTTCTCAAATTTTCAAATCGTTGGAATGCATTTTTGTGGAGTCAAAAGGAATCATAACAATAACTGAAGTCATGAATGGCCATGGAACTGAGTCCTTCAAAGTGCTAAGTGCTGTCCACTAATATTTCATGCTTACTGACAGGAATTATGAGCTAGCATTATCAAAATACAGGTCACACTCCGTGTATAGTCGGACAGGATACGGCCACAATAGCATTTTCTGAATCTATTTTACCCTGAGTGAAAAAAATACCGAAGAACTCCTAACACGTCACATAAGCCTCCCAACTCCGAAGAATTAAGGGCCATAGAAATGAAAAAAAATCCATGGGTAACAATTCTTTTTGCACTAGCTGATCGAGATCGTAAATAAGAAAGAAACAATGGCATCTATTGTGAGAATTGGTGTGCAATCCTATGTTACCGCACAGCGCTGAACTCTCGTGTGTCCTTTTTCTATTACGTCGACTACCCTTTCCCATGGGATCGTCATCTCCCTCGACGCGTTAAAAACATATGCCCGTGAAAGAAGCTGTAAAGTCCGTTGAGACGCCAAAAAGAGGAGTAAAATCCTTAAACTGCTCCCGATATCTCATTCATCCTTTTTGGACCTATTTTTGCGGCTCAATGATGCGATTTCGTCATGGAGAATGAAAGGATCGTATTTTTCCCCACGTGTAATGAGTGCCAAATTTTTCCCCTGACTGCATCTGAATGGAAATTAAAGCTGCACCGCGACCGGTGATGGAAAGGGATTATCAATCGCTGGAAGTAATGATCCCAGCTTATCGTTCGATTCATAATTCACATGGGGATAACGCTTCATCGTGTGTGCATAGCTTGTGTATGATGAGGAAAAGTGCTCTCCACAAATGGATGGCAGGTGAAAATCCCTGCCCGACTTGTTCCTCTCATCACATGTCCTTATCAGAAGTCATGGTTTTTGTTACCTAAAATTTTCCTTTTCTATCCCTTTTTAGATTATGTTAATTATTTTGTTGGACAAAGAGGCGTTGCATGAGGAAATGCCACATTATGTAGGGATTAACCTAAGGGAAGAAGACTATGAATAGTGGCTAAAGAAATTTAAACCTGAAAGTTTGAAAACACTTGATCAGCATGGGCTACATGGAGCATACAATAAAATACAGATTTAGGTGTGATGTTGTGGTAATAATGACAGAAGCTAAACACTTGTAGTTTTCCTCTAATAAAGTGCTATTTAGTATTATATATAAATTGCTATTTAGATATATATGTTATTTAAAAACTGCAAGTGCTTTGCTTCTGTCATAATTGAGCATATTACTTGGAGATGATAGATGTGGGGGGATGAAAGAGAAAAAAATAAAATTATTAGCTTTGGAAATGTGATTCCGCTTAGTAAAATTTAATATTATTGGGAAAGAGAAACCATGTGATGAATCATCTTCAACATTGAACTGCCGCTCTTTGTAGGAAACTGTGTAATTCAAATAAGTACATAGATTAGAATAAGATCAGGACGATGCTACGTTGAAAATGAAGTTCGATGAGCGCGTGAAAATTTCAAGGACGGCTTCCGTAATGCTAGATTCTATCCTCGGCATACAATAATCGCGGGCGTGCTAGGTCAAAGGTAGGATCGAGTATTGTCGGGCACTGTGTTAAAATGAGGGAGGGAGGGAATAAAAAAGGAAGAAAAAAAGCATGAGATTTCTTTTCGTTGCATGAAGGGAAGTAGTTAGCAAAGGGGAAGAGGACGGAGAGAAAAGAGATTAAATAAGGATTCATTTTTGATGAAATAAGAGTAAGAAAAGCAATAGAGCGAACATTTGCTTTGTCACCGGTGATTTTCCACATTTAAGTTGAAAAAAGCTTTTTATAAGTCAAAGGAAACATAAAAACAGGAGTAAAAGTGTAGTCGTTACCTAAATAAACAGCATGCTGCTTTGTTGGTGACATGGTAGTTTTGGTAGAGAAGTAAAAATTTATGAGAATGAAAAAAATAAATAAAACTCACGAAAAAATAATCAATTATAGCATTAAATTTTAAAATTAGCGCAATGCAAACCAACTTGATTATATAAGCTAAATTGATTTTCTAGAATATATATGAATGAGACAGAGACACGTAGTGACCAGGAAAAATTCGAATAAGAGCCATAATTTCGCTTCCTGGGAAGTACTATCACCAGCAGTGGAGGAAGTAAGAAATGTTAACTGAACAGAATAGCATTCAATGAGATCTTTAATCCTATTTGCAGTTAAATACTCGATCGGGAGAAGGAAGTGCGTCATTAAAATAAAACTAAAGCAACTTTTACCAGGGTGTTCAGGCTTGGAAAATCACAGTATCATTAGGGTGAAGATAGGAGGCAAGGGAAATGCAATATTATAAAAGAGCGATAAAGATAAAAATGTGATCTGAAAAAGTCTTAGGAGTTGGGAAGTAAAGAAGCTTCAAAGCAAGGCTTTGAATTCGAGACAACCATAGAACATTATCTAAAGCATAGCAACATCCATCATCTATCATGTCCAGGAAATAAAGCATTTTTTCATGCAAAAGGTCGGGTAGTTCTGATTTTTTGATATGTTGTTTGGGTTTAAACTGACATTATAAATTTAAGTTTTCGACCTCGGCGCACCACCGCGCTTCATTTGTTTCGAGAAAAACCGCTAAATTTTTGGACTTTTTTCAGTCTTTGTCCAATATCTTCTCAACTATGTGTTCCACAGAAAATATTATACTTATCTTTTTTAAAATAGAGTAAATTTTCTACAATTTATGCCCCAATAAAAAAGCACAAAAATCCATTTATAATGTCGGTTCAAACCCAAAAAACATAAAATAAATCATAACTACCACACCTTTTGCATCTAAACGCTCTTTTTTTTGCTTTATTTCCTTGACTGATGAAAATTTTCATAGTAAGGCCTCAATTACTGGTAAATACATTTCACTATGGTTCAACTTCAATTTCACAACGCACCTGTAGCGCATAGACGACCAACACCTATTATAATTACATGGCGTCGCGGTAACTTATTAGATAAGATTCTGACTTCTTTGACTCCCCAGAGTCCCAGGTTACATCCGAAAGATCCTTTTGGGTAGACTTCGAGACTAGGGTGGTTCGAAAAAAATAAAGTATTTTATTTCGGAATGCTATAGTGCGCAAAAGTTGCCATTGGTATATACATGAAAGAATAATATTCAAAAGTTTTTTTATTTAAATATCTTCCGGTCGCGCATTGCCGTTAAAGTTCGATAAACATCGTTAAAACCTTAAAATTTCTATATATATTTTATGTAAGGGTGGGATCGTGTAAACGAATGTACAAGTATTTAAAAATGAATTAAAATTTTATAAATTACATTTATATCTTTTGGTCGCGCATCGCTATGAAGTGTGTGATAAATTTGCAATTTTAGTAAAATTTCAAAGTTTTACATTTGATAACGGTTTTATAACAAATGTAGTTGAGACACAACACTGTACAGTTTCATTCCTTTACCTAAAGGTGCATAGAAAAAAAGTACAGTAAAATAATCCTCATATTTTAATACTGTGACGGAGTACAGAATGGGCCAGCATTTTAAGCTTACTATGAATTATATTGTAAGCTCATAAAATAATACAATCGTGTTAAAAACAAACCAACATTAAAACTGAGACTTGAGGAATTTAAGGGAAGGGTCTTTTCTTTTTGACATTGCTTCATGTAAGTGTCAGATTTTTGTTGACGACGGCACTTGCAAGAGAACTCCAGATGCCGCTGTGTGTCCAATAAGTATTAACTGCAAAAGTGAAAAAAATCCTTGCCCAGGAGCTACGACTGATGTACCTCCAAATAAAATACGGCATTGGGAAAATCGGGTCATTGGATGTGAATTAAAGAAAAAGAATGACTGAAAGAAACAAGAGAAAAGTTATGAAAGAAAACGATGTGGACACTCAGACTTATGCAAAAACAATGAAGTGCAAACGGAGGTTTGTAATTCAGAAATTTCTGACGACAGTGACCGAGTTTTTCAACCACAACCTTCAACTTCTTCGGATAAACCGCAGTGGCAGATGAGAGTTTCGTTAAAAACACTACAGCTGTAACTAGTGACCGTTGTGGCGTGTCTGAACGTGAAAATGCTGCCATTGCTTCATGTGTATCATGAGGATTGTTTTACTGTACTTTTTTCTAAGTACCTCTAGGTACAGGAATGTAACTGTAGCGTCTCAACTAGATTTGTTATAAGATCGTTATAAAATGTAAAACTTTGAAATTTTACTAAAATCGCAAATTTATCACATATTTCATTGCGATGCGCGACCAAAAGGTATAAATGTAATTTATAAAATTTTAAGTAATTTTTAAATACTTGCTCAATCGTTTACGCGATATAGGACTGCAGTCATACCACCCTTACAAAATTACAAAAAATATTGATATTTTAAAGTTTTTAACGATATTTATCGAACTTTAAAGGCAATGCAAGACCGGAAGATATTTAAATAAAAAAATTTTAAATATTATTTTTCATGTCTTTACCAATGGCAACTTTTGCGCTCTATAGCATTCCGACATACAATACTTTATTTTTTTCGATCCACCCTATTGGAGACCATTTCCGTCTCCGTATGTATATATTTTTCATAATTTGTTGTATTTTCGTGTGAGTTCACTGAATAACTGACCTTTGATAAAGGTTGTGCTTTTATATGTACACATATATTCACTCTTATTGCTGCTTCCATTAACCCTACGGCTATAATCGGTTTCAACGTGGAAATGTCTCCTGGGGCACAATGTTATTCTCGCTTTCTCTTAGTTTAAGGTCATGTCGCTCTGTAAACAATAATCAATGAATAACATTAATACATTATCTCATCATGACAGCTGATTTGAAATATGTGACCCGTATGAAAAACCAAACTGTATAAGAGCAAATTTTAAGGATTTAAATTACAGTAGTAACGCTGTATTTAGTTTAGTTTTTCGAGCGTGTAATGTGACCTAAAAATGGGACAGTATTGGTAATTTAGCCGATTATGTACCTTAATGATAAATACAAGCATATCTTGGTACTTTCACATTTATTTGATAATTATAACATCTGTTAACTGCTCAGTTGCATTTATGACACATTTTTTGATATAACGCATTTTTCATTTATTATATCAATTTTATCTTCTTGTGACACAGACCTTCCTCATGCATTTTTACAACGAATATCCTGGCACTAATTTTATGATTAGGTGGAGTTTGGCAGTGATCTATTGTGTATCCATATCTCAAAATACCTTGGCGGCACTGTAAGACGATCCTTTATTAGATTCTGTGACCTATTCATGCAGTCGCATATTCCAAAGTTTTTAAGATTTCACTTTGTTTTTTTTATTCTCCGGTAAAAAAGTTTATCAACTATTATAAGAAGACTAATCGGCTGTTTACCTAAATGGGAAGCACCAATGGATAAAAATTGAGCTGATGATTCAGATTCAACTCTCATTTAGACCAATTAAGAGAGCATAGGGACTTTGTAGGGACAAATATTCTTGAGAAAAGACGTTTGACCTGGAATACGTATTCATATTTATTTACCATGTGACATTAAATTATCAATTCAGTGTGACCGGTAAATATATCAAATTTACCATATTTTCAAAGTGTTGGATATTTTGAATATTTTAACTAATCTGATTTCCTTGCCATCAAATTAAGGTATTCTTAGCAATTCATGGAATTGACAACAGTTCATGCTACAGACAATAACATGCTTGTTCATTTATTATCCGTAATTGCTACCCGAAAAAAAGCACCTTCGAATAAGTTACTTATACTTTCGAGATGATTTGAGGCTATAGCAACTTATTTTGACTGGCGGAGTCAATAATTACTACTAGTGAGAAATCAGCCAGTCAGTGTCATTCAGGAGAGAGAAAGATTCTTAAGTAGATTTTCAAAAGTCGACGAACCATCATCTTTCACGAACTTCTGTTTCTGTGTTAACTGGGACGTGTTTTGACTGAAAATGCACTCGTTTCATGAATGTGAGTTGAACTCTTTCAACAGGTATCAATTAACAATTGAACTTGGACGTGATGCATAGATATTTTTAATCACCGCATTAACTTCATGGATAATTCATCCCACGCACTTTAAATTTGGGACAATTTTAATGAAAAAATTGATGGCCCGCAAATGTGCGACGGACCCAGATTATGGATTTGGCCAAGCAACGTGAAGAATGCAGGACTGGTGCCGTCAACTCATCCCTCTTTCCAACGCACATCGCTACCTGTTAAATGGATCGTTAAGTTTTTAAAGTAGGCAATGACGCAAAAATGAATAAACAGTAAGCTTTAAGCGACTGTTGATGACGTATTACGCCGAAATGGGTTGAATCGAATGCACATGTGGGAAATGATTATTTATTCATTCGACGAGGTACAAAAAATCTGTCGAAATGAATTTACGTGCTTTAGTTGCAACGGCGAGGTTTCATTCAATCGATGCATCGTATTTTCTTTTTGTGCTAAAGGAAACGAGTAATGAATTTTTCATTTTCCAACGAGTAACTTTGGCTTAGAGTGCTGTTATTTTCGTAAAGTAACTAAGTGGTTTTGGTTTACAAACACTGTTTCTGGCTCATATTAAGAAGGGTTATTGATAGTAAAACATTTGTGTGTTACAATGGCCAAATTTTAGCCTAGTCATAAATACGAATAGAAATATTTTCTCCATGACTTTAATGGCTAGGACCCCTCAGCATGTTTATGACTAGAGTACATCAAAGATCTAAAAACTAGCATAATTGATGAATTAGATTTAATTAATATTGCCTTCTACTGCGTGTCTAAGTCAAGGACCCAGTTCAATACAGTTCCTTTAATTTATCATCAACCATCGAAAGGAATTAATTTTCTTATACCTACCACTATGCCATTGCTACTAAGCCCCTGGCATTCTCATTTCAGTTGTAGAGAGGGCTTTTACTTTGAGTTATATAATTTTATGATCATGTTTCGTAGATACCTGCGTTTTAAAGCTTTACATTTAACGCGTATTTAATTGATCTTTCCGTCATTTTCCAGTTTATCATAATATTCACAAATGTGAGTTCTATGACTATTATTTTCTTCATAGGGAAGGTATTTTTTTCACCAAACTGATTTCCATTGAAGAGGAATCATAAATAATTTTATTTTCTCTTCATTGCATGATTTAACTTAAGCGTAGATGATAAGAAAATTGAAAAGACTTAAATACTACATTCTCCAATGCGTTCTATGATACAAATTTCCATCCAATATCTTGTGTGCAAGTAATTTAAAAAAGCAATTGAAGAAAAACCTTCAAGCCGTTCCATGCAAAATGTATGAGAAAATGAATTTTCTTCATACATTTTTTTCGTGAATTTTTCCGGTGTTTTAATAGTTATTCTGCTATTCGGGGCGGAGACAAATCCAACAAATCAAAGATCATAAAAATCGGTCCGGCCGTTCTTGAGTTATAAATGATGTAACTAACCCGACTTTGTTTTATGTATAGAGAAGAAGATACATTGAAAAGCACTGCGAAATGATGTTTGATTTAAAGCATACATGTTGCAGTGTCTTATTCAAAGGTATTAAGACATTGTGAGTTAGCATTTTTATAAATGGAGTTCAGGTTAGACTCAGAAATTTTGCAGCAGAAAATACGCCGCATCAACGCATAAGACCACCATGTACGCTTAAGATCAGTCATGCAATGAAGAGAAAATAAAATTATTTAGGATTTTTCTTCAATGGAAGTCAGTTTGGTGTAAAAAAATACCTTCCCTACGAAGAAAATAATAGGAATGTAGACGAGATTCACTCTCATGCTCTTCGCCGGATCATATTGTACTGCAAATCCATTGAACCTCGACGGAGAGAATTTGCAATCTTCTTTAGCGAGGTAATGACGTGTTAATCTCGTTTGGAGTTGAGGACGCTCTAAATAAGAACTACATTAATGAGGTAAAATTCATCCCTTTGTCATGCTCCAGCCAGCTAACTTCTCTTTTGATATATTTCAGCAGAGAATGCGTTCCCCTTTGAGAAATGTTCGAAAGGTTTCGATGTTCATTGTGTATTTTCAAACTGTTAATATGCCTGCGCCTGATTAATATTTGTAGTTTTGTCTAGAGATGCTCACTCACATTATTTTCTTAATATTTCACCCCCTTAATAAGCTCTTATTTTTGACCTCTTCATTCAGTCTGAGCAAGTAGCTTTTTTTAAAAAGAGCTCTATATTCATATGCCGCGATTCTATCACTCATTTAAGGGTTTTTGGATGGAGCGTGTGACTAAGCATCAATTATGGCGGTTAACATATAGCTACAAGTTAACCATGCGTAGAATAGCTGTCAGCTCTTTACGAAGTCGGGCAAGCCAGTAGTTCCAATATTTTTTTAAATATTTCACCTGCTATCGACTTCCTAATCTAGGATTCAAACGCCCTATCTACGATATTCAGTAGACCCTTATGTTGGTATTTTTATGAATCAGTTAAAATCGCCATGAAATTATATTTTGGGTATCAAATCAATGGTTTATTTTGTGGAATAAAGACATGATGTTTTAAGAATATACTTGGTCAATAAATATTGTGTGGAATATAATCAAGTTTATTCTTAAAACATCATATCAGTTGCGTATAACAGACCCAACGGGCCAGGCTTATTTTCTCGTGTAAATTGTAAAAGTGGTGCCGCAAATGGAAAAGATGTGTAAAAATGGCTATCACGGGGTGAAGAGGTGAAAAATAGATTGATTTAAAACAAAAGCTTTAGGTTAAATCTTAAAATTAAAACAAGCCGATGTGATGCCCTTAGGGATTTCTTGTTAATCGAGGCTAAGAGTTGCCAAATAAACTTTTAGGTAGTAATTTCTAAACTAGTCTACGTTACGTTTTTCAAGTGTTAATATGGGATATTTGGAATTGGGAGACTCATTGTTAGTTCATATATCAAAACTCGTTTAAATCCATACTACTGTGATTAGTATTACAAATTTGCCTTATTTCTTTAATTTATATCCATCCCTTTCTTTAGTTTACATCATGTAATGAAGGCAGTGTAAGGGAAGACTAATATATTTATGTATCCCTCTGAAATTATTCATATCTGAAGGGAATTTAATGACTATGGCATTTGGTTCATAGCGCAGGCCAGTTGACTATGCAGGAAAGATACAGAAGAGGGCTGATATTTGATTGAATTATGTTATAATTAAAATAAACGTTAAATTTTGAAATGAATGAATGACGACATATGTGTTATCAAATGAAATGGCTAATTATCCAGCGTGAATTGTAAAATTATAAAGACCTTTTTCACGATGTATGTACCCGCGTGGGTTCATGCGTAATAGCACTTCCCTTCAAATATTCATCGCGTAAACACAACTTGCGCGAATGCATGATCACACGTTCAGAAAGCAGCCCCTTTTCTATTTCGGTGTATATGTTTAAGCAAGTGTTCATGCGTAAACCAACGTGCTTCGTGCTAACAGACCTTAAAATATTTTACCTATATAAGTAAATTAGTGATTTACTATTATTTAATATCAACTGACTTCTTAGTGATATTGAAAATACGCCAAACTGTAAGAAGATATTTTATAGCATTCACTCCTGGGAATAGTGAATTTCTTAACCGTGCGAATTAACGTGGCAAGAAAAAGCCCAATTTTTAGCCAAATTTTATCTCATTCGCGTCCGACATTTTTGGAAGATGTTTCTCAGGTTTATTGGAGGGAACTGACACCATTAGGCTACTCCTGCATGCTTTCATCCATTCTATCACTCGAAAAAAAGTTTTTTTTGTTTGTCACCTTATGGAAAATGAGGGGAAAACTTCCAACTAGCGTATGCATCGCGGCAACGTAAGTTTCATGCAGGAATCACCTCCGCGCTACGATTTAGAGGAGTATGTAAAAGTATTTATTGCCAGGGAACATTTCACGGCACCTTCGCGGCCCGCTGTCAAACTTTCGTCATGATTTCCTCACCCCTGAAGAGCGTACGCATCGTAGATGTAGATTATTTGAATCAAAATAAGAAAATTATTCATTAGAATATACAAACTTTGCCCTTCTAGCTATTGGGCTTAATTCTCATGACCCCGGTTCCTTTAAGCAGTTTTCTCAAAACTTCATCCCACTGTCGACTTTTCTCGCCTCCTCTCTTTGCCAGGAAGCCGAATTTCGAAATGACATCCCGTAAAAGCGCTCCCCACTACAGGGCACTAATTTTTACATATATTTTTTTGTTTTAATTTTTACTATCCTTTTTTTTTCAAAAATTCTTTCATACACTATCCAATTCAAAAAGCACTTCAGGTGGTTCCTCGAGTTAGAAACTAATCATGATACTTTCATTTGTTTTTCAAAACTTCCAGTTCTGTCATATGGACTATATCATTTCGTTTACCCATGGAAATTCTCGTTCGTCATTGAGACTGCCCAAAAGGTGACTATAATCCAAGTCATTCTGGTCATAATATTTCCAAAAGGCCGTAACAACATGCGCGAAGCACGGCTGCTAAACACAGTTGCCTGAGGTGGAGCAAGAACTCGCGACCTTTAGTTTCTACGATGAAAGCTTTGCCAACCAAACCGACACAACAGGTTATAAACTTCCACTCTATGCCCATCTCGACCGGACTCAAGTTTAAATTTCGTGCATAATCAATGGCCGTCGTTTCAGCGCCCTTGGGGCACTACATTCAAATTATTTTTGGGGTGATGGGGCTGAAATAAAATCTACAATGCGTGTGATTGGCGCTACATACTGATTGAGTTTGTGAGTTTTCTGGAGCGAAAATTAAGGAAAGATATTTCAACCTACCTTACTGGTAATATTACATCGGTATTATACCAGTTTTATAAAGATTTTTGTTGGACCCTAAAGCTACTAATGCAAAATTTTGCAGTGTCTGTCATTTAACACCTATTGACACAGTCATTCCGTTCACGTTCGATTCGCATGGTGGGCTGGGGGAAGATAGCGCCTCGTTTTAAGTCCGAAAGCTTGTGAAGTCCACACATTTAGGGTTCCTCCTCTGTTCCATCTTCAGTTACGGAATACGTCTTGACTTCTTAGGTAACCGAATATGGTATTTGTGGCTGGGGAGCCAAAATTAGCTTTCACGCAGTTTCAATCCCGGAACCCTCCGCTTTCACCATTTTTCCACCCAGACTTACCAAATGCCAATTCACCAATTTTTTTATCCGTCGATACTGAAAAAGCTTAAAAAGTGCATTTGTCGTCCTTCAATCTTTCTCCTAGTTCTAAAGTTACAGGCGATGAAACATTGAGCCTTCGAAAGGAGTGCAATCGAGCTATTCCCTTCACAATCACTGTCACTCGCATTACCACCAATCGCCGCAACCACTGAGAAGCTGTATCTCTCACGAATCTTCTCATGACCGTGGCACCTTCCTCGAACCGTGTGTGGATCGCTAAACAAACAAGAAATAAAATTACGTTGTCTAACTTTGTCTCGCTCAGATCAAGAATGAAATATTCGAAAATTTGTTAGTTTAGGAAAATAGTGAGACAAAAAGTACACCGTTGTCTTATATGTATTCTCTCGAGTGGTACGGTACTCCTATGTACCATTTTGTTTGAATGAACTAGGTAACCGGATCTGTGATGCCATAGGTAACTCGATTAGAAAAGGATGATTATAGTTCCCGTATACAAAAGCGGCAATAGAAATATGGTCCAAAATTACAGGCCTATCAGTTATATGCAAATTAATGGAAAAACTTATAGCAGATTACCTTTTTGAATATTGGAACACAAATGAGTGGTTATATCCATATCAACATGGCTTTAGAAGAGGTTACTCTTGCGAAACACAGTTGCTGACCCTATGGCAGGACATTGCAGAGGCAATCGATGAAGGCGACATAGTTGACGCAGTTGTGATCGATTTTGCTAAAGCATTCGATACCGTGCCCCATGACTTGCTGCTAAATAAACTTAGAAAAACTACTATCGATCGTAGAGTGTTAAAATGGGTTGAAGATTTTTTGACATGCAGATCACAAACAGTCAAAATTGGTGAAAATTTCTCTGAGGACGCAAAAGTCACCTCAGGAGTCCCTCAGGGTAGTGTTGTAGGCCCCTTGTTGTTCCTAATATTTATTAATGATTTGCCGGTATCAATTAACTCAAGCATAAGATTATTTTCTGATGACTGCATAGTCTATCGTAAAATAAAAAATAGAAATGGTGAGTACACGCTCCAAAAAGACCTTGACCAAATTCACCGTTGGTCGAGTGGACAGCAATAAAAGTGTGCATATTCAATTTTCAAATAAAAGGGTAAGTGACTTAAAATTGACTATAAATTAAATGGATACGTAATAGCCAAGTTAGAGAGTTGTAAGAACCTGGGCGTCATGGTAACAAAGGATCTGGGATGGGGTCCCCACATAGAAAAGATAGCTGGGAGAGCGTTTAAAAACCTCCACTACGTGATGAGGAACATAAAAAAAATGCCCGAAAGAGGTAAAAGAGCTGGCAAAGTTCACTACCGTTAGACCTATGCTTGAGTATGCCACAAATGCCTGGGATCCCCATGATAAAGGACAGGCAAAGAGATTGGAAAAGGTCCAAAGGAATGCAGCAAGGTACGTTTCGGGGAGACAAAAATACAGGTAGTGTTAGCAGCATGTTAGAGGAATTGGGGTGGAGTCCACTGCAAGATATATGGAAAGTAAATAGGTTGTTGGGAATATTTAAATACTATTCAAAACATCCAGCCTGGTTGGAATTAGAGAAGAGGTTGGAACCACCAAATTTTTTGGGGAAAAATGACCACCCGCGGAAACTCAAATTAAGGAGGCAAAAAACGAATGATGCCAAATACTCCTTCTTAAATCGCGGGGTCTTGGAATGCAATGAGTTACCAAAGAACTCACAAAACCTTTACCGAGAAATGTAAATATTAAAAAACATTTTACACATGAAAAACGAGAGGAGTGTTTAATGTTTTATGTAGGTATATGTATTTTTTTAAACTTTATTATTAATTTTATTTCAACCTAAACTAATGTTATATTGCCAACAGGCAAGGTCTAATTGCTATATCAGCGTAAAAATAATATTAAATAACGTGGTTAGAAACTTTTGGGTACATTAATTTTTATTTTTGAGTAAGTGGATGAGTTAAGCGGAATACGCATTGAAATAAAAATTCATATTTAAGGTCCACATGGCGACTATGAATAAAATAGTAATTTTCGGTCAGAGTAAATGATCACCTTTCTTTAGAAATTTAAAATCTGGGCTTTTTCATTATACCCTTAGAAGCCATCTAAATTCTATTATTCCTCCCTCAGATGGCAGCTAAGCAAATACCAATCGTCATGAACATGAATTGACCGAATGTAAGTTCAATTATTCGGGAATCGGGTATGTGTGGTGACTAGAGTACTGGTTTTCCATTCCAAATGGACCGGGTTATAATCCCCGTATCTAAGGAATTCCGATCTCTGCTCGGATCCTTTGCGGAGAGCACTTCAAGGGCATCACTCCGTCTATCGTCTCTTTCTGGAAGACTAACGTAAGTTACACAACCCTGTAGCATTATATTTAGTTTAATGGTTTTCGCCCATCCAAATGTTTTTAATTAAGAATTCCTTTTCTGAAAACGCTTCTTTTTCTGGTATTTTTTTGTGGAATCCCTACGCTCTTATTGCAAACTTATTTTTCACGACACGCAAACTTTTCCATATGCTACACTTTATTCAGGCTTCCCCCCATGTTTAGCCGCACTCACCCAGTGATCCAACCGGGGTATTTGATATGCGAAGTTTGAGCACACCACGAGATTGTAAGGCATTAGCTGTGAGAAACTAATATCCATAGTGCAGCGAGTGTCTGTTCCTCCTCCTGCTCAACTAACGATCTCCTAAAAATTTCTGGAATTCAGAATAAAATAATACTAGGATTTTAGGCGAGATTATCCGAATCCACTTCCCTCACCCGGACCTCACAGTCTATAGACAACCACTCTGCTCCTTGAGTCATTATCGAACGCAGCTATGATACAATGGTTATTATATATAAGTAACTTTATTACTTTCGTCCTCCTATTGAATAATATGATTTACTTTCTGGAGTCATTGCATTTCAGAAAAACGTCCAATCAATATATTCGATCATTTAGTTCATCATCATTGATGGTGAGCAGCCTGGACAGCGAGCAGTCATCAGTACAGGTGCGCTATACATTGTCATGTAGCCAAGTATTGATAGTATAAGAACTAGATAGAGTTTATAATTTTATGGATTTTGCTTGTACTGAAATGTTGAGAAAAACCCCCTCCCGGCGTCCTGAGGTTATACATGGGAACCGGAGAGTATAAGTACAAAGTGTAAAAAAATGACTTGATTTCAAATTTTTATGTGTTGAAAATGTGTGCTAACTGCATTAAAAATTGGAAGTAATTAGTTGCGTAACCAAATTCTAAATAAGTCTTTAAATGTCAGTGACACGTTAAAAATCTCTGTTCTCTCCACCGTCAGCATGAATAGGTGTCTTCATTTACTCTATAAGTGTCTTCATTAACAGAGATGACTGCACCCGTGATATTGTTGTTGAGTTAATCTTAGTCAGCGGGTTATAGAGAATAAACAAATAGTTTTCCATAATCTTTCAAGGAAAAATCACACCATGTAATGTTTGGGGATTTTTGGAGCCAAGACTGTGTAGTTCCAAGTGCTGGAACACTAAATATCATCTTCTGTAGTGAAGCCTTCTCGTTTAGGCATGATGCTAGCACCTATTCGGGATTTATCAGTGATATCTAATGACTGTAATTTGAAACTCTATGCTACGCCAGTTCAGGTAGTACAGGGTTCATTCTTTGGCGGTGGATGGTTGCACCGACATGAGGTTTTAAAATCGGGGTCTCCTTTTTGACACACTGTATTTAAATGAAATGGTTAACACTTTTTCGAGGAAAGGAGAAGAATTATCCTGGAAAGGAAAAATATACCTAATCAATATAATATTAATTCATTAACTGATTATTCAGTCTCCATGAAGGTTAAAAATAACAGTAATTTGTAATTCATGCATTTCATAAAGTAATTTTGTTAACAAGAGAACTTGTCACAAAAAATCCGTTTGCAGAACGGCTCTACCGCGTGCATGAAAAGTTTTCAATATTTGAAATTTGAAGAAAATTATTTAATTTTCATTCAATTTAATTAATTTTTCTGTTGCTGTTTCAAAGTAGATAAAAAAATTCACTTTTAGAGTTTTTCATTTTGCTAAGTGCAAGGAATTCGATGGATTACCGATTAATCTACGGATTTATTTTCAGTATGAGATTACGGCATCATACTTGAGAGGCCCTTGAACTGACGTCCTCCCGCTATAGAGCTCGTTCCTCGCCGAGTTCGACCTATGACATGGTTATTTGAAAAGGCGTCCGGCAACTGAGTTCATTTGCCTCATTGAGGATAGATGGGATGGATTCCATCGGGATGGAGGAAGGTTGGAAAAAAACCTGGCACCGAAGTGAAGTACTATTCTTGAAGTGCCTTCTCAGAGGATAGGATTCCACAAAATGTCTTTGCCACTTCCTGGATTCGAAACCGGGCCTTCGGAAAGGGAAGCAAATACTCAAACGTTCACCACACCAACTCAAACCACTCCCTTTCAACCGGTTGGTCGAGATATCGATGTTGGAGTAGGTACTACTCAATGTATAGCGTATTTGGATCGTAAACCAACCTGCAATCAATAGCGCATGGATTTTCGATTCGTCTTCTCGCGATACATCGAAAGGGTAAATGAAAAAAATTATGAGGTCGTACACGTAATCTACACGGTTGATCGAGATATCGATGTTGGAGTAGGTACTACTCAATATATTGCGTATTTGGATCGTAAACCAACCTATAATCAATAGCGCACGGATTTTCGATTCGTCTTCTCGCGATACATCGAAAGGGTAAATGAAAAAAATTATAAATTCGTACACATAACTGCGATAATAATTATTATCGATTCGTGGGAGGCTCGGCACGGTTCGCGACTTCTTCTCCGCGCCGCGTGTTGGAAGGCAGGAGGCCCCGAACACATCGATCGCCGCTCTCCCGTGCCTCTCCCTACCCTTCCCCGCTTGCAACACCCACCACCACATCTCTCACATCTCCCACTCCCCTCCTCCCAACTCCCCCCCCCCGCCCTGCCTAACGAACTTCAACAATTTCAAACCCCTCCCACCACCGCCCCACCCGCAACACGGCACCATCCCCCACTCACCCCTCCCCCACTCACCCCCACCCCACTCGGAAGGAAAATTTCGCATCGGTTTGATCATCGCCATTATTGTTATTATTGCCGCCGCCGTCCAGTGGCGGAAACTTCGACGGGACGTAGTTGTTTATCGAAAGGGGTCGCGGCTAAATCCGTTTCTGTCCCCCTCTTCCCTTAAGCCATCCCTTTCCCGCACTTTTGCTCCCTGCCCTCCTCCCCCCGCTCTAAATCCCCCCTCCCCTTCCCGCTCGGTATTTTTTATTCAATATTTTATCGGTCCGTGTTGGCGCCAAAGGTCAAAGGCCAGGCGGTTTTTTGTTCGCGTTGGTCACGTAACGGTAGAGGACGGCTTGGAGAGCGGTTCGTATCGATCTTTTCCAGCGGCAGAGCGCTCTCCGTGGATCAAAATTCAGCGTTTCAGGGCGACGGAGGAGATGGAGTGGTGTGGGGAGGCCGTGCGCTTGTGTCCGCGCTCTCCGGCTGACGCGGCCGACAGGATTTTATCCTCGCATTACGCAAGTCTCTCCGAGGGCCAATCAGCGCGGAGCATCAAGGATACACGCAGGGGTTGCGAGGATGGGATTGGTTCGGAGGCCAGCATCCCGGCCTACCATGCCTTTGGTTCGATTCCCAGGGTTTGGTAGCCTTCTGTAATATTTTGTAAATGCCCGATTTATCCCGTGCAGCAATTTTGTCTTTCGTGTTTCCTGAGAGATGTTTAAGTTTGTTGCTGGTGCTATAGGAAATTTTAGTGTTCACCGCCTTAAATATTTATCGAACTCTTCAGTCAACTTTGGACGGAACGGATGTTTTATGTTTCGGAAGGTTCCATCCTTTTTAGGGTAGTGGAAGTCGCGATTAGTTTCTTAAGGAGGTTCAACAGCAGCATTGTTAGTCAAAACAATTTCTAAATCCAACCCTTTTTACACGTTTGCTTAAAAAGCTTTGCTTTCGCTGATAACATGGCTTATCTGTTAAAAACAAAGCTAGGCTACAAAATATGCAGATTATTCGGCGACTATGTTTTTAATTAACACGATTTTCCAGCCATTACAGCCAACTGCCGCAACATTTCTATTGAATTGCCGCATTGGACTTAAATTATTGTCATTATTTGCTAACAACTAAAAGAAAAATTTTTAAGGTCCCCAAATTTTATTTTTATTCGATATCTCATGAGCCGTCGCTATCTACAAATCGCTTTTCGTGAAAATGGCATTTATATATGAGGTAGAAAACTAATACTTTCCTCCATGTTTTCCTCATTCTCACATATAACATCATGTAATTTCAAGTTCGAGTTGGTATAAAAATTGCGTGGAAAGGTATTATTTTTTTGTCCATATCAATTAGAGGGTAGGTTTTTCAACAGGTGGCCTGAATATGAATAAAATGTCATGTAAGTCATTTTGCGGTGGAACCATATTAATGTGATGATTATTTAAGAATTAATTTACTATTGAATCTTTGAAGCCATTTGTTTTGTTGTATTCTTCAAGTAACTTAAGCATTTAGTGTTAGCATTTTTTCACTGAAAATGTTTACTAATCTGTAGACAAGTAAACGTTATCCTGCTGGTTCGTGGTTAAGGTGAACAAAGGAATCATGATCAATGGAGTTTGTCGTGTGTGTGATTTTCCGATGAACCTTGTCAGATAATTTTCCATTAGTCCTTGTAAGTATCAGACCTAGAAAAGGAAGAATTTTCTTTCCTAGATATGTTACTAATTCTCTAACATTTGTTTATTTATGGAATCTAAGGCTGCATACCTTAATATCCTACTTAAGGACGTGTGATTCTCCAAGGGATTTCAGTTCTCCAGAAACGAGAATGCAAGATAATAAAAAAAAAGCATTCGAAAGAGATCGGTAATGAAAGGTAAAATGTGCTCTTGTTGATTCATGTCACTTTCCCTTTTTGTCGAGGTAGAGAAGGTTAACAGAATTATGACTCACTAAATCGGAGCGAAGTGTTGGTCATCCTGAAGCGGAGGCACAGTTCTATGTATGTTACTCGGATCAAGTGAAGCTTGGGAAAAGTTCACTATTGTATCCAACACTCGTCGTCTTATTTCTGCTTCAACTTACAATTTATTTCATGGTATACATTTGGAAATAAAATAGTTTTATTTTATGTTCTTGTAAATGACGAATATTATTAAATAAAAATATGCAATCACCCTCTGCATACGTATCGTATATCATACCCACCTAGTTGATTTCTGAAGATAAGATATACTTTGTTAATGCTGTTTTGTCTCGATATTTTATTCCTTTCATATTTGAATTAGCCCTTTGGTTAGTTACCTTTGTTCCCTGACGTCTACGAATAATTTATGATAGTATTTATAGCAATATATTTAATAGCGTTGCGAATCAGTAATTTTTTAACCCATTCGGGACACTGAAACAAAAACCTACCACCGGTACTGTCCGGGCCAAACCGGTAAAACATGGCCACCTTTGGCATGGGAAAAAAGAATTCTTATATCCATCTTTTCGACAATCGGACTTATTTCGTTGCTTTTGTCTGACCAACAGGTCTAGTCCTGGAATGGGACACTATCCCAAATCTCAGCCAGAAACTTCTGAGTTCTGAATTTGACTGGTCGCTTAAGTCTTCCGTGTTACGCCAGGATCTTTAGCAGCTGCCGCACTAGTTTCGCCAATGTAATCATACTTCACAAATACGCAGTTTAGGCTCAAATTATAAATCTTCATTTCCCATATAGAATTATGAACACTCAACTTACAGCCAGACTCATACAATCGATCGCAAAAACGTTATCCACCAACTATGAGCTTATAGCTCTTTTTTATCAACTGAGTCGACAAAGTGTTAAATTTGTTCGTTCAGGAATCCTTGCGCCGCTTAATTTTTCCTAAAAAATTAGCAGTTTTGAACTGCTACGCGGACCAGGGTGCTTCAGAAGTATCCAGCTAGTTCCGGGCATGAGACGTTCAGCTTAGTACTCAAAAGTTCTGTGTATGGCAAAAACTCAGCTGCAGGGAAGCCACAGATGAGCAATTAAAATGTAAATATAATATGGTGCTAGTAATTAGTGCTTGCCGGCCTCGGTGGAGGTGGGGTAACGTCCACGCCTGCTAACCCAAAGGTTGTGGGTTCAAGTCCCGCCTTGGGAGGATTTTTCACCTCCCAAGGCATGGTTGTGTGTGTTGTTGTCTTATATTTACGAGCTAACTGTAGCTCCGAATCAAGGGTCATTATAATCAATTATACCTGAGCTCATGCAACCATTGTCATGAACCTATTTTATTCGGGCCAATATTTTAATATTTAGCCGACTCCCAAAAACTATCCTTTTCCCAAATCTTCTGTCATAACTCCTCAGTGGCAAAAGCTTTTGGAAAGAATTTAACGATACCTCCCATGACCAGGTTTCCTTAAATGCTCTCGGGGAGTGGAATCTATGTGACTGTGATGACCATGCTCTATCCAGCAATAGGATTTTCTGAAAATCTGATCTAATTGTTAGTGGTGAAGGAAAGAGATACCTTGAGCATCAGCTTTCACCACTTCTATTTGCAGCTCTCTCCGTGCGCATATTTCAGCATGCGTGCATCATAGCGTGAGAAACAGCCTCATATGGCTATGGAGACCAACTTATCGGGAAATCAGGTCGAAGAACTTGATAAATGGAGCAAGAATCTTGTCCTTAAAAGAGTATATGCCAAATCCCTTCGCTTTTTAGAGTTATACCGCCTAAAATTTAGATAAGGAATTCCCAAACATTTATACCCTTATATCAGGGACGGATCCAGACATGAATATTCGGGGGGAACTTCCGGGAACGGCCGTAGCGAGTGGGGGGGGGGGGGGTCAAGGGGTTCAACCCCCCCCCCCCCCCCAAATTTTGGGGGTACAGTCTAAAGTGAACCTCCCGAAAATAATAATATTATAAGTTATAATAAGGGATGTTCTTTTTTACTGAAATCAGGGGTAGAGTCCGGCCCCCCTCCAAGTGAACACCCCCCACCTAAATCCACCCCTCCCACAAATGAACTCCCCAAAATATTTTTTTGGTTACGACCTTGCTGCTGGGGAGCATAGATGATAGAGAATATCTAGATTAGGTGCTAAGTAGTGAATTTTAGGTCCTTTAGAAGCTAACTTTTGTATATATTTCAGTTAAAATGAAAACGTTCTTTAAATAACAATATTACAAAGCGTAGAGGAATAATGTAGCATAAGTATTTCGCTTTATTCATAAATTAACTTTTTAACAAATTTTTTTGCATGTAATATATAAATACATTTTATCAGAAAATATTCTTTTACTTTCTCACCCCAAAAACAATATATTTTTGCTAAGTAAGAAACAACAGAGTTACCTTCTCTTAAAAAGCTATACTTCCTGTAAACTACATAGAAACAGTTACAGTTTGGTCAGTGTTACATAAATCTAAAATTAAATACTAAAAAAATATTTACATCAATAACATGTAGTTAACATAAATGAATGATTATATTTATAAAACCATTCTGTGTTTGCCAGATTTTGAGAACCTTTCAACAATTTTTGCTTGGTCTAACTCGATGTCTGGGTGATTGTTAAATGAGCTTATTTTCTGACATTGTTGTCCTCAGCCAAATCTTAATTAGGCGCTGAGTCGAAAATGATCGTTCTGAGCTTGCATTGCTTACTGGTAGAGTACACAGTACTCGCAGCAAAGAGTGAATAGTTGGATAATACTTTTATCACATGATTCTAAAACATGTAAAGCCTTTAATGGAGGTTTCATCCCATGTTTCTTCCTATCTTGCCACTTATTTTGCCAATGAGCTGTTTCAGCTTTCAGTTTTATTAAAATCAATTCTGGATTTTGGCCGATAATTTATTTAAATCTGTCCACTACTTGGACAAGAGCGTCTGTAAGATCTTGTGCACTTATATCGACTATGGTCTCAGAGAGAAGCACTTAGGACATAAAGAACATCTGATGTAAATCTTGCACGGAGGTCTTGAGTTACATTGTCCAGCATAAGGATGTACACAGATAACCTGTAGTACTCCTTTGCCAATGATGTTGGATAGTTATCACGTTTTGTTTGGCGACCACATGTTCTAGGAGCTTTTAGCTCAACGTCAAGTTTTTTTGCCATTGATTCAGTTTGAATGTACTAGTCATTAAAATGTTTTTCATTTCTTCCCTTTGTTTTTCTAATAATCTAAGAAGACTGGAAATAAATTCAGCTAATATGGCAAGATCAAGGGTTTCTTTCTGCAGTATTTTGCTCAGAGGAAGTGACAAAGATAAGACGTCGCTAAGACAGTACAAGCCTAAGATAAATTGAGGCCCACATATGGCTGTCATCAACAAGGATGCTTTTCCAGCGGTTGACTTGTCCCTCCAATTAGAGATATTTTCTAAACAAGAGAATATGTCGGTCAAACTGGTGGTGAACTGCAACACAGTTGAGTCAGTTTTTTGCCACGAAATTGTTGAAGAGTCGTATTTCTTTTAGGGTAAGAGAAAAAGGAAATAACCTCTTTCATTACACATACCAAATTTTCAATTACTCTTACATTCGAACATTTTGAAATGCTATTGCTCAGCTTATGGCTATAGCAAGGAGTAATAACTGCATTGTTCTCCACTGGCTGAAGTTCTTTGACAGCTTCACGGTTGGCAAGCATGACACCACAGCCATACATTGATTGAGAGGTAAATGTGGCTCTACAAGTTTTTTTAGAATGATCTGTCCCAGATTTTCACTACTTATAGATAGTTCAGCATCACCATCCAGTCTTTCTTTGGAACCTTCTTTCTCAGTATTGGTGCTATCTTTATCTATATTCAGGTTATATTTTTGAAGATCAGCTTCCATCATGTCTGAACACGTATCTATGAATGTAATGATATCCTCTCTAATCTGGACCACCTCTCCAAAATGCACATATGGAAGTACAGGACTCACTTTTTGAAGAGTCGGTAGTTTCCACAAACATGATAAAATATAACCCGGCCTGTGACACTCTGCTGAGGATTATATCAATAATTTCTGCCTAACAAAAATTAATAATTTCCTTTAGTATGGTCTTGCTGACATAAGTAGACCTTGATGAAGCGGTACTCAAATGCTTTTCCAATATTTTATCACCCGCATCTACTCTAAATCGCAGCATTGCTATGAAATTACCTTCATTGAAGAACGCAGCAGTGTCTAAAGAAATGGGACTATCGTCTCTGTGTCCCCGCAAAGGAATGTTTTGCTGTCCATGCAATATAATTGTTTTCACAATTGAATGTAGCTTTTCTCGATTTTGTTGAGCTTGCATCAGTCTCTCTTCATTTAAAAGATTACAAACTTTCATTTTTGGGCAATGGTAAGTCTTAAAAAAAAAGGTTCCTGGAGTTACTGCATCGTGTGGTATTCCTTATTGCAATGATTTTCCAAGTCACCGTTGGTCCCATTTAATTTTTTGAAATTTGACAAAGGTTCAGTGACGAGTGCTTTTAAAGCAACGTTATTACAAAATCCATCCTCATTCGGGTTATTAAACCAAGGGCCGAATTTACAAAATAACCCTTTCTTCACATCTGATATCATAAGCCATTTTTTATGAGAATCCAAATGGTTAATTTAAAAAAAGTTTTTAATAGGCTTTCCTTTTAAAATTCTTGTGGAATGTGGAAAACAGTAATTTTGTGGTGGTACCCATGGGTGTTCTAAAAAAGACATTTTGGTGAAGTCGTTCGTATCTTTTCCAATGTAGTAGCCAATATCATCTGTTAGGACTGCTTTACTTAAAGTACCTGACCTGTGAAGTTGATATTGGGAGAATGCTGAGGGTTCTGTTGAACTCATTGGAAATTCCATAGAATCCGAAGGTAGCAGACTAGGGAGACGGAGAACTGAAGCAGATAACGAAGACTGAGAGTGACCATTAGTTGCCTCAATCTGGCCTGTTTGCTGAGTATCTGGAGATACAGCAGCGTTCTTGGTGAAATCAGTGGTGTCCTCAGTGTGTTGTCAGTTTCTTCCTTACAACGAGGCGATACAATGTATTCTCACGGTCGGCATCGCCACCGCATGCGACTGAGTGGCGGCTACGGCCGCCTCCAGTGGCAATTTAGTGCACGCTGTTGTACTTGTGTGAACTCCTCCATTTGAAACAATGTTCAGCTACGAGTGGCGCGACTCGGAAGCACCACAGAGTGGCCTCGTGTGAAGGGACACCAAGAACTTGCGGCAACATTAACTCCGACCAGCCCCCTGAATCTCCCTGCTATCGCCTTCTAGCGAAAGTGTACCATTCGTGTACGGTGTCAGTGTTTCGCCACCAGTTGTCGCTACAACCTAGCGCTGCTAGACATTTTCCGTGATGCATTGCTTGGTTGTGAAAACATCGGTTAGTAATGAATTGTTTCTTTATTTAGTGGCCAGTCAGCGTGATTTAGTTTGTGTTTAGAAGCAAGGAAACATTTCGAACTCTTGCACTATTTCCAATATGGTTTTTTTTGTCAATGAGAACTAGAATAATTCAAACAGAAAGTGGGCAACGGCCTGCCACGATGGAAACACCGGTTCCCGATCAGTCACCGAAGTTAAGCATCGTTGGGCTCGGCTCGGGTTTGGAGGGGTGATCCTCCGATTCGTCCGAGTGCTGTTGTCCCTGTCTGCGCGTGGCAGACAGTAAATGCGAAATGACCTTAGCCGTGGAAGCACGTTAAACAAAAATACTCAAACAGAAAGTTGGATATTACCAGTGTGATGTAGTGTTGTCACAACAGGCTTCATCTTCAGCTTCGTTTTATTACGTATTACAACCATATTACTTCGTTGCATTTCACGTATATATAACCATACATAATGATTCATCGTATTTCGATTGTATAACATCCAAGTAAATTAATGTAGTAATGGATGGAGCCAGAGATATCTCTGGCATTGATGGCCAAGACCCCCGAGAAGATAATTCACTGAATTACAGATCAAGGTCTTGTGCTGTGACCGGGTGTGATTCCGGATACTAGAGTGCGAAGGGAAATATTTTAATATTATTATATTCCCTCATATTCAGAGCCACGAAGTGAGGAATAGTTTAAAAAGTGTGAAAGAGTGATACCTCGTGTAGGGTTGAGGAAAACTTCTGTAGTTCGCGAAACCACTTCGCATCAAGTGATGTGATTCGTAAATGGGAAGTAGTGGGCAAGCAAACAGGCAATGTAGTCTCATAGTAGCCGCATAGTAACCTTTACATTATGCTGAGGCAAGGGGAGCATATGCTAATGAGCAATATAGTGTCTAATAAAATATGATACGGGTGTATGCCGCGTGTCGTTTTCGGTTGGCCCGACGATTCGTGACCCACTGCTGGTCACTTATTCATGGGAATTCCATGGATTTCCATGAAGAAGTAACCAGCAGTGGGTCACGAAACGTCGGGCCGACCGAAAACGACACGCGGCATACACCCGTATCATATTTTAATAGTCATTACGAGCTTCGAGAGTCTTAATGAAGAGCAATATAATGTTTCCAGATTGGTATGTAAGAACATAAGAGTTATGGTTGGACAAGGTATTTTTTACATTTCCCTGTGAAACGCATGGGAGAGATATGTTAACACACATTTTGCATTATTTCATTTTAATGAGTCTATTTAATGAGCAGCAGTACAAAAGAATAAATGCTGACTACTTAAAAAATCAGTCTACCAATAATCCTCCCATTTACATGATACATGACGAAATTTTAATGCTGTATTATATTTTAAATTCAACAAATGACAGAAGTAACCTGAAAAAAGCACTATTAAATGTTTTGTGTGGGACAGAAAAATAAAATCAATATATTCTCTAATTCCTGCATTTTCTTATGTATCATCATATGAACGCCTAATTCATATTATTACCTTTCTGCCAGAATGGAAATGACAACAAACTTACTTGATAAGCAACACAATCTTAATATTTAATCACTGTGAACTTATTCAGCTGACTAATGTTTACAGTGGTAGTTATTTTTGTCTTTCATATTTTTCGTGATATTTGTATGTATAGGTCGTGTAAAACTTACAGCAAAGTATTATTCTTAATAGTAAAAAAATATTCTCTTCATAATGTTTAAGTGCCTGTACAATGTAAAATATTGACAACTTTTTACTTCTTTAATCTCATGAGTCTTGTCCCAGATTTGTTGGAATGTTCCAGCTGTATTGAAGAGTAATACTGTACAAGTGTAAGATAAATCCTGATAGCCTCGGCCTTTTTTCATTTCTCTTTATCCTTGCATACTTTCTGAGGCAAAAGAAGTGAAAAGCGTGAATTTGGTAATTGTGTGTCCTTAAACTTCATTGAAATTTCATAGGTATCAGAATTTTTGTTATTAGGCAAGGACAATACTGAAAAAGAATCTTTTCTGTCTGTATTCCCGTAGGAATTATCTACATCTACATCTACATCTACATACTACCCCGCAAGCCGCCTCAATAGGCGTGTGGCGGGGGGTGTTAGGACACCAGCCGTTTACATATAAAAAGGAAACGCTCTATGAAATTACGCCTTGCATTTATTAAAGTCCCTTATTGTTCGGGGGAAAAACGAATTCCCATACCTATCCGTTCGGCAAAATATCTCTCTTAATTTATCGTTTCTGTCGGACCTGGAAATATAGTGGGGTTCTAATATGATGTTCTCCGTGTCGCTCTGAAAGATATCTATTCTCAATTGCTCAAGTAATCTAAGCCTAGCGCGCAGCCTCCGAGTCTCTAGCGGCTCCCAGCCTAATTCGTTTAACATCTGCGTAACGCTGTCTGTACGCCCGTAGCAGTTTTTGACGAATCGCGCAGCTTTCCTTTGTATTTTATTAAGTTCCCGAATTAATTCTTTCTGTACCGGATCCCATATGCTTGCTGCATATTCAAGGTGTGGCCGGACGAGTGCGAAATAGCACCTCTCTTTTACTTTTTCATCTGAGAATCTTCCCACAATACGCTTGACGAATCCTAGCTTCTTCAGAGCTCTGCCACAAATATTTCTTATATGTGTTCCCCACGATAGGTTTGAGGTTATCGTAACTCCCAGATACTTAACTTCATCTGTCGCCTTTATCTTAACGCCATCCACAGCATATACACGGGGATAGTTGGACGACCTCCGCAAGAAATGTACCGCCGCACATTTGCTCAGATTAAGTTCGAGTCCCCACTCTTGGCTCCACACATGAACGTTGTTTAAATCCGATGATAGAAATTCAAAGTCCGAGTGATCATTAATTTCGCGATAGATGACAGCGTCGTCAGCAAATAAACGTATTTTACTGCTAATTCGAGAGCATAGATCATTTATGTATATAATGAACAAAAGGGGGCCGATTACGCTTCCTTGTGGGACACCTGATGTCACTTTAACTGCATCAGAGCTAATTCCGTCAAGAACTACTTTTTGCTTACGATCACTCAGAAAGTCGCGTATCCAGTTTACTACTGTTTCGTTTAGGCCGCATGACTGTAATTTGTATAAATGTTTGTTGTGAGGTACCGTGTCGAAAGCTTTCTTAAAATCTAGGAATAATGCGTCCACTTGTGTTTTCGATTCACCAGATTTGAGAACGTCATGAAGAAAGAGCGCGAGCTGTGTTTCACATGATCTACCTTTCCGAAAGGCGTGCTGACAGCCATGAAGGAAGTTACGACTGTCCAGGAACGTCATGATATTGCTAACGACGATATGTTGGAGTATCTTGCCTATAATAGACGTTAATGAAATTGGTCGATAGTTCCCTGGCTCATGTCTGTTTCCCTTTTTGAATATCGGTGTAACGTTTGCAATTTTCCAGTCTATTGGTATCTTTCCTTCAGATAATGACTTCTTGAATATTATGTCTAAGAACGGTGCGATCTGTGGCGCTAATTCCTTGAGGACACGCGCGGGTATTCCCTCCGGACCCGGAGATTTACTATTTTTGATCGACTGTAGCTGTTTAGTTATCCCATCACATTGAATAGTGATTTCTTTCATCGGTTCCTCAGTGAATGAAATGTCGAAATAACATGGAGTATCGTCTGTAGTGTATACACTTTCGAAGTGGGAATTTAACGTGTTAGCTTTGTCAATATTAACAGTGACAAGTTTGCCATCTTTATCAAATAACGAATCTACGGTTGAAGATTTTCCCTGAAGCTCTCTCGCATATGACCAAAAAGATTTAGGATTTTCTTCGAGTAATTCACCAAGTACTTTTTTCTTGAAATTTCGCAATGCAGTACGCATTGATTTCTTGGTTTTTGAGCGTTGTGCAGCGTAACTTTCTTTTGCTTCAAGTTCCTTCGATTTGTCACCTAACGTAATGGACTTTTTGAATAAGTTGTACAGTTTTCTCTGTCTCTTAAGGTCCCTCCTAACATCATTGTTATACCAGCGAGGTTCTTTACTATCACATTTCAATTTTCGCGGAATATATTCGTTGATTCCCTGGCGTAGAATTTCTAAGAAATATTTCCATGATGCATCAGTGCTTTTGTCCTCTGTTTTAGCTACGAAGTCAGTGTAAGAATCATTAAGCATCTCGCCAAATTTTATGAAGTTGCATTTATTAAATAAATAAATATTGCGTTTCGGTTTTACAGCTGACTCTACTTCAAGTTTTAAGGCTGCAAAAATTACTCTGTGATCACTTATGCCATCAATAATATCGAGTTGTTTTATCAACCTAGGATGGCTTACTGCAAAAAGGTCTAATATTTTATTTCCTCTCGTAGGCTTGTCAACTACTTGGGCGAGTGAGAAATCATTATCTGAAATATATTAATTGAGCTGGAAAAGGTAAATATGCAAGTTATTAGCATAACGAGTTAATGCTTTTACGTATTTTGAATAATGTATGCATTGCTATTAAGTTCTGAATGTATAATATTGTTACAACTCTTGAATAGTTTTTTAATGTCATCAAAGTGCTGTGAAGGTAGAAACGAGCTAAAGAGGTAATATGCCTCAAAGTATGAGGTTCTTAAATCGATAAAAGGACATTATTTATCATAGTAATGCAATTAAACTATCACGAATGTTCAAGACAAAACCTAAGCATATGTTTTGATTAGGTATTACACTTCTATTTGGCGTAACTATGGTATAAATTAAATTCCAATAATCGCATGCCAACTTTTCCGTAAAGGATCGAATTTTAATAATTGCAATTTACTAGGTAAAAATCCTTTTTTTACTCGAGTTTGCTGATGATGTGATATTAAATATAAAAATTAAATGTCATTCCGTTGGTATTATCCCCTGTTGTTAAAATTTCTTTGATTTTTTGGGATACCCGCTTACCCTCGCATGCACCTATAAATATAACCAAAATTGGCGCGCCTGCTAAGGGTTAATTATACGTATCAATATGAAACGTAGAGCGAATAAGAACCATACATAGCAATGTCCAAACGCATAACCGAATTATGATGATAGGAGCTGCTATAATTTCAAAACCATCTTCATATTTTGTTCCAAAAATGAATATATAGTTTCAAGATGTGTGCAGTTATCACCCACGCTTTCTTAAGTAAAATTCATTATATCGCGGTGGATGAAAAATTAGTTTATTGATAAGGTATACTTTGCATGAATTTTTTAAATTTCTGGGAATCATATTGTCATTTATACATCTCTTTAAATTAAATTCTTTCAGTGCAACGCGTAAAAGCTAGCAGCACTCGATGCTAGCGACTACTTGCGGAGGAGGAAGGAGACCGTACATCAAGAGAACACATTTCTTTGTTGACATTCCTATCCTGTATATTAATCCGTGACTCTGACCTGGAGGACTCTCCTCTGGATTGCCGATAATACACATGAGGGAGTAGTGTTGAGAACGGCCATCCAGAGGACTCTGACTCCGACAACAGTCACGCGTCATCTATAGATGACGCTCGGTTTTTAAGTATTAAATTATTGGCCTCGGAAAAATATTTTCTATTGGATTTGGGGGAGGAAATTTCCCCCTTCTCCCCCCCCCCCTGGATCCGCACCTGCCTTATATAGCCTTAGAAAGAGATTTCATTGGGAACGGCTTTTAGAGGATAACTTCGCATTGACAATGTAATTTAAAAACAATGTAATTATGGTTTTACTTAGATAAAAACTCGGGACTCAAACCGATGTATCGAGGGCTTCCAATTTTTAGAATCAAAATAATTATCTGACAAAATTCATCTCCAAGTCGAAGCGATATTTTGATTGTTATAGAAATGTTATAAAATTTTCTAATTGTAAGAAATTTTTTTCTGAATTTTGGCTGAAACTATAAGCCTAGGGTTCAAAATCAGGTGAACTCTATTGTTCATCTATCTCTTTAACCTACCTCGGTAGAACACGACAGGGTTCAACGAGAGAAAGTAAGGCCGAACGAGATTCAGGTTGGTGACGAGTATTATAACCCCACACTGAAGCCGCGGAACGAAATTCGACAAAAAAGTGAGTATGTAGATAAAAAATGGGTTAATTTATGGAGTTTTGGTCATGTCTTTTTTTAATAAACTCAACTTCCTTATTCCACCAACGTTTCGCCTTTTTATTAAGGCTTCTTCAGGGCTACAGTACAATACAAGGAATACAGTTGGTAATAATTAGAATACTACAAAGAGAAAAAAGTTTTCAATCATAAATTTAGTGCCTCAAAGTTTGTGTTACCATTGTCGCATAAGAAAGTTAATATTGTGAGGTTATAAATATATGATTGAAAACTTTTTTATCTTTTTTATCTTTGTAGTACTATAATTATTACCAACTGTATTCCTTGCATTGTACTGTAGCCCTGAAGAAGCTTTAATAAAAAGGCGAAACGTTGGCGGAAAAAGAAAGTTGAGTTTCTTAAAAAAGACATGACCAACCTCCATAAATTAATCAATGTAATATGAAAGTGGTCAATAACCATTCGAAGAAGTTATGTAAATAAAGGTAAAAAGTACGACAACGTAAGTAAATCTAAAATTTTCGCGGTGCAATTTTTGATACGTGAACTTCACAGGAAAGTGGCTGTGGGAAAGAATCTCACTACGCTACTATCTTTCTGCACGAGAGCGCAACGTAGACCCTGGTTATTGCAGAGAAGAGAAGGAGTAACTTATTAGAGGCGTGGTGTTTTCGCCTAATGACGAAGGTCCCATGAGTGTCTATGTTTTGGAGATTCTGTTAAGAAAAGATGTGACAGATGGATAGGACTTACTCTTCAACAGTGAGGACTGCTGAAAACTAATCGGAGAGCTAGATGGAGTCAATACGAATGGAAAGCCTTGGAGATAGTATATCTACCATGCGGTGGGGAAACTTGGCTACCCAGACATCCCATACCTTAAATGATCGGAAAGGGTAGCAAAATAATGAAAACCGATGCAAAACGAACCAAGTATTGTAGAATAATGAATTTCTCCGGCCGTTTGACTTAGACACACCTGTTGGCAGAGTGAAGCGTGATTTCTACCGACTTTACAAATAAACTATCAGATTGACGAGTGAGTTAGTATATCGATCGCATCAAAAGTTCTCCGCGAATAATTTGTCACAACACCTACTAGTTTGCAATCATCGTACAAATAATTGCGCATTTCCAATTTTATTACTTCCCTCCATCACCCACGTCATTCAATGTAATAATTTTTTACAATTATCAAATTATATGAAATTTCTTTTTTTCCTATAAATCATACCTACTCTTCCTCTCTTTGTAGGTGATGATAGAATTAGCGACGAATTTCACCTTCTGCCTGTCTTCTTCAGCGCGAGTACTTCGCAACGGTATGCCAGCCGGCACAACGAAGGTATGAATCAAAGAGAGAGAATCGGCTGTTCAAAAACTACTTCGCGTGACATTTTATGTTGAATGTTTGACACAAATGTATGAATACATTGTTCACTGCCTAACTCTAAGGCTCTCCTGAAAAACAAGCTTATGCTCAGTCGACAGCTTGTCGGGAGGTGCATAATGAAATGCTGCCTGGTCACTGATATTATTTTAGCGAACGGATCCATCTGATAATGTTTTCGCAGCTGCGACAGAGTGCCTGCACATATTACTGAGTTGCTGATAGTGCCATATTTACTGCAATTTTTCTGCCACTGGCCGTGCGGACGAGAGCTAATCCAAAATCTGGGATCGTAGCGGGAGCCGCTGTCCTCTTTTCGTTTCTTTCCAGTAAAAAACGGAAAATCGCGACTCTTGGCGTCAGAATTTTAAATCCACTGTCTGGAGACGGAGCAAGTTCTAAAACAAATTTTTCCTGAAAACCAGACTTCACGACGGCACAGAAAAAAACTTTCATGCTTTTGATACAAACAACTTTGATATCCAATAAAGAAAAAACTCACTTTGCTATTTCGCAGGTTTTCTCGCAGTAATTATAGACTTAATCAGAAGAGTTAGTTCAAAAATATGGCTTTGTTGAATGCAAACACATCGTGTGTCCAACATTAGAGATGGAACTCCATGGTGTTGTAGGACAGAAATATAGCACAATTTTCTCTCAGATATTGAAGTATGCCTCGATTGGAAATCATACCATCAATGGAATTAAAAAGTCGTGGTGCCCTTTCTATGTACTTATAAGAGGATATTAAAGAAGCAGAGAGGAAAGGAATCGAAGAATTAAGGTGAATGGGGAAGAAATTAATATACTTCGCTTCGCACATTGCATTGTTATTCGCTATCTTAGCTGAAAATCTAGAAGGTCTTTAGGTCTCATTGTATTCAATGGACAAGTATTTCAAGAGCCATTATCAGCAGTCATCAATCCGACGATTGGTGTACTGCAGCTCTCCATTCAACTCTCCTCTCTGCCATCCGCTTCAATCCTACATAATTTCTCTCTTTGACATCCTCATAGTTTGCTTGATGTTTTCCATTCTATTCTTATTTTGTAATTCTCTCCATTCATTCCACCTTCCAATTTTGTCTTCAATAGGCTGCTGCGTTGCAAAATGTGCCCAATAAGTTTGTCTCCCCTTCTTCGCAGAGTTTCTATTATACTTCCTTTCTCTTCATCTGCTCGTAAGACTTCTTATTTAGTGCATCTCTCCATACATTTTATCTTTTCTTTATCATTCTTTGGTTACACAACATCTCCATTGCTTCCAATCTCTTTTGCTCTACAGTTGCTATAGTCCAGGCGTCACTGCGATGTATAAGAGAATGCTCCAAATGAATGTTTCAATAAATTGCGTACTGTAGTTTCAATAAATTGCGTAGTGTTGAGGGGAATCTTAAGAATATAAAATGAAAATGAATGGGAAGAAAACCAAAATCATGGTATGTAGAGAAATTGAAGGTAAACGTTGCACTACAATGGGAAAATTTTGAACAAGAGGAATCGTTCTTTACCTGGGATTCGGTAAGTCACATGGGATGGAATAAGCGCGACGAGCACTAATTGTAAGATTAGAGGAGTTCAAGCTAAGAAAGAGCTCACGGTGAAGATACCACTACTATGCTCAAAGAGGGTGCAGTTAGAAACAAGGAGGCAGTACGTGAAAACTCCTTTCCCTTGAACTTCAACCTTGACATGGTGGAAGGCTTGCGCGTTCCAATGACCCCTAGAGCTGGACTGGCAGGAGCAATTACTATATATTGCTTCTGGTAGGGCCACTCATTCTAGATAGGACGAAGGGTAGGAGCCAGACGAAAGACGTATAAAGACGCTGGGAAGCGGCAGTGGGAGTCCCTCCCAAATATCAATTACTCAGAATATGAAAGCCAATCATAGAGAAGTAAATCCTGGCAATCACGGGACGCCGCTCACTAGGAGGGGTGTCGTGTCCGGCAGCGGGGAATACAAGGCCTCTGCGGACGTCATCACACGAAATCCTTGCTTAACAATATCATCAGAGGATACAGGGAATAGGAAGGAGATGAAGAAGAGAAAGAGGAGGAAGAAAGCAGCGGTAAAAATAGGAATTTGGACCTGGAAAGGACCTAACTTGATTAGGTCGGGGAAGCTAGAAAATATTAATCAGGAAATGGAGAGAGGGAAAATAAATGCTTTGGGGCTGTACGAGGTGAGATTGGAGTATTGGAGTGATAGTTACAGGGTAATGTACAGTGAAGGAGATAAGAGTCAACGTGAGGCAGCTATGGTACTGGTGGTGAGAGGAGATCTCCTCTCACCACTGTTGTACGAAGGAGTTTACGAAGTGAAGTGCTCCTGTTATAAACTCTATATAGGACAAAAAGGTAGGGTGGAAAAAGCGAGAGTGAAAGAGCACGAGAGGGCACTGAACAAGGACTTCCGACTCTCAGCCATCGCCGAGCATGCCTGGTTGGACCCAGAATAAAGCGTTCACATAGATAAAACCAGAGTGCTCGCTAAGGAAAGAAGATACTTCCCTAGAGTGATACGTGAGGCGATTGAAATAATGAAAAACCCGTAAATTTTCAACTGGGAGGGTGGGTACTCGCTGGCCACGACTTGTAAAAGACTCTTCAACCTCTCAGCCAATGGAAATGCAGGACCAACTTGAGTAGGAATTTTGGCGTCAACATCCTGCCTATATTTTCCGGCAAGATGCGGACCAACATCACTACAACCTGAAGACGCTTCCTGTAACGGAGGAGAAACTGTCGTCAAATGAACATTGACACACGCATCTACTCAGGAAGAATGAGCTCCAGCAAATTAGCAAGCCACTGCGGAAGCCTTCGCTACGAGGGAAGACGATCTTTTTTCGAGCATATACGTAGGATCTACGAGGAAGGAGTATGGCCAGCTGATTTCGTAGAAACAGTGTCAATACCTATCCCAAAGAAGAAGAAAGCGTAAGAATGTGAGTAGCATTGGTAAATTAGTTTAATTTCTCACACTGCAAAAGTTTTGCTTATCATAATTAATAAAAGATTGGAGAGTAGGGCAAATTCCCATTCGGGTGATGACCAGTTTGGGTTCAGGAAGGGTAGGGCAACTCGAGATGCGAATGCGGTGATGAGGACACTTATAGATAGAAACAGGGTATAATCAGGATGTTTTTTCTTGCTTTGTAGATTTCAAAAAGGCGCTTGGCAGAGTAATTTGGGAAAAACTAATGCAGAAGCTCAGGAAAATAGGAATAGATAGGTGAGGTAGGAGACTCATCCGAAACTTATATACCTATGAACCATAAGTAGATCTGCAAGCTTTAGAAGATGCATTGGAAAAGCTGTGTGGGAAATATGGGATTACGATAAATCACAAGAAAACAGAATTAATGAGATTCTCGAAAACAAAGAAACAGAAGCTAGTCATCAAAGTAGTAGGGCACAGAATTGAGCAAGTAAAGCAATTTAATTACTTGGGGGTAGTACCCTCAGAAACGTATCATTTGCGGTAAACGAAGCGTGGCTGCATCTTTATCTACACCTATTAGGGAAGTCAATGGAGACCCCAAAAACTTCAAGCTTGGGAAATAATTAGCGTAAAGCTGAATTTTATCCCACTGATAGAGTACTGCCAGAGGAAGATTTGTACAACAGTCCCGAAAAATCCCCCTGGAACTTACCCCCCCCCCAACCCCAATACCAATATTTACGGAACACCCATTATCTCTGTTACTAATGGTCAGATCAAGTTCAACTTTTTCCTGTTTTGTTGGTTATTAAATTTTATACAATATTAATTCCTAACACATTTACGTTAAACCGAAAAGTTATTGATACATTTAAGAAAATATTAGGAAAAAGTAGGTTTTTTACTTTGAAACTTTTTATTTTTGCGCTATAGGTTTTATATGTGTCATATTATGTAAAAACCCTTCCTATAAAGTTATAGCCTTCACTTTTTTTAATCTATTGATATACATTTTTATTAATTTTTGTGTGATGCTAACACTGGAGAGGTGTAGAAAACAAGAAGGTTCGGCTCTTTCCCGATTCCCGTCCTGAAATCAAGAAAATTTTTTCCCAGTCCCGTCCCGAAACCAGAAATGCCTTTCCCGCTCATCTCTAAATAACACGATGTAGTAAATTAATATATCAGTGAGTGACGCTAGAAGAAAATGGGCATAGTATCAAAGACATTAGTAGGAGAATGGCGTTGGCAAATGAAGCGTTCAGTATTATATTGACCCCCTCAATCACATTTCGTGGAAAGACCTCAGATAGTGAACACACTCTTTTTCTTAATCTTTGAGGGTGAAACAGTTTTCCTATGCTTCTTCAATAAAAACCTGAAGATCCGGGTTGTGTTTTTGTTTTCAGTGGGCGGCTAGGCCCTAGTATAAGTTAGTAAGATCTAGATAATGTTTTTCTTTTAATATTGTTAACTTCTTGCGCTTATTCGTAGGATTTATGAGGATGGAGTGTGGCCGAAAGACTTCGCAAATACTGTACTAATTCCTACACCAAAGAGGAGTAAGGCAAAAACGTGCGAAGACTATAGGACAATAAGCTTAATATCCTACGTGGCCAAAGTAGTTCTGAGAATTATAAACATAAGGCTAGGGAAGAAGGCAAATGAATACCTGGGTGACGACCAGTTCGGGTTTAGGAGAGGGACGGGAACACGAGACGTTATAGCTGTGATGAGGACGCTAGTAGAAAGAAATCTAGAGTATGGGCAGGATGTTTTTTCATGCTTCGTAGATTTCGAGAAGGCGTTTGATAGGGTGGACTGGATGAAATAAATGGGAGTGTTTAAGAAATAAGGGGTCGATTAGAGGTACAGGTGTATGATTCGGCATTTGTATATGAACCAGACGGCGCAGGTTAGGGATGCCGATGGAGAATCGGGATGGGCCACGATAGGACGGAGAGTGCGGCAGGAGTGCGCACTATCGCCGTTGCTTTTTAACATGTATTCAGAAAAAATGGTAAGGGAGGCATAGGGGGAGGAGGAGGTAGGAATAAAGGGGAGCTGATAAAATCAGTGAGATTTGCAGATGATCAAGCATTGGTCAGTCAGTCTGCCAAGGGTTTACAGTCAATGGTGAATGCGTTATAGGTGCAGTGCGAAAAGTATGGGATGAAAATCAACCACAAGAAAACGAAAGTAATGAGATTTTCTAGAAGTAAGAAGGCGGAGCTGAATATAAGGGTGGGAGGGCAGAAGATAGAGCAGGTCGATCAGTTTACGTATCTGGGTAGTATTTTGGAGGAGAATGGGTTTAGTGGTAAGGACATGAGATGCAGAATTGCGCTCGCTAAAGAAGCATTTTCGAAGAGAAGGGAATTGAGGGGGGGTCTGAAAAGAGACGTAAATAAGAGCCTGGTAAACACTTTAACATGGAGCGTGGCGCTATATGGGTCGGAAACTTGGTCATTGCGAATGGAGTCGTAGTAAGTGCAAGCCCCGGCGTGAAAACTCCCTCTTCATTTTTATAACGACGGCGCGTGAACACGGTGTTTTTTAAACTTTTCCTAGTGAGCCTCCATTGCGACCCATTTCACGCCACAAAATACAACACAATTCGTAATAACACTTCACCGTATATCAAAACACAGATATAATGGCAAGGACCATGATCAATGAGAGGTCAGCAAAACTCAAGACTAAAAGGTAGAGGAATAGTTGTGGGAAGCAATCGCCCGTACAGCCGGTGCCCCACGCCACACAGTGTTTACAATTTTTGTTTTTAATTTGTATTTACATATTTTAAACCCGTTTCATACAATGTGTATATTAAGTATGTAATAACATTGAACCAATTAAAGCCTGCTTAAGAAGTTCCAGGAAATAATAACTGAGAAGTCCGTATGACCTGAAGTCATCGGTTACGAGATCGTTTTTCACTGGACAACATTGTTCCATTTTTTGTTAAATACATACCTTAAGAAATTTTTGGTGTCAAATTTTAGCCATATATTTTTAAAATCTAAGTTTATCTGCCATTGTTCTGTCTCGGGGAAGTATGAATTTGATAGATAAGTGATAAAAACTAGGCATATGTGGAGTTATCTTCGTAAGTTTACATCAAATGGTCGTTGCAGGGGAAAATTAAAAAATGTTTTTATATCTTAAATGGAAAAACACCCTCTCAAAATTTTTATATAACATTAATAATATTACAAGGTACCATAGTTGAAAAAATGGGAAAAATTAAATGTGAATAACTTCAAAAGTTTAAACTTTTAATTGTTTAACATTGAATTATTTAAACAAATTATCATTTTATCGCTATTTTTACGCTAGTTTGAGATTGTTCAAAGGATTTTAATTGGAAATGAGCCATCAAGTGCTTTTTAACCTAGTTTCTTCCCCGTGATATATGATAACGAATATTTCGTGACATCGAAAACAGCCATTTTGTAAAATGTCCGTTATTCATCTGTTTTTTCGATTTTCCCAAAACGCTTTAAATTATATTTTTTATTTGGTGAGGCAAACAATTTCACCAATTTTCATCAAAATCTGAGAGGTCAAGGGTCAACTCCTGTCTGAAGTGGCGTGGAATGACCCATTTGTGTAAATACAAAATTAGTACATAGATTAAAGTCTGTACTGCAATTTTATTGCGCTTGAATCACGCTCGATATCGCTCGAGATTCAAGATTTCTTTTAAATTCTCGCTCGATCTCGCTCGACTTTAAAAAAATCACTGCTCGCACAGCCCTATAAAATTGTATGTGAACTGTACTAAGTTTCTTTCATTTATATTCCATTGCTTCAAAAATAACGCGAAACCTTTGGTTCACGTCGCAACCTGAAAACATTTAGATCGGCCCAGTTCTAAAAAAAAATAACATTGGCCAACTATTAAGTACTTAACCTTAGGTTACTTAATTACAACTTATTTCGCTTAGTATTCACTATCATTGAATACTACTCTCAAGTTTAGGGCTTTCCGCCGGCTCATAATATATATTTCGTTTTATTCACTCAATGGAAGTAATATATTTAGCCGTCCCTCGTGTTAAAACAATTTGCGAAGTTTCCTCATGCATCCCCGAATGTGGGTAATGTAGGTATTTGTAAATTAATTGATGTAACAGGTGGTCTGATTAATTTAATTTCCCTCCCTTGTCGCTTAACTTGCGCCATAGGAAATCATAAAACTTAAAAAAGGCATTTATATAAATTATGCCAAACTGATCAATGGTTTGCGTGTTTGAGGTGACTCAAAATATTTAACATTCTTCCTCTATACTCCCCCAAATGCTCTTGCTTTATTTCCTTCGACAAATTTCCCATTTATGATATTTTTTACACTACAATATATTCAACTTTTTCCAGGGATCAGAGGGCAGTAAGAGATCGCGCTGTGCGTGTCCTTTGCAAAGATTTATGTAAATAATGAAGAGGAGCTCAAAGATACCTTAAAGATCCTTTTATTTATCATTTTCACGAAATGCCTTGAAAAAAACCTTAAACATGATATTTAAATCTTTATTTTTCCTAGAGAAGTATATGGATGAAATTCGTCTTTCATTAGCATTTAAACCTGCCGATGGTGCTTGTAGCTACCCATGAACAGTGACCAACACTGTGATTGAACTGAAAGCAAAGCTGAGGGATCATTTTTTTCTGGTTCCCGACACGCTTCTTGAATTTTCATGGCAACAGTTTCGGCTCCATTCCAGTAGGCGTCTTCCGGTCACAGTGACATCCAAATAGACAACTGACAGTATGTCACTTCGACCTGAAGACTGCTGCTGGAATGGAGCCAAAACTTCTGACATGCAAAGCCAGCAAACGTGGCGGGAACCCGGGAAAAATGAATTCTTCATCCAAGAAATGTCACGAAAGCCTACGCAGTAATTCCAAGCAAAGCAACCAGTGCGGTAGAGAACTCAAAAGATGCTCAATTCATCATTTGAAGAGAAGATCTTTGGAATTATTAGTAATTATTAATTACTCATTTTGATATTTTCAGTTTAGTAATTAACATAGGTTTCATTTGGCTTATATTTTTTACTTTTATAGGTGACACTAGGTTACCGTAGCGTCAGCTTAGCGGAGCCCTGTCTACAACTTATTTTTGATAACTTGACATATTTAAGGGAGGGATAAGATAAGGAAAGTTTGCTCTTGAAAATAGCATCGGGAAATTTTTTCTGTTTAACACTGAATTTCATTTCGCAGTTTGCATTTCCTTCACCTGAGAAAACGGCCAACTATATTTCATACTCTTGTAATGGTTCTTATTGTATCTAAAATCGGGCTGTGCTAGGTGATAATTTTGTGGATTTTTATATTTTTCGTTTAATAATTCGATTATTATTGCTCATTTATTCCCCAGAACTTCACTAAGGAAAATCTGGTATCTCAACAATCAATCCTTGTTCATAATTCGGTCTCTTCGTCCTTCAGGCAGCCAGGAAGTGCTTCTACCACCAGGCTTACTCAATCGTCATGTTTTTTTAAGCTCGGAAGGATCAGTGTAAATGGCCGCAATGCAAATAAATGTATGACGATTTTGACTTTTCCTCACAACTCCTTAGGTCTCCTAATTTTTTAGGTTAGTTTTAAGGCCGTGGACTCATTCATGAACTTGTCGAACGCACTGAAACATAGATGGGCACCATTCCCCACCAATATAAACGTTTTGACATCCTAGCTTAGAAAAATTCTTTATTTATTTTATTTTATGTTGAAATGCAGCAATAAGGATTTTTGACGAAGTGAAATCAACATTTCGTAATTGGTGTAGCTCTAAAATATAAGTAGTCCATTGGGTTTTATATAAAAGTTCAAGACAACTTCTCTGTTGAGATATTTATCGGCATTCACCAGGTAAGAACTCGCCTGTAAGACTTTGATTGTCACTGATAATTCAAAGACACCAAAATCTAAGTTATATAAAAAAATTACATTGAAAGCTTTCAAGCACGCATTCCAGAGAACTTCAAATCATATATTTCTCCTAAAATCTCAATTTTCAGTTTTTTTTCAGTTTTTTTCAGTTCAATCGTGGAAAGAGTACTTTTTCCCACATTTTATTCTACGAAGTGCTTTAGAACCGTCATCATACTAGTGACCTTACTTTCGTGTCAAATAATACAGAGGAACTTAATTAATTACAACTTCGCTTTTTGTGTTGCTCAGTACACATCTTATAAGTACTTCAGTTAATAGTATCACTGGTCATGGTTTTACAAAAATTTAATTTTTCACTTTAGATCAATGTGCAAGGCAAAATGAAAATTATTTGATCCTGCTCAATCTTGTCTTTCATCCGATTAAAGCATCCGATTAAAATTTTAAATTTTATTGCATTAAAACAACATTTTTCTCCATAATATGGATGGAGAATGCTTGCGTGTGCGTATAAATAACTTTTCTTGCGTGAAATAGTTCAGAGAGTTACGACCTGATGAACAAAAAATTTTATATTCAGCAGTTTTGCCAGCACTTACAGCAGCAGCAGCATTTACAGAGACACGATTATAGACTGCGGTTTATAGTACAATAGGGGAGGCTTATAGCTATCACATCTTCCTGAACCTTGACTTCCAGCTTACGGTACTGCGAATCTTCTTTTGTTAATCCTCGTTCTGCTTTGGTCCTTTGAGCTTCTGCTACAAGTGTGTACAAGTAGATAGATTGTTATGTTTTGTGCGTGAGTTAACGAACTGTTTAATTTCTATTATGTTTAACCTCGTCACCTAAGTGCATTATCTATGTTTCATTACTACTTAATCATTCTCTTTCTCTTACACATTCTTATTATCGCTATCGCTATTTATATCGCGAGCCTACTGACAATGAGTAAACCTAGATCCTTGCCACTCCCTCTTCCATGTAAGAATAGCGTTTTTAGGAGCATAGGGGAAATTCGAATATCGCATTTTCGCTATCCCTAGTGGCATAAAAAATGTTGCGATAGCGTGGGAGCGCGGGTCATAAAAACTGTGATCGTGCCCTCGGTTAGATTTTTGGCCATGTTGGACGAGGTGGAAATAACCTTTCCCCTTAGGGGTAAGTTTATATTCAAACACTTTTCTCGCTTAAATATTTTCTGGTAACATTAATTTTCAAGATTTATAGATTCAGTGATTTAATACTAAGGTAGAACACTTATTATGCTTCTTCTAAATACTTGTTATTTAGAATTCAGTTTGTCATTTTATGACTGCGCAAAAATTGATCGAAGCAATATCCAGGTACTCATCGTACGCATTAGGAATTTGGTATGATTTATTTGAAGAAGACGAACATACTTCTCGATCGCTGGAAATAGGCGCTTTGCAGTTGCTATAGTGATGAGAGTAAACTTTTATAAAAAAAATGACGACATCGATTCGTTGCAGTTGTTATTTCTCTTCTGATTTAAGCATGAACCTAATCTCTTTATTTTTCACTCCCTAGCGTGACTTCATGATACTTCTTTTTCTTACATAGTATAACGTTTTCTTAGCATAGCGCACCATAATTATACTGATATTGTCTCCTATAAAAACCCAACATTAAAATATTTAGTAGGTGCATAGTTTGCACCTAGAATTTCAAGATGGCGTTTCTAAATAAAGTCCCCCTATGCTGACCGCGACGATGGATTACTGAAATTTTGGGATAGCAATTGCTTCCATTTGATTTCGAACTGACGCAAAGTAACTTCCTCTTTCCGAAAAGAACATATAAACTGATTCGGACGCAAGCATGACTATATATTGTTTTCTGAGACTATTCCAGTGGTGAAATGGGAATATAAGTATGTTAAATTGCAGTATTGCCATAACTTTTGCTCCTTTTATGCAATCATTGAACTCTAAAATCCGCAGAGCATTGCGTAATAATTTCGTTCATATTCAACATTGTGCATTAGGTGTATTTACATGCTGATGTTTTCTAGCAAATATTTACTAGTTTTACGGCTCACGCTACGTATAAATTAAAGGGCTGTTTGATTGTATTTATTGCCTAAAGGTGATAGGTTATTTTAGAATAGTTATACGTTTGGAGGTCTGGTCAAAAAATATATTAATTAATTGGGATTCAAATAATTACAAATGGATTATCATTCACTGCAATATGGCTTAGTATCTGTTTATCGTTAAATTAAGTGGAGAACCTTTGAAAGAAACAAAGTACTCATGTCTAGTAAGTCAGCAGATTGAAAGTCAATACCAAAGCATGGGTATGATGTTACAACTTATACTCTCAAAGTAAAGCACAGCCTAAAATATGTAATTCTTTACTAATTCTTCCATTATATTATCCACAGTCAATTCTTACCTTCATTCTTAGTCTGTGTCCTTGACAGCCTTAAATCGTTGGGATTTCACAAATTGGATTATATCCTTTTCGTACGATCTGAAAAATGTCAGTTTTAATATTCTAAACGTGTATATTTTTCATTCATACTATGTAGTGTTCCTCGAGTACAGACTCACATAAAAACTCGAATTGGCTTTCATGAATTCTATTCGTCGTATTCCGGCCAATCTTTCATAATCAGGCATATCACCTGAATTAAATGTGATGACATGTTTCCCATTATTTTTTAAGACGGAATGTGGATTAATTCTTTTTTTCTGAAATTATTCCCTTCGGTTTTTCTTTGTCCTTTAGAATTACAGTAACAACATCGTACAATTTAGAAATACCAAGAATTACAGATGCAAGCTTGTATTATTTTATTACGTCAAGGCACACTCATAAGATTACTCCTTGCTTGTTCATGATAAAATTCATGCGTGCTTTATCAGAGTGAACAAAACTTAACACCGATTGAATTTTTGCCATTTCATCGTTGATATTAAAATCTTCAAAGTTTGCATTTCTTACCTGCGTCTTTGTTGCTATGTTGGTTCCTAAATTCCATTCAATAATAAATAATATATGTAAAATGTTTTCTTTTGTTTTGACTATTTTTGTGTGAAAATTATTATTTAACAAAAAGAGCATTCAGACTATCATTGAGTTATCATTGTTGAAGCATTAAAAATGTTTGCGTTGACGTGTCTGACTATTCTTTTTATTAGAATTTGCCCGAAAGTAAAGAAATTTCTATATTACCTATGGGTTTCTTCAACTTTACGCTAAAGTTAAAACGGATATGTTCGTAGAAGTAGGTATCCTTCAATTAAAAATGAGTGTTGACTTATTTGACGAGTCTGTGAGATATGCAGATCAAGAGGTAAAATATGCGGGAAAAACAGTTAGAAATATGCAAACATTACCCCCTTTCATAATATTGCTATTTTAAAAAGGATGGAAATAATTGGAACAGTAATCCATTGGTATTTCAAGGGATTTACGTTCATCTTACACCGGAAAAATATCTGATTTTTCTCTAAAGTTCTTCGTCCAGCTAAAACATTATCATAAATGTAGTGTTAATCAATGCCTACCAGTGTATCACTGTGTCAATTATTGCTAAATACTGGTTCTTTTTTTGTCATATAGTCGCGGTTCACCCTCTTCAAGTCCCTGAAAATCTACACTACTTGCCTTGGTCAAAGAATTAGACCCTCTCACCTTGGTCAGTCACAATACTTGGACGGGAGCAAATTGATTCAATGAGAATCAGGCAATCTTGTTTCAGCGCCTGTTCCAGTGACTAGCTGGATGTCTTGTTATGAATAGTAAAAGCGACATACGCAAGTGGCAAGGCAATACGTAAGTGAAAATCTTCCTCTCTTTCAAAGCAGGTATTGGCTATATTAAAATAATGTAATGACGTTCCATTGTTTCAGGCTCAACTAGGTGGAAGTTGAATTTCGTAAATGAAATACTAACTAAAATGAAAAAAGACTTTCGTAAAAGAAAATAAATCTGTGGAAGGAAACAAAGTTAGTATTTCATTTACGTAATGTAATGACGTTTATATAAAAATATTTTCATTTTTTTCAAAAGTATTTTGTCCCAAGTTAGTATGAAATACCATACCTCTGGACGAGAGATACAAAAACGATAGTTATGACTGCGAGGTGACGTAACGTTACACTCATTGAATTGCCTTAGTAATTTTTAAATGTGTTTTCTGCGGCCAGCGTTTTAGTGGTACTGAGCTGTTATATTATCAGTAAAGTTACAGATTTACCATTCCCACACAAAATAGAAGAATAAAATTATTGGAATTAAAATAATTAAAGAAGATGATAATAATGTTTCTTTTAAGAAGGAGGATTTTAGTTATGCTGCATAATGAAGGAGTTGAAATAAATAACTTTTTGGGAATTATTTTGGTCAAAAGTGAGCATAAAATTTAAGATATTAGCACAGTATTTCTTCATGAGCTTAGGTTATAGACGTAGAAAATTGAATTTTTAAGTGGTATCCAAAGATTTGGTCTAACTAAGAGATATGCACGGCAAGGAAAAAAATAGGTGGTTTGCCAAAAAAACTGCTCAAATCGAGCTCACAGTCAATTTTATGTCCGGCAAAAAGTGAAGAAATTCCCAGTTATGTTTGGCGCTAAAAATTACTTACTTAATGGGCAATTAGCAATTCTGTATATACTGCATTTTATCTACATAGTCTCATGACTCTTCGCTGTTGACCATTCCTCTACGGGTTTCGAAACGGCGACCTCCTGCGTCGAACCCTCTTTCCTTTTTCAATGGAACGATTCCTGTGCTTACTCTGCCTTCCTAATTCTGAGCGCCCTTTTGGGTTGCGGCTTGGAGGATTGAATTATGAATGAAATAAAAGGGATGGGAATCTGGGGGGTTGGGTGGAGGGGTGGCAGAAAATTAGGGGCGTGGAATGTGTGTGTGCGGGGATCCATTTGGAAAAGAGGGACGTTAAAATAATAACAATAATAAAACACCATCGTTTTGAAAGGCGCAAATAAAAACCGTGACGGTTACGAGGCCGTAACCAGACGGAAAAGAGATTAAAAGTGGAACCTGAAAAAAGAACTCCCATTCTTGGGGTGATGTGAGATAAGATGTAGGTGGAGGTTAAGGTTCTCTCGTGGAATGCGTGGGCCGGATGCAAGGCCTTGAGGGAAGAATAAAGCTATATTTCCATTCATCCGATCTTGCGTTTCCGTAGTCTGTGCAGCCAATCAGAAGTGAGATGACCAACGCAGAATGCATTGCCTTCGGAGTTGCCCATAAGTCAACTTTTGATGCATCCCGCGTCGCCGGAGCTGCGGCAGGGAGTGAGGACCGACGCATTCTGCTTGTCATTTGTTAGTCACGAAATTCATTCCCGTGGAACTGCGGGTCATCATCAGATTGTTGACATACGTTGAACTTAGGTGGTCAAGACCATCGCCAATACTCCTCGTGAGCATCCATTTTCAGATTAAATCTCCACAATGAACACGAGTTATTAGGAAAACTAACCGCGTCACGGTTTCCCACCGTCTTCTGTTTACATCCGATGCTGCCACTGCCATGAAAACGGAGTGTACGTGTGAGACACAACGCAGAGGAAAAACGACGCAAAAACGGCTCTATGAAAACTCTATGAAGCTTAAAAGCTACGTTTTCACGCATCCGTTCTTGCATTGCTGTAGGCTGCGCAGCCAATCAGAAGCGAGATAAAGAACGTAGGCAGAGTTGCCATCAGAGTTTCCCAACTTTCATCGCAGATGGTTTGTTAAAGAAGTGTTAACTATGTTCTGCGCCTTGCGGCAGCAAGCTAACTGTATGCCTAACCTTCGTAATCAGACCAGAGTCCCATCCTCATTCATGACTGACCCCACGCTACGGGATTTCCTCGGAGGAGGTTGTCTAGCTGCACGGTATTTTAGCCTTTTATAAACTACCTACCAATTATAGCTATAAATGCTGACCTTCATCGTAATGATGGTCATGAGAAAATTATTGACATATTTTAATTGATCTACGATGGCATATACTGATATTCTACATTATGGCAAAATTCTGCTAAACATAACATTTTCTGCGTCAAATAAAAATACTCTTGTGATCGTCGAAGGACAAGCGAAGCATTGCAGGTCATATTAATCAGCAGCCGTAGTATACGTTTTGTGAAATATAAAATGCAGTGCAACTTGTCAACTTCCCCTGGTTGGCTCCCATAAAGTCATTCTTAATTCAGGTGGGAAGTCTAAAGAGAGTGAAACCACACTAATGACTTAAAATGTCATTTTTCCGCACACGATTGGAGACCCTATTAGCTGCCATTCAGACTTTGTTATTAAATTAATCGACAGGTAATGTAGTTAATTAGTTTTTTGCTACAGAGGTTTCTGTATTAATATGCTTAGTACAAGTAAAAGCAGGTCTCATATCTTTCTTGTAGAACTCGTATACATCCGTCTATGTACATACTCGCATAACGCATCGATACTCTTAGTTTCTATAACATTTGTAACAACTACTGCAGTACATGCTAGTGAAAATCCACCCCTTGCCCATCAGCCTTGGGGTGGTTAGCAGGGCACTATGTAGCTCTCATGAGTCTGACTACCGGCAGACCCCACCCATTCGACGCAGCCGTAAGTATTAAAACGGCAAATTCTGGCGACGCCTACCGTTACCGTTGAAACGAGTGAGTGAAAACCGAACTTGAGATTCAGATAAGATTAGCTCCCTTCTTTCCCCCCCTACATTGAACACTAATTACCTCGATGTAACTGAGACAAGTCCAGAGAAAACCACTTCTACAACTTATTCAATGCCTCTACTGTTCCGCTACTCCCGCTTGTTACCAACAAGTTGTTAGCTCCTTGCTACAACCTTATGATCATCATAGGTGTCCTGCCAATGTTGGTAAGTTCAGGATCAGTTTTGGCTAGCTTCTCACCCCAAAATAATCGAATCATCTCAATAAGAATAATAATAGTTAACTTTATTACGGGCTACTTCACATTTTCATAAAAATAATATTTTCCATCATCAAGGAATTACATAGGTATACTCGACTTTGTGGTAATCAGTTTTTATGCAGAAATGAATTTGAAAAAAAATCAAATGAATATTTTTATTTCTGAGGAATTTTAAATTATTGCGAAGATAATTGTAATAATTAAAAGATCTAAAGGAATGCAAACTGTTAAAAAAAATGTATTGGATTATCTTAAAATTTATTTTACGGTAGATTGCTGGTGAGATGCATTCTTTTGTATAAAGGTGTAAATGACAATAGTTTTTAATGATAAGGTATAAAAATATTGCTCTTTCTGGATGATAAACATGATACACTAAAACTTAACTCACTGAATATAGAATCACACTCAATCTTTTAGTTCAGCACGCGATATAAAAATAAAATAGATGAATTGACCCTTTTTACAGAAAGGTTCTGTACATTTGTCTTTTCCAAGATATCATTGTTGTCTGTAATAACTACATACATTCATTTTGAAAGCTATTTTTTAAAGAATTTATGTTATACTCTCTCGATCATAGATTTGTAAATATCACAGCAAGGGGGCCGAACAGGAGAATAATTTCCACGGACGACTATGTTATCTATCTACAATATTGAGGTCTGTTACAACCATCACATATTCTTAGTCTTTAGTGCATCTATGAATTAACTGAAATCTTAACAAAATCCTGTCACAAGGCACCGCACTTAGTCCCATGTTATCCTCTCCTGAAACTCTTCATGTCTTATACCCTCTCCCACGTTGTCCAAAATCCCATTTCCTTTCCTATCAGCTCTTTATCACCTTCTTCCCATTTACCTACAATTTTCAAATACTCCTTCCATTCACTTATGCCCCCCATCGAATTTACCCCACCGGTTTTAGCATTGCATAAGAACTTACGAACAGATATTTCTAGATTTGATATGAGATTTAATATTTGAAGTATGTGGCTGTCAATTCAAAAGACCTAATTTAAGCACTAAATTTTCTTTATTGAAAAAGTATTAATACGTAATTAGCTTAAAAGGATTGGCTGCTGAACTATCATGATTTGCATCGTCTAATACAAAGTTGCCGAATGCACCTCAATTCTCGTGCATAATACTTGAAAATCTAACCAAATTTTTATTTGACTCGTATTTACGGAGGAAATAAGTTCATAACACTAGTAGATTTTCTCAGAGTAAAATTTGTGGACATAACGCCTCCTAATTTCAATTTTTAGTTAAAATCTAGTTATTAGAAACATACGTAAAGAGTATATAGGTAACAGTTCTTTACGACGATGTTGCTCTATAAAGGTACATATTGAAAGAACCTCAAAAACTGCATTGATAACCTCTAATTCCTTTCGTAGAATTTTAGACCATCAATTAAGGAAAGATACCGTAATCGTAAATAAAACCTATTCACTTACGTTTTTCGTGTCAGCCACCTTATAACGTCTGGAAAACCTTTTCCTTCAATCTGTCTTCACTACTCTACATCCTTTTACAAACATTTATCTCAAGTACCCAATCTACGTTCATAGTCTTTAGAAACATAGGGTGCTACAATCCAATAAAGTCTTCACTAATCTTTCCTTCAATATTTTACATTGTGTTCCTCATATCAATTTCCTTCTCTTGTTATTCGCTTCTTAGGCCAGAGCCATTCTTCTACTCGTGTATCTTCTGCTATACATTTGATTCACTTATTCGTGAAGTTATCATCCATTCAAGTTCAAGTTCAAAAATTGTTTATTTGCAAGGTACAGGAAACAGAAGAGGTGTAATGTAACATAACAAATATAACAAAGTAAGAGATAAAAACGCAAATGTGGACCCTGGTGTAGGCTTTCGCCTCTTCAGGGCAGAAATATCCTTTCACTGGAATTGTGTCACTGGAAAATGTGTGGGGAAGGTTTTGACCTGGTATTTGTCCTAAGGACGACGGGAAACCCGCAAAAACCGTCATCAGGTCATAACAAGTAACAATGACAAGTAACAGAAATAAACAAATAAAAACAAAAGGATTAACGTATAGTATAGATATATGCACTACAAAATAGTTCTAATAGACGTCTTTGGCTTTTCACTGGGTGAGCACTGAGAATATTGGGGAGGCGATTATTTTTCTGGCCACTATATAGGGAATTCACACCGTTCTGATTGATACCTCATCTTCTCGGGCGATATATTCTGAAATAATGGTGTAGGTACCAATGGAATTAAAAGTGAACCGAATGCCTGGATACCGCTGAATATGGTATTTTTGCATAAGTTGCCCGATTCCGAAAGGTGGACCATGGACCGTGGACCATCAAAAAAATACCATGATGGAGAATTATAAGATGCAAGTCGGTGGATAGAAAAAATATTCTGGTTACATGGGGAGGAGGAAAGGATACGGACAAGGGAAAGTTATTTATACCAGAAGAGAGAGAAATTCATGAAAAGTAGATGAATTGGACGCAGTTGTTAGTAAAAGGGACGGGGATCTTAAGTATTCACTAGTAGAGATAGCATTTTGCATGGGAGGAAAGGTGTTGTGGATACTACGAGAATTGAAATTAAATACATTATAGAAGATAGAATGAAGCACTATAGAGGATCATTATGGTTTGCGAACGATATGCTTCACCTTTTCCAGAAAAAAAAAAACAATTTTTTTTCTTACTGTTAAAATTTGATTTAGATTGGGGTGAATTGGGTTGGTGGATGAGTAAAAAGGCAATATTTTAAAATATTCGTGTGGAATTTTGCGCTATACAGCTCAGAGACATGGGCCATTGGAAAGCTGGAAGAGACGGTAATAGAGGCTTTCGAAACTTGGTGCTGGTGGCGGATGCTGAATATCAAATGGGAGGATGGAATCAGAAACGAGAAGTGTATTGAAGAATAGAAGAGAGGAAAACCATATGGAACACCATCAGAGCGACAAGACTCAGATGGATTGGCCACAATTTTAGACACGACGAATTTGCTGGTTAACGTAGTTGAAGGGAAAGCCCCACGAAGAAGACCGAGAGTCATGTACAGATAGATAGGCAAGGTAAAACGAGATGTGGATCTATAGAGCTGCATGGAAATAAAGAGGTTAGCAGGGAACAGGGTAGAATGAAGGGAAGCAGACCGCAATCTTAGGATTGACTGATGAATGTTTATTAGGTTGGATTCCTTTCCTGAGAGTCCGAATGCGTTTCCAGGCAGAGTAAGAGATTTTCAGAGCCTCTCCGTTCCATACTCGGTCCCAATGTGGGGAGCAGTTCAACTGCAGAACTCCACCCTTCGGATGGGATGTATTACTGTGGAAAACTTGGCGCCTTTCTTTGAGAGAAGGCTAATTCCGACTCTGGGCGTCTCTGCATTCTTCATTTATTCCCTGCATAAAACGAGTACGTGCCAAGTTTTATGCAGGCATACCTTTGGCAATCTATCCACCTCTAAGGCCCAGTTTTATACTGTCTTCAAATATTACCTCTGTATGAAAACCGATCTTATATGTTTTCCCATCGAAAAAAATCACGTCAACCAACCGACTAACGTCAACTGACACCGGTCTGGTGTAGTATACAAATCCCGAACTCTCAGTTAACATCATGTTAACTTAAAAACTACGTACCCTTGCGGTTAATGTTATCACACATTATAAACTAAGTCTAAGAGGTGCAAACTACCTCAGTTGACATTTATCCCCGAGAAAATACCATTCAAATTTTAATATAATACAGCAATTCGCATTTATCAGAAATAGACTTCCGAGCGACATAATATGCATTTGGCATGCAGGCTTTTGCAGCATTTCTCAGAAGATGGTGAAGGATTTTCCTGAGATATCCGATGGGTAGTGTCAGGATTTCCCTGTACGCTAGAATGCATCCGAAAGTCGTTTAGTGAATCCAGGTACAACGTAGCGGTAATCTACGGAACGCCCTGCTCTTTCGACATAACATATATTTTTTACCGGGGATCAAACTATTGAATCTGCACACTAATTTCAATTCCTAGGGCAGCTTTTTTCCAAATTTTATTAATAAGCAAGAAAGTAATAGGTGAGAAAAAAAAGTAGTCCACAAGTGTCTGACGGCGATCAAATAGTACCTATCTATGAGAACTTTCTTCTCCTCCTGGAGGAACTATGTATTATGCAACGTTCATTTAGCCTTCCCCCCACTTCTTATGTGGCGCATTTGACCGAGGTTCAGCGGAACTCTCCCACTCGTACTGCTTCCTTGCATAACAACTCTCCGGCAATTCACTGCGTTAATTTTTAAGAAAGTGGTGGGGACGGCGTGCGTGTATTTCTTCTGTTTTTTCGGATTCAGGGTTTTGATGCTTTAGTGTATCCAGGGGGACAGGGACTTAAGACATTTCATTGGCAGCTCCAGTGCTCCCCTTATTTCAGTGACTAGATTGCATGGTAGCATAAATCTGATTCAACCATTAATGGCATTTCACTAACACATGTGAGTAGTAATCCCTCCAACTTCAATTACGGTGAGAAAACTGAAAACCAATTTGAATACAAGAGTAAAACCCTTGATAGGCAATGATATGATATCTCTGAAGAGGTAATAACCCCAATTTTACAAGAGAACCGATGAAAAAACAGGTAGTACCTTAAAATATTTGAACCAGCACCCTGCTATCCATACTTTATGTGAGCGGTTTAGATAAAAATGTATAAAACTGCCAGACAATCACTTTATTGAATCACATTATTTTATTTAGAAAGAACTTTATTAAAACATATATTAGAAGCATTTTCTTATTTGGGAAGAGTTTTCTGGATGGTCCAGGCTTCACTGCCTGGGAACCGCGTGCGTGTTATTCTTCTGTTTTTTCGGATTCAGGGTTTTGATGCTTTAGTGTATCTAGGGGGACAGGGACTCAAGACATTACATTGGCAGCTCCAGTGCTCCCCTTATTTCAGTGACTAGATTGCATTGTAGCATAAATCTGATTCAACAATTAATGGAATTTCACTAACACATGTGAGTAGTAATCCCTCCAACTTCAATTACTGTGAGAAAACTGAACCAATTTGAATACAAGAGTAAAACCCTTGATAGGCAATGATATGATATCTCTGAAGAGGTAATAACCCCAATTTTACAAGAGAACCGATGAAAAAACAGGTCGTACCTTAAAATATTTGAACCAGCACCCTGCTATCCATACTTTATGTGAGCGGTTTAGATAAAAATGTATAAAACTGCCAGACAATTACTTTATTGAATCACTTTATTTTATTTAGAAAGCACTTTATTAGAAGCATTTTCTTATTTGGCAAGAATTTTCTGCATTGTCCAGGCTTCACTGCCATATGAGCTTCCAATGTAGTAAGCAATCTGTGAGCAAAGGTTGCAGAGCAAAAGAGATTGGAAGCAATGTAGATTTAATCGAATAACGAGAAAGATCATAAGGACGGAGAGAATCACTAAATAAGAGGTACTTGGAAGGTTTGGATAGAAAATAAGTACGTAGAGTGAAAACTCCGAGAAAAAGAATAGAAAAACATAATAGGGCACATTTTGTTGCACTATGTTCTATTGAAAGCAATAATGGAAGGTTACAGAGGAAGACCAATTATGAAGGATGTCAAAGTGAATAATTATTTGGAAATGACTTGGTTGGCTGAGAGGGGAGTAGAAAGATATGGCAAACCAATCTTCGGATTGATAACTGCTGATGATATTAGAGGTATTAATATGCTTTCTTCTTCTGATATCAGAGGATTTTCGATTATATTCTGCGTATAAAGTTTGCATTATCTGCCATAATTTGGGATGATTAATATTTGAATCGGCCTTCTTTGCAGATTTTATCACTAATGCTATGGAAGTAGGAACGTTTTAGTCGTCGCTACGGGAATTTCATGATGTTAATTTTATTAATATATCAATTGCATGAGTGATCGGCATATGTACACGGAATAAAGCGTTACTCCCCCGTAGAACAATTTTTACCAGACGAAAGAGGACATCCGGCTTAGGGTGCTCGAGATTTTCCGGAAAGCCAGCATAACCAAAAGGTAAATAACTAATTGATGTAATTAGAACTACATCTGAACCAACAGTCTGACGTCTAACAATTGAGTGTGTATATCCCCTACGCTTTACGACTTCCTTCATAAGAAGAATATTTTGGTTATATTAAATCGTGTTTTGATATTTTTCCGGTATCGGCAGTATCTTATTTTGCTCCACCTGAAAACGATATAGAGAGAGAAATTGCTAATCGGTAATTCTGACATACACGCATCTATGGTCAGCCAAGCAGCCTGTAGGTATTATTAACGAATGTTCTCAGCTCCGTGATTATACATTATAATAAATATGAAATTATAGTGAAAATATAAATTTAACGTCAAACATTTTGTGTAAAGGCTATTTTTGCAAGTTTATTGTGGCGTTATGGAGGGTGTATGGAACAATTAATGAAGTTATAATTCGAATTGAGGAAGATTTTTACATTAGGTTGCAAATATTCGACCTCGCTTAATATTTTCTTTTAGAGATATTCAGGGCTTCTGAAATGAGATTAGTGGCATAATATGCTTAACTTCGAATTTTTATGAGTTAAATTATTACTTTTCGTCTTGGACATAAAGGCTAACCACCTGTTATTTTTCATCTCTTGTTAATGTATGCATGAATTCTTCATGGGGGGAAAATGTTTGAATAATCTTATTGGCAAATAATGATTAACAGTTTTCACGAAAGGCATCAGCGAATTAATCTTTTTATGTCCTTGACTCCGGACGGGGTAACGCGATCTATGGATTCCCTGTGAGAAAAAGTAGTGAGTGCTATTGTACCGTTACTGAAAAATCCTGTCATTCCGGTGGAAACAAAATCGCGCCGTAGTTGAGGAAAACAGTTATCCAAAGCGTTCAAAATTCTCCGCTGCCGCCAAAAGTTGGCGAAGGTTCGCCTTGTGGGTGGTAGGCAGCGCGCCATGATGACACTTGAGCAAAAATGTCGATATGAAACATGGACTGAAGAAACTCGTGGAATTAGAAAGTCCCGCAATAATAGAGGCGCAATTGTTGTCACCTTAAGTAATATGCTTGATTATATCGATACACGATATAGCAATGCACCCATTCTAAAATAAAGTTACGCTCAGTAGACGAACCCTTCTAAAAATCAGTAAATATTTCCACAATAAACAGAATTATCGTTTGAGTATTTTGCAGAGCCGTGACTACCGCCGGGGCTAACGAGGCACAGCCCCGGGGCCCCCAAGCCAAAGGATATTTTATTTTTTAAATATTTTTGAGAGTAAACACGGCTTACTCTAATGCCCCTTTAATAGCCAGCTTAGTAATAAAAATACATATACAAGCGCCCACGCACTATACACTCAGCTAATAGTACAGGCGTAAGTGCTGCTGATAGTCTGCTCTGTGCACTATCTAAGGTTTCCATCTTAAACAAATATTGGGGCCTCAAAGTTAGTAATTACGGCCCTGGTATTTTGCATTAAAATTTAGACATTTTTTTGCCCTTTGTTCGTTGGTTTCACTAGAGGGAAAGCCCAATTTCGTAAGCCGTGATTCGTGATTTACGGTTGTAAAATACGAAGGGCGATGCCAGATCGAACCTCCCGTTAAGTTTTTATTATTAATAAAATTTTCGGAGGCTTTGAACAAAACTCTTCGCGAAAAAAAGTTTCTTCAGCTCCAATGGCATTAAGTAATGAAAAACTCTTCGAATCTTTAAATCGATAAACTTTAAAATACAGATTTGAAAAGAACTGCTTATGGGGAAACGACGTCAGTCAGAATATTAGTGTTCTCATTGTCAGTTACGGTATTTTGCGGAAACCACACGCTAAGGTACAACTGTAGTAATACTTTGCCAGTGCTAATAATCCTTTGGGATTTAATTTGACGCAGTGGAAAGAGTATTAGCGTTTCTTGCTGGGAGTCTGGAATTGCGACCCGGAAGTGGTGCAAATTTCTGTGGTATCCCTATATCCCTGCTTGGCGAGGGTTTAGTACCGACCAGGTAATGGTGCGTAAATTTTGGACTCTTAGGCAAGCTTGATTAAAAATAGGCTAATGCGAATGCTAGAAATTTCTACGCCTCTCTGCTTAGATCTTAAACATCCTACCAATACCAAATCACCCCTTACCCATAAATATGTGTATGACCTTCGCTGTCGTTTGCCATCATGCTACCTTCAATTATAGATACACCATTCCATAATATCTCTCGGAATGCAGGTGAATTGTATGACTTTTCAGGCCATCCAAACTTTAAGTTCCGTGTAAAACTGTGATAAGTGAGCCGCGATGCATTTGATTCATTGTAGTATGAACGATATCCCTTACTAGGGCGGTAAACACACTGGTTACTTCGTAAAATCCATACAATTTAATTTAACAAAATTTTCACCGACTGTGATATCATAAGGCACAGTGCCTGATCATCATCAAGTATTGTACCTGATGATAACTTAATGGAAAAACCGGTTGTACGTCTTAAATTAAATGATGTGGAATTTATGAAGCAACCATTGTGTTTTACTACCTTAGTACGCAGTGGTTCCCAAAAGTCACGTTTGGCTGTATCCCATGTTCAGTGTATCAAGTGCGATATTTCATCAGAATAAATGATAATCACCGTTGATTTTGTTCAGTTCACCCAAAATCTCTCGCTACAAATATTTTTATGCTCTAGGATCGATATTCCGAAGTGGAGTATCGCCGAGCCGCGGCGTAGGCATCCCGTCGCACGCGGAGAGACTCTTCTCAGGGAGCCGTGAACGGCGCGACCTCAACAGCGATAGGCTGAGGGATAGGTTGGGGAAAATAGAGAGGGAGATAGGGAAGGGGGGAGAGGTTCGCGGTAGGCTTAGCGAGGGCGTGATATTATTATGTATATAGTGCGGGGGTTGAGGTGGGTGGCAGGAGGTGGCGTCGGAGAGAAGGACCGTGCCGTGGAGAAGCGGGGGCGGAATGAGAGTGTTGGGGGCGGTAGTGGGAACGAGGGGGATGAATGGTCTGGGGGGGGGTGGGTGGCAGGGGCTGAGAGAGAAGGGGATGTGTTGGTGGATGATGAAGGGGTGGAGGGGTTTTGGTCGGGGGTGGGAAGGGGCTGGGGGAAGGGGGAGGGTTTGTGATGAAGCGTAGGCGAGGGGGAGGGGGGTTGTTGTGGGAGGAGGAGGGGGAGGGTGGGTGGATTGAGCGGCCCCCAGGGGGGGTGGGGTGGGGGCGCAATGCGGCGTTGCCGCTTCTCCTCACAATGGCACGGAATGAGGGGAGGCCCCCCCCACCATCTCCCACTCCTCCCCCCCATCCCAGCCCGCAACACCGCGTCAAGTTCTCCCCCACCCCCTCTTGTTACCTCCCCCCTTCTCATCCCCCTCTTCCATTTGCCACTTTTTTCCGCCCCAACCCCCACACTCCCCCCTCCCCCGTTCCCGAAAACTCCCGTGCACTTTACGCCCCCCGTACCCCCGTACCAAAATGTACCCCCTCTCCTCACTTCCGTAGATATTCTCCCTCAGTCTCCTTTATCACCGCTCCCTCCCTCTCCCCCCTCTCATCTCATTTCTCTCCCATTCCCCTCTCTTCCTCTCCCTTTTCATTCCCCTTTCCTCCTCCTCCCTCCACCTCTCTCCTTCATTACCAAGCATTCCTTTACCTCTCTCTCTCCCTCTTGTTTCTTTCCTCCTTCTCCCCTCCTTCATTCGCGTCCCTTGCTATATTCTCCACATTCCTCTCCTCCCTCTACTTCCTCCGTTCCCTCTCTCCTGCTCGTTCGTTTTGGGTTGGCGCGGCTTTCGAAACTGCCCGGTTATACGTGCTTGCGAAACTTTTCCCCGAGTTCGCCCGGGTCCCACTGCCTCCCCGAATCTCTCTCTCTCTTCCTTTCTTTCTCTCTCTCTCTCTCTCGCCGTTTCCTGCAGCGCTCGGCGTCATCGGTGGAGGGGAGCGAAGGTGTACCCACGGCGGCGGCGGAATTTTTCCCTGGAAAATTCACGGAGCGCTAAAAAAAACTGATCTTCCTATAGAAAACACGGCGCAAATTCGGGTAATGATACATAAATGTGGTAGAAAAGAATCATTTCAAATGAATCGAATGGTACTGTACAAAGTATTTTGCTAAAAATACTGGCTTTTTTTGTGACCAACCGTGGTAAATTACCCTTTTGATGCGATTGCTCTCCAACACTGGCCTCTAGGATGGTTTCGTCGCAGACATATCGCATGCTATAAGTATTTCTTGCATCCATGAGGCGTCCTCTACCTGCAGACACCTCCTGGATGAGGGGTGAAGCGTTGTAGATGAAGAATCCAAACGTGTTAGAATCCGATAATAAAATAAAACAACTTGATAGATTTGCGGAAGCGTGAAGAATTCTCTTTCATTATTATTAGTTTGTTGAATTGGTTACTTCCCACTTTAATTAATGTATGCGTTTATATTATTGAGAGTTGGTCATTTATTTTTTTTAATCTCAACTTCCTTTTTGCCAACATATCACCTTTTAATTAAAGCATCATCATAGCAGGAAAGTTGATCTCACCTTAAGGTACCAAACTTGTGAGTGAACATTTTTTTTAGTATTTCAATTGTTATTAACTGTTTTCCTTTCATTGTGTGGTAGCCCTGATGATGCTTTAATTAATAGGCGAAACGTTGGAAAAAAGGAAGTTGAGATTTTTTAAAAATACATGACCAACTCTCAATAATATAAACGCATACATTATTATTAGCGTTTTACTGATAGGGATAGGATTTATTTTATTTATTTAGAACCGTAGCTACCCTCTCATTGTCCTCAAGGTAGTCTCTCGGTCTTTGTACTTTTGCGATTCCCCGCTTCGGTTTAGCGTGTTTCAAAACTCTTTTCTACCCTTTCCAACACTTCCCCCGCTTTCGCAGTATCCTATCCGGCAAAAAGATCTTCAGTCATGGTCAGTAATTACTTTTCCATCCACCCTCTCTGCCTCCTCTAGATTACTTCCAATACTTTCACCCCCTGTCCTGTCATGTGGTACTAAGTTCTTCTCCAATTAGGTCCTTCGTAATAGCTATACATACTCCTCCACATCCACTCATAATACGCCTCCAATTAATTCCCATCGTCTCCTAGGCTTGGATCACTCGGCCTCCTGCACGATAAAATGTGTTAATTGCTCCGCATCAAATTTTGAAGCGGGAAATTTGAGCTTAAGGTATAGAAGTGAATGATTATATATTATGAAATAAGGAAATGCGATAAACCCGGAAACTTCACTATTACAGGCGCGTGGGTTAATTTAAAGCGTCTAGGGATCCGGCTCTACAAGTAACGTCCTATCGGTACATGCGTACATAATATTGGATGGGGATAAAAGTTTTGAAGTGGAAATATTTGATTATATGCTCCATTGCAAGATCTAAAATACTTGAGCGCTCATTCCCATCATAGAGCAATTTGGCATAGAAAAAAATGCACTGTAATATTTTGCTATAATACGTTCCTATGATTGAAAAGTTCAATAAACAGCATTATTAAAGAGCATTATCCTCCTTTATGTGTACCTGTGTACTCCTCCTTTAAGTGTACTTATGAGGTCATTTCTCACCGTACTTACGAGGCAAGGAAACCAAAAATAAAGCTAAACAACAGGAATTCCCACCACGAGATGCAAACCTGCTAACTTAAGTTCTCTCGGAGAGCGTGTTCTCCTCCCAAGCTAACCAGGTCGGCGATAATGATCGTCTCTGCAATACTATGTGGTTGAGTGAGCGTCTACGCCCTTTGCAGCGTGCTTGATCGCATCGTTAATCCGTCTTATCAGGTCGTTACTCATGTAAATATGTTATAAATGGATTATCTCAATATCAAACTTTCGCGGTAATTTCTGTCGAATTTAATTTATAAATATGGGTCGCATCATTTAGGGTTACTCGCCTACTGAGATAGCAACCCATAATATTAAGATCCTCCACGATGATTGAGAATATGATTGAACATTAAATGAAATGTCGACCTTTTTTGGGTGCGGAATTTTGACCTGGATTTTCGTTGTTTGAACTTTCAGCAGGCCATCGAGATAAATTAAAAATTTGGATGAGTATCGCAAATAATTGAACAAGAGTTTTCCAAAAGTAATTAATTCTATGCCGAAGGCAAACCGTAACAAGGTGTTCAGATCATTTCATAATTTAATAGTTAATGTATTGTGCGGTTGAACATTACACAGTCCATAGTTCATTTGTTGTAACTAAATCATAAGTACAGCTTAAAAGTTATTTAGTGTGTATTGGAATGTAATGGCCATTATTCAAATTGGTTTGAGTAACACGGAGGACACAGGAAAATTGTTTGTGGGGAATTCGTATGAGTTATCACAATATTAAAAAATAATAGATATCTTCTTGGCACTATTAATAGCTATTTTCGTACACGTCATCATTAATGAATGAATGAAATGGGGCACAGTCAATTTGAAGTCCGATAGCAACAGGGTGTTTTCCTCGTTCCCTCAGAGTAAATAAAAGGTGAACTGGTACCACTGACCAAAGTATGAAATTTGCGAGAAACTAGAATTTCCTCAGTCCTCACCATCTGTGGTTCTTCGGTCCTCAATATTGGTGGAATTCGATCACTCATAGAATAAAGTTGTTGAGAAATGAAATTTCAAAGAAATATTGGGTTCAAACTCAGAAACCACGAAACATATTTCATTCGTTTTCGTAACTTAGCAATAATCGACCTTACACAAATATTCTCCATTGCTCGTAGGTACTAGAGCTTATAAGTGGCATCAACATTGCAAATGAGGAAAGATGCAAGCCGTCATACTGAAAAGTCCCTGACTGTAATATAAGTTCATTTTTCAGGTGGTGTTTAATACTCTAATAATGATGATTCGCGCAAAAATAAATACTTTTTCCAGACTGAATAATTCAATACTAATTTTTATATCACCGTTGCATAATATTGCTAAATTTTAAATGTGACTTAAGCGTGAACACTGTCACTAGATGCCTCCTGAAGAATCCCTGGAAAATAAAAGAAATTGCTATGTTTTTTCATCTTCCTCGCAATTAATGGCTGATTTTCATCTGGAGTGGGGTCACGGTATTACAAAAAATATTAGCAGATCTCATGCGCTAGAAATATTATCCGAGAGAATCCGAGTCAACAATAACATCACACTGATGAAAAAATAGCGACGCTAAAGAACTCTGCCTGGTACATTAGCTTGATTGGTGATTACGGATAAGTTTTCAATTCATTACAACGAAAAGTTAAGATAACTACTGCAAATTTGAGTCTCTTAAAAATTTACTTATTATTGATAATGTCTTGGCATAAAACGCAACCGATATATAAAAAATCAAACCGAGTTCTTAAACAAAGAAATGACATTCACGTCCCGAATGAATTTCCAATCATCTGCAAGATAAATGAGAGGTATTGGGATCGTGTGGGGAACAGATGTCGAGAGAGCGGTATATAAGATTATGCAAACACAACATTTCTTTTTGTTTCTGCCAAAGTCAAGAGAGAAAGAACGGTGTTGACTCGTTCCCTTCCCCAGTCTCTGTTGTGGATTAAAGGTTCATAAAATATTCGGTCCAAAATGCGGTAACCAACGCGAATCTCCGAGTTTAGCTGTGAGCATGTTGACTAGAGGACTCAACGCCTGGACCGCAGGAAGCACGCCCTGTATGGTACCCTCCGTCCTGAGTACAGTCTGTTCGATATGATTCGCACCTTAGCAGTCGAAACTCAGTACCCTGTTGCGTAGTAAAAACAACTCTACATCTGTGAGCGGGAGGTAACGCCTGCTCAGAGGAGTGTCATGCTCACCATTGGTTTCACAATCACCGTTATCGGAGGGAAAATGGTGGTTATCTTCGAAGAGGAGATGGCAGTAAGTTAGGGATGAATATCAATGATGGATATCCCCTAAACATCAACAGTTTCTCGCCTATGATCGACAATATTACCGTCGATAAATGTTCCCCTACTTACCTCTATGAATGGTTTTCATCGATGTCTTCTTTCGGTGATTTAAGAGTACGGAAAGTTCGATTCCCGATCCAGGACACCCTTTATCCCCTGACAATCTTCAACACATTCTTCGCGTTTCGGCGCGGCCACTGAGAAAACCTCAAATTTGCATGCAAGGTTTAAGCCAAGCAAATACGCATTAATTGGTCAATTCTGTTGGTTGATAAACACTATGGAATATCAAAATCGAAAAAACTTGAGACTTGGAGCTGATAGGAAAAAATAGCCACCTCGCTAATCTTTTTCAATTCATCAAATCATAGTCAATGGGCGCTGTAATTTTTCTCTTATGTTCAGTTCTTGTTTCCACTTCGTTTACTTTTATATCAGGTCAACGGTTTCCAGTTTATTTCGAACTCATTTTAGTCAATTGAAGTCTTATTATGGTTCATTTGGATCGATGGTGTAAGTTGATAATTGCCTTGTATCGATGGTAAGGTATCGATGGCCTTCAACTGTAATGGTATTTTTTCGATGCTCATCCCTACTCATTTGACATCCGGGCAATGGGTCTCCCACTCTCAAGCTCGAATCAGTTATTTATTGAGTTCAGAATTCTCTGCTGAGGTATTGGGCTGGTATTTTGCTCCCCGGATTTGACTCTAGGGGGAGAGGGCAATGTAAGAGTAGTCTCCTGTCGCTCCTGACCTTGCCCAAAATAAAATGGAAAGTTGTTTATGAACCGACGATATCCCGCTCTCTCGACTCTCCCTTACTGTACCGTTCAGCAGAGTGAAGTAAGGGACCATTTCCAAAACAACGGGAAACAGGTAATTTAGAGGCTGAGATGGCTGTAGAAACTGCGCTATTCAAAGCAGTTAAGATATTGCGTGAAAAAAAATCGCAACTCGGCAAACTTTGGTGTAGAGTGCCCCTCTCTGGCATCTGCGTGTTATGCGATCACCGTCATCGGCTGTGAACAAATGTGTACGGCACGAACCAGTGAATGAGTGAATGTTCATTACATTTTCAATTTAATACAAATTTTAGTTTAAGTCGCCAGCATATAACGCTCACATCAGTTCTAAAGGGTGTCAATATTGCCTCGCTTACTTCGGAAATCAATGGAGACAGCAAAGCCTTGATGACCATGAAGTCATGGAATAACCCATAACGGCATATATGATCTATGATTCGTTATGTACAATCAGTACTAGCCAAAAGTTAGCACTGCTAAGTGATATCAGTGGTTCCGATAGCCAATAAAATAGCGAAAAAATGTAAAATCTCCCTCTAGCATTCTCAACTGCATTTTCTCTGAGGTGTTGACGTATTAACTGAAGGAGAAGTGCTGTTTTTAGAGGACCCTGTGTAAGCATATGACAAGGGCTTAAAATTTGAATTGTAGTATTTTAAACTCATTTTAGTCAATTTTCAACCGCATATCCCCTGCGGTGATGACTTTATAACTGAAAATATTTTCTCTAGAAGCTTCTGCACCAGAACACAAGTTTACGAGTGGGTTACTTTGAAATGAGTAATTTTGTATGTGGACTTTTTCTTCGTGAAATTAAGATTTTTAAAAAGGCTTCGATTCTTATTTGGGATTAAACAACGAAATAAACTGAATTCATTAGTTTTTGAAAATTTGAGAGATTTTGGTTTTTGAATATTGATAAATTTGCACATTTCAGGGAAAATGCGGAAAGAGGTTGCATGGTGAAATATGCGTAATATTCTGAATCTTAGAGGCCCAGAATATCACCCATAAAATTTCGGGCGCGACAGAAAAATGCGCATTCACAAGAATTTTGCGCATTGAACTCGCAACGGTTGTGTTTCGGGCAGGGATTGGAAAATCGATTTCGATTTTAATTGAAAATCGATTATCACACTCCGATTTTCGATTTAATCGAAGTCGACTTTTTGTTTTGAAAAACCGATCAAAATCGATTCTAGCCGATCGATTTTCGATTTATAGCTTGCTAGCTAAAGCTAGCGTTTGAATTTTGCCAATCGAGCTGCGCCAGTTCGAAAACCGCCCTCCAGTCGACCGCAAGTCCAACTCTAATCCACTACAAGCTTGGAAGGAGATTGAGGGAGAATATCCCCACGTATACAAACCAGCCAGCAGGATTTTATCTATAGATGCCTCTTCCGTGCCGTGTGAGCGACTATTTTCTCACGCCGGGTTAATTGCAACTCAGGTGCAAAATCGATTATTCGGAGAACATTTAAATATGTTAGTTATTCCATTCCTGAGGAACACTGGTTCCACGGCTTTACAAACAAGAAATAGATAAAACTCTGTTTTTCATTTTGTGGTATGCCCACATTTCAATATACAATTCTTATTGCTACTAAACTATATGTAATTTGCTTGTTATATTACCTATGTGTTTATAAGTATCTGTTATGGATTATTACTTTCCTGCATACCTTATTAATATCTTTAAAATAATATATTGTAGATATTAATAAATTTAACTGTAATCGGTTCTTATCCCTAGTACTTCCATTAACCCATATTTTGCATTTTGTTACATCCGTATTTCAGCAGGCAATTACTTTACTATGATAAATTTCGATTTTTCGATTATTTTGGGCAAAAAATCGAATTTTTAGAAAATCGATTTTAAAAACAAAAATCGAAAGTCGATTAATCGAAAATCGATTCTGGATTTAAATTTACAATCCCTAGTTTCGGGCACAGGGCGTTCCACGTTTTTTTGACTGTCTGGGCGTTCGTTTCCTGCGTGAATATCCATGAGGCCGCAGGTGCGATATTGCCAATAGCAGCAAGAGTATTAACATAGCGATTTGCGGCATACTATATGCACAGCTAGGTCTCTTCCAACATGCAAATATTATTCCCTAAAGTTATTTACTCAAATTTAGTGCGTAGTTGGACACTGTAGCTTAAGTGATGTACAGGGAGCACTCGGCAGTGTGCACTTTTGGCAACAGAGTTCATCATAAAGCCGGTGGCCCACGGTCAAATTTGAATCCAATTTTTTGCGTACAAATTTTTCATCTGAAACCCATTTATTGCAAGTTTAGTACGAAACGGCATGGCGTTTCACACGGCGCAGTGCATTTCTCCCGAAAGATGAAAAATATGAAAGGTGGTAAATATAAATGGAGGGTGCTGATTGTGATGGAGCCCAAAATGAAAGAGGTGAAGAGAGTGAAGGCAATTTGCTTGGCTTGTTATGGTACACTTTGTTTTTTGTGTTGAATATGAATTAATGTGTTTCATGCACTCAATAATTAAAACAACAGTCTAGAATCTCGGCATTTTACTCAAAGAAGACATTTACAAAACAGCAATTATCGTGATCGCAACACTCCAATGGAGATGATAGCGATGCTTTTGTTTTTGGAGGACTTTGGTAGGTTGGCTTCATACACTGGATAGGAATTTAGGCGTAATCTATTGGTTTGGCCCAAAATGAATGATATGCAAAAACTATTGTGAAATAATTCCTCCTTTCCAAACAGTATATGTTCTATCAAACTTTTATACAAATTTTGTGTCCAAATTTGGCCATGGAACATCGGCGTTAGGCCCATACATTCAAATAAATGTGGAACGCTGTATAGGTAGGGTTTTTCCTTCCCTCCATCGCTGGACCACTGAATCCCCATGCGGTCTTCCCCTCCGCGCCAGCCGCCCGCTTCCACTTCCTTCCGTCCACTCGCTCCCACCAACCAACTGATGCTGCTTGCGACACCCGCCTTCCCCTGCCCATCTCCTCGACTGTATTCTCCCATCATTCCACCCCGCAAACCCTACTACCCCTGCATCCCCTTCTCAATACCTACTCCTCCTCTAGCCACATTTCCGATACTCACCCTCCTCCTCTCTCCCACCCACCCCTACCTCTAGAGTCAATGCGACATTTAACCGAGTTCCGATGCTAAAAAGTCTGATTAGTCAAAGCGGCGTCGCGCCCGAAGAGTCAGGTGGACTGGCCGCTCTCGCTACGGAGCGGAGCCGTGCGTGCCCGCGCTCGGGTGCAGGGCTGAGTGCCGCTCCACACGCTCGCCGATCGAATTGTCCAACGCCGAGGTCGAGCAAGTAACTGGTGGGAACGGGGTGTGTCGAAAGGGGTGGGGCGGTGATTTGCTAGTGATAAGGGTTTGGCAGGTTTCTGCTTAATTCAGGTTCCAATCAGAAAGATGAAATGTATTAACCAAAAGCAAATGCAGTCTACTGTCGCACACAGGTAAATCAATGATGCACTAGAGGTTTCTCTAGAAGACCTTTCGTCATCGCTCCGATCAATATTTTTGCCTCAAAGCAAGTAGTTACAGTCAGTTATAGCCTTCTATACTTAAAAATAATTTTTTACTGAAAATGATCTTATCAATCGAGAATGATGGGATTATTCTCGTGGCGTAGGTATTTAAGGAATGTGGGGGAATGTGCAGTCAGTACCACAATCAATATTTTCGTATTGCAGATAATGAAAACCAGCAGTAGGTAAGTTCACAATTGGTAGTTAAGCTCAAGTTTATTATGGATCACAAATCATGACTTTCCCGTATATATACAATTTTAATGGTATCAATTGCTTTTATTTTCTGAAACAACGGCTTTCATTCAAATTTATATGTAATATTCACTCTCCGTATTACGAATAGGCACGCAATGTTATCACAGAGTCAAAATTGAACCTATATGTTATGGTCTAAACTCATTTCGCTCATTAGGAAAAATAACTCTTCATCTACATCTACATACTACCCCGCAAGCCGCCTCAATAGGCGTGTGGTGGGGGGTGTTAGGACACCAGCCGTTTACATATAAAAAAGAAAACGCTCTAATGAAATTACTCCTTGTATTTATTGAACTCCCTTATTGTTCGGGGGAAAAACGAATTCCCATACCTATCCGTTCGGCAAAATATCTCTCTCTCTCTTAATTTATCGTTTCTGTCGGACCTGGAAATATAGTGGGGTTCTAATATGATGTTCTCTGTGTCGCTCTTAAAGATATCTATTCTCAATTGCTCAAGCAATCTAAGCCTAGCGCGCAGCCTCCTCGAACTCTTGAGGGCGCTCATCATTTCTTGGTTGAGGCAATCATGTCTTTTATCCACACTAAGTACAGTCATACCGGGAAAAGTCCGTTATACCTATGCACATAAAGGTTTCACGACTTTCAGGAAGCTTCAGAGAACGTTTACTGGGGCGTGATCACGTATAAACTTTCTAATTAATGCTGTCTGCCCCTGTCGCGAAATTGAATCGATTGGCCGCCTGTTAAGTTAAATGGAAGAGCAAGCTGGAGAAAGAGGACAACAACACGGGAGACCCAGTGGAGCGAAGGAAGTAGAATACAATTTACAGCGTGATTTCAATGTCTGCCATCTGGAGGATAGAGCTCAAGAAATGTGGGGAAAGAACTACAGAACTAACTAAGAACTACTTGCATAAGCAACATTCCGTTCAACATTATCCATCAACTTAGTCATCAATGATTACCGTGCTCTACTGGAGGTCGAATAATACAGAACTGTGATTATTCTTTTCAATTTGTGGCATCCCTCGGTGAATTCCATTGCCTTTGGAATTCGAAGATATTTATAACTTCTCCCTCAGCGTACGAAAATCAACTTTAAAAAATAGCAAGGAAAGAGAACCCGCCTCCGACGCATAAACTATCGTGTGAAAACTCCATATTCTACATGCGAAAAATTTAACATTTGAAGTAATAAGCGTAGTGGGTGTTACTGTGTACACATGATTAATTATCAAAGTTACTAGATAGTTTAGATCACTTAACCCAAACATTGGGTGTTAACTGTTAATTTACAATACTCCATGTCCGCTGGGGAATGTTATCATCAAACTTTCTACTGCGGAACCTGTGTGAATTTTTATTTTTGAGTTTTCTGTATTACTCTTCCATGAAAAGAGTTGTAAAAAGGAACTTTTGCCACAGGGAGTATATTATTTAATACATGATTTTAAATATGAATTAATTATGCATTAACTTTCTCCATGAAATTTTTTATTTATTAATTTATTTTATTTTATTAATTTTGAAAGATTATGCAGCTGTACAGGGAATAAAGGAGAGTTTAGGGCTCAGTAGAAGAGTTTCAGTCTATGGACCAGAAGTCCTTTGCTTGAACTCCGTTAAATGCCTTCATAAAATCATCGCTGTGATTTTTTGGGTATCAGAACTTCTCAGAAAACCTGAGGGTGAGAACTACCGTACATTAATTAATGTCACCGGCCTTTGAACGTGCTCTGAGGTGATCTCTTCCCTCGCCATTAAAATCAAACTTAGGTGGTGGTTGACGTTCATTTTTTAACTTACGCAGTGAAAGAAAACTGAGAAATGTACTTTGTGAAACTTTGATCAATTCGTGTGTCATAATTTTTTTTTCAATTTATTATTATTCTGGAAAATATACTCAAAATTTCAGTCAGAATGTAGCGTTCCTTTCATAATCCCTTCAACTATGGCACAGACATATCCCCTCCGTCATGGAACCAGTGCATCGAATTGATCTCATGTCTAAAGCAGTTATATTCCGAGGAGTGAAGTTGAAAATCCATGGAACTAGAGTTATATCAACTCTTATCCCATGGGGTGAAAAATATTTATCTGCTATCGATTTCAATTCAACATCACTTTGGGTGAATCAATTCATTTGTTAAAGCGACCGTCTCCGTTCGTATTCCCGCCATGATTTTATCATTATTTACCGCGTGTCTCTGATATTGATAATTCTTTTCGGGAGCAATTTTGAGAATGCTCGCGACCCTTCAACTCATCACACATCATTCCCTTCACTAGCATTTGGGAAACTATTCACGCGTTCAAATCACCACCTTACCGAAATTTTCGTTTCTACCACCAATGTCGCACTCTTTTTTGGGGCTTTTATGTATTTCTCGGTTTCTGTTGTTTCCAGAAGCTAAATTTTAGTGACAATGTGGCAAGAGGTAATTGAAAGATATTTTTCGGCTCCATAGCTCATTTTTCTGCCACTTCTAGTTGTCCCATATCTTTAAATTCTTTCAGCCTTTCCATTCAGCAGGGAAAATATTCAAAAACATTTTTCTTTTTATTGCTCGGCCAACTCCTCGCACATTGGCCGATGCAATCGTTACAGAGGTTTTGTATGAAGTACTGCAAGCGACCATTCACTCAGTTTATGTGTTAACGAGGAAAGGAGGCTGATTTCACTTCATTTTTTGTGGGAATAGTGCTCTGAACCATTGTTAATTAGAAATTAGAGCTATAGATTACTCAGTTAAGCATAATTTTTAATAAGTGAAACGTTTCGCACGCCAAAAACAAAATTGCAGAACTTTCCGAAACTCCTACGTTGAAAAATGGGTTGCCATATTTGGTGACGTCACTTCGCAGTAACACGTCTACGGGCATGCCTACTTTATGTCAACAACGAAGTTGTTGGGATTCACTCACATGCGCCAAAGGCAAATTATTTATCAAGACTTTAGTTTTCTAGATAATAATTATAGTAGAATCTCAATTATCCGTGCTAATCAACTCAAGGCCAGCCCGAGCTAAGCGAAAAACACGAATAACCGAAAAACAGGAAAAATGTGGTGATGATATAAATGGAAACCACGATGCATGTAGTGATGATGTGGGATTACGTAATTCGATTATTATGAAGATAAATAGCATTTAATAGGCAAGAAAATAAACAAATGAATGGCAAAACAGAGTACTTTTATAATTAAGTTTATCGAAATTTCGAAGCATTTGATACTATCTTTACCATTTGAATATCGACATTTTGCGGCGAAGGGATGAGAGTGTAGCACGGTTAATACCCAAACCAGATAATCCGCACACGGGTAATCGAGAGTTTGCTGTATAGAAATATTTTTCAAACATTTTCCAGCCTTAATGGCAAGATGGTTAAACACGTGGGACAACTTTAAGTAACGTCTTGAAGAAAAGTGAATTGGGGTTGAGATAAGGCTATTTCAAATATCATTCCTGAAATTTAATTTATGATAACGGGATTCCTAAAACAAGGCAGAAGATTGGATGCTGCCCAAATTTTAGAAGGGAAAATAAACTCGAAAGCAATGCACCAATTGTAGTCGTTGATAGGAATCCTAAGTTGGTGTTTTCAATACTTAGCGCGCTAAAAATATCCTGTTCGCAGATAATCTCGCAGGAAAGTAAGGCCGAGAATCATACTCTACTATTCTTACCGATGTGACGACAATTTTGTTTGTGCGAATGCTTCGAGTGCGTAGAATTAAATTTTTAACGTGTACGGCATGGAGTTATTTTATGGAATTACACGTAAACCTTTCTAATCACGTTTTATATGCAATGCATAGGGTAGCTGGGGTTTTCATGTTTTTTATTCTCCCTGATGAAATTATCATGGATACATTTCGAAATTTAGACGTGCGTATCTCTTTTATTAATTTCTATCAGAGGTGCAAGGGAAATTGTCATTTCTTTTTTTCTACATACAAAGTGATTGTGAAGATCTCTTCCTTGTAGTAATCTTGGGTTAACATTGGTCAAAGGAAAGGGGCCATTGGTCAAAGGAAAATAAATGATACCAAGTTTTTCCTTGGAGGCTCACTATTTTCTGGGTTTTGCTTATTGTTACGTGCCACCCTGCGGCTGTGAATTAAAGATTTTTTCCAGCATATTCACGTGTTCCCGAATAATATTTCACATTCTTTGGTCAATTTCCCTTTCTTTTTAAGAAAAATTCTCGTTAACATTGTGATTGCCCAAAGTATTTAGCGTTACGTGTCGTGCAGGAAGTGCACACCGATTTGGGAATTTAGGTTGGAAATTACTTGAGGGCTTCCGAGAGAATTTTTATTCTCGGTAATTTCCACATCTGCAAGAATGGGTATGTAACAGTTAAAGTCGTGGACATTGCGTCGCCATTTTGTAAATAATTTGGTTCTTACAGGTGAATAGCTCTGCTGGAAGTTACTGTAGTAGAATTATTGAACAAAGCTATCAAGAAATGATAGATGCTATTTATGGACATTTGATGAAAATATCGAGTTTCATTGGCAAAGACATAGGCATTTCATTTTTTTATTTAAATCGAGGGCTACTAGACATGAAAGTTAATTTTATCTCCCCAGGTATAGCTAATAAAATTATTTCACTGCGTTAGACTGTGATATTAGCCGTAGTTATTCTACCCGATACGATTTTATAAAAGTTTTTTACACCCAATTCATGCCTCAAAAAGATTACCTACCTGGAATCACTGAAATAAATACGAATAAAAAATTACGCCAGCGCATAAAATGTCACTCTTGAACGTTTCTAATTATATTCTAAAAGACATTTCAAATATCTCATAAGGTGAATGGAACAAAATATTTAACATTTTATATTTCTCTCACCTCCTCTAATGAAAAATGGGGGTTCTATCGGCAGCCTCTGGTTTAGCTCAGACACTATCGAATTATTTCGTCCGTCGTGTGAAAATCTCGAATCGGTTAGTGGTTGGTTAATAACAAGAAGACATGAAAACTGGATTGATTTGACTGGATTTAGAAGAATGTGACACTAGTCACAGTAGGGATATGAAACTACTCGCTTACCTTATATGAACTAAACATGAACACAGGGTACTTAAAAAGATGTCCTGAAATCCATTCGTGCAACATATCTGCTCGCACCTAACCCTTTTGCAGCGATTTACACATATTATGTTAGCATTACGTGGAATAATGTGCCACTAACTCTTCCGCTGGCTTACCGGGTGATATATTGATGAACTGAGTTAATTTTCTAGTAAACTTATTCCCTATTTCCAAATGCGATTACACGATTTGGCTTCAATCTTGTTGGTCATTCCCTCTGGAACGTATTTGACTATACATGCACGCGGCAGAAAACACGTACCCATTCGTTTATTCCTCTCCAGTACCCTTGCGAGATTCAACATTTATATGAACGAGTATGTTACCTTGAGAAACAATTTTAGGAGAACTTTTCCGGCCTCAATGTTAGCTTGGTGACGTGCTACCTTGCCAACCCCTGGGTTCGAGACCCCCCTGGATGATAATTTCACCTTCCAAGTTGCGTGTGTTTATCCGTGGTTGCACGTTATAGATCGATATTTAAACGATCCATGAGGCTGTTTTCAAGGAGGTGTTAAATATTTGAAATAAAAAAATATTATAGGTCGGCGGTAAATGCTACGAATGTTTTCCCAAATTCAAAAGCAAATTCACCATGAATATTACTTTACAACCAGCTTAGGCCTGGCAGAGGCATCATAAGGCTATTGCAAATAATATCGCGTTCAGGCTGCCTGAAGCATCTGCCAATAGCAATTCATTTCTTCTGCAAAATTGGCGCCGAACAAAAGAACGGTTAAACGCTCGTCTACGCCCGTAAAGCGTCAGTTGGAAATATGACGCAAGAGCATCCTGCGGAGTGGGCGGTAACTTTTTGTCATTCCCACCTCCATCGTATGAGCAAGCGCCTTATTTTAGAAACTTTGAATGAAGGAGAAAATTGTTGATGCAATATTTTTTTATCGTTTCGTCTGTCAAATTCAAGTCTTCTCTGTGATTGAAGAAGTATTCTTTACGACTATTACCAATTCTCGCTGCCATGCTCATATTTTCATGGGATAAATAACACAAAATTCCTTAGAATAAATATTGTCGGACTCCATGCTGTCTAAGTTTCCATGCTAACAATAAGAATTAAGTTAGGAATGAAATTACTTAACAGTTTTCCACTTTTTACATTAAAGAACTAAGAAAACTTTATTTTTTCCACACTAAGTTCATTGCTATGTCAAACCAACAAGATCTATGGCCTTTTCGCACATGATATATGATCTTGTATGCAGTGAAAAACACCAGCAAACCTTTGGTATTTTGTGAGGCGTCAAGTAGCGTGATGTTGGTGTATTTCTACTCTAAAACCGCCATATTAGCCATGTGAGATGCCTTGAAAGGAAACTATCTTTGACTGAATTCTTCTTGTTCTCTCTTGTGAAACGCCTAAGAATACAGAATTAAGTGTTTCATGGCGACTATTATGCTCAACGGGCACATCAAGGAACCTAGTTACTTCTTAAATTATCACGCAGCAATATAAATTTTAGGCTTCATCATTTAATTATTCAATATTGGTTTGATGTAATTTACTACAGACGAAATGGATCACAAATTATGTATCCTACGAAGAGCTCACCTGAAATATTTGCATACAGCCTGATTATTCACATGTATACTGGGCCATGCTTTGTTTGAACAAATGGACCACCGTTATTACACGATATAGTAGATTTTTTACCACTCCCGAGGAAGTCCTTTTCTTGTGAAGCTATTATCTGTCCATAGGTAATTTTATTTCGAATAATTAAATTTAGACTAACTAGCAACGGTTTTCTGGGGTGAGCTTTTCCGTTGCACATAAACTTTCTGCATAGTGTGATAATCTTTTTGTGAAGTACTGAAATGTTATATTCAGGAAAACATTACTGTTAAAAATATTTATGTCCCATTCAATCATGCCTTAACGGTTAATTTTCCATTGTTAACCTCCCAAAGTTACCTCATTGGAATATTATATGGAATGATGTAACAGTGATACTTCCGGAGGTCGTGTAACTATTAAGCGTCCGCATGATTTATGTTCCTCCTGGTCGGAAAAAGAAGTTTTATTTTTGAGGATAGCCTAGAAGTCAGAGGGTCCAATACACATACGTGCATCCATTGACACAATATCCTTAAAAATAGCCCAAGGAAAATGCAAGGCTCGAGCCATGAGAAACTGCCTATAAGGTATTTGGCGGAGGAGGATTCGGAAATATCCCGCGCGAAGCCATGTCATTGTGCAAAATGTAGGAATCATCCATGGAGAAGCTCTAAAGAAGGGCTGCATCAAATCTGTCAATTTCCTCAAGACGGGTTTGTTTGTGAGATTTATTTTATCGCTGATGAAATAACGCTGAGAACAACAGTTTCTATTAGATAAAAAAAGATTATGTATCATCAATGCCTGGATGGGATTATTTTTGGAATTGTTTTTTATATATCTTGGCCTGTAAGTCTTTTCCCAGTAAATTTACTATCGGTTTCTTAGATATTTCCCTCTTTCATTCCTTCAAATTATCTTTCTCATCATAACCAGGGAAACATTTTTTTATTTTATAATACATATTTTCAGGTAGAAAAGCGTAATTTAAAGTTATTAATAATTTAGTGCTACCTAATTTTTTTCAACGAGAAACCCTTTGTATTATCTTTTACTTTGTTCGTACTTCTTTCGATCCTTTCCAATTTCTTTATACCGGCTTAGTTAGCGCTTTAAATTCTCTAACATATTCCTTTATTAATCCTATTAAAGTCTCAACTTTCTTTTTATAAGTTTTTGCTTTGCACTCACTTCTGATGATGAATACAGGATGCATTTTCCCAGTAAATTTACTTTCGGTTTCTTAGATATTTCCCTCTTTCAATCCTTCAAATTATCTTTTTCATCACAACCAGGGAAGCATTTTTTATTTTATAATACATATTTTCAGGTAGAAAATACATTTTTTCATTATAATCAGGGGTAAGAGGACGTTTTCACGTAACTAAAGCACAACTTGTCGGCGCGACACATCCATGCATGGCGAAATACCCCTTAAATGAATTTATGGGAGAAAACGGAAACATCAGTGATTTTATAATATTTGTGTAGAAGATAGGAATACTTAGTCTATTTGCAGATATCTCGTGACAAATTAGCAAAAATGTGGAATCACCTGTGATAAGGATAATTCTCTATGAAAAATTCCTACTACCTGCAGGAACGCATGAATTGAGCTAGTCTTGAGACAAAATTTGCCTCATTTGCAGTTCGATAAAAATGGAGATAAAGTGGAAGTACAAAATGTTTCCTTTTAATTGTAATGGGTGTTTCTGTCAAGTTCTGGTGGTTTGGCCCCTGAGAAACCTGATGACAAGCCAATGGCTTACTGGGATCACATGGGCATACGGACCACCAGATTTGTCTGAGAGCAAACAAAAATATCTGGATGAAAATTACAATGTGAATTAATTGTTTTTCTAGAATAGTTTTTATGTATATTAAATTATTTTATCCTACTTTTTGTTAATAATGAACGTGTTTGCTTCAAAAGCATCTTTTGAATTCATTTTGTAATCCTAACCCCAGGATATTGAATAGGTGCACATGAGGTGTGGTTTTATACAACTTGACAGTGGTTCCTGAAAGTCATCTGTTTCACTCGTTGAATTAATTCCGTGATTTTTGCTGCGCTGAATTTGTGGAGATTTCCCACCGACGCCGTTGTTCCGATGGCAGGAACGTTTGTTTAAGTCGTCTGATAGTACCTAGCTAGAGAGGCAATATCTTCCAAATTTTGTCAATTCTGTGAATCTTGATAATTTTTTATCGTTGCTGTAAGTTTGGCGTGAAATGTGACAAATGTGGGGAAACATTAACTACTAAACCATCGTATCCTCGTGGAATTTCGGTGGCTAAAATAATCATAACGACCAAGATAGACGTCATGAGCTCGTATCATGCGATAAAAATTAGAACACGTTCTAACTTTGCTCGAATGATCATGCTAATGTTTTTTCATGCGTGGAACTTTTGTGTTTTACGGGAGGCATGAACGTCATGTATATGCGGTAGTGAATACCCCCCTCAATCTCAATGAATCTTCCCTCCCTTTTACGATATAATTTTAAACCTCTCCCCTCCACCCACAAATTTCCTGAAATCCCATTTTTCCCCCACTAGAAATTATTTTGATGACGCACCGCGCGTCATGCCTCTCTTTTGTGGGCCGTACTTTGCGCATGGCCATTCAAATGTTTACCCACAAGATTGTTTGCTGTGTAAAAAGGCATAAACAGATGCACATTACAACACGTTCGCAGTTGACTATTTTTATAAATTTGGTGCATTTCAATGATTTCATTCATTCATTACAGTAATCTACCTGTTAAAGGTAGGTTGTGATGAAAGTCAGAGAATATCCAACGAACTCTTACACGTACCGTGCCCTTTCTACATCTAGTATTTCTTTCTTCATCTCAGCATAAGTCCTACCTTTCTTCATCCCGTCCAAAAACCTATTCTCTTTCTTCCCCTTCCCCGCTTACCCAACATCCTACCCTCCACGGCCTTCAGCAAACGATCGTCCCTCATTACCCCTTCCAGCCTCCTACCCTGCCTTCCCCTAATCTCATCTTTAAGTTTCCTCTCCTTGCCCACCATGTCAAGTACTTCCTCATTTGTCTTCCTTTCCGTTCAACTCACCTTCTCCATCCTCCTCCACACCCACATCTCGAAAGCCTACAGCCTATTTTCGTCTTCCTTTCTCAACGTCCACGTTTCTTCCCCATACAACGCCACACTCCATATCAAGCTCTTCACCAGCCTCTTTTTTACATCCTTACTTAAGGTCCCCGTCATCAGCTCCCTTCCATTATTGAACGCTTCTTTCGCTAGCGCTATTCTCCTCCTAATGTCTTTGCTAGTATGTCCTGTTTCTTCTAGCGTAATACCCAAGTAATGAAATTGTTCTACTTGCTCCAGTTCGTGATTTCCTACTCTTATCACCAGCCTCGCTTTCTTTGTCCTGGAGAATCTAATTACTTTTGTTTTCTTATTATTAATCTTCATCCCGTGGATTTAATTACTAGTAAATATGGATGTGTAGCGTGAGTTACCATAGACATGCCCTATTGTTACTGTCTTCTAAATTGTATATACCTTCTTTCGTCATCACAATAGTTCATGTAAATCATGAAAATTGTTTCTCATAGATTCGGTCAACAAGAGTCACCTAGACTACGAATGCATCCTTAGAACGAAGACAGCGCAGGAGCTACCAGAAGATTTGTCGCATCATAATAAATATCTGGAGATCTACGATCGGATTGTAATTTTTCTTCTGGAGGGTTCACGAAGAAATCACACGATCTGAGCATATTAATGTTTGGAATGTCGTTGAAAACTTTTAGAAATTTCACCACTCGCTCACTTCTCCGGCTTCGTCATGTGTCATCCCAATGTCATCCTTTTCCGATTATAAAAAATACAACACCTGCATCCATGATTCTAAACTTGAAAAGGGCAATAAAAACATGGAAATAATATTTTCATCTCAATTAAATTTATAGACTTCTGGTAAGCTCAAGTCAAACGCTAGACAAGAAAAATTTTAAATTGTTCGCGAAAATTAGTAGGAAATTTCATTATTTTAATGACGAGCTTCGTCGAAACCTAGGTCGTATTGTGTTAATAACTCTATGTGGAATAACTAATTTATACTTTTCATTTACAATGTTAAGCTAATTCCACCAAGTCACTCCTGAGACAACGGAGTATTTTATCATAATTAAAGGTCGGGAAATAAAATACTCTTTTTCGAAGTCCACATTGATTCCCATGCTGTTTTTTTTAGTTGGCCCGGAAATCTTTTCTCGACTCAAATTCGGTCCGGAGGTTCTACCGTTACCGTGTGAGTCAAAACAAATACTACATTCCACCTTTTAGTTAATTTCTTTTCAAAACCTTGTTTTCGCTGATGAACTACGTTACCTATTGAAAATATTCAGGTTGAAATTTGCAGGTTATTTGGCGAATATGTTTTGAATAAGCTCTTTTTCCCAGCCATAGGAGCCCACAGAAGCTCCAATTCTATAAAATTACCGCATTTTGATGTGAATGGGAATGAACATCTTATGTTTCGTTCTCGGTGTCATGTAAGGTTTTGCCGCGACAATATTTGTGTACTTTCGAGGGCCTCGTGTGCAAAAACTATAAGGATTACAGAATATCTAAAGCTATGACTGGATAGCCCGTTTCATCGACTACCGGAAATAGTTTGACGCGAGTGGAGGCGGGGAGGTTGCGAAGTGACGTCACAGCGCTGCGCGTGGGGGTCTAAATTTGGGCTTGTGTGGGCACGGCGCGCGCACAGTTCAGTTGTATCTCCGGAACGAGTTGGTCAATTTTAGTGATCGAAGTGTCTACGGAGAGCTGAGAACGTGGTTAGACATTAATAACACAATAAATATAAAATTAGCATTGGAAAGCAGAAAATATTAGTTACCATTGACCAAATGTGCATAGGTTAGCCATTTTTACTATTGATTTCGCTGAATAAATGTCATGTATATATTATAGCCCTTTCCCTTGGACTACAACCTTGTGTTGGAAGGGCTTGCGTGCCCCGATGACCCCTAGAGCTGAACTGGCGGGAGCAATGCTCCTGGTAGGGTCACCCATGCTAGATTGGTCGAAGGTTAGGAGACAGACGAATGCTAGTCCGCGCAGCGTCCATACCTCAGTGAGGCGGCTGCAAAAGGCGTCTGGCCTCAGTGGGACGGCCTCTGAAATGATGGTGTCACGTAAAAAACACTATTGAGTAAGGCCACGGAATAATATCTCAATTAAAATAGAAACCTTGAAATTATGGACAGTTCTCAAATGATAATGAATCCTGTAAACTACGAGGCTCGGCCCAGAGGGCCGGGCGTCGTGCCCGGCAGCGGTGGGAGCAAGGCCCCTGCAGTCGTCAGCAGACGAAATCCTTGCTCAGACGTAGTAGCAGCAGAGGACAAGAAGATAAAGAAGGAGAACGAAAAAATCAGAATAGATACTTGGAATGTTAGGACTATGCTGAGGGCAGGGAAGATAGAGAATGTAAAGCAAGAAATGGAAAGGGTGGGTGTATACATCATGGGTCTGGGTGAAGTAAGATGGAAGGATGACGGGGACTACTGGAGCGATGACTAAAGAGTAATTTATAGTGAAGGGCATGAACGTCAGCGTGGGGTTACATTCGTAATGAATAGGAAACTAGGTAGAAAATTAGTGTATGCAGAACAAGTGAGTGATAGGATAATAGTCGTGGAACAAAAGGCAGATCCAACGAATTTAGTTATAATCTAGGTTTATATGCCTACCTCTAATCATAAAGAGGAGGAGGTGGATGGGATATACGATCAGCTAGAGGAAATCATTGGTAGGATACCTGTGAGTAAGCAGTTGGTAGTAATGGGGGATTGGAACGCGGTGGTGGGCAAATGAAGAAATGGGCGGGAGTTGGGCGATTGCGGGCTAGGAAGGAGAAACGACCGCGGCGAGAAAGCTGTGGAGTTTTGCCGTAGAAATAACCTAGTAATTACAAATGCATGGGTCAGACATCAGACAGGCGTCTGATTTGGAATTTGTATATGAACCAGACGGTGCAGGTTACGGTAGCCAATGGAGAATCGGGATGGGCCACGATAGGACGGGGAGTGCGGCAGGGGTGCCCACTATCGCCGTTGTTTTTTAACATGTATTCAGAAGAAATGGTAATGGAGGCATGGGAGGAGGAGGAGGTAGGAATAAAGGTAGGAGTGGAGCTGATAAAATCAGTGAGATTTGCAGATGATCAAGCATTGGTCAGTCAGTCTGCCAAGGGATTACAGTCAATGGTGAATGCGTTATAGGTGCAGTGCGAAAAGTATGGGATGAAGATTAACCTCAAGAAAACGAAAGTTATGAGATTTTCTAGAAGTAAGAAGGCGGGGCTGAATATAAGGGTGCAAGGTAGGAGATAGAGCAGGCCGAGCAGTTTACATATCTGGGTAATATTTTGGAGGAGAATGGGTTAAGTGGTAATGACATCAGATGCAGAATTGCGCTCGCTAAAGAAGCATTTTCGAAGAGAAGGGAATTGATGAGGGGGGCGTCTGAGAAGAGACGTAAAGAAGAGGCTGGTGTAAACTTTAATATGGAGCGTGGCGCTATATGGGTCGGAAACTTGGTCATTGCGAATGGAGGATGTGCGTAGACTTGAGGCGTTTGAGAAGTGGGTTTGCAGAAGGATGGAGAAGGTGAGCTGGGTGGCGAGGAAGACGAACGAGGAGGTATTGGATATGGTCGGAGAGGAGAAGAAGCTTGTGGCAGAGGTTCGGAGAAGGCAGAAGAGATGGATGGAGGAGATTTTGAGAGGAGAGGGCATGTTGATGAGAGTGATAGAGGGCAGAACACTGGGGAAGCGTGGAAGAGGAAGGAATAGGATAAGAATTCTGGACGAAATAAGAGGAGGTAGAAGATATGAATAATTGAAGAGGAATCTAATAGCGCGCCATCCTTAGGCGGGAAAGCGAGACAATGTCTATGAGGTTGGGATGCAGAATGGGGACTGTCCAAGAAGCTACCTATCAGCTGGTAGAATACTTGAATGAATGAATATATTATAGCGTAATTTTCTTTTTTCATTTCAACTTTATTTCCGACAAACGTAACAAAAGAATCTCCCAATAACGAGAGTAAAGTATGTAATTTCTCATTCACGAAATAAATATCCGACGGGAGTATCAAGAATACTTCCTGTATTTTTTACTTAAAATATCGCTGTAATTGGCCAATAATTCACAGAATAAGGCGTTAAGGTACCTTTACTTTATTTTTTATTCAATTTCTAGGGATTCTTTTCCTTCTTATTAACAGCTTTCCGCGTTAAGGCATTTTAATTGTATGGATAAATACTATTTTCCCCTTGCTTCTCCCATTGTTGCATTTAACACCATGTAATTTCAAGTTCTATTTTCGATAAAAATAGCGTGTAAAGGATACATTTTTTCAGAGGAGAATTTTTCTATGAGTTGACAGAATATGAATTATATGACATTTACCTAAGTCATTTTACGGTGGAACCATCTTGACAAATTTTCCTGACAATATCTAGTCCTATTAACTTCTCATACTTAAAACCCTCTATTTATGGCGTCATATTCAAATTGTTTGAGCCGTTTTCGAGCTAATTTTACATGCATACAATTACTACTCCTTTTACTTAAGGCTATCTACACTCTATATATCTATTTCCCGAAATGTGAGTACACTTTGATGTCATGGCGCAAATATGAAACTCCTTCACCTAAATTACTCATCCATTCCATTGCGTTATGAGGAAAGTCGGTATTTTGGAATTCCTGTTACTCCTAATGCCACCCTTATGTTTGCTTCACTTATTCTTTTAACAGAACATTCATACACAGTGGCATAGGATTTGCTTCTCGTAAAACTTCTCTTGGGGAAGAGCTCAGTCATTCGGAACCCGGCGTTCTAAAATGTTAATGTACCGAGCTTATGAATCGATTTCAGTCTGGATTTCAGTGTGCGTGACCGCTCCGATGTCCTCAGTCTCCGGGGACTCTCTCACGGTAGAGCTGGCAAGAGGGATCGTTCGACGTGTTGCGTAGCGACGGAGCGTTGGCAAAGAATTTTCGAGTACCTACCTACGTTACAGGTGACCCAATTTTTTTCCTCCTCCCGTCGTGTTACCCGTATTTCGTTTCCCATTAAACAGCTCGATCTTACGCTTCCAGGGTTTAAGCGTAATGAAAGAAATCTCCGAGGCTCCAGAGTCGAACTGGCTCAGGGTCGAAACTTCTAAGAAATCGGATATGTCTACTCGCGGATTTTAAACGGTGGAAAATATTTCGCGAAAATGTTATTACCAGAGATTTTTCTCGCTTCTCTTTTGTTACGAGTTCATTTCATGAGTATCTGATGAACATGATCACCTCTGTGCTGTTGGGGTAGGTATATCGCGTGCTTTCAAATTTGATAATTTGATATTGCATTAATTATTAATTCTGAATTTATTTGTCGTTTATGCTTATTTATTTATATTTTTCTTAAGAAGAGTTGGAGAGAAAAGATATGATGAAAATTTTGAGAGGAAAAAGAGACAAACGGTCACGCACACTGAAATCCGGACTGAAATCGATTCATACCGAACATATTCTGCGGCACAACAGCATCTTCAAAACAATAATGGAAGGAGATGTGAATGGGAAGAAATGTTAAGAATTGTATACGAAAATTTCAGACAGAATACATAAGGTAAATTATGAAGGACGTCAAAGGAAGACTTGGAATAAAACGATGTTATGATAGTTGGGTGGATTGGGTAGTTGAAGCAAACCAATCTTCGGATTTATGACTGCGGTGATGAACATTTTTCCTGAATTTAAATTAAACTCTAAGGCCCTATTTTATCATACAAAATGTTTTTGATATGTAAACCAAAGTTGAATATTCTCCTGTTGATTACGCTCACGTCAGCTAGCGGACTGTATGATGTAAAATAGCAAGCACAGACACAGCCCAATGAACTTCTTGTGACCAAAACCCTCAAAATAAGGTGTCTCATCAGTATCGTTTGAGCCGTTTACATGCATACGTGCAGCTATTGGTCGAATGAGAGTTTAAGATTACCAACTGTGGAAATATTCCTTTCCTGATCTAAAATCAGCTAAACAGTGTTAATTGTCTTCAACAATATGGTAAGCATCCGTGATTTTACGAGTCATTAGGAACTTCACGACTTATGCACGCTTTCAGACGTGAATTCAGCACTCCACAATTCCGCGCTTGTAAATGCGCTTGAAATTTTTTTCTTGCAAAAGTTGTCTCGTATACGGCGCATTAATAGTGTGCACGAGGAAATAAAAAAGTCCGCTTCAGCCTCCTGAAAATTTCAAACTGCGCCATTCACGAGGCAAAAGATATTTAGCGCGAGCGGAAAACTTTTGGATCGGACGGCGACCACCCCTCACAACACCACCCTCGTAGATCAATAATTTACATTGGCTTATTTTCCGGGATCTCCACCGGTGCAATTGTTTTGGCGTGGAAAAAAAATTCAAAATAAAAACGTGATGCGAGCTCGCCGTTTCAATTCCACGAAAATCCTCTCGTACTTGAGGTAATTCATGCGTAAAATAACTTAAATTTCATTCCACCTATATTCTGTGTACTTCTGTGTTCTTTTTTTTATATGAATGACGAAAACAATACGTTTCCATGCCATTTGTCCAGTGAAACATGGATGAAAATAGTTATTTTCTATCTAACTAGAGGGGCATGCCTCCTGACTGCCCTCGCTACGCCACCACTAATGCAAGGGAAGAAAAAATAATACTTTAATGATACTAAGCAGTACTTCTTTTAGAGAAAATATTTTCAAACGACATTTAAATTATATTTTTAACACTAATAAAACATTAAACAAAAGCTAAATAAAGTGTACAGGCAATAAAATTGATTTATTCATTTAACCCTCTTGGGCATTTATCCCCGTGCATTCTTCTTCAATGGCGGGGGTTGATGAGAGAAACTTTTCAAAAAAGCGCTGAACATAGTGTATTTACATTGGCAATTTAACTCCTCAAGTTTCTCCTTCAAGAGATTGCGGGAAATTTTACTCTGACGAACTTTTTTTCACAAGCTAGTGCAGATGCAGATTGGTTGCTGTTTACGTTGGAAACAATATGCTTCTGCGAGCGACTTGCCTAAGCTTTTAAAAGTTCAACAAGCGGACTTTTAGAGCCGTTACCACGTGCTATTTACGTCAAAAATCTATTGCTGCAAGTAACTTGCGCAGTAAAATTCCCAGTGTAAACTCACCATTGGGAAATTTTTGAATACTTTTTTTTTAAGTTCTCGAAATTTCGAATCGAAAACGAAATTTGACCATAGTAATTAGAAATAAAATTCAATTTTCTTTCTTATGACACTTCTCTCGAGTTCGTACAACCATTTTTCTAACTTTTTTGCAAAAGAAAGAAAGTCTGCTAGCGGTAAAAATGAACTTCTAATGCATTTATTATGGAAGTTGATGTGAATTATCAACTTCCATAAGTTGATGTGTGTTGGTCTACTCTCGAAACGCTGTGATAATTATCGAATGCGAAAATACTACTTTCATCGCATGGTTTTTTGGTAGTTTTAGCATTCTCCAATCGTCACTTATTGTCCGTATGCGTTAACTATTGATTGGCAAGTGTCGGGTGGTTGTGTGGCACGCGATGCGTCCACGAAATCATTCGACAATTGGCTATTTTCGCGTGCAATAATTATCAGGGAATTTCAAGAATCGATCCCTTGGAATCGAACGCGAGACTTTAGGCGTGCAAATTGTAGGCTCTTATCTGTGTAGTAGTGACATTTAATGATGTGCAAAGTTTGATAGATTTGCAGTTTTAGGGTTATTCTTTATATATAATGTGGGATATGCCATTTTCGCGAAAAACTGTTTTTAAGGACGAAATTTTCCCGCATAATCAAACGGTGATATTATTGAGGTAAAATTCCATCGAATTGTTTAAGTTATTAGCAAATAACTCCAGGAACTGAAGTCAAAATGGATTATCTCAATGGAAATGGCACCTTAGTCAGGTCTAATGGGTGGAAAAAAGTGTTAATTAAAAATTATTTCGTCTAATAATCTGCACATTTCGTATTTGAATTTGGTTCTCTAATAGCTAAGGTTTGCCGTCACATTGAAATCGGTAATTTTTAAACAATGCTAACACAAAGGTGGACATCATTATGTATTTGTTTTGACACACACAACATGCAGTTGCGGTGGATCCTGCTTAACAGGCGGTGGATCCTGCTCCTTCCCCTCTTTTCCTGTTTCCACGTCGCTCTGCAAATGAAATCGTTCGGTGTGAGAGATTTTGAAGTATTTCAAGTGGCGTTGACCCGTATGAGCGCATCTTCGAAACATTTCAGCGCAGTCGTTGGCATCTCCGTTAGAAATTGGTTAGTTATCCTTCCCCGAGGGCACACGAACGGTGTTCTCCTTCGCCCTCCCCCTCCTCGTCCCCCTCATTTCTCCTCCCTCCCCCTTCCCTTTTGTACGTGGCCTCCATACCCCCTCCCTCAGCCCTCCCCCTCACCGCCCCCTCCCGCCAGAAAACCAAGCGCTGTATGTGCGCGCTCCATGGCGCTTCCAGGGAGCGACTGAAGGTGGAGTTGGCGTTGTCGAGAGGCGGGAGGAGAGGGGGGTTTTGTTGGGAAGGGGGAGGTGGGTGGGGAGGCCGGGGGAGGAGTGAGATTGCAAGAGATCGATACGCTTTCCCCCGTTCGACTCATTCTAAAATTTTCGGTCTCCTCTCTATCTCTCTCTCTCCACCAAATCCACCCCTAGCTCCACTCCACATTGTCCCTTCCCTTCCCCCTCTCATTGTCCCCTCATTGACGAAAGTACCTGCGGAAACAATACGTCAATTAGATTTCATCGAATGCGCGGAATGTCCCGGTGCTCGGGTTATTGAAAAATGAAGAGAGTTCGGGGCGGCGGAATTAGGGCGATGTAAAAATTAAAAGAGCTTACATCCGCGCCAGTCAGGGGCGGTAGTAAATAATTGAACTAATACCTAGGGTTGGTTGGTCACTCTAGGTAGAAACGTCGCGGAAAGCTCGCGGGTTCGTGAGTGTTTTTTTTTAATTTGTGACGTCCTTCTTGGTGCTCCAAGAAGAATTTATTCCACCATTATGACCCTATGTGGAACTCCAGTTCCCACCTGTCGACTGGTCGGGAGGGGAAATTCGAATAATCCAGGTGAAATAAAACTTCAAAATGCTACTCATTATTGGGTTAAAGCATTACGACTGACTAAGTAGCAAGGTCGACTGTGGCGTCAGCGAGTTGAAAAAAGTTCGGATTTTGTCAACATAATTTTAATTTCGATAAAGTAAGGGTCATGGGTCGGAAACTGGAAAATAAGGCTCATCAAAAGTTGATTTTAAGGGAGGGAGAAATACCGCCCCAATTTAAACCCACTTCCACAGACCTTCCCTGAAAAATTAGGTCTTATTCGATTCCTAGATAAGTCGAACTAGGGATACTTTATCATTTCCAGAAGTGTCACCATGGTCTCAACCATTAGACTAACTTTACTGTTGTGAATGGTACAGTACAGATAAAAATGAAAAGATACGTATAAAATGTTCCTGCTAGCCTTCCTGCCGTACTGGTACCATTTATCGGATTTCATCATAGCGCATGTTATGGCCAGAGTCATCAGTCAATGCAAGTGGATTAAAATTAATTTATTTACCTTTTGTGAACGTTGAAATTTTTAAATATTCTTTAGTTACTAAATAGACTTCTTTTTTATTGCCATAATGCCCTTCACGTTTTCGCCGGAGATTTTTCAGTGGCAACCGCAGTCACTCATTCATTTTACGCCTCGTTAAACCATATATTCATGCTAGCGCTATTCATGAAGCTAACGTGTGGCCATTCACCACGAAAATATCATTTGACTCGACCGAGATCAGAACCCGGAGCTCCGAATTGCCGTTTAAGTATGTTGGCCAGTTTCACTACCAAGCCCTCTTATTGCAAGGTGAAATATTGAGAGGAGTTATGTGAACTAACTAGCACTATCTGCCCTATCAACTTTGCAATATAGAATCTAAAGTAGGTATATCATAATCAAGTGCACGGCTTATAAAGGGGCAATATAACTTTAGTACGACACAGCCTTGTTTTGTGGTTTTAGCTAGAGTGCCCTCTTATATTTCCTCCCAAATTTTACATTGGTTAGAGTTTTAGTGTTCTTCTTTCTTAGTGTAATGATTTTTAACCTGTCCGTTCAAGGCTAGTACGCAGCGATGGTGTTTGTTCAAGCCTTATGTAACGCTGGGAACGCCCAGTTTTCGTGGGACCGATATTTCCTGGACACTTTCCATTAGAACGTCATCCCCTTTCGGACATCACTGAGTGATTTCACATGTTTGGTGTGGGTACTACAATTTGAAGGAAGTAAAACTGGAACCAATAGACTTTCAAGTTTCAAGTACGACTTTTCGTTCGGGGAAAATTCATAGGCCACGAGTTTCATGTTGACACGAATATCGTAACTCTACCGTAATGCTAAAATGCAAAACAACAACAAAGTAAAAGAGGAATACAGTCAGACAGAAAGGCACAAAAATTCCTTCAAGCCAACAGATAATCGGTCTGTTATTTCTCAAATTTCCATTTCCAAGGCAATAAATCATTAAGAAGACTCTAATTATTGCCTTTATGATAACTTTATGATATTGACTTTGAAGCCGATTGCCCCTATCAATGCATGATACCCGTATTTCATAGCGATTTTACATTCAAATTATGATGATTGTGGGAAGGAAACGAAATTTCTAGGATATGAGATAGAGAGAAAATACTAACCCGAGAGCACCAAAATATTTCGAATTATCAGAATAAATATTTACGCCTGAAGTTAGAACACTTGATTTTCCAAAACTTGGCTAAGTTTCCCTTACAGAGGGATCAGCCGATCAGCCAAACGGTCAATTTTCATATCCTATACTGCTGCAACTTAATTTTTTAATTTATTTATTTGACGGGATAGTATCCCTTTTACATGCCTTTACAATATTTCACACGAATAAAGTAAAAATTGTTCCAAAATATATTTATACAAAAAAGTGCTCATTTAGATAAACAGTGTATCACTTTTATTTTGGTAGTAAAAGTAATACCTTTAAATTAAAAATAGTGCATACTTTAATTGGATCAACACAATAATTGGCATTAAAAATATTAAATTGTGACCAAGTTTTGGGCATGAATTTAGTTTTGTCGTTTCTATTCAGGACAACCTTATTAGTATTAGTTTTAGGGATAAAAGGGATATATTGAAAATATCGATTTCAGGGAACCCATTATTGTCTCTCATTACCCTGTTGAAAGGTACATAATAAGTATAATTTTTAGATGAATAAGGCATGCTAAAGCAGAGGTTGTTTCTAGTTGTTTTACCATGGATGCAGTAAGACTTTTGCTTTAAAAGATAGTAGTGATTTATTCTATTATGTAATACTTTGATCAGAAATAATATGCCAGCAATAGTTCTTCGCTTATAAAGTGTCTCAAAATCAAATACATCCAAGAGTAATTAGTATAACCAAAAATACCGGTGTATATATAAAATACCAATCCCAGGTATTTTTTTGTACATTTTCAATAGTAACGACAACTATTATTGTATGGAGGCCATAAAATGTGGCAATACTTAAGTATGGGTCTTACTAGTGAATAGTACAAGTTAATAAAAAGGAGAGATTTGCCAAATTCTTTCGAAATATGGTAAACAAATCCCAATATTTTATAAGCTTTGAGTGAAATATGATGTACATGATGCTAAAAGCTAAGATCAAATTCAAAGTTATCACCTAGTTCTAAAATCCTGACAGCTCGGGTTAAATTGTTTTGTCTTAATAAATAGCCATAATGATTGGGATTAATATAGTGAAACGAAAGCTTTAACTTAGTAATTCCACATGAATTTTATTTACGACCTAGGTCCTAGATCAAGCTAGGTCGTAAATAAGGTTCATGTGTAATTACTAAGTTAAGAGCTTTCATTTCACTATGTTAAGCAAGTTCCACCAAGTTTCGCCTGACACAACAAGTCTGATTGGGATTAAGTTTTCGCACTCTTCAATTGTTAATCAGTAAGCTTCATCGCCCATTTACTTATGCCATGTGCTTGACCACCCAACTAATTGATGATTACTCCACTCTGGTCTCCTTTTGCAGAACGCACCACTCATCATTACAATTAAAATAGAGCGAGACAAAGAGACACTTCGTTAACATATATTACTCTTTTCGCCTTTTCTCTCTTCAAATCCTTTTTCCTATTCTCTCCATTCCTCATGGTTGATGCCCTAGCACCCCCTGCCACACAAACGCCCCTACAGCGGCCTGCAGAGTGGGTTGTAGATGTAAGATGAAACAGCAATCAATACCATTTGCTTAGTTGACCTGGCTTAGTTAAAGAAAACGTCCCTCTGGGAAACAAGCGATTCGCGCCCCACCCCGTGTCAGATAGTTGCATAGGATTGCGAGGCCTCTTCCGCATTTCTGCTTTTATGGCGAGTCACCAACTTTACGTCTTCAGAGACTACAATCTCTTCTCTACTTGGTTCTCCTTGTTGATCTTTCCCCAACCATCTCCCAGCAGTGAAATCCTTGGAGCAAAGGACGTTCCCTGTCGATAAGAGCATGAGAGAGGCTATCTGGTATTTCTGATACGGTTTAAATAGTGATGATTGCTGTTTCAGCAAGTGAATAAACAATCAGATAGCATTATTCTGGCATAACTTTTGTTAGCCTCACTGCGACCAAGAGATCCGCTATCACATTTTGTTCTTACATTTTAGAAAGCTTCACGATTTTTTATGCATACTGGTGAAAGAAATTTCCGTGTTACATGCCGGAAAATAATGCAGATTAAACAAAACAACCGATTTTTTAAATGTTTTTCATAAATTCTCTCGTAAATAAATATTATTTCTTCTTGTTATACATGCCTATCACATAGGCTGTGTATTCGTTCCATGAAAAAAACCTTGACTTTTGACTCTGAGATAACATCTCAATTGATATAATTGTGTGGACTATTGTTAATTCATCTTTTTATAACTGTAAATACGGATTATTCATTATAATTTTTTAAACTTATAATATGACACGGCTTGCAGGATACATATCGCAGTTTTGAGAAAATCCACGCAAAAAACCAGGTATAATTGATAAGTGAATCATGTGTGATGATGTACACCATAATTTTATTTTTTCTATTATTACTCTTTGTACGATTCAAATCGCAGTTTCGAGTAGTTCTACGAAAAACACAGGCACAATTGATAGGTAAATCATACGAGACGATGTACACCATAGTGGGTGGAATTCGCCATGAAAATATCGTTTCACTTCACCGAGATTCGAACACGGATCAAACATATATATCATTGCGTACCACATCATTTTTGTAACTACTACGACTGGAAATATGTACGATGATGTTAAACTCAACACTCTGCGGGTTCATTGAATAAAATATAATTATTGCTGTTCGTTTTCTTGCTTGGGAAATTGCTCCCTTGAGGTGTCAACTTAAGGTGGTTCCATCGCGACTGTGTGAGTCAAAACAAATACTAAAGTTCACCTTTTTGTTTAAGGAGGTTCCGCCGCGACTGTGTGAGTCAAAACAAATACTTTATTCCACATTTTTTATATTTTGTCAAAAAAGTCCTACTTTCACTGATGCAATGCGTTACCTATAGAAATCCAAAAGTAAGGTACAAAATATGCAGATTATTCCACGAATGTATTTTAAATGAGCACTTTTTCCAGCCATAGGAGCCGACTGCAGCGCCATTTCCTACGAATTACCGCATTTTGACTTCAATTACGTTATTAATTCTTCAATTACTAGAAAAATAAGGTGGTAAGATACCTTTATTTTATTTTTATTCAATTTCACTGGATTATTTCCTTCTTAGAGACAGTTTTCCACGAAAATGGCATTTGCATTTTATGAAAAAATACTATTTTTCCCCGTGTTTCTCTCATTCCCCCATTGAACACCATGTAATTTCAAGTTCAATTAAGTATAGAATAAAATAGCGTGGAAAGGTATTATTTTGTTGTTCATATCAGATAGAGGACAACCTTTTCTACAAGCAGACAGAATATGAATAAAATGACATTTAAGTCATTTTACGGTGGAACCACCTTAATTGTTTTAAAAACATAGCTTTTCGAGAACACATGCGTTACTTATTGAGAACCAAAGTTTAAATACTAAATATGTAGATTATTTCGTGAATATATTTTTAATGAGCACTTTTTCTAGCCATAGGAGCCGACTGCGGCGTCATTTCAATGGAGTTATCGCATTTTGACTTCAAATTTCGCAGTATCTCACTCTCCCAATCAGTGATTCAACCCCTTAGGTTGGTTTGGATAGTTGAGGGTAGAGCTCACCTCGGACTAAGCCACAGGCGTGTAAATTCCACACATACAGGGTTGGGGGGGCCAGTTCCTTTCCCTGAGCCACCTCGCACTCCGAGGACTTTTGTTCAGGGGCGTCCAAAGGCTTCACCTGGATTTGGACCCGGGACCCTTAGATCAGTAGCCAAGCGCTCTACCCTCTAGGCCACCACGCTCCCTCAGTATCTCACTAATAACTCTCAAAATAAGACGGTAAGATGCCTATATTTTATTTTTATTCAATGCACAGAGAGCTTTCCCTATTTATGCACAGTTTTTCTCAAAAATGGCATTGATATGACATGGAAAAATACTATTTCTCCCCGTGTTTCTACCGTTCTCCCATTCAGCTCAATGAAATTTCAAGTACTATCTGCGAGAAACATAGCGTGGAAAGGTAGCATTTTGTTGTTCATATCAGATAGAGAAAATTTTTTTTCTATAAATAGCCAGAGTACGATGGAATGGTAAAATGGAATTTAAATCATTTTACTCTGGAACCAACTTGAGCGTGCGAGGGATTACATTTTATTTAAAATAACAATTCAGCAGAACGATTCCACCTCGCAAGTTATCCCTTTTGAGTGGTGGAACAATTCCTCGACGCGCATTCGGCACCGAATTTAAAAAGTGCTGGTCGGCGCATTTTCGCCGCGGAGGCGGGGAAAGGAAATAGGCTGGCTCTCTCTCTCCCGTCCGAGTCGAGCGCGGAATTTTCGGGAAAGCGACGCGAGGCAGCGCTGTGTGTGACTCAGAAAGCGCACCGCAATCTCGTTCTCCCTTCCTTGTTTACGACATGGCCCGTCGGTCCTCCTCCCTCTCTCCGGAAGCGACCGACCGACACACCTCGCGAAATCCGGGCCGATGAGTCTCGGTCGCAGCTTCCCGAACATGAGCCGACCGACCGAAGAAATCATCTGAGGAGGGCGGCTGCAATGAGCGAATTGATCACATGGGTAGTGGAACCTTGCCGAAGTTGACTGTCAGATGGGTGATAGGTGTTGGGAAGAAGTTGATAGGCGTTGATTGTCAACAGTAATTCATGGAAGAGAGAAGGTGCGATGAGACAGATAATCATCGGACGAGTTTAGGTTAGGCCACACTAGGGGGGTTATTCTGTGTGTTCTGGGAATTTCCTAGCCTCGAAAGTGACGATATTTTTACGTCACAGCCTCTAAAATTTCAAATAGGGCCATTCAAAATTTGAGATTTGTCGGGGGAAGTGACGTCACATTCACAGATTTCCCGAGGTTCGACCATGTTGAGTCCTTACTGAATAAGGCCCCAAACCGGCCGGAATCGGCCCGGGAGGCACGGAAGAAATCCTTTGGGTTACAGGTCATTCCTTTAAAAGTGGGACGACCGGCACGGGACGGCCGCTTCGGAATCGTCATCAGGGCATTCGTCGGCAAAATTTCGTTCCTACTCCACTCCGGCTGGTCTAGTGTGGCCACTTGCATTGGAGCCGGTCGGAATTCGTGAATTTTCGCATCCTCTCGGCAGAAGTCGTTAGAAACCCCTTGGCATAAGAATTTCGGAACTGAGCAACAAGCACGTTTTTATCGCATGTTCTCTTATTTCTCTTTCCCTCTTCTTCCAATAAGCATAGCATCATCAAATATTCGTCTGAACTACTTGGAGTCCGTATCCGAACCTGAACTGCGATTTAATATGAGGTAGTAAATACAATTGTTTGTGGTTTGTTTCTGTACGCTGCGCGCCCATCATCCAGAATCTTCGTCGTAGTGTGGCTCCTACCCTCCTGAGCCGATTCCAGCCGGTCTAGTGTGACCTAACCTTTAATCGAAAATTGGGATGCATTAAAAGAATCATCGTAAAATTTGGCGAAAAGGTGAGAGAGCGATGTTATTTTCCTCTCGTAAGAACTCACAATTAGAATATGCCGCTAGCGCATGGAACCCTCAAGAAATTTGATGTCTCAGATATTGATCGAATACAGCGGAGAACAGCTCGATTTGTAAAAATTTGTTCCGAGAAACTTAGCAGTGGGGCCGAATTGATAAATTAATAAGGTAGGAGTCTCTAACAGAGCAAAGGGAAAAACAAACAAGGTTTAATCTTTTGCGTATATTCGAAGCAAACTATTTTTCGGAAGACGAAACATATTTTGTCAGAGCCAAGGTATTACGGTAGATTCGATAACAAGCGTAAGATAAAGGAAATAGATAGTAGAACCGAAATATTTAAAATGTATTTTTTCCGCGGAAAATAAGGGACCATGGTACTATAGCGGCGATTGATCTTTTCTATGAAATATCCACCCACGTTAGGTAAATAAAAATTTGTAGTTGTGTTTAATAACATACCACTATTACTAATACCTCACCCCGCTTGAAATTTCCGCATTATTTTGTTTTTTTCCATGAGTTATTATACCGTCGTATCTATAAATTAGTAGTATTTGTAATACTAATCAGTAATAGTACCTTAGTCCGTGTACAGACTGCTCTATGGTCCGCGCTTAGCGGCCTGAGGGGGCGTGCGCGATTCAACCTTGAGCTGGAACGAGTATTACATACACGGCGAGGAATTACCCCGTGCCACACACCCTGGAGGTGGCTAGCACGGTACTTCGTAGATGTGGATGAGACAATTGAACTGCTTGGAAAAAAAATATGAAGAGGCATAACTTTAAGATCACTGTATACACCAAAATAATGTTATTTGAAAGAAATAAGGAAGGCTGCTTCATCTTCGGACTTGAATAGCAAAAATCGGAGCAAGTGGAAAATTGCGATATTCCACAGAGGAAAAATTATTCGCCTTGACCGGTATTCGAACCCGGATCCCTAGATTTCGCGCCGAGTGCTTTATCCAGTTGAGCTATCGTACTTATGTGCATTTGCAGGTGACTCCGTAAAGGTAACTACCGTGGCTAGTCGCGGTATCCTCAAAAAAAATAAGTGGAAAATTGACATTATTTGGGAGGTGGCCGAACTTACCGGAGGCAAAGCATGCATTAGCAGCGCCAGGGTGGCCTTGAGCGAACAATCTCTTCTACGAAAACGGCCGAAGCCATTCAGAATATCGAAGCTGGTAGCCCAAAGCATTTAGCCTTAATGGGGATTCGCATTCAAGCATTTCACGCATACTAAGCGAAGCGTTTCGCGCGTAGCCAATCAGGTGCTTCGCTTCGTTCGCCTGGCTACGCGCGAGCGAAGTTGAAGTTGAATATCTGAACTTTCTACGCGCGCGACGCGGCAGACGCGTGAAACAAATGGCGGACACGTGGAGTCATTTCGTATTTACTTATAAGATTCACTGGGATATATTAGCATGCATACATGAATTGTCCATTTCTGTTAATCATTGCTACAGTGCTTGATATATAATAGTTGTATTATTGGCACATTGAGAATTTTATGGGCTAACTTTCGTGCATTAACATCCCGGGCGACAATGGGACACTGTCGCAGTAAAATATAATACACCATATAAACAACAAAAATCAATTTTCTCACGAATCGCTCTGCCAATTATTTTCTTTCGGGGCTAAAAATATTCGAGAGACATCTTAGAAATGGAATTTGAAAAGATTTCATCGGTGAAAGCACTTTTAATTTTAAGTCGATCGAAGCTCACCGTGCATTTACATGTCCTCATAATGAAAGAAAGACGTGTCTAGTCGCCTCTCGTACCACCTCGATGCTCGTACGCTCCCGGCGCGTCCACGCACGCATAGGCTCGACTTATTTTTACTACTTCATTCATCCTCCAATAGGTGTCACCATGTGCAATTCGCGCGCAGGACGACGTTGCCTACGCTTGAATGTGGACCTTTCGTGCGTTTCGCACGTAAACTGTACGCGCGAGACGCGTGGAACGCTTGAATGTGAATCCGGCTTTAGCCAAAGCACATAGTAAGATATGCAGCAGATTTGCTGAGCGGGCTGCTTCCTGTACGTCATCGCCGCGTCACGTTAAAGCATGCTCACGCCAAGCAGGCTTGGAGATTCGGCCACGGCTAGACGCATCAATGATGGAAGGGCCTAGAAAAATATTGTGAGCAGTGTAGTGAAAGCAAATAAGGCAATACCAGGAAAAGAGTCTTCTAACGGTCAGTAATATTCGAGTCGAGGTCGAATCTCGTAGCCCACTTGGCCTAAGCATGCTTGAGTGCGACGCGGGGATGACGTAGAGGAAGTATGAAAGCCTGCTCAACTAATCCGCTGAACACCTCGCTTTGTCCTCTTTGGGAGAATAGATTCTTGGGGCTACCGGCTTCGATATTAGGACGGGCTTCGGCTGTCTTCGCAAAGGAGAAAGTTCTCTCAGGGTCATTTGCGCGCTGCTGGAGCATTCGTATCTCCTCAAAGCACCCATTACGGCCACGTCTTCAGTCAAAAAGATCTTCCTCCCGGAAACGACCTTACTCGTACGCACCGATGAGACTAATTTAGTTTTATGAATATAAGCCGACCAGAATCATAGGAGGGACGTGATGAAAGAATGATAACCTGGAAAAAGAAATTTATACGGAGTTGACTTTCAGGTAGTAATTAGCTGAGGGTTGAAAATGCTTGTCGATAGGTTTGGATCATTAACAGTGGTTCATTATTCGCGACCACTACTTGGCTTAAGGTGTGGTTATTATGAGTCTGCTTGAGCGTGACGCGGTGGTGACGTAGAGGAGGCACCCACCCAAGCCTGCTCGGAAAATCTGCTGAATGTATACCTTGTTATGCGCTCCGGCTCAGGCTAGATGACTTGGGCTACCGCCTTCTATATTTGGACAGGCTTCGGCTGCATTCGGAAGAGAGAAAGTTTGCTCAAGGTCATCCGCACGCTGCTAAATCATGAATTGTCTCTGAGAAGCACATATTTCGGCCGTTGCGTCGGTTACAGCTTCCCGGATATAAGACGACCGGAATCATTGGAGTGCGGAAACGAAAGAATTGATAACCTGGGAAGACATAATTTGCTGAAGCTGACTTTTAGGTGACTTACAGCTGCAAGGTTGAAGTCGTCTGATGTTCGGCTTGGATCGCCAACAGTAGGCCAATGTTGGCAGAGGACAATGAAAGTGTGATGAGATTGCTTAACGGCATAATACTAAAAATACTGAAGAAGTGTAACTTGAAATTCAGTGTAATGTAAACAGAAATAATGTCTTGTGGGGAAATCGTGAAGGCGAAGTCACCGTCAAATTTGAATGGATAAAATCTGATGCAAGTGGAAGAATGTTGTAATTTGAGAAATAGGATCACCAGCGATGAAAGAAGCGTGAAAAATATAGACAGTGAGCCGAGTAGCGCAAGCGAGGGCCTCTAATAAAAAAGTCTGCTAAAAACAAGCAACACAAGCTTGTAAGAAAGAAAGCACTTTAATAAAGCATATCTATAGAGCATCATGATCTTACTTGGCAGTGAAGCTCGGACGATGACTGAGCCAGAACAAAGATGCAATGGAAATTTAGTGTTACCCAATAATGATGAAGAAGATCAAATCGAGGGAAGGAATCACCAATAAAAAAACCCTAAGAAGAGTCGGAGGGAACAAATGTATGACTAAAACTGAAGAGAAAATGAGACAAACTGATTGAACACGATCGGCTATATATAGCTTTGGTTAAGCATTACTGGAAGGTGAAATGAATGGGAATAATTACCGATTCAGAGCGTTGAGAGTTAAGTTGCGTTTCATGTTTGATTCCTGAAGCCCTAGAATTTTATGCCAAATATGGAAAGCATTTGTATTTTCTTTTCGTGGATAACTACTTCCTGAGGAATGAGCAACTGAAAGAAATTTTGACTTTCGAATCTCTGACTCAAGCAGATGCACGAGTGGAGTAATAATCACTGCCCTACAACTTATGTATAAGGAATAACGGATCGAGATGGAGAAGAAGACGATCGACGGTCAACCTTGTAATAGGATACGAATATTTCAGCTTTCCTCAGAAATTCGTTCATAATGCAGCATAAGTGATAACTTAATAAAAAATAGAAAGAGCACTATCCGCTCTCTTTCACCATTTGTGGGCATTGTTGGTGCAAATCTTTGAGTGTGTATATATCTAACACGCGAAAATTGACACGAGAAAGATTCGGTACAGACCAGGAATCGAATCGCGGATATTTGGTTTACCCAGACAATTCCTGCTTCCTAATTCTCAATTTTTGAGGAACTAGATGTCTGCGCATTGGACGGACCAATCCAAAGGTCTGTGGTTCGATTCCTGGTCGAGACTGATTCTTTTCTAATGGCAGTTTTTGTGTTTTCTATCATCGCCGCAATCGGAAGTATGAGAAAAATGAGAGTAGATCCAAGTTTTAAATTTAATGAAAATTTTCAGAAATATTTATCCTCCGCTGTAATTTTATTGTAACTCACATCAAAACTGACCGTTTGAGTGTAAAAATTACCATTTTGCGATTAGGAAACGCTCCTTCCACTGGTCTTAGTGCCCGATGACGCCAAACTCCTTGCTACTCGGGAAATATGCATAAGTATGTATGTATAACTACTCACAACAGAGTTTCAGCTTACTATATTTTCTGTCCGAGTAAATTTGATAGAAACATTAAGTATTTATGTTTTCATTTTCGTTCATATATTTCATATAGTTATATATTTCAATAGTTACATGAAAAAAGAAAAAAAACCATTTCCTCGTCACATGCTTTAAACAGCCGAGATTCTGGCTGAAAAAAAGAATATTTATCATTGAAGTCGTGGGTGGGTGGGTTTATATTTTATGAATTCAATGTTTTATATTTTACGTTTAAGCGATGATACGAATATGAACCCATGCGATCGCTTTCCGACAGAAGTTTGTTACCTGACTGAAGACAGGAAAAATATTGTAAATATCTGACGATGACATTTAGTTTTTTATTCTTAATTATAATTGAATAAATGAAATTGTTACTAACGTGTCTTTTTCCTCGTCGGCTAAACGGCAGCCGCAGAAGAATTTCCATTTATCTATAACGTTACTTCTTCTGTGAACTTCCTTTGACTTTTATTAAATTTCATTTTCAAATGCACTCGGATGGTTTAATACGTTTACTGAGGGGAGAAATTTAAAATAGAGAGTCATATTTCCCGTTTCAGTAGAAAATTTATTTAATAAGACTATATATTTCTGTTCTTTCCTCGTCCTATATGGCCCAACGAACTCGTCTTTCAATTGCACACCCTCACGCTGCGTCAGGAGTCTCCACTTGCGGCTACACCGTTTCTCAAAATGAGACTGATGGGCTTGCACACAGACTGTAAAGCGAAATTTATTGCCTCCCCACGCTTGATAGGTGAAGTTATGATATTATTTTTATATAAAGGCTTAACACCCGCGGCTCATTGGTTATGTGGGAAGCTCTGGACAGATAAGAAGATCAAAGCCTTAGCTTGGGGATTTTCGCGCTAATTAAATTACAATGCCACGAGACGGATTTGGGAATCAGTATAATGGAAGATATTTTCATGTTCGGGAAGACTCATGATACCAGCAGCAGGATACTTATCTTTTTTTGACTGTAGCTCCACAAAATCTAGAAATATAGTGCCTATAGCAATGGTGGCGCTACCCTGAAGTCAGTAGCTTCCCCCAGATGGGTAGCCCTCAAGCTGTCATTTTTCCGGCCAGAAGTAGAAAAAAGGGGATCTTATCTTAAATATTCACTTGCAATCTGAACTATGGTATATTACATCTAGGCTTCTATTTGATAGATCTTTTCGTCTAGCGTAGGGTAGATGGGAATATTGCTTGTCCCATGTGGTATCTTCTGACTTCGGTACAAGCGCTGATGATATTTGGAGAGCTCATTGATGATAATCACCTCAATGGCGATTTATAATCAGTCCTCCCAAATTTAGGACGAATAGATCTTATGCGACACTAAGTGATGGCATGGATGGGCTTTATCAGCAGAATAATTGTATTTTAAAGAAACTGATATTTTAATAAATTGTAGTTTTTACAATAATTACATATTTTTTACCGTCTGATTGACAGTTACCAACAATTAGTATTAACGTAATTTGATAGTGCGAGGTGCAAAATGATGCCAGTTGTTTGGGCACCAAAATATAAAATCTATTACTTCTACTAAAAACGATACAATTGGAATTTTCTTAACTCTTCTCTTAAGGGGTGATTGCTGAAGAACTTATCATACTTTTTGCCGTGCTTAAATTGGGTAGATTACATAAATCAATTTATTCACAGTAAAGTAGTTTTATGTTATCATTTATTCGATCCGAAGGAATTGACGTGCACATGACGTGCACTTAACTTTCTAAGCGCCTTGAAATCGTGGCTTTGACCGATTATGCGAAATTCATTCATATGTGGCTTCCGGCGGAGCTGAGTGTCCTGTTCGAGCAAAATGTTCCAACAAGAAATTTGTATGTTGCGGATTTCTCATTTGATTTTTGTTTAGTTCCTCAATGAGAGCGTTTACTTCCAATCCGCATAGAAAGTCATCCGTTATTAAGTTCTTAGAATCATTACATGTGAACAAGGGGCTCAAATAACATTTGTTTGCATATAACTCTACGGCTGCGTATCCACATAGAGAAGCTGCCTCCGCCGGCAGCTTCACCGGATGTTTGCTTCGACGGTTCTTTCCTCGGGCAGCGAGACAAGGGAGCGAACCAAGTCCAGCCATGATTTAGTGAAAGTCAACTTTACTTCATAATCTAAGGTCTCTAAATATAAGACTTAAAGGATTCAAAATTACAGCATTGTTATAATTATATTTACCGGGGATATATATAATTATAGAATAGTTACCGGGGAAAGAGCATGGGACGACTTAGGGAAGGAAATATTAAAGCCAAACTTTGTTGGAAAGAATGATCACCAATTTAAGATAAAGTTCCGATCACAAAGGACTAACGTTAAGAAGTTTTCATACCTAAAAAGAACAATACTTGACTGGAACGATCTACCAGCAAAGCCTCTCGAACCCTTCCCAAAAAATGTAAATATATTTAAGAATAGGTTGAAAAGGATGTTTTTATCATTTAATTGTAAGGTATTGTTAACCAGGGCGACGTTGTATATTGTTCGTACCATGTTTATCTATGTTACTACCGGGCCAATTGTCCACTTGTAACATTATTACTATAACAATAATAATATTTAGTAGGGCTACCTAAAACTTTCTGTAGCGGAGCAGATCCAGTGAAAGAAAAGGTTTGTGACAATATCGTGTTAAAGGGTGATGTTACAAACTTAACGTCCAGAGAGTATTTCTCCCATTCACATATTTACCTACGTCCTCTCTTTGTGTTTACTTCCGTCTCCTATTCATATTATCTCCATGAATTTACATTATTAGCAATACTGATCACTATATAGTAGTATGTTAACCCGTGTACTGCAAGTTAGCATGATTGTCAGCGTAGCACTCCCTCAGTTTCTGGTCTGTTAGTGCATTGTTTTCATGCTCTTAATCGTCTCCTATGGGCCGGGGGAGCGTGCAAAGTTATATCTCGAACTGCGACGAGCGTTACACGCCTGGTGTTGAATCACCCCGTTCCAAACAGCCTGGAGGAGGTTTGCAAGGTATTTCGAATATGTAGATGCCACACATTCTTTTATCACGATGAAAGCGAATGCAAACTTATCGTTAAACAGCCGTTGATTGTGTTTGACGTTTGTATCTCCTTTCGCACTATCATCTACGCATTAGTTACAGCTGTTTGTGGAGGCAGCTAGCTGCTAAAGTAATTTGCAATCTTAATAATTTATTCTAATTTGAGTACGGTATTTTGGTCTTGGAAGTGGAAAGGGGGGAGAGAAATCTGGCATCGACAGAACCTTAGCGTGAGGTACATAGGTGTTCGTAGTTTATGTAAATTAATAGTGTTTTTTTGTGTACTATGCGCGCATGCCAAATTTAGAATTGTCAATCACGAATCTTCAACTCAACCTCAATCGCTAGCCAGAATGGAACGAGATGAGACAAATTAAGAAAAGTCGAGCAAAGGGAGTTATTAAGCTGTATAGCCCTGTAAAACTAGCTTTAGGATTTTCCATTCCCTTACTGCAGCAATAGCATCTTTAGTATTAAAAATAAGATGTTATATTCTCACTTAATTTTAGAAAAAAACTTAACTTTAAGAAATAGCGAAAAGTAATGCAACTGATTGTACCACCAGTTTGGTAGCCATGTGAGACTCGTAGGCTGCAGATAAGAGGGTCTAAGATAACTTTGAAAACTCACATCACAAGTTTCTGGGGTGACACGGGGGATACCTATTACTTTGAATTTGCACTGCATTAATTGAACTGGAAGAAACGACCAAATAAGATAGGTAGGTACACTAGGTACCACACTGATAGGTTAAAAAAACTCCTTTCTACGAACCGTTATTGATTGCAACAAAAAGAAAGCGAGACACTAAGACGCTCCGCATACAATTAACATTCGTCCTTTCTCTCTTCCAGCCCCTTTTCCTCTTCCCTCTCTGTTTCATGGTTGCTATCCTAACAACTCCTGCCACACGCCCCAGATACGGTTCACATGTTAATATGTAGATTTAGATGAAAAAGTACTGAAAACATAAACGAATTCGACATTTCATTAGTCTGAACTTCCTTCCAACATTATACGTTGAAAGGAAGTCGAACACCAAGTGAGTCACTTACTTACTCAATGATTCAACCCGAAGGTTGGTTTGGATAGGTGAGGGTAAAGCTCACCCCGGACTAAGTCACTGGCGTGTGTATTTCACACATTAAGGGTAGGGGTTCAGTTCCTTTCCCTGGGCCACCTCGCACTGCGAGGATTTTTTTATGGTTCTAGGGTGTTCAAAGGCTTCACCTGGATTTGAACCCGGGACCCTTCGATCAGTAGCCAAGCGCTCTACCCACTAGGCCGCCACGCTCCACCACCAAGCGAGATCGATGTTAATTTCAGGTTATGTTTAAATTAATTGCAGCAGCAAGGCTTTTTAAAGTATTTTCTTCATTATGTTATTGCTTTTATATTGATAGTGACTTCGTAAGTCAAAACCTTTGTTGGAACGTTAAATAAAATTTTATTTTGGGTCAGTACCAAGTTAACCTCATTTTATAAAATGGAATACTCTACAATGTAACGCCTGAAAATACTAGTCTATGTAATCAAGTATTCACCTATAGAGCATGTCTTAATTTGTATCATTGTATTATTCTGAATATGCTTTTATGCATTGACAAAACGGTTCTTTCACAGAAGTGTGACACGAAGTGTCGCTGCGGATCCACCTTCGTGGGCTCTTCACTCGGCGCGGCGCCTAAGTAGATACCAGGAATCCCGCTGGAAACACTGCTGTTGGGCTCTGAGAAATGTGGAAGGCTCGGCTGCCCAGCTGGTGAGTGCCGAAAAGTTTATGTCTAGAAAGTAAAAACTGTACGCATGTTGACCAGCCATAGCATGTACATTATAGGTGAGGAATGCCTCAAATGGAAAGTACGTAATTTCAATGACTCATTCATATCAAAAACATATGAAATCACTCGACACCAAGGGAAGGACCCTACACATGAGTGGTAACGATGAAAATATACGCTGTGAAATTTTTCTCAACCTAATCTAACATTTATCATAATGGCACAGCGATATAGGAGGGATATTCTGAATCGGGGCCCGCTATTCCACGATCGAGCTATTCCGCACCTCATTATAGCTCAAGTCCGTATTCTGAATCGAGCCGGGCAATAAATAGCTCGAGAAGTGTTTGTGACGATTTTGTCTTTGCCTGCCTCTTCCGGTATGAAAAATTTTCAGAACGGTAATTTGAAATTTCAGCAGGTAATGAGAAGCAAGCTGGCGTTCTAGCTTCGATGAAATATTCATTCCCTCATATAATCTATGAATTATTTTACCTCTTAAATAGATAAAATTATTATAAATGTAATACTTTTTTATGTATTATAAGCTATAACTTTTAAGTTACAAGCTCGAAGCTATATATTCCACATATTCTCTAAAATGACTTACGATAATATTATAGCGGAGCGGTGAATGCTAATGTGAGTCTTCTGCTGTAATAAGATTTTAACATTACATTTTTAAAGTTATTTAAGTAAATAATGCCTGCGATCCCAAGTATTAAATAATGTATGGATTTTCCTCTTTCCCTGTACCAATTTTGTGATAGTAGTGAACCTTATTAACTATCGGTGAGTCGTATATCTCATGTTGACATTTGTATGTTTGTAACTGGCTGTTTTGACATGCAAGTACCGCAAGTAGTCCTTCGGTTGAGAACTATCATTATTGTAATACATGTTATTATACTCAATGATTTCTTATTCAACTGGCAGTAATGGCCTGGGAGCTCCCATTGACTGTTGTTAAAGTTCGTAGCTGCATTGACGCGAAGGTAAATGTAAGCGAGATATGGGCATAGAAAAATGTTAATATTGGTCTCAGTTGAAATGATACAGAAATAATTTTACTGTCTTTATAATTATTGAGGATTGACTATTTAGTAAGCACCTTAGGTTTTTGTGGGTAATGAAAAGTTTATTAATTAATTTCCCTGAAGAAGACACCATTTACGTGATGTTTCACGGGGCGACATTGACCATGTTGTTGATGTTTACTTAAGTTTACCATAACGATACGCGAAAGTGGTGTGCTCTTTTTAATTCAACCCTAGTATACTTGTTCGTACATATGCTTGGGGTATTCTAAAATTATAACCAAGATTTTTGTAGTGTTCGTCTTCCCTATAAGTGGGAATAAGCGATGGGAAACATGCCTTTGTGCTGGCAAATTGCATTACGGAGTATGAAAATATTATATCGTATTTATAATGTTATCCTGTGGCCAGTAGCAATTGAAATACGTTCAATTCATAGTGGGAAATAATCCGCAACAGAAGGGCAGATAGACGATAGTTCTCTCATCGTAAATATATCGGTCTCCATTGAAATTATGCAGAAACAATTTTACTGCCTTTATAATTGTTGAAGATTAGCTATTACGTAAACAAGTAAGGTTTTAGTGGGTGTTGACAACTTAATGCATTATTTTGAAGAACCCAATTTAAGTGAATTTTTACCATTTTCATGGGGTGAAATTGTGCTTGTTTGAGTTGTTTTTTACTTAAGTTTACCATTACGATTCGTCAAAGCGAATGACGTTTGAATAAATATAGAGTGCTGTTTTAAATCAAACCCTCGTATACTTGTGCGTACATATATGTTTGGAAATATCTTTGATTTTAGCGGAGTCACAGTCTAAACTATCGTGGTTAATATCCGCTTTCGTCACACCAGTCTGAACGTCTTTTTCAAAACTAACGTATTGTCATGAAATCCATGTCAGTCATCATGCCAAGTATGCGCATTTATAAAAACTTTTCACTCTGCGAATTAACCCATTTCTTTTGAAATAGTTATGTGTCAAGCCGGAGAAGAGCCTTTTTCCCTCTCCGCCATTCGTGAGATAGGGTCGAGCTATTGAGAATAGCCCGGTATCAAAGGCCAAGCAATAATATTTCGACCCTCACCGGTGCTATCCACCATTCAGAATACCGATTAGCCACCGCGCTGTTGTCATCTTTAGAATAGCCACTTCCTGTGGCTATTTTAACATTCAGAATACCGAATAGTCACTGGGTCTCCAGAATCATGAAAATAGCCACTTTTCGCGCTATTCTGACGAATAGCTCGGCCTTATTTTCATTCAGAATAGGCCTCTAACAATAAGTATACTTATCGTCACATTGCCAAGTCCTGGTACCGGGCTCAATTCCGAATGAATCCATCGGTTAATATCCTCGTGATGCTAATTTCTGGATACGAGAACATGTTGATCGATCTGCTGGTGGCTTACACGAAGGAACTTCCCTCCAAACCGAATTACGAAATTCATGCATCTTTGGAGTGAGTAGGGAGCAAGCTGACATTTGCCTATGATACTAATTTTCGGGTAGATTGCTAAGCGAAAGGAAGAACACATTATTCGCTTCCTCCTTCGCAATCAGACTTTTGAAGTCACGTGGTTTGTGGTCTGTGAAGCGCGCTATGAGATATTAGTGAGAATTTCCTTATCGTTACAACTCCTTCATTGTCATCCAGTGCATGGAGTACTGTCATACAGTTATCATAGTAGATCACGGGTATTCCACACTGTTGCGCAAAAATATTTTTTTGAATAAATGTTTTTTAGTGCATTTAGCGTGGCTTAGTATTCTGTTTTTCGGTTGGAACTCTTCTATGACAAATATTTATTTAGGAAATATTTGGTAAGGAAGGTAAATTTTTCATTGATTTAGTTTGGCTTTTGGAGCGAGGCAATGAAGTACCATAAAACTACTCTCTTGAACTTGAGTGACGGTTAGGGATACGACTGAAAGCTTGAGTATTTTTCGTGTTGAGGGGTTGACGAGTAGTAACGCAGAGGTGGAACTGTTTGAGGAATTGAGAAAGGGTGGAGGGAAACCCGGTGTCCACGTTATCCTGCTCCTAGCCATGGACGCTAGGAGGTTCACTATTTAAAACCCATCCGAAGGAGGGGGTCCCAGAATTTAATTTCTCTCCACATAGAATCCAAGTATGGATCGGCTAATCCCTGTCCCCTGTCGAGATTCAACCTGGACCCTCAGGACAGGGAGCGTGTATTCCACATCAAGCCGATTCCTGTCTCCCAGTTGGCCCTAGATTGTGGCTCCATTGTCTAAAACGTAAACAAAAAAAGAAGTAGTCAGCTCTCAGAAGCAATCAGTCTTCCATCTGAAAGACGGTGGGGTTAGTGAAGGTAGAACTCAGCAAGTAAATCCCTAGTTAGGAGGAGTATTACGTGCAAAACGGAATATAAAATGCAAACAAAAGAGTAGGAGGACCAGTGACTATCCGTGTGTCAAGTATAGATACACCCAGATATATCCGATACCCAGATAAATAACGCAGCTTCGATTTTGCCTCACGCGACACGAGACCTCTTCTGGACAAAAAGAGAAGTATCAGGCGCGGTGTGGTGGAATTTCAACATAATGAAGACAAACATTGCAATTTTCCACTATTTTACCGGTAAAAATTGCGATTTCTGTCTTCATTATCTCTTCTGGATTTGAACTTGGGATCACCGGTTAGTTGCTCCACGTTCGAAATGGATGATATATGATGAGGAAATCGGTGATAAATTTCTGGAAATGAGGAAAGAGAAGATAGATTTCTGTCGATATGATATCGCTAATTAGTTGATTTTCTCCCTAATGCTTGTTTCTCAATCTGCTACGTTGTACTAATTGCATTTTTCTGTATAACTCTTACATCATGTAGTTGCAAAATACATTAATACAAATAGTGTCTCTAACATTGGTATCATACTTATAGTCTGGTGCATGGTGGTGATATTTCCGCTCCTAATAAGTGTTTGCAGGTTTTTGCTAGTCGCAGTTTCATTAAACTTATTAGGGTATAGTGTAGTGCATGTTGGTGACACTCACCCCCTGCCACAAACCTTGAGGTGGCTTGCAGGCTATTATATCAATGTAGATAAATGTACCGAAACCCTTTGAAGCTTTCACAATATAAACTATAACTTCTCACATTTTTCTAGAAAATTTTTACATGTTTATAATATCCTTCCACTCGTGAGGAACTCTACTCTGCCTAACTATGCCTAATGAGCCAGCTTCTGGATTGAAGATATACTCGTAGTTTATTTAAATTGGTGCTAGCACCGGAGCAGTGAGGTGGCTTAGCATAATATGCGCTGGATCCATAGAAGTTTTTTCGAACAAAACTTTGCATGACTAGAGCTTTATAAATGATAAATTTGGATAATTTTGCAGTCAGGCACTTGGCAGAAACTCCAGGCTGCCACGCCTTTGAGTCTCATCGAACCCACCTCCGGGTCGTTGACTTTTTTCAATAACTCTAAATGAGCGTTTGTTACAAGACAATGAGGATGCAGCCCTATTGTGTTGTTTATCCATGCCGGGAGTTGGGATTCCGTCGCGTCGCTCGGGAAGAGCCAAGCCAGTGCGGTAGCGAAACCACTCGTCCGCGGCGACGTCAGCCCTGAGAGGAGGGCCGCCGCTGTTTCACCTCGCACCGCTGAGCACGGATCACGAAACAGAGGCAGGTGAGTGAGTCACGGGGCGTTTTTAAAAAGAGTCGCGGTGGCGGCGGGTGACGTCGTCGGGAACACGCCCACGGTCCGAGTCCAAGTCGTTGCCTCAAAAGGAACGCGGCGACCGTCCTTGGGGATCGCTCAAGTTGTCTCTCCTCTACCTTGCCGTTCTCCATTCCATCTCGATATCTAAACCTAACCCCCTCCTCCACTTTTCTCCTCGAGGGGAGGGACCCCCCCTTTGGAACTCAGGGGTGGCGACGGGGGGTGTAGTGGTGACCGAAGCCGCCGGGGCCTGTTGCACGGTGGCGCCCCCAACCGTTAACGGTTTCACCACCCCTTTTCTCTTTTTTCTTTCCCATTTACTCCCCGCCCTCTGCATCCTCTGCGATTCGCTCGGACATTCAAATGAGGTGAGGCCATTCTATCCCCCAACGCCCTCCGGCAAACTCCTCTTCCCCTCCCGCAAGGCACGGCAAACCACTCGGACGGGAGATTCCGCGGTCAGGGTTCGACTCTTCCGAAATTTACGAATGATTCGAGTTTTGATAGGCAAACCGAGTGTCGATAATTCGTGTCAACTTGGCCCAATCTCTTCACGCGGGTGCAAATACGCATGGAAGTTACTTGTATAATAGGAGCCTTAGAAGTTTGCAAGTGGTACTTCAATGCGTGAGCACGGACTACGATGGCAGTAGGGGGTCGACAGCGGTAGTAATCGACCGCGATTCGCACTTGCAAGGGAATTAGACTGGCTTCTATTTTGCCCACCAGTAGCATTTCGATTCTGCGATAAAATCGCATCGTATCTGGTGAAATCCAGGTCACATGACTGTGGTCGGGGATTAAAATTATAAACAATGAATAAATTTTCCGGGGGAAGACTCATTGTTAGGTATGTAAATATTTATTTGCCCCTAAGAATATTTAAATGCCAGAGAGAACGCAAAGGTAAGCCTTGTAACTGTTCCAGTAGGTATTGAAAAATAAGAATTATAACAATTGTTATACTTGGTGCGCTTTATAGATGCGCATATATGTTTAATGCATTTTATAAAATCCGCGATGACCTGTGGGGCTCAAACAAAGCCAGGTTAAAGCGTAGTGATTGCCGAAATTAGTCGATTTTCGAAATTGCCATATTCTTTGCTTACCTCCGCCATTTATTTCTATGGAAAAACTGTAAGTAATGTTTAAGCAGAACGATTCGAGGCTTGCAAGTACTGGAACGAATGAAGGCATCACTACGCTCAATACTTCCATATAAATCAACTTTGAGTGAGGAAATGGCAGGGAGGAGCCAGGGGGTTATTATTTTATGTTTTTATTGACTTTGCGAGACGTTGGTGGTGAAATTAAACGCTTTGCACCAATGCCGACGTTTTCTCTGTACTCATAGATATCCTTAGGACTACGTATACAATTTTAGAGAGCCTATGTGAACGAGTACAACACTTAAAGATACATCGGATAATTGGAGCTTTCCATTCACTCTTATGCACTGATCAGTTCGCAACACAACAGTGCAATTGCTTTCCATTGATATCAGACCCCGCGCACTAGGCAGCGCACTTCAAAACACATCGGGAGTAGAGTTGATGTGTCCTAGATAGTGAAAGAAATTTCGTAATCTTACCCGAGATTTTTGTTGATGTGGTGATTTAAGCCAAAGGCGTCAAATATGGATAACGTAGTTTTTTATTAATCTGAGGTAAAAAGCTTTCCTTTATAAGTATGACTGTACTTGAAACGAATCCCCTTAACTATCTACAAAACCTTTCGGTCGTGACTGTTTTTTACCTGGAGAATACTACTCATCGGAAAGTTATCGAACGATTTTCCTATTATTGCGATTGCACAAACGATATGGTACGCAGTCACGCGCACGGATGCAAAGATATTCACCAAAAACGATGAAATTCGCCATGAAAAAAATCATTTGACTTGGCCGGGATCCGAACCCGGATCTCCCAATTGCCGGTGAGGTGTGTTAGCCCGCTGAAATTTTGGAGGTGGTGTATTAACGGGGTAACACACCTGGCCGGCAATTGGGAGATCCAGGTTCGAATCCCGGTCAAGTCAAATGATTTTTTCATGGCGAATTCCGCCGTCTTTGGTGAATAAGTTATCGAACATTTCGCCAGTTCATCGTCGTCCGTGTGGGCAAAAGTGCGCTTATGTGTCCCGATCTGCGCTAACATCTTCACCTTGACCGGAAAGCTCCCAGGGTTAATTGTGTTATTTTACTTTCATCCTGCTAGTTGCAAAAATAAAAATCGATATCTTTGTTCAGAAAAGCCAACTTTGAAATTTACACAAACTTTATTTCGCTGGCATCTATGCTATTGTTCATCTATAAATATTCATCTATGTCACAGTGTGGTGAAACGCGCGTCGTGCCAGCGAAATAGAGTTTGTGGACATTACAAAGTTAGTTTTTTTCAACATGGATATCCATCATTTCCAAGATGTCAGCCCTAATATCACCAGTTTTATCGTTATTTATGCTACATTCAAGCCAAATGTCTGATCCGTGCAATTATGTAACTTTCTACCGATAAAATTCCCATCGTTTCCGCCAGAATTTTCGAAATTCTATCCATACGCAACCGAATTCATGGTACTAATACATTTAAATCAAGGTAGATGAGCTCTACGGCCTTTATAGATTAACCAGATAAGATATTTCTCCAATGGCCGTAAAATATATGCACCACTCGTCAAAAAAAAATCAAACACTTACTGTGTTGGTTTGCGGGAATGGGGACTCCGCAACAGGGACCAACCACAGCCTCTCCACCAGAATACCCTCCTGTTGTGGTTTACGGGAAAGTAATTTCCTCGCCAGGGACCACCACAGACACACACACAACCCAATTGGAATCCTTTGTAGGCTAATGAGACCCAGCTAAGGATTCCTGGGTTATAACCTGGGATCCTTCGGAGAGCTGTAGTGACTCTACTAAGGCTGCCAAGTTATTAACACAACCACACACGCACTCACACAAAACACTCACTCACACACACAGCAGGGCCCCAGATTTCTGGGAGAACAGCTCAAAAAGAGCGTGGTCAAATAGAACAAAACTAACAGGGAACGAGGGTGAAATTCGTATACGCGTATTTCGACCACAAAGTGGTCCTCTTCAGCGAGCTGAAGGGAAAAACACTAGCAACACGAGGTTGAAAGTTTTTTTTTTTGCCGAGTGGTGCATATATTTTACGGCCATTGGAGAAATATCTTATCTGGTTAAACTAATACATTTATTTGATAGGTTTTTGTGTTTCTCGGTTAACTATCAACACCTCTGAGATGCAATAGTATCGACCGTGTGACGTATCGTGGAGGACAGAGCTAGATAATTCCGAGACCACAGTCTAGAATAGGCTTAGAATAGAATTTCTTTATACTGTGGTTTGATCATTGTGGATTTTCCATCGCGATTAGCTTTTCGGAATAATATTTATTCCCTGAGGATAAATATCACCCGGAAAGATGTCTTCCTTCGCCTTATTTGGCTACAACAACAGTTGTAGAAATGGCGAGGGGAAATTAAAGTTTTTTCGTTTCTCTAAAGATACTTCTATGAAAATAAAGTAGGTTTGAGCATGCCGGCGAAAGGACGACTTGAACGTTGGTACAGGTCATTACTTGTAGAATTCAGGAAATTATAATGGGACTTTTTGAAAGTGAATGTCCTTTTGGGATGCAGTTTTTGTTTGTAGTGGTAACCAATGAGAAATAAATTAATATTTTGGCACCAGCATGGGTAGACTTGGATAGCGACATCTATGGCAGCGACAAATGTCAACCCTGTGTATAGGCGTAGCAAAACTTGGTGTCACTCGCTTGTACAGAGATTGACGCCAGGTAGAGGAGAGCACACAAGAGAGAAGGGCTAAAGATGACTGGGCTCGATCTTGTGGTCCTAACTTGATCCCTTCGGTACTCCACCCGCGATCAACGCTTAAATCGTCCTCAGTGTCCTCAAACTCTCTGTTTGCGAGTGACACCAAGTTTCGCAATGTCTATACACACGAAGCCAGGCGGCGGCGTTATTTCACTTGAAATCTAATCTGTTTTTTTATGGACTTGATGTTTGAAATGCTTAGTATCGTTCCACAACTTTATTTAAGCTACTTCTCAATGCTTAATGTTACCTTTGGTCCCGGTTTGGACGGGAAAACCCCAATTTGAAGGGTCCGTCCCGGTGTCCCGCCCGGTTGGCAAATTTGACCGGGCTGACTCTGAAATATCCTGGAATGTCTCCGTTTGCGTTCGCAGTCCACTTCACGGAGAAATATGCTGCGAAAAATGTATGGCAAGAAATAAGTGAATCGAAAATACTGTATCAAACTGTATCACGCATCCTCGAAGGCTGTTGACTGACTATTGACTGTTTATCATTTGGTTGAAGGACCTCTTCGTTAATGCCTCAACGTTATTTTTCAACTTCTCCCAGGGTACCCAGAGGTATTTCTCGGCGGGGGGCAAGAACGGTTGAACCACCTAATTAGCAACGATATTCTAACTCGGTACTCCATAGTTTGGTACTACAACTAGCCGCCACAGCTGCAAGCAATTATTTTATTTTCTATTTGCAATCAAAGAATAAAATAGCTGTACACAATCAGCTTGACTTAAAAAAGTCCCTATATTGTCCCGGTTTTAGTCTCTTCAGAACTAGATATGGTAACCCTGTCTATACATTATCTATGTATGCACTGGTACCGATATAGTGAGAAAAATAGCATGCGCTCTATTTCTAGCCTCTTTCTTGTGATTACATTGAATGGCTTGAGGCAAGTGCTCAGACGATGACATCTGCTTCCAGCAGCTTTGCTAGCAATGCCCGGCGCCAGAAATGTCCCAGTGTGTACAGGCTTTTTGCTAATGGAGTGTCGGTACCTTTCTCGCGAATGGAATAATCCTGGACGCTATTCTAGGAGACATAAATCGATTTACGTCACAGTCCGCGCGACCTTTCTAGCAGCGAAGATCTCTACTTCGATAAATATCGTTCGGATTGCATGGTTAATAAGTCGACGTCCGTGGCCTGTATTTACATCATTATTCACGTGATGTAGCAGGATGATTGAAAAAATGCTTCTCTTCAACGACGTAGTACGTTTCTCAGATTCAGTATTTGGACAAAATTTCCACATAGCTTTTGAAACGGAGTTTAAAATTAGGTAATAATAATAATATTTATTAGACATAAAACAAGATACAATTTGCATTAGTCTTCCTCATATTAATATACAGAATTACAATAGTTTTATTACAAATACAGAAAAAATTATAAATATTATTAAGTAGTACAAATACAGAAGATGTTAAATTACAAGAAAATCATATCATCCTTGTTGCTATCGATGAATTTCTCAATGGAGTAAAAGGCCTTTTTTATGAGCCAGGCATACACAACTATTTTAAATTTTTCAAGACTGACAAGTTTGGCTTCGGCAGGTAAACTATTATAGGTAATAATTATTGCATAGTAATTATATCTTTGGTCAAGGTTACGGAAAACACCATATGGAGTTAAAAAGACCATATAAATTTGTGTTCAGAACAAGTGACGTATTTAGAAGTCACTCTTACCTCTAACGTTTCCTGGGGCGAAAGCTGTTGAAGAATATGCGAGTCAGGGTTGACAAACTTGGGCTGAAGGATATATGTAAAGGCTGGGTGGAGGATATATGTAAAGATAAAGTCTGTGAAAGATTTACATTATTGACCATGGACTCAAAATATGCAATGGTGGTTGAGTTGGCGCAATGTAGAGGACTCTGATCATGGCAATCTTCTTCCTGTGTATTTTATCAAATTTATGAATTGATATTGATGGAATGCATTCTGGGATATGTATTTTCTTGGTATTCATTTTCTTTTACCTTCGAAATCCCCGTTTAAATGCATTTAAAATGTATCTTTGAAATTCGCTTCGAAATGCATACCTGGAATGCATTTTAAAAGCATTAAAATGCATTTAGAAAAATACATTTATTTCATTGTGGGCATGGCTAGAGGAAATCGGCAGACCCTTCAATCATGAAGAATGAAATCCAGATTAAGATTTCCTGAAGAGTACGGAAATATTACGTAGCTTACTTAAGACCCGGGGCTGAAAATCCTCCCTTCTGAATAGACTCGAAAATTGAGCACTGATAAAATGGATTTACTTGGTTTTTCTTCGCACATTTTGTCTCCATAAATAGACCACTTTCATATCTGCCACCTTATTAGTTGAATGCAGCAAAATTACACTTATACGAGGGCGAGGTGAAAAGTACTCGGCCTTACACAGAGATGGCGTTAGTACCAATGAAATTTTGGTTTTGTTATGTTCGTACACGTTTCCCAACAATGTAATTAAAATTTCAACTTGAGCTGCCACATAGTATTGTTGACACGGCTTTTCGAAGAAGGTTGTGTTTGTTTCGTTCAAATTGATAAACTGGAGTATCGTGCTGTCATAAAACTATTCGTTTTGGACGGTTTATCGCCAACGGAAATTCATGCTAAGTTGGTGAAGGTTTATAAGGAGCCTGCTCATTCATTTTCGGTGGTTAAGAAATGGGTGGCAGAGTGGGCAGAGTTTAAACGTGGCCGAACTTCTCTTGAAGATGAACTATGTGAAGGACGTCCCATAACTGTAACCAGAAATGAAAACATTGATAAAGTGCACAATATGAAATTGGACGATCGGCGATTAAGATGTATGAAATAGCTGATTCCATAGGCACATCAGAAGAAATAGTACGGTCCATTTTTCATGAAGAATTACATATGAAAAAGCTTTGTGCATGTTGAGTGCCGCATTTGTTCAACGCTGACCGAAAGCAAGTGCGCAAACAAACTGTCAATGAGACGTAGGTCCACCGCTACATGCCAGAAACTAAATAGCCATCGAAGCAGTGGGTGGAAGCCAGCGGATCTGCCCCAAAAAAGGCGAAGTCGATTTTATCTGCCGGAAAGGTGATGGCCAGTGTTTTCTGGGATGCAAAAGAAATACTTCTTATTAATTATCTTGCAAATGGTGAAACAATAAATGGCGAATTGTCAGGGTTGTCAAATGTCCTTTTGTAGAGGAATAATGCTTTCATTGACAATTTGGATTAATATTTAATTAAAATATTGTACAATTGCCTATTTTACTCCAATTTTGAAATTCATGAATACTCATGTTTTAATATGTCAGCTTATTCAGCTTGATTCATATTCACTTTATTTTGCATTTTCAGGCATTACCAAACCCCTCCGACTAAAATGCGAGATCTCACATCCTTTCAGCCCCGCTGATATTACGCCACCTTTGTATCTTCAACCCTTTCCTGTCGTTAAAATTCTCATTTAAATATGTTGATTTGTACACTGCTTTATACGAGCTATACCTTCACCGCATATGTGAAACCATAATGGAACTGTCTTGTATTGAAGATTGTACGTTTCTTATACACTAGGTACACTTTACTCTTGCGCTTGGGTGGACGGGACAGACTGACAATGGTGGAGACACGAATCATTTGCTGTGTTGGATTGAAGAAACTAGAATTTATCAAGCGAATGGTAGGAAAGTTCTCCGATGAAAAAATGAAAGAGATATGCTAATTTTCTCTGGTTTGGCCGTATCTCGAATACGCCGCGAGCATTTTGGAGGCTGCAGTCAAAGATTTAATTCGTAAAATAAATGAAATACAAAGAAAATCCGCACGCATTGCTAAAAGCTACTGCAGTCGAACAGAGAGAGTTAAAAAGCGGATGGAAGGACTAGTATGGGAGCCATTAGAGCCTCGAAGGCTACAGGCTACGCTTAACTTCGTTGAAAAATTCAGATCTGGCCATTTTTAGTACAAGGAGAATATTCTTTTGACCTCGTGATATATCTCTTGGATTGATAGAAGCAACAAAAAATAAAACTAAATTATAACAAAAATGGTGCGACGTTAACATAAGATGGTTAGCATACAATTCACTTCTGTGAAAGTTATAAAGCTTTCCTAGCGAATGGTTCCGGTGAATTCTTCTCGGATTCTCACCGGGTTAATGTCTGCCTGACAGAAACTGCCCTGAGGATGAAAGGAAAGTCTCATGCCCAAACTTCGGATATCATCAATACATGAACTCGGTGAAGAACCCGAGAAGAATTCATCAATTTCACCATTCTGCCCTTTCCCCCATGCTTTTCCCTATCCCCTCCCCATTTATGGCTGGTGTCCTAACACCCCCTGTCACACGCCTCTGCGACACGGTGGCTCCCAGGGTAATTCGTAGATGTAGTGATAGATGGGTTCCTTTAGCTGCAGCATCGGCTGCAACGGATGTTGCCAGGGAGATTGGATCGACTCGGTGGATGGAGTATTGGCTTTCCATTCCGATGGCTTGAGTATGAATTCAGGCTGCAGCTGAGATTTTTGGATGCAGAATCTCGATCTTTCACTAAGACATTAGAGGTTAGTCCGTCCATCAGATAGGACCCTCGGAACCCTTGGTTCATACCGCCGGATATCTCTCCACCCTCCTTCCATTATTCACCTCCAGAATTTACAAATTATACTGCCTGAACAAACACACCCATTCTTAGTGTAGCAAATAGCCTTTGTTGTTCGATTTCCCTCTATTATTACGGTTGTTGTTATTTAACATTAGTTGAACCGTTGCATATGCCGATCACGAACGAGTATCGCAACACCTGTCATAAGAAGAATATTCAACCTTAATACAAACTCCAAAATCATTTTTGGAGACGTAGGAAAGACACTTTCATTATCTTTCATTTTCAGATTGGTTTTGGAGATATAGTGGAAATATAAAATTTAAAATATCGGGAATATGCAGAAGAGTAAAAGAGGTCATGACACATGGAACACAATGCTGTAAAAAAGGACTTGATGGATAGGTCGTGCTTTGTGCTCGACGAATTCAAGAAATGCATTAGAAATAAAATCGGAGGGGGAGAACCCGCGAGTAAGGCCAATGGACAAAATCAAGATGGTTTATATGAAGGGAATGCTACTAAACCCTGTACAAACGTTGACATTTCCGGCACCAGAGATGGCACAGGAAGGGGTTATTTGTAAATTTCTCCGTGTGGCCAACAAAGTCGCTTGCAATCTGCTGGCATAGTATAGAATCTCTTGCGATTGCTATGCTCTGGTAAGGATTAGAACACATTCAATTTTTCAAACGATCTGGCAGCAAATCCATGCGCATTTCCGCCTCCATATGCCTCTAAATAAAAAAAATAATGAAGAGGAACAAATTGAAATACAAGTGTTGAATATTGATCCAACTAAACAGTGAGTATTTATACAGTTTAATTTTTATGCTTCGTGTGTGTTATTTATTCTTCTAAGTAATGATGCACAGATACATGATCGACGAAAATATTTCCCATCGTAAAGCATCTGAATTGCAATGATTATGATCAATTAACTCAAATCAAATAATTCACAGTTTTACTATTGCGCTAGTGATAGTCAATAAAATTTGAACGTCCATTCCATACGTAATACAGTCACCCTAATTACAGCCTAATTGCTTCCACGACTTGCCTGTGGCTTCGAGTGTAGACAGCGGTTAAATGTTGCTCGACCATCGGTTGCTCACTCATTCCATTCGACATGGCCGGGTTCAGGATTGCAGGCCAATTTTGGCACAAAATGTTTTTATGTGTACAGGGCTTAAGGGTGTAAGAGTGTCAGAGTCGCATGGGAAGGAATAAAGGACTGTAGTGAACCAATCTTAGGACTGAAAAACTTAACATGAGCTCCTGGAGTGTAAAACCTGAGGGATGAATGCATAACAAGCCGCGTTTACAGTATGTAGCAATACCTGCTATATAGGAAATTTGTACAGCATTTAGCAAGTTTATATAACAATTGCCAAAAGTAGAAAAAGTCAATTCTGAAAGGTGCTATATAACAGGGTTGTCCAATTTGCAAGGCCTCAAGGGCCACAACTTAACCTATAATATGGTTGCGGGACATATAGCAAAAGATTATTATCTTTTTAAGTAACAATAAGAAACAACGTAAGGTATACAAATAAGAATTAATTTCTGAATTTTTGTCTAATAACCTTTCGCGGGCCACAACAAATGGCACCGCGGGCCGCCAGTTGGACAACCCTACTATATAACATTGCTATATTTAGCAGATTCTGCTATGTATAGCAAAAATGGTGCTATCCATTGGGAGTCGGTAAATATCAACAGAAATCCGTCTTATATCTAACGTTGCTGTATGTAGCAATGTTATACGCAGGTTTTTCTTATGGCATCTGCTATTTGTAGCATTTACTGTCATCAGTTCAGAGTTGTAACCTCGAGATAGTGTATGGGATCGGGATTCAATCATCAATTTAATATAACTGTTCCGCAAACTACCATTGCACCGAAATTCATGTCTTAGCGAAGGGTCACTAAGCATGATCATCAGCATTCAGATCACGTAATAAATCGGTGCCACTGTATTTCACTCCAGCAGGCAGCGACGGCCGAATCCAAAACCTTCGTCTTCGTCTTTGACTTGCCAAGATCTCAGCGTTGGCCGCGAGCACTAGATCTCTTCTCCGCGACATTTCTGATACTGGATGCGGTTGTATGCTATATGTAACATATAGCATGGGCACCGAAATCACTGACTATAAAAATGTTATATAACTTTTTGTTGCATTGCAAAAGGTATTAAACAAAGTTATGTAGCAGGTTTTGCTACATAGTGTAAACGCGGCTTTATCCTCTTTCCTGGTGTACTAGAGGATTCTGGATACTCTGGAACATAAACTGATTGCGAGTCACGTAAAGCCTAGGAATGAATCACGCGTGTCAGGAAGGAGAGTCGGGCGTATCCTTTGAGCGGCCGCTTTTTATACCGACTGGCTCGCTACAAAGCAAGCGCGTAGTAACGGAGACATAGTTTATACGATGAGGACGCGTAGCATACACAATGAGACAGCCGGCGGCCTCAGTGCGACGCAGGATTTACTGTGTATGTTGCAGATGAGGAGGTAATGAACTCGCAGTGAAATGAACTTTGGGAAAATTGCACGAGTTTTTTTCTGTCTCGGTGCATCGTCATGTATTCGCTCCACTGAGCTTCACTCCGGAAGGAATGAGTAGCGGTAATGTTTGACCGCCTTTTCGAGTTAATCAACTGCACCGGGGTCACTTTTCCTTGCTTCTGGAGGATTTGAGTCCAGTTACCGTCCCTTGTGAAATGGTTTCAGTGAATCTCCGATCCCCGAAATGAATTTCGAAGCCCAACTAGAGGAGTAGAGTAAGATTCTGGACGACATGAAGGGAGACGACATGTTGGGCTTATGTTGGATCATCTTGTACAAACAAATAGCTTGAAGGAGGCAACGTTAGATATGACCGCGCAAACGGGGAATTTATTGGCAGAACCTACCTTTCACTCGGTAAAAAACCAATAATGACGAAACCATACAATAATTTCAATATTATTGATGTAATTCGTTCGATACACAAACCACTAGGGGTGACTATAATGTCGAATGAGACCGATAGGCTGAGGAGACTTACGACCCAAAAACTTTTTGAAGGATCGTCGTAATGTTTTGTACTCTATCGATCGTTCAATTTGTCACTTCTCTAGCTCCGTTCTTGAAAAGCAGGTCGTGCATACCAGCTTAGCTTCAGGCGTCCTCTGCCGTGGCTGACGCTCAGCTTCCTATTTGGATTACGTTTCCACGTTCCCACTATCCATCCTCTCATCACTTGGATAATTCACTACATCAAATGAAAGTCTTGAACTGCAATATTAGTACATACATACCAGCTCTTCAACATAGAAAGGTGATCTGTGACCGTAACACTACCAGCACATGCGTTAACAAGAAGCTGTATGCATTTTCTAAATATCCTTGATGCGACGTAATTTAAATGATGGTACACGTAAATTTAAGACTTTTTTATCCATTAGATATCGATCTTGTATTTCGGATGTCTAGGATGAATAGCTGTCGCTGCGAAGAGCTTCATTACGTATCATGAACTGAAAACTATAGTGAGTATTATCAGTAGGACGAGATGGCGATACTTTCATTTACAATGTGACATTAGGATTAAATTCAAGAAAAAACATGCTGAGCTTTGTTTGAAAGAGGCCATAAAAGTCTTTCCGAGAAAATTTGAAATTCACTTGAACATGATTTCCTGAATGACCAACCAATAAACCTGTCCTAATCCTTACCACGCTATGCTTTCATTTAACGAGAGACATAATTATAAGTCATAAGTAAATGTAATTAACCTTGTGAGTATACATAGTAGAACTATGGCGGTGATTCACCTTCATCGGATGAGACCTTTTATAACTAACCCGAACATGGGAAATTTCTGCACTGACAGATACGTGTTTAAGACATTGTTGGCGACATCGAGGGTAGTTAGGCCCGATTTCATTTTATTTGTTCCTACCTGCTGTTTCGGTAGACTTCGGGTATTATACAGGGAGGGAATGGGGTTAGAACCCTATTCCCTCCGATCCATGGCCAAACATTCCACCGATAGGGCCTCCACGTCACATATTTATTTATCGACAATGTTATAGTGACAAAGGCAAATGAAAGGCTACAACTCCTAATGCAAAACTTTCCTCAATATTTTCAATTCTCGTTTGCATACCTTTCCGTAATCCTTGAGAAGCACCCATGGTACCCTTGAAGTTCCGTTGCAGCATTTAATTAGTGCATGTATCCTCAACGCCATCAAAAATAAGTAATGCATGCGGAACATATTACTGAACATTCATATTTTGTGTATTTACACCATATGGCATTTACAGGAAGTGAACCTATCCTCCAACTTCTTTCTCTACCTTCTCTACTTTAAAACTTAACAGGAATACTATTTCTCGGGACCAGAACATTGCTTCCGATATGTTTGTCAACACATTTGTAAAACTAACGGTGTATTATCATTAATTATTTATTGAAATGAACTCTTTCGAATGTGTAGATAAACACAACTGACCTTCTAGGGACAACGCCTCACTAAAAGCAATTGAACCATTGCTTACATTATTTCGCACTTCATGTAATAAGTTGTAAAAATACTTTACGCGAGAATTGTGGTCACGAATTTTATCATGTGTATTTATACCTGATTATAACAAGCTTTTAGTCTATCGTTACTCTCGTTCTTCGTTACAACTAATAATAATTTTCAAGTTTTTTTTGACAACTTATGTCTTACAACTCGTATGAATGATAAAATAGATAATATGCCAACGCTGTGAAAGGTTTGACGTAGCGTACTTCAAAAAGAACTTTTATGATAAATTCAACAGATTCAGGCGAGATATTTTGGAAGTTCTTCATAATTTAAGAGAAACAATTGCACTTTTTCACTAATTGTTTTATTGCGTGCAACGCGTTTCGGCTCACAGAGCCATCATCAGGTACAAGACAAAGTTGTAAGAGAGTGCATTGCATATTGGGTGGGAGGAGACCAGAGGCGTTGTACGCAATAAAACAATTTGTGGAAAAGTGCAATTGTTTCTCGTACATTAGAACTTTTATGATTAGAAACAAGCCATAGTAAAAGGTCATGTAGGTGATACTAATTTAAATAATATTAACTCCTTTATCTTAACAGGAGCACAAAATTGATCTTGAATAGAGGGGGAGCCATTTCATCCCCAGGTTCCCGCATAAAAGGTTTCGGCTGATATTTTCTGCGATTTTCTGTGAGATTCAGCGATCGGTTTTACAAGGGTCGGAATAGTGGCACCAGCCAACCGCTTTACGCTTTTTCAGTCGAGGCGTTCGAACATATTTTATGCATCAGAATAAAAACACCGATCATCTCCTCGAGATCGTTCTGGTTTCAATAAAAATTGTTGGCAAAATCCGACTTCCACCTCCGCGGGCGATTTTTTGTTGTTTTGTCGACAAAGACGCGAGTGTTTTACGTCGCTCGGCCGGTCACACCCCCTTTCCCTCTATCCCGTTGGCTCCCCTTGAACCCCCCTCCTAAAACGGCCAACTCTCACTCAATGGGACATGAAATCATAATACGGGTCCGAAAAGTAATGCGCGAGTGAAAGATGGATGTGTGACTCCGTGATCGGAGAGTCCGTCCAGTGGCGTGCGTGGATTTGCGGGGAGTCGAACGCGGCGCGCAATAAGTGATGAAGCATCGATTTTAAAGTGGAACGACTAACTCATTTGGCGCCTCGCGATCATCCGGATTTTATATATATTTATATATTTAAGCGAAGGGATTTGGAGTGGGTGGAGTAGGGAGGCTGGCCTCACTCTATATAGCATCTCGGCGCACCTGAATGTGGATCAAAATGGATCGAAGCGGTCGATGAAGGGGGGACAGGGGTGTCCTCCTCTTACATTCTCTGAGCGTCCCAACGAATTTCCATCGTCAGGAGGGATCCGCGACAGGGCTAGGGGTCTGGCAGGGAATATTAAGCCGGCATCTATGTACGAGAAGCTGACTATTCTATCGTAATTTGGGATCTATTGAAAAAATAATAAATAAAAATAAGTTACAGATTGAAGATTACATTACTCCAATGTAAAAACAAGTGCTGATGCGAAAGCGTTCATGGGTTTTGAATAAAATAAGGAATTCATTTATTCAAGAAGGAAGTAAGCAAGATTAAGACTCCCAGAATCATATTGAGGACCCGAGTTAACTTCTGATCCAAAGGAGATTGTTGGGTTTACACAATACACCATAAGATTCCATAAATTAAATTGATACTAGAGGTTCAACACGCGCACAGCGCTTGTTGAACCTCTAGCACCCGCTGTAGCGGTGCCGTCGCGTCGCCTCGACGCTCTGGTTCAACTTAAATGTGTCCTTTTCAGCTGCACGACGCACCACATCCTCGAGACGTTCTTCTCGGAAGCAAACGTCCTGTTGATACGGCAGGTGGTCAGCCATTCGAATGATGCTGTGGGACTGATCGTGCATCTTGAATTCGAACAAACGCCAAATCGCTTCGAGGAGCTCAAGTATCTGCTGTCAATGAACTACACATCTAATTTCGTCGTGATGCAGAAGATCGCCCACGCAGGTCTCCATCTCGACCGACGCGCAATCGTAACCCTTGTCAATGTATTTGTAAATGTACCCAACGCTCCTCGCCGATGAGCAGATTTCTAAGTTGACGCGAGTCTTGTATTTCAGCGAGCACCATCTGCTGTAAGGAACGACGTCTCTGTTGTCGATATCGATTCCTCGCACTCGTCCCGATTTTGTCTTGCCTGCGATAAGCTGGATATCCGTTAACATCGGTGATCGTTTTCTCGCAGAAAGATTTGAGATAACCTTTATAACACTTTTCTTTCATCATGTAAATCGCGTTTGATAGAATCTAACCGCAAGGTCCGTTCAGGAACATACAGGTCGTCACCGTTTCATACAACACTGGCTCGGTTTCCTCGTCAGGTAGTTCTGCACACACGATCGCATCGCATTCGGCTGGAGTTCTCGGTTTGTCATCGTCGAAAAGATTCACCAAAATGTGGCCGTGCAGAAGACCGCGCTTCTGGAATTCTATCGTGTACATCCACGCTATCGGAACTCCAAAGACGCGCCTGTCCTTAATGTCCTTCATCAGTTCGACAAATTTCAGGTAAAACACCCTGACTATAAGATCAGGGGCCTATTTCTCAAAGCTACAAGTCCACAAGCTACAAGTCCACAAGTTACAAGCCTACAAGTTACAAGTCGGATCTTACAAGTGTGACTTATAAGTGTTTCTCAAACGAAAACGGAGGACTTGTGAGATCTCAAAGATTTTACAAGTGAAAATAGCGGGCTTCGAGTCCATATTTAGCTACTATTTAAAGCTTTCAATATATTTCGCGAGTTTCTCCAGCCATCTTCTATAACCAAGAGTCAGTACTATGTTGCTCGGTGTCTATAAATGCGTGAGTACAAGATAAATGGAATTTTTGGTCCACAATTTACCTTAAAATATCTCAAGCGAGGACGAATCGTCTGCAAAACTTGAACACCATGAGGAAAAGTAATTTATTCCATCAAATGAAGAGAAAGATGAACTCGAAATGAAGGTTATTCACAATTCTTGCATGTCAAGACATCATCTTGTTCAGTGTTTATCATTCATAGACACGAATAAAAAGCGGAATAGCGTTTTATTATCGGACAAGCGAAAACTACGAGTTCAGCCATTTTGAATGTTGATTATTAATAGCAAAAGGGAGCACATATCTCTCAAGAAGTCAGTTGGCGTAGTGGCAGCGTGCGACTCTACGATTGCGAAGGATATGAGATCGATCTCCGCTGTTCTTAGTATTTTTTCTCTTTCATTTTAATGGGCTGAGGAGATATTTTACCACCGATTTATGTAACCTCATACTAGGGACTTATGCACAATGTATTTTTAATTTCACTTGTCCTTGAGCCCCAAGTTGCACTAAGGATATCGGACCTATGAATACGGCGTATTAGGAAAAATCACAGTACATTAGCGTAGCATTTACATCTCCTGCATGACATAAAAATGACGACTTTAAATAAGCATGGAGTTTCCTATTGAACTTTCACGACAGAATATTTCATAGTGATTTATCATTTTAGTATGGGAACTTATGCTCTGCATTTTTACCTCTCAATGTATAAACATAATGATGTGACATGAAAAGTAGGTATATATTGTTAAATAGTTATAAATAATACTAGGAAACTATTGCCTAACTTTCGCATTTTCAACCATTCCCACCTCCTCAAAATAATTTATTCTTTATCCAATGAGATCATTTATAAATTGCTAGATAAAAAGCAACATACATGTCTCCTGTCGGAAATAAATCTTTTTTCTTCGTTGTTTATTCACTAAGTCTCCGTGGAGGTCAAGTCCGTCTTGTCTTACTACGTTTTAGTCTAAAATACTATTCTTTTAACTTTAAATAATAAAAAACAATGCGTTTTAACGTAAACTGAGCATGTTATGTCAAAAGTCAGGAAAAATCCTATCTACTGATACCTTGTTGGTCGCTATCTCCTTCGTAACAGTTGAGAAAAAGAGATCGCAATTCGCTTTTCATTTGTTTTCCCAGTTATTCTTTCCGATTTACTGCGATTTACTCATCTCGTAGGACTAGTAGAAATTTTCTTACAAGTTACAAGGACTTGTAATTTACAAGTCTGTTTGAGAAACAGAATGTGCCGTAACCATGAAAACACTTGTAAGTAAACACTTGTAACTTGTGAAATGGACTTGTTACTTGTGAAGTTGTAATTATTAGACTTGTACGTTTGAGAAACAGAATGTCACAAGTTACAAGTAAATAGACTTGTAGCTTTGAGTAACAGGCCCCTGGTCTATATTCGGATCGCTGCCAAGGTTGCAGGTTCTCCTGAATCTCGCCTCACTTTGGAATGCATGTGAAAGTTATGAAGAGATCGGGCCTGCCACACTTCGTAACGATAGCCATACCGGGTCTCATTGCTCTAAAGTTAATGAACAGTATTGTAAAATCGCGAAATTCCTCCTTTTCAAGCACTAATATCTCTAAAACCACTCGTCGCACGGATATGATTCTTATATGTTTACAAATGCGCATTTTTCCTCTACCCCTAAGTAACATTTCAATTTTGCCAGTTTCCTACGTTTTAAAAAAAATGTTACACGTGCAAGACGAAATCTCACCTTTGCTGCAATATTTTTTAAAGAAAGTATTAAAATTATTTTACTCTACTACCGGCACAGCAAAACCGTTACTTAAAAGAATAGTAACATGAAAATAGTCACAATAATGAAAAATGAAGAAAACGAATCGAAAAATGAACCAGTTAGACCATCGGTTCGAATGAATTTAAGTATTTCACCTGAAATTATGTATTTATAAAACTTCGTCAATGAACCTTTTGTCCTTTTACCAAAAATTTAAACACATTTATTTACTTAGCAACGTGAACTAATTTGCATAGCAACTCGTTCCCCACTTTAAAAGGTAGGGAAAACACCCTTTTCTCATGCTTGATTATTCACACTTTGCGATCAATCGACGAAATTAAAAATACGCCTAAGCAATGCACCCATCTTTCCTCTTTGGAATGACACCACTCCCGCTTCGAGTTGACCGGTATCTTCGGAGATTACCTCAAACTAATGGACCAACCCCGAGCGCTGCAAACATACATAGTTACCGAATACCACGAATTAATATAAGGATTAAATGAGAAAGACACTTTGACTGTCATAAAAACGTTTTCATTTTTTCCTCAGACAGTCCATGACCATGATAGAATCACAGCATGGTACCCATTCATTTTTATGCAACACAGGTAGTTGTGCTTGAGAACATATTTTTGGTCATAGATGTGATGGATGTTCCAACACCCTTTGCCTTATGTTCTGGAGAAAGCGTGATTGGCACAACGAACGCACGGAAATTCCGACGGCAGTTGGGTAATGTTACGAGACACGGGGCGCGATATTATATCTGCCATGCACTGTTTCGACGCTGTGATTTTGTGTTGTATGACTGCATTTTAAAACTCTGTGGGTGATTCTGTTTTTTTTCTTTCCTGGAGACACGAGCGAGAATGATCACTGAAGAGAATAAAATCCAAACAACAAACTCAATCTTTCATTATTTTAACACATAAGGGTGATTCCATGCCAAACAATCCAATGATTGTTGCATAAACATTTTTTTAAATATTTTTTTGCATGGACATAGCTGCATGCTTTGACAGCTGAATCAGACCATTTTAAAAATTGTTTCCCCACTCATTTTCTTTCGACAGTCATTTTTCCAACATGGTGCAAGTGATTTTTTTCAGAAATTTGATATTTTCATTATCCTTCATAACTCGAGAATTTATTTTGAAAGAGGTATTTGAAAGAATAAGAAGACTAGTTTTCTGAAGGAAAGAAAAATTTTGAAAGAGGAACTGATACCACACTACTAAACAAAATGGAATATATTTCCGTAGATATATTTTTTCCTTATACATTGCTTTGCTGTTAAAATTGAACTTGAGCTCCAATTTCTTTTCTTCAAAAATCCGATTTTCAACACGAAAAAACTGTGTGAAGGAGAAAAGTCTCAGATATGAGACGTTGCATACTTTTAGTAATAAAAATTATAAATAATTTTAAAATGTTTTAGAGGTTTTAAATTTACCCTTTCTTTTCTAGAATAAAACAAAAAATATGGCTTCGCGGTTCAAATAAGCCATTTTTACACTTTATTTTCTCCGGGGGGTGGGGGGGGAGCTATTAAAATTCTTTTCAAAAATAAAGAAAATATTCTTGGGTAGTGATTGGATTGAAACTGGACTATGTACTATCGACACCAGGGGAAGAAAGAGGCTTAAGTCAGTAGAAGAGATGTCGGCAACCCTACGTAAAGTTGTGAAGATAAGGTATAATGAAGAGTAGGTTTAAATGTGGATGATGATTCTTCCGTTTTTCCGATTTACCACCGCGTCGTTACATCTGTTGGACGATATTTCGCCGTCTATCCTGCAGGCGAAATAATGTCCAGAAGGTGAGACGACGTGGCGGAAAACCCGAAAAAAGGAAGAGTCATCATCCGTCCATGCCCCGCGGAAACCAACGTTAGAATATTAGAGGCTTAAGTGTGGTTTTGCGTAGCGCTGGCACATGCAAATCAAAGAATTAGGATGGCAAAAGAATGCAACCATGTGAAAACAGTGAAAGTACTAGAATGGCGAAGGTGTACAGGTAATGGACGGAAAGCAAGCAAAGAAGTTAATGCCAGCCTACGTGGCAAGCGAATCGCCTGATAACCGTGGGTTTGAGTCCCGCCTGGGTGGGATTTTCACCACCCAGAGAATGGGTATGTTCCTAAATCATTTTTTTATGGTTAACCCTCATCTCCAAACCCTAATGGGTAGTTTCTTTTATGGATATATTGAAATTCATAAGTGATTGTCAAGTTTTAGAAAATAAGGCAGTTGTGGGCAGAGGTTTACAAGAGACTGAGTGGGGGTATATATAAAAGTAATAACAGTACAAATAATACGGAACGGGACACTGAAGGCTGTCACAGTGGATAAAATGCTGGATAACGGGGGGGAGGAGGAGGAAGGGAGGAATAAGGTAACTACTCGGGATTGAGATAGATTGAAAATATGAGGAACTTATAAGAAAGAACTGTGGAGAGATTGAATTAATCCATTTGGAAAATCAATAATTTATTTTTGTGGCATTGATTAAAGTCTCTCCTTTGAGCTGATAATTTTATCTGTACGTGCACCATCTGTCATTGATATTGCCTAGGTCATATTTTTTCAGGTACTTATTTTCTGCCAACTACAATATCGGCCTCTATCCGTGGCCCCAATGTTTGGTTTTGGCTGAATAAGCTAGGGATAACATCGCAGTAAGCCCTATCTTGTGAAATCACAACATTACTTTCTCGACGCACAAACAGCTTCCCTTGAAACTTTCAGCCTGATTTGGATCGAGGAATTAAATTACTAACTGCTAAACGCTAAACTAACGTTCTATATTATATTTATAACAGGTGATCATGAATTACGAGTCTCTAATCTTGCATTAATGAATTAATGACAGACAATTCTACGTACTCAACGCTCATTAATAGGTACTTTGATACCAGAACAACGCTATAGCCATATTTTGCGACCATTGACGCCCAGCGTATGTCTAGGGTCTCTCATCACCGTAAATTGTTTTTTTTTCGATATAGCATTTGAGATGTTTAGCAGTAAAGCCCAAGGATCCAGACCGTTTTTTTTATACGTTCTGTCGTGACGCTCGTTTTCCCTTTCTTGGGCATCCTTCCGACGCAATGAAACTTTTAAGTGGTGCCCCAAGGACGCAACTCGTCGACGACTTCCTGGAGAGGCAGATCCCGTCTCTCTCGAATGCAAGGAAGCTTCCCTACGTAATACGTGAGCCAGCACATAGCTGCCACTGTTCGAACAAGCCCGCCAACACATCAAAATAAACGTACACACAACATTTGAAGCATTCGCATTAGTGATTGTATTCGTCGCCCTACTTTTCTGGAATAATTTTCTTACCATGCCAAAATTATTCCTCAAATATTTCGTGCTAAGCCGTGATGTTCATCATACTTGTCTACTGGACACGAGGCTACACATTTTAGCCATGGGCGTAAAAATGATTTTGGGGCGCATAGTGTTCCTCCTCGCGTTGAGTTCCGGTCGGCGCCCGTTCATAATTTCCACTCCGCATCCATCAATGATGCATAAATTGTGGTCTCACCACGGAAATATAAATTTTTCAATAAAAAACCGCGTTTGCGTGACATAATTATGAAAAAATATGCTTACCCTTTTTTCTCCGCCAATATGTTTCATTTTTTGTGAATATCGAAACTTAACCTTCCTTTCGCATGCGTTTAGGATACCTACATTTGCATAGAGCACCTTTTTAATAGCATAGGTAGGTACTGCAGTAGATATTGGTGAATCGCCATAATGTGTCATTGGTAAGAATATATTAAATGATATGCGCCTGGAAAGTAGCTACTGCAAGCAATGCCGAAAAGAAAAATCATTCTGAATCATCTGCATTTACGAGCTTTTCCCCAACTTTTGCTTTGTTCAAAAGCCTGCGCACTGAGAAACGGAAATTCATCTTCAAATAACTCATTTTTACAAAAAGAAACGTGGTTAGAAGTTTATCTTTAGTTTGATTCCATTACATGAAATTATTTGGAAAATGAGCATAGTCAATTTTGATCTTAATGGTGGACATTCATCCGGTTACTATATTTTACAGTTTTTAATTATTCAGCCGGAGTATTTAAGAAGATTAAGAGGTTAGCTAATCTCGCTTTGAGTCCTCTTCTGGTCATTCAGAAACAAAAAATTATAATAGAACCATAAGTTCCCTGCATAGCAACATGAAGTCTCTACCCTACTTAATATTGCAATTGCATTCTCCTTTGGTGAGAAAATTCGGTGTCCACACCCGTGTGTTTTTGGCGATTCCATCGATTTACATCTACAAAATATCCTGCAAGCCACATCAGGGGTGTGTGGCAGGGGGTGAGTATTCACCAAAATGCATTACACTATACCCTAAAGTTAGTGTAACTACGACTAATTATGCATTCGCATAAATCACATGGGATTTGAGCGTTCTCTCAGATGGACCAATCCGCCCGCGCCGTTGGCGAAGCCTTTTATGGACAGCGTTAAGAACAAATGAGTGCAGAGTCAAATGTGATGCCAGGAGCACACGCATTAGCTGGTTTCCCCCATTCCCGAGCAGTAACACTGGGGATCAGTCGCGATAAATATTGGAACGGGATCTACCCGTAATGACCCACATATGCATTGCACAATACTCTCGCCTTTGACGTCAATCAGTTGTCTGTCACTTATTTGCTGGCTCCCTGACGCCTGTTAATGTCTAAAGCACAGGATTCCCCCTCCCAAGTTCGAGTTAATTATACGTCATTGAGGGATTGCATTGTTTCGAAGTGACTGAAGTCATAGTCGTGCGAGGGGCCTTGCCCCCCACCCCCGCCTCGAGGTGGCAAAATGAGTCCATAAGAATCGATATATGCCCCCGCCCGCCCCCCTTTGGCCATGGACCCAACCCCCGCAACGCGGTCACTGCAGGGGTGCAAAACGACTGTGCGGCAGCCGCGGAAATCAGTTACAGCGTGTCCTTTGAGGTCAGAGAGCGGGAGTATTTCAGGAAAATAGGTGGAGGGAAGTCAAATGATCGATTCATCTATTCCGAGCCCCTAATTCCTCCATTTGGCCTTAGATCGTGGATCAATTTTTTTATTATCATTTTTCTGGCAGGCGACCGAAAACTGAGCTCATTTGCGCTATGAAGGATTGATGGGGAGTCAGTCAGTTTTTAATCCGGATTATTTGTGGAATTGAGGAAGGGGATATGGAGGAGATAGGCGCCGGAGTAGATCTGCCCATTCCGAAGGGCGCCAACGGATCAATCTTTTTGCGTCCCATTCTACGGACGGAGCCCTTCTGCAGATGTATTCTTCACTTAAAACTCACGCAAAATTTCCTGGCACAGACGTGCTTGGCAAGGAGGGGAGGCAGAATTGGAGAGGGTGAAGGGAAAGGACGAAAAGGAAGAGAGGGAGACAGCGAAAGGCAGCGAGGCTGGAGAACATAACTACATCGCGAAAAAGCTAGAACGCCAGCCTAATATGCAAGTGGCTATAAAATCACCTATCGCTGTGACTTGATCAGGTGCCTTATCTTGAGGTCTCATTGTGAAACGAGTCGAAAAGGGACGGCAGGTAGTAGCGAGTCATCCCTCTTTTCAAAGAGCTTGTGTTGGCAGTAATTGCAAAGTTTTTCTGACTGACCCTGCACACTATGCAATCTTCCCCCTCCCCACACCCCTTTTTGCAGAATTTTGAAAGTTCCGTAGCCCATATCCCAAAATGGTGCAGCGCCAAGAACCTTTTCGAAAATTATACCTTTCAGGGGAACCTCAGCCTGTCCAGCCATTTTCTTACTTCGGATACGAATCATTTCGTCCTCCTCGGTCAGCATGTCCATTTGTGGCTCTGCGGAAGACACCGACACGTCATTTACAATAATATAGTCTACAGAAATTATGAAAACAAATCGGGCTTCCTGAATTATGCACTTGACGTTGGCATCATATTTGAACAAAATCGAATAAAATGTGGCACAGTTGTGTGAAATGTTTAATTTCATGCTTGATTGGTTATAATATCTCGTCAAAGATAACTTTCTCGCCGCATCATTGGCATAGCTAGTATTTTTTTCCAGGTGAATGTGGGCAACACGTGGAAATGAAAAGTCAATAGGCTCGAGTTCTTCCCTACTTTTACGGTAATGAGCCTGTAGGAGTAAGCGGTGATTACTATCAGTGTCAGAGATGTGCAACTGCTTGTGAGAGGCAATTCCCATAAGTTGATCATCCTATCATTGCAGCAAAATTACCACTGGAGGAAATTTTAAGTCTTCTCTGTGCGTGAGCAATGTACATACTTACGGCGGTACTAGGTTTGCATGTACGCAAATGCATAACGTCAGGAACAAGGATTCCGAAGAAACTGGTGATTCAAAATGGAAGCATTTCTGGGAATGAGATTTCCGCTTTATTATACGCGTTCTACGGTCAAATGAATCTCATGCTAAAAAGACAGACTCATGAGAAATTGTAGAAAGGAATCACTGAGAAGTGTGAAGGGCATTTCTTGAAATTAAGTAGCTCTAATTTGATGATTTTTTTCTCGTGCTATTGGAGCAGTCGTCGTGGGCAGTGGTCTCAGCTGAGGTCAAGAAGGTAGGGTAGAGCGCTGGACTACCTACCGGAGGGTCCTGAGTTCAAATCCGGGTAAAGCCACTCTGGACACCCCCACCGAAAATCATTGCGACTTTCTGATTGTCAAAACTCCGTGGAAATCCAAAGGTGACCAAAGGAAAGGAAATGGCCCCCCTACCATGAATATGTGAATGTCATATGCTAATGGCTTAATACGGGTTGAGCTCAACTGTCTCCCATTAAAACCAACCTTCGGGTTGAAACAATGAGATTATTGGAGCAGTTGAACTGTAGGTATTACCACCTGATTTCTTCTTCTTCAGTGGTGATAAGAAAGAAAAAGAAAGTTTTGTTGTTTTGATGAGAGATTGTTACCCTGAGAAGTCACTGCATTTCTTAAAATACATTTAAAAACTCTGCTGTGAACTAATCCGTGCGGTGAGGTAAATGTACATGTAGTAGGCGACTGCAGTTTGCATTAAGCGTAGTATTGTTCAAATCAATTTTACATATGGCGTTAGAAGGCCTTCGTTATCATGCTAATCATCAATTTTCAAGAAGCACCCACTCTACGAATGGACCGTTGATTACGATAGAGTGAAACTGTTTTTTTTTAAATAGGGTTGATTAGCATAAAATAGAAACCAACAATAAACCATTTTCCTGCTACTTTCGGGTGTATCCGAATGAATATATCAGTTGACTGTGGAGTTCGACTTTACCCCACGAGCTCAAAACGTTTTCTTTCTACAAGGGAAATTGAGTATATTACCGAATGCATTTTGGTTAATTTACTACCATGCAAAAATGTTTATAATTATTTGGCAATGTATGCGTAAAACAATGCAAATAATCATCCTTTAATACAAAAAACAGTAAAAACTACTATGCGGAGATTTGGTACGTATAAAATTAGTGAAAACTGGTATCAGTTTGCGCAGTGAAAGGGTTGATGTCAGACACATTGAAGCTACATATCGAATCCGTCTCACATAATAAATTGAACAAGTATTATAATGGAGTATTATATATGTGGTAAAAAATTGTCTGCACAACTCCGCCAAGGAAAATTCGAGAGAACCAATGGAATTATATTCCTGCGGCATGCATTCTCACTTATTAATTCAGATCGTTTGCTTTTTTTCATCACATTCATTCATTAATGACTTTTCATTCAATTGGGAATTCGTCCCAATTTACTCTAACATTTAATACATTTCCAATGGAAGGAATTGTACGTTTGAATAAAATCACCGTGCAATGTTGATATTTTAATTCTGCGATTCTGTGTGATGCATGGAGTATTTATGGATTTCATAATTTAAAAATGTCTTATTTCACTTTTTACTTACTTGCGATTTTATCACCATTATTTTATTCCGATCGAAGATTTAATTGTCAGACTCTGCCGTCTTCCAATCGGAATTAAATGTGAACGTTCTGTTCCGCATGAGGGTAAAGACTAAATTTTGAGGAAACACCATGAACTGACAGAGCTTTACTGTATAGTTCAATGACAATGTGGTACTTTGAAGAACGTGAGAGTTATTCAGTACTAGTAATCAGCGGATAAAATAAAGTCTCTCTTAGTGGTTCCACTGTAAAATGATTTCAATGTCGTTTTATTCAATTTTCCGGCTAATTATACACAAACGTGTCCTCTGTTTGATAAAAGTAATAAAATCATAACTTTCCTCCATATTTTCTCGTAAAAGAAACTTGAAATTACATGAAGCTCAACGCGAGAATAGATTAGGCATCGGGAAAAATTATAGTGTTCTATCTAATATAAAAATGCCATTTTTGTTGTATCTTACATAAATGCTGCTTTAACGAGTTGAAAAGTAACGGAATCCTCCCAGTAAATTGAATGGTGATAAAATTTAGGCACCTTGCCAGGTAATATTTTGAGTTATTGGTAAATTACAGCAAAAATTGGAGTAAAAATGCGTTTGTTCAATCGAAAGAGCGCTCCAGTCGGCTCGTATTACTAGAAAAATATGTTCCATAAAAATATATTCGTCGATCAACCAGCGTATTATGTACCTTCATATTTTGTATTCAGCCTTTCATCATGTCATCAGCGAAAGCAGTGTTTTTTAATAATAAAAACGATAATGTGGAATATGGTATTTGTTTTGACTCACACAGTCTTGTTTGAATCCTTTAAATCCTTGTTCTTTAAGGAAGAAACGGATGGGTATTACTGTGGTATTACTTCGAGTATTGCAATACTTGTTCTTGATAGATTCTGATGGGGAGATTCGATTTCGAAAATACATGATCTGATGGTTTCCGTGCAAGAATTATATGGCGTTCAAAATCAATGCTTAGTATTTAATGAAAGTGGTTGAAATTACAGTAGAATATATTTTTTGGAGTATTGGTCTTCTTTTGAATAACCACCGCTCACGTTAACGTTACCGAAGTTTCGTCGTTTTTATTGACATATTCAGGGCTAAAATGTTACAAAATGTAAACAAATAAACAAAAACAGGATAATACATATAAACATGATCATGCACAAACAATTTAAATAACAATTTTGAATACCTTTTTCCTAATAAGCGTGAGAATTAACAGAATTAAGTAGAGAGAAACAGAATAATATACATTATGAAAACATTATTTTTCATGATAACAGAGAACGTGTTAAATATAACTGTTTCAGGCTGGATATGGTGGAATTTCTCGATATTCACAATGAATAAAAAATTTATATAGTCTCTACATTAGTTTACATTTTTAGTTTTTCGTTAAAATTACAGTTTTAAGTTTCTCCTGTCCGGCTTCGGTATGACTTTGCGTACACCAGACTGGCTTTATATGGGAACGCGTGTGAACCAAAGTCGATAAGCGCTGTTTCCGAAATTTTCCAATATTTTGACAAATAAAAGTGTCCTGAGAAGCAGGTGTATTGACTTATAGCCCACCATGTGCCAGGCGTCATTCTGTTAGATTCAATCGGCAGTCTATAACCTGGGAAATGGGAAGCTCTTCTTCAAATGAGTGTCGGTGGAGACTACTATGGCTGAGACAACCACTCTTATTTAGCCGAATGATTTGGCAAACATTCGTTGGGTGGTTATGAAACTGCAATGTGAACGAAAATATGGAATTACCATATTATAATCCGGAGGAGTAACTCACCAACTATTTCCTCAGTGTATTTTTAATATCTGAGGATTTGATGATTCAGTCAAAGGTATAATGTTAGGAAGCATTGCTCGTCTCCATCTTATTTCTCAGCTTGAAATGACTCAATGTTCCAGTGTCAGTCAAGTATTGGAAATAGTGCTCTGCCATTACGCACCAGCTGAAGGTTGATGTGGAAAAAACTAAAATGGGCACAGATATTCTGGAAGTTGAGGAAATGAAATGAACCGCTATGGAGGATAATGAAATGTTCCAATCAGGAGCGATAGGTACCGAATTATTCATTGCTGATCCATGAATGGACAATCACGTCACGAGAAAACTTACATCAGAAGCGTGAATCGACGAGTTGGGACAGTTTTTTCATGGCTAGTGTTGCCACGAGAGGAGGCTTAGGGTCAGTCTCGTTTTTCACCCTCGGGTCGCGTCTCGAGTCTCCTGCGAGACTCTCGTCTCGTCTCGTTTTCCTACATAAAAAATAACACGATAAAGAGCCTAGTTTCCTCAGGGTTAGTGATGACCGCCAAATCGGTAAACTCGAAATCGTAAAGGTCGAAAAAGGAGATCATTGCACTAAGATCTGTTCTGCATTTGGCCGTATCTCCCATAGTCTTTAGCCTAAAACTTTGATGAAGGCTGTAGTGTAGATCAAAATGAAATCATTGCTATATAAAATGACCTGCTGTAGTGTAGTGTAATTAAGACCGTTTTACACGGCGAATGATCTTGCGAATGATTATTCGAATGATCATGCGCATGACGTGAATGCCTCGTGTAATACGGAAAATTCGGCGAATTCTTGGTCATGCGCATGATCATGCGATCAAAATTAGAACATGTTCTATTTTAGATCGCATGATCCCGTGAATGATCGCATGATACGAGCGCAGTACGTCCATCTTGGTTGTTTTGATATTGAATTCACCTCACTTCACTTAAGCAAACTCATAATAACATATAATGAAGGCAAGTAAAGCCATATCAATGAATTTGGAAATAAATATCTCTGTAGGCAGGATGCAATGCACACACTTTGGCAGACGTGGAATAGTCATTTGGTAAAAACTATCTTGGAGGTTTTGCAATATGAAAACTTCGAAATCTCATAGGATTAACCTAAATAGATCTGACCAGACCTAGAATTGTTTATTCAGGGCTGCAGTACAACGAGCACAACATATCTGGCCCCATTTTGACTTCAGGATGGACGGCAGAAAAATGTTCGTAATGATACCAACGATATCTAAACTACAGCTTTCATCAAAGTTTTAGGCTAAAGACTATGGGAAATACTGCCCAATGCAGAACAGATCACTACACGAGGCATTACCGTCATGCGCATGATCATTCGAATGATCATTCGCAAAATCATTCGCCGTGTAAAACGGCCTTAATGACATTCATGTGAATTAAAACTGTTTATAAAGTGGGACTTATTTCATATATATCTAAATACATGTGCCATTTAGCAGTTCATTGATAGTCAATTATTACGTCCAAAAAATAGAGGACAACACTGGAGGAAATATTTCTCAAAAATCCTCAAAATTAGAGCGGTGAAAGGAAAATAAAATCAAATTATTAACAGAAAAATGTACTAATCCAAACCACGAAATACAATTTATTTAGATTTTTTCTAAATTATTTATGGTTTAAAACCATAAAATTAGGATATTTTTTAATTTCTTCGGCCAAATTGCACGTTACACACCAGTTCACACATTGAACTTCTGGCGGATTCGTGGTTCAAATTATTTCTGTGCTTCCTCATAGTAAATGCTGGCCGTGTAAACAAAGGATTTTAGGGTATTTACGAAAACTTCTGCAATATTCTTTCCTCTGTGGTTATCATTAGAAGGCACATTTGTCAGACAGTACGCTTACAAGACTCACTGACAGGCATATCTTGAAAAAAATACCTTCCTTGGGTAAGAAGGTTAGACCGCGTTCCGACCACAGATCTAGTCTGGTATCTACACTAAAGTCACTGTTCAATCCCGGAAAATGTAAATTCCCACATCAGACCACACACTAGAGTGGTCTCTTCTAGACTAAAGCGTAAAAGGGGGCGAACAAAATACTCCCCCAATACGATGAACTCAAACTCGGTTATGGCCAAAATTCCAATTGCGAAACAGAACACACTTTAGGGTATCAGGCGATAATTCGTATAAAAGTGTGACACAGAATTATCACAGAAAAACACTTGTTACTTTCCACACAGGTTTATTAAACCTTTGTGGAAAGCATTAGGTTTCGGCACAAGCATTGCCATCATCAAGATAAAATACAAAGTATTTTCTACCTGCGTAACAGACTTCGAAGTGGAAGAAATGTTGGACAAACAAAATGACAGACAGAAACAAGGGTCCTTATCATTATTTATGACAGTAAAGTTTTGACGATGACGGAAAATATACCAGGGTCAGAGACTAGAGCAGCCCCTCTTTGCAGGACATTGAGGGTCAGCGGGAGATTTGGAAGGATAAGCAAACTGTTGACGGACTAATTGGCCAGCGTGGTCCTTCTACTCGGCTCTGGTTCGTAAAAGCATCATAAGTAAGAAAATATACACACACATTCATTTCCGGGGCACAAGTGAGACCAGCAAAGGTGCAGGGTGAGTGTGCGAAAAAATGATTTTATTAAACATTTATACATGCAAAAATAAATAGAATAAAAATATGAAAATAAAAAAAAAGAACTTTTGTATTTTCCTCTCTCGAACGATACTGATTTTGTAATGATAGTAAAAGATTTTAATGACTTAAAAAATTAAAATACTTGCTACGTCGCCGCATCGTAATGAGTACGTCATTCAACGGCACGTGATGTTTGTGCCAGTAGTACAGAGTACGTCACTCGTCGCCTAAGGGTTAAATAGGGACAAGTTATTTTGGTAAGTTTCTCCAAGATGCCAAACCACTTCCGAATAATCTCCTCCCCAAACATTCATACACCATCCGTTATATGGCAGGAATAGTATAAAACTAAGGAATGCCATTATGATTTTTTCTCATGTCATCCTCGACGCAATTGAAATATACGTGCTCACTAAACGAGAAATTCGTAACCTGCAGTAAGAGGTACACAATGACTTCAGTTGTCATTAATAATTACTCCGAGATCATATGCACTCACCCAAGCGTGATTCAGGATTCGAAATCGCGGCATTTTCATTCCATATACCTTCTGAAATTAAAAGTCACGGTCGCTTTCGATGAAATTAAAATAAAACCTCTGCATCCCTAGAAAATAGTCTAATATTTTCCTAAAATGTTTTCTAAGGCATTAACATAATTTTAAAAAATGTAGAAAGCCATTTACGTGTACTTACTTTGCTTCGGAAGTCACACTCACGCTATTAGAAATAGTACAATCGGCTACAACTATTTATTTATCTTTACCTACTTTTTAACACGTAAACGGCTGACTTCCCGAGGGATATTGACGACTGGCACTCCAATATTATTTTATACGCAGACGAAGCGTCAATTCTATCAAGGATCAGAATAGTGAAATTAGCCTCTGGGTGTGTATATACAGGAATACCTTGACGATATAGTCCGCTGGTACAGTAAATGGCTGTCACTAAATACGAAAAAGACTTAGGCGATAAAATCTACGAGGCTAAAAGTAGATATTGTATGTATGAAATGTAGATGCTGTATTAGAATCAAGGAGCAACCTAGCAAGAGAAATTAATCCACTTGGGAATAAAATTGGACAGTAAACTAAACTTTAAATATCACGTAGATAAGATAATTGGACATGCATTTGGGGCAAGATCGGGATTAACTCCGATACTAGTAAATCAAGCAACACCCCTAAGCGATAAAAACTATAATATTTGACACTAATATACGAACAAAATTACTATATGCCATACCTTCTGGCCTGGTATATTAAACAAAAGCATAATACAAATATTATAATAAAGAAAGAAATAAAAACAATACGGTCCATATTTCAAATCCCCTACTCGGTCGACAGTGAAACACTGTATCAAAAAACAGACATTGCAACATTAAAATCAATAATTAAAAATCAGGACGAAAACTGCTTACAAAAATTAAAAGAAAGTAAATTAGATAAGATGTAAGAGTTGGGAAAAGCAGAGTTAAAGAAACTGATAAGTATAAGAGGCCTGAAAGGGCACTTGCCATGTAGAAGGCAAGGGATGCAGTAAGAATTAGGGAAAAAAGGAAGCATGGCACATAGGAAAAGAACAACGAGTAATCTCTGAATATAGAGCTGCCTGGCGGCAGCATAGACCACTTGGCTATTTACTTATCATTCTATTTCATATTCGGGTATCACTCACTCAGTGATTCAATCCGAAGGTTGGTTTGGATAGTTGAGGGTAGAGCTCATCCCTGACTAAGCGTGTGAATGTCACACATTCAGGGCAGGGGTTCCTTTCCCTGGGCCACCTCGCATTCCGAGGAGTTTTTTGTTCGGGGGCGTCCAAAGGCTTCACCCGGATTTGAACCCTGCGATCAGTTGCCAAGCTCTCTACCCACTAGGCCACCACGCTCCCCTCTTACTTATCATAGTTTTGCCAAATTCATACGAACTAATATATGTACGTCATACTTTAGATATTTTGTTTACTCAAAAGGAAAATGCGACATATACTCCCTAAAAACCTAAAGGATGTAGTTCTAAGGATAGATAGTTCGAGACGAAACTCGAGACGAGACGAGAAAGTCTCGAGTCTCGCGGCAACACTATTCATGGCAGTAGGTCGATTATTTCGGCTGGAGTTGAAACTAATCGGAATAACACAGTTGATGAGGAAGCATTGCATGCCTATCCCTGATATGACAAAGAAGAAATGGAAAATATCCACGTACAAATGGCACAAATAGAAAAATGAAATAAATGTCGTAATTACATCTTAAGCGCCATTAGAACTTGATAATCCTTCCTTATAAAGAACTCGTAACAACCAATACACAGACATCCATGTCTTGGGTGTAGGAAAACCCACCCAGGTGGGACTCAAACCCGCGACCTCTGGCATAGCAGGCGAGGACTTTACTCCACTGACACCAATGAGGAATTATTAAAAGAAAACAGCAAACTTTTAAATTCTGAGATGCGATAATGCCTTCGTCGGGAGTAGCCAAGAGCAATAGTGAGTATGGCCGTTTTCGAACGGCGTTACCATAGGCAATTACTATTGTAGTTATTTGATTTCCTAGAGGTACGTGTGACACCTTCAATTCACCCTTTCGAGACGCTGGATTACATGTGGAGACGACATGAGGCCATCAACTTGTTAAGCATACGAGAATCAACATTCACAACCATAACGTTGTCAGATAATTGACAAAGTAAATTACTTCTCTAAAATGCTTCCAATTTGCATACAAAAATTCAGAAGACCACATTGTTAACATAACCTTTAAGCTGATGTATCAAATAATTCATTTCTGGCAATTTAATTATTAAGTTTTATTTGTCAGGGATTACACTAAACCAGATAACCAAACCAACAGACCAGGAAACGTGACTAGCAGAAGTGAGAGGCATATATCGTTTTTCACTACCTTTCACCATGGATGTGTAACCAACAAAGACATTATGCGCAAAAAAAGGCATCAAGCAAAAATATATAGCTGATATATTATTAGACTATGAAAAAACCGCTTTGTCAATGATAGATTACACGCGCGGAAATAACATGATGAAATTGATAGTAAATGAGTTTTAAATTACAATTTATTTATTCCCGTTCCATGGTTAATCTGGTAAAACTTCTTCGGTGCCCAGAGGTATTAAGAGATCTTTTGTTCGCTAATAGTTAGCTAATGCTGCTGATGAAATTATGTATTAGTAATTTTCATTGCGCGAAATTTCTTTTCATGAAGATATTATCCCTTCTAGTGCAAGAAAAATAGATGTCGTGGTGTGAAAAAAGCAAACAAACATATCTATTCTACTCACAGTACACTGATGTGGAAATCACTTATACAGCGGAAACCTATACATTATTGAAAACCCTCCATCATCAAGCGGGTACACCAAGCGTTTACTCTTAAAAAAATGTCCAAAAATCGAGAAAATATAACTAGAAATATAAATGCAATGGAGATTTGAAACTTTTTCCCAATTCATTTGCAAAACATGCTCCTATTATCCCACCCAAACTTTCTGACTTCACATGCTGCGAACATCACTGCTCCTACTGGTTTTCTGTATTGGGGGAAACACGTACGGGAAATCTGCGGACATGCTAATCGTAAATTGGGATTTATTAAAAGAATTAAAAGAAAATGTTACGAGAAGGTTACAGAGCGATGTTATTTTTCTCTCGTGGGACCTCACTTGGGGTTTGCCACTAGCATATGGGGCCCTTACGAAGTTGGACTAGTGTCATAAATAGATCGAGCACAGAGTGCGAATGCGGATTTCGAAATTTTGTAATCATCCCTTGAAAGTCAAATCTGAAACAATCAAAATCCTGGTTTTCCAGAACTTCTATAATACTTGCACTTTACCGGTATTGTAAATCTCTTTCACCTAAGGAAATGCTTAAACCTCGGCGCTTCTGTTTTTGATAATTCAGAATCACGAGTTGATTCTCACATGACCTTCGTCGATGAAATACTCCTCCCCCTCTCCGCCAAAGCCTGGAAGCTGGGCCCCTTCGTGAGAGTTAGTCCCTCTGTGGTGTGAGAAATACCGAAAAAAATTTTTAAAAATTACTGTTCAGCTGAGAGGACCCCGAACAATAGGGCACAATGTGCCGACAAAAAAGTTGCAAAAGAAGCTCTCGAGTTTCACACCGGGTCAGGTTCTCCATAAGTTTCGACGAGCGACTGGCCCATCGTCTTCAGGGATCCAAGAACTTATTGCATTCTTGAATCCCTGTATCCCTGTTATGGAGAGTCTGACACAGTGTGAAACCAGAAGGCTCTTCATTCACAGCATTCGCCAGTCATACGAAAAAGTTGCACTTGGAATTCTCCCCGGAGAAGGCTTAGGAAGGAATGACTTATCACATGCAAAACTCTAATTATCCATGCTTACGAATTAAGGAAACGACACTTTCCCAATGGGTAGTAAAACACTATTTCTATTATGTTTTCCTATTTACTTATGCATAATATAATCGTATTAACCGAAACACTTCTGTTAAGAACTCATCACATATGTAGGTATCAAGCAGAGTGAAATATAAGCCTATAATGGAAAAGGTTGGGGCAATTTAAGTCATCAGTCTGCTGAAGAAAAGTGGGGGGAAATGAATAAATATTGAAATGATCAATATAATGGCTTTGGAAGAGAATGGTGAGTCAGAGGGAATGACTGTGTAACAACATGATTGATCCTTGTTGACGTCAGACTTTTATTGATTATCCAATGTTTCCAGTCTTCACTTTCTAGAAAAAAAATCATCACTCCGATATCGCATCAGTGCATAGTTTCCATTAGATTTTTAGTTAACTCGTCATTGCTCGTTGGAAACCTCTGATAATTATCCTAAAATTTATCTTAATTTAACATGTTTTGCTGTCGTCTCACGTAGTTTTCTCTATCACTGTTCCAGAGTAATAAATATTGCTCTTGCAATCATTCATAGTTTTGTAAAATGCTGATCGGACGAAGGGGTCGACTTAGTTTTAGCACGGGAATTTCAATAATGCGCTGGGGATATACCTTCCCCTATTCTTCTTCCTCGTTCCCTAAAAAGTATATATTTCCGATATCGTGCGTTTCTTCCAAAGGAATTTCCTTTTTTTTAATGTATCAGCATCCAGGTGTGCGTAATTTAAAATATTTTCCTGGGTGAATCATCGTAGGGTTGGTTAATCAAACTTTTCTGTTTCATTTCGTCTATAGTTTCGAGCGTTGACTGAGGGAAACTTTTTGTGGTGAATGAAATATTACCGCAGTCAATATCTTGGCGGATGTTAATGAAATCAACTCATGCCACTACCACTTGTTAGCAGCACGAATGAATCAGTTTTGCACCTTCCCTTCGGAAGTGTTACTTAGTTGTGGATAAAATGGAATGACCTTTCCCAAAATTATTCTCCTGTGCATACATTTCTGTTGGTTATATTTCATTTCCGGGGACAATTTGCATGCGCAATATATTTCACTTCATTTGTCTCTGATTGCAACTGAAACGACCCTCGGGTGCGTCACAACCTCCAGTCGCGAGAATAAGAATGGTTTGTGAGGCAGATACCATTTTATTCCAATGATCGCGAGCTTTAATTGCCAGCGACCTGCGGTTTCGCCTTCCATGGGGTATTTCTCGTCCACGTGACGGTATAGCACACAGAGTGGTACATACACTAAGCGCTAAAGTTTTATGAACCGCAAAACCTCTTTTGATTGCGACCATAACGTAGGACGAAGAAATGTGTTTAAATCCGTGGACTGGTGAATGAACATATGGGACGCTGGACCATGAACGTCCCATATGGGACGTTCATGGTCCAGCGTGGCCGTTGTGACTGGGTTGGTGGAAAGAACAGGGGTCAGGAAGGGCTGGAGATACAGGCGGCAGCTCCGGGAGGAATGAAACGATTTTGTTAGGGCTCTAAAATTACAAATCAGTGACCGATACTGGAACGGGCACCAGCGAGACGGAGCTCAAAAAGAAATGGAGCCCCTATGGTTAGCCTGACGTCCCCAGTCCAGCCCGGATAGTGAGGTTGCCAACGCAGCGTTAAAGCTCATTACGTGTGGCGCAGGTAATAGAAGTGCAGCCAGTATGAACAAGTGAGGAAACTACGAAATATTTATTGATAATACGGTTATTAAACATGCGTGACATAAGTTGGCAACCGAGGTTAACCTAAAAATAAAATTCACGTCACTACCTCTGCGATAAAGAAGGCACTATCTTAAATAATTATGAAAGATTGTAGGAATAGGGAATGGGAAATAATACGCGAAATGTGCTTAATATCGCATCCCTTTTCAAAAAACGTAATTATATCATTCGGTTTAGTGGTTAAATGGCCCCTTTAAGCAGTTTTCTGCTCTTTCGTCATTGCCTTTAGATTTGAAGGGGTGGAAATCCTGATAAATTTATGTGGATAACAATAGTTCAAGAAAATGGCCAAAGACTTCAATTTTTATATATTTTTTAAACTGATCCCAAAACCGCACCGCATATTGATCCTAATATCGCCAGGTACGATATTATGATAATTATCGTTCAAGTAATACCGGTATTGTCTCATGAATACCAATTGTGGTATTATCCTAATCAAGAAGTCTATAATTGCTTCTTGAAGTATGAGTACGTTTATCCAAATTTTTATTTTTGTATCATTACTTAATCATCGAGATCTCCATTGTAGATTAGACTGCCATTTCCAAGGCTCTGTTGCCTTGAAAATGGCAGAAAAGTCTTCTGCCGAAACGTCGGCGACCATGGAGAGCCTAACCCGGCGGGAAACCCGAGAAGAACTTATCAATTATCTGATGCTTTCCCGGCGGTGCTGTCAGTGAAGTCTGTTCGGGTTCTCCACCGGACGAACGTCTGCATTTCTAGCGAAGTTTCGATGTACGAGTCGTCCATCGTCATAAGGACATGAGCCCAGCATTCATGTCCTGGTGACGATGGACGACTAGTGCATCGAAACGTCTGCAGAAATGCAGAGTTTGGTCCGGTGGAGAACCCGAACAGACTTCACTATCACAGCTGAGTCTACGTAGCCGTTAATGAGCAGCAGAAATGAAAGGACTTATGTTGGCTGGAGCGGTAATCGTGGGTCATTGAGTATAGAGAATAATATAAGAGATTTAAATAATTTTTCAAGTAAGTTGAAAAAACTTCAAGGACCACATTTCATTTTAGTACACCTATTTAAGGGGTGGAACTCTCAATACCTGCAGTAATTGAAGAATATATATTAGATGAATTATATCTTACATATTTTCCCTAATTAAAGTATATTCTGACTTGAGCTTCGGCGCGGTATTCGATGAATCTTTGACTCGGCATGACACCTCGATATTTCTGAGCACCATTTACAGCAGTGCTTCCCAACCCGTAGAAGTCTGCGGACCACTCAGCCTGAAATTAAATCATGTACAGACCACCCCCACCATACCCGCCACCACCAGTTGGAAACCACTGATTTACAGAGAAATTAAATGTATTATTTCACCTTAAATGAAGAAAATCTGTACATATATAATCGAATTATTACGAAATATATCTCATGTGCCGCAAGGGACAACATAAGCGACGGGGGGAAATCTTAAACTGCGAAATTCCGATTTTAGTATCCAAAACCTTTCTATATTCTACACAACATGTTTAGATACATAAATTTGATCGTCCAAAACATTTGACGTGAGACCAAAAAAACTCATTTGAGTATTTTGTAGCTTTTTTCCTCATCATGATTCGATTCCTTAAAATAGCCAGTACTTCCATCGGTTATTATTAGTTTATGACAATGAGATGTGGTTTAAGCCTCGCCCTGTCTCGGAGGGCATTGGGACTTCATTTTATTTATACGCCTGAAGAAGATAGAATACATGCAGACGCTAGTGATTCCGTGATGCGATGAAGTAAATTTACTATAATATCCAATTGTCTGGTTCATGATTCTTGTTATCTCTTTCAGCCGATCTCAAAGATTTACTCTCCGGTCCACTTTAAAGTGTCAAAATAAGAGGAGCACATCTCCAGTCACGATCTTCCATCTTATGAAATCGTGGAAGCTGGAGAAGAAAATCTGGATTAAGTTAAGATGGCGGTGCAAGGGAAAGCGGCAACTTGAAAGAAATTTTCGCGGGGTTATGGAAGAAATTGCTGGATAGCATTGGCATAGACGAGTATCGCTGGTCGCACTCGTCTTGGGTATGGTACGAAATGGCGAAGGCATAATCAGCATAATGTCGAGTGCGACTGAACTTTCTCTTCTGCAAAATTTTATAACGTTTCTTTCTATACTCACCTAAAAAATTATGGCACGAAATAGATGTCGTTAGAGTGTGAACCTTTAAAGAACTCCACATAAATGAGGCGCGCTGTATGATTTGGTTTCTGGCAAGTTATTATTTAGTTTAAAAAAATATTTAACGTTTTCGTGAGAGGTTTGGAAGTCCATGCGTTAAGCGATTCTTCGAAAGAATCAATTATTTCCTAAGTTTAATGGAACCAATGCCAACATCCAGCTTCTCGATTATAAATAAAGAGTGAGAACTATTTTTCGAACCGGGAAACGACTGAAGTTGCCTTCAGACAGTTAATATAACACTTCGATTCATTCCTAACTCCAGAATAAGAGTTTGTGTACATGTATTTTTTCACGCGGTCTGGAAATCGCCGTGATACGGAAGTTTTATTAAAGCGAAAATGTGACGCATGTCTGGAGTTTATTTTTTTCCGTTTTACTCTCCCTCGGTTATTTTTCAGCCTGGCTCCAAACTCGCTCGATTTAAAGTTTAATTTTCGTGGAAATTCCGTTGAAACTTTAGAATGTTGTGTTGATTTCTCTCTCTCTTAGTTTCAATGCAGTCTTTCTCCCCAGCCTATTCCATTGCATTCAAATTCATCATTTTTTCACGTCTTTGCTTCGAAATGGGAAAATACCCACACTTTTCGGAATGCTCTCACGGTGAGATTGATAAAAATCAAATAATAGATAAATATTAAGTGAACGAACTAATTCAAACAATGTAATGTCTACGGGCGTTACTCGCTATGGATGGAGGAGTATGAAATTTGCTTTAAAATATTAAATAATAAATCAAACTACAACACTGAAGGAAAAATGTGAAGTGAAAATGGAAGACGGAGGACAAGGAATGGCATTCAGACGTTGTGAATTAATATTATGAATCGTTAAGAGCTAAAGAAGACAGTGGTGTAGATCAAATTTGAGTTTTGGGATACTCTGACATCGTCTGTTCCTGGGACTAATCGAAGACCTGCCAATATTAGGTGATGTTATCCGTGGTAATGTAACGATCACTAAGTTTTGAAAATGATTGGTAGTATTTTTTTTAGTTTCGTTCCAGCCATCAATGGTCTACGTTATCATAACTTCCTCTCTCGCGTCATTTACTTCGCTAGTATTCCCTCATCCATTAGCTGATTTGTTCTAGGAAGTTCTTCTTCCGTTCTTATCCACCTTTTGTTCTCCTTGATTCCTCCTCAGACAGTTCTTTCACCTAAGCTCTTCCTTTTGAACAGCTATACCATCTCTCTAATAACCCATTTTTTCATAACGTGGTGTAATTGCTTTACCTATGGTACATGTGTTTTTATTTTCTATTGGAAAATTATGATACTGTTTGCCATTCTCTCTGTCTCTATCCTTTTGAGATTTACCTAGAAATCCATTCCTCTTTTCTTCATCGCCCCGATGATGGCATAACGTGCCGAAACTATGGTCAGTTGATCCACTTATAAGTGTGGAGGTGCACCAGTATTTTTCTCTCTTTTCCTCTCTTGAAGTTGGTTTGATCTATTGTGAAATGTTTTCTCATTTTCGTTACTCTTTTGGTCCCTGGGTATTTCTTAGAAACTATTTTCTTTTTGTCATTTATCAATTCTAGAGTCAATTTCTAGCAAGTGTCTCTGCTGCGTTTAAGCCTTCCGGTCTGACTATCGTCGTGAATTTTTCTTGAAAATATGGGGATTTAGAATTTTATGTTTTTTGGCATAGTGGGAATGCCATTTCCATCTCTCTCGCCCTTTCTGCTGTCGCTGCTTTCTCGTTGATGCTTGGGGTCAGAATTGGTCAGAATAATACCTCGGATCTTAAATTCACGAGATCTGTGGATATTACTATATTTGCTCTCGTTGTCCAGGCTGGATTTATTAGTATTGATTTTCATATGCTCTGTCTTTTCAAAAGGCATCTGCATCCCTGTATTTCTGCTGTTCTTTCAGGACTTTTATCAGTTTGATTACAATCTATATCTGTATCAAGAACACTAGATCGTCTGCGAAGGCAATACCGTCAAGTTCGTCCTGCCTTTGAGTAGTGTAACCTGATTCGGTTCAAAGTGTTTCTTTTTTGATTTTTTTCCTTTGATAATTTGTTTTATCAATTGATAGAGGTTGTGTTTTATTAAGGTGATTAATATTTCTTACAATCACTTGTTATTGATAAGAGTAGTAATAATTTATCATCAGAGGTAATTACGATGCCCAGCAAAAGAAGTAGTGTGTGTTAACTTAGTCTCATCGTATTAACATTTCATCCCAAGTTTTGTACAATGCACCTGAAAATTTTTTGGATTACTGAAAGTGATACTATTGTCGCAAAGAGCTCTGCTTCACAAATGCATGATATCGACTGGAAGGAACAGCCATTGAGAACGTGATGAAGATGATCACTTAGCGCTGGATCACCTCAGCCCTCCATTCTGCGGGCACTCCTTCGTTGATTCCCGGTCGGACCGCATCGAAGCGCTGCGTCCCCAACCGGCCAGCCTTCTTGGAAGGTTTAGTGACCTCCAAGGCCATTCCACAGATCTCACGATCACTGATCACGAAAAACCATGCGCACCCAAAGGTCCCTCCACCCGCTTCGTCTCTTAATCATTTTGTCCGGAGGTATTTCGGGATTATAACTGGTTGAACCCGTATGTCTTTCCGATTACCACGTCATTTCCGTTACGTGCCCTTGCATCATTGTTCTCACCTGTCATGCCGATTATTCAAAGCTCGAAGGCGCTCAGAGACCCATTCACTATAGGAGATTGTTCTTCCTCTATTTTAGCTTCTGTATTTCTGATTGGATGTTTCAGCGGAATCACTGCTTCTTGTATACTAATCCGGATGCAAGTTGTAGTATTTTTGTATATGCCGTTCGGAGCGAGTGCTTAGCTCGATAGCAATACAAATGCCAAGCAAGTCTCTCCATGATATTAGATTGAAGGTTTTTGCGGAGTTGATTGTCGTTGAATCTCTTCATTGCTCTCGCCAAACAACGACGAACGCGGGAGGCCACCCGGAAAATGAACAGCATTGAGCGAAATGCATACTAAGCAAAAAAAATGCCTGCACTCATTTCTTACATCATGCTCGTTAATAATCCATATTTATCTTTATAACGGCACATGAATAAATATTCTTACATTAGGTAGTATTCTTATATTAGTACATTAAATTCTTATATTAGTAAATAGAAGTGCCTATTCTGTCGATCAGCAATGAAAATTCTGATGAAGGACACTTAAACATTATCCGTTTGCGCACTCACGCGATTGACGTGAATACCCACAACTCATTTAAAAGTGGTTTTTCAATTTTCTAATTCTTCAACTCAATAACTTTCTTTTATTTTTTTATTTTTTTCTCCCAAATATCTATTATTTCTTTATTATGATTCTTCTCCTCATGTGATGCAAATAATTTTTCCTTGCGATCGTAAATTTTCTTCCCTGATGTTGATTTTTCCGACCCGCGTCATTGCCTGAGGTCACTCGGTGCAGTAACTATTTTGAGAACTTAAGAGCATTTAAGGTTTCTGGTTGTTTATCGAAACATCAATTGCTACGTGCTTTTCCGGTTTTCATATAGTCACCATTAGTCTTTCCTTTCTCAGTCTTGGTTTTTCAGCTTTGGCTCTAACGTTTGAATGTATACGTACGTACATGTCCGAAATATACTTACAAACCATATTATGTGCAAAAAATAATTTAAAAAAATACCTTTATATGCATTCCATGTTGCTGTTTTACACCACCGGTTGTTAAGTGATGTTTAGAAAACTGCACATCCGCTGTAGGTTTATATGCGATACATATGTTTTAAGTGTATACATAAATCCCACTGAATTACAAAGTGGAAGAAAGTTCTCAGTAAGAAATCCTCCGGTAAGCAACCTGTCGATCGAATGTAAGGCGTCCACGCTATTGTCATGCGGTTCGGCTCAGCAGCTAAAAGAAAACACTATCACAACTACAAGCAATGCTGGAACGCTGACCCTTCCTGATAATCTGTTAGAATTAAAAAAATTAAACCGTAGAGTTTTTGCGGAATTGATTTCGTGAGAATTTTGGCAATGAAAGAATACTGAGAGCGATAAAATATTTTCGCTCCTTATTTCCATTTTCCTTTTCCGAAATTCCTTATTTCTATTGCGTAATTGAGTTGTTAACAATTATACACAAGAAAAAAATCAGCCAAACTTATCTTTGGATTCCCTTTAGTTTTGTTCCTCTAGCTTCCTAAGTCACGGAATGTTTGCTCTTAAATCTTATTTGTACAAAAAAACGGGTTTCCAGATTAAATATAATTTGGATCTAAAAACCAGTGAAATCTTCGCATTTTAACAAAAATATTCCTTAAATAGTCTATTTTTTATTAAGAATTTGTGTAATATAGCCAAATATTTGGATGACACTCTTGAGTGTTTCCTCTAAATATATATATTTAGAGGATGCTGATGTATGTTAGGTCGAGGGTTTTTTCTATGATTGAAGTTGGCATATCATTGTGCGTACATCTGTTCACTAAAATTATCACCTAAGTCGATGTAATTATCGGGTTTCAGTTATCACAATTACTAATGTGCAACACATTTTCAAGGCACTGTCCTAAGGTCAATATTGATATAGTTTGAGAGATGGTCGAAAAATAGGTGTATTCAATTGATATCCTTTAAGCCTTTTCCAACGATAAAATCAATGTTTCAGCAATAACTGCATTTTTACTCATATATCTGTAGAAAAAATGCAACTATATGCTGCATTACCAGTGATAACGGTAAACTGTACAATTTTCTCTGTGATTACATAGCCGTCTTACATGAATTTTAGTCATTATTTCAAGATGTCAGCGACAAATTGAAGTGAAAAATTCAGCGACTTAAAACGAAGGTAGTGGTGTAATGCATAGGTGACCCATCTGGAAGGATCATTTTATATCAAAGATATTTTTAATGTACAAATAAACTAACTGCAGTTAATTTTACATTCATTCAGTGTTTAGTGACTAATTTGGAAAAATACTAACTTCTGAGGTTTGAGGGGGAACATTTTTTTAACCATTATTTCTGCGATTATTTCATTGAGTTTTCGTGCTTTTCTCTGAAAGTAAGCCATTATATTATTTAAATATGTATTAATACATACCTCATTGTTTTGTCGTGTGATGCATTCGGGAAAATTGTTTTTGCAAGTCGCGAAAGAATCTAACTCTATCGAAATCATTTTAACATTTAGAACAGGAAACGTGATCATTGCTGCGCCGAGAGTTCTGTAGGAAGGAGGCTGGACTGGTGGACACTGGAAGCTTGCCTCATAGACCCTCAGAATTAGTTTCACTTGTTAAGGCTCTCTCTGCTGGATGCGTTTTACCAGGGAAAGCGTATTTCTATCATATGTAAAAAAAATATGTATTTTAGTGATCATTTAGATTTAAACGTCATGATTCAGTTCTTCTCTAGCACCTCAAATAAAAAGCTCTCTAATTATATTTTAAAATGTGGTGTGATTTCAGTATTCAAAATCACTTTTGGAGAAATCAATATAGTCGCACATATGTAAATGCTGAATTAATCTGTGCTATTTTTCATTGCACCACCAAAATGTTAACAGGATTTGGCTACCGGGACTCACTGGTAGGACTTAAGAAAGTCTATGAGATTAAAATTTATTTATCAAATATATCTTATTTGAAATTCCTCGAAAAGTTGATCATACAAAGCAATTACTTCACTAGTATCCCGATATAATATAGGTAAATTTATGGGATAGCCTATTAATAAAAGCGCTCCTCATTTTAAATTTCGCAGAGTATGCCAATATTGCCTATGAACTTTTACGCCGAATGGCATTTTTAGACGAATATTGTTGGCATTATTGGGCTTAGGTTAAATATTTTCCCACGAGTAGAATATAATCCTGACATGTTACGATCGCAGATTTAAAACAGAACAAAAGAAAACTGCGTAGTGACAGAGAACATACCTTGTTATTTTTGGATTGACAATTTAATGATTCCTACCCACCAAATCAATTATGTATCCCACGGCATTCTGTCAGCAAATTTCCCTTTTTTAGACTGTGTAATACATTTTACTGAAGATACAGAACCAACCTAGGTCCTATTTTCGCAATGCAGTTCCTCCCACGACTAGCGTTTCAAATTGCGTTGTCGATTTTAATTCCGTGTCTCCAAACCCCGCCACCGGGGCGACCACTGGCGCTGTTATCGACCAACGGCTCACAGCGGCTGTTTTCAAATCCGTCGATGCCGACGAAAGTCTACTCCTTATTCATTGAATCATAATAAAGTTAATAACCCACACACATTTCAATGGAAAGCATTTCCTTCAATTCATCCGTGAATTTTTAAGGAAATAGCATCGGTACATGGAGATACGATGAGAATATGCTATGCGAAGCTGTAACTATTTCTATAGATTTTTAGTTGCCGCTAGAGGATGTGTTAGCTTTTTCCGGATTGGTCACGATACTATAACTGCTGATTAAGGCCCCTTTCGCTGTGAGTCGCAAGGAACTAAGCGGGTATGAAAGTATAGTAGCTTTGCGGCAAAATATTTGTCAGATAGCAGCTCCAAGGTAGGCACGAGGAATTATCCTCGGAAATTTAACTCTCGATAAATGGTATGTAAGATTCACAACTCTTTATTTTACCTTCGTCTGCTCCACTACTGCTGATTCTTTTCAAAACTAACGGCTATAAACTTGTAATTAACACTATTTTGATAAAAATCGTGTCGGGAAAGGCAACAGTAGAAACGTTTGCGATTTTCAATTAGTTTTATATAATATTGCTCCACAAAAAGATGACACGTTGACACCGTGCTGTCTTGATAGAATACAAATGATCTTAATTACTAAGAGTGTAAAATATATATTTTATTTTTATCGATCTCAGAAGACATGATCGGTAACCTGTCGGTTGACCAAAGATCGCAGGCTTGAATCCCCTCACAGGTAGGGATGTTTGTTTTTCTTTTGTTCGACGACGTGATAGACCCATGGCACATGGAGCGCGAAAAAAACAATCTTATTAAGCACAGATACGTAAAGCGTCAGTGCGTCCACCACGTGGGCAGTAAGTTAGCTCCCAATGCCATTTTACTAGCTTTAGCCCATATTGCTTACATTCGCAAAACATTACTATATAGTTGACGTTTAAGGTATGCGATGACATTGGTCGAGAAAAGTCATAGGTACCAGTTAGTTATATAACATGACTTCTACTTAAATCCAAGTAACTTGTTACTTGGAAAAAAGATAAAATTTGGAAATTGTGACGAGTTCGTTCGTCTCAAGTCAACCATGTACCTTCCTCCCACTTACCTTCTAAGTTACTTATTTAATTCCACACTTGTGACTAACAAAGTTCTTTTCTGCGATTATATCGATTGCTTTAGTCCAGTTCCCTCTCAGCAATTGGTACATCTCAAGGATAACATGATGTAATAAAACTGTAGAAGGTTAGGGTAATGTACTTTCTCAGCCGTTGCAGTCACCTTACCCAATTCCCTTACCTTACTAGTATTTGGCTATTAAAAATAAACTACAAGGTAGTGAGTGGAGGCTGATTTATTGTTAAATTACTAGAAAAACAATTATGAAATATTCACATTGAAGAACAAGAAGCAGCTGAGGCGAACAAGTGTCGTATTGCATTGCAATATTGAATCAAAATAATTTTCCTATGAAGTTGAAAGCTACTCCAGAGGATACCAGCATGTCATCACAAGACAAAGGAATTTCAACGACCTTCTCTCACTGTGAAAAACTATACACGCAGCATTTTATTTTCTAGCCATTCCGAGGAAAATTATAAGTGAACCGGATACGAAAGACAGTAGGGAAACAGCTCAAAAAGTCAATTTCTTCAGCAGCGAGGAATGTCTTGAACGGAAGGCATATGCGCCAACACCGCCGGTCCGCCTCGCCTCGGCGGTCCGAGTCCGACGGCGTCGACCGCCGACCTCCTCCTCCACGGCCGCTGTCGTCCGTCCTCCTGAGACTCGAACCCCGTCTTCAGTCAGTCAGTTCTCTCGGAGAGCACGACCTCTTCCACTCTCCCAGCATGCCGCATAGGCAGCGCGCCCTCAGAGGGTGAGTGGGGAAAAAACTCCAGAGTTTCCCTCCCACCTCCCCGTCCGCTTTCCCAACCCTCCTTCACCCATTACTCCTTTTTTTCTTCATCCGTGTAGGAATAAAATAAGTCCGCCGCTGCCGGAGAAGAGAAAAGAGGGAGGGGGGCTTGGCTGGCTTGGATGTTGGGTGGGTGGGTGGGAAGAACGGCGGTGGTATGTGGGTGGGTTCCGGTCCCATGGCATGGGTGCGTCTCTTATACTCCCGAGAGATGGCAGCACCACTCACGACGGCAGTTCTCAGGGCTCCCCTTTCTCGTTACCACACAAACACACACATACTTTCCGCTTCTCCGTAAAGAAAAAAAAAGTTACCCACTCCTGCACCTATAATAAGTATTTCTCTCTGGTGAATAGATAGGAGACGGTTAAAGATTTCAATGTTTTTCTCCAGTTACAAAGGGATACTTGAGGGTGTTTCGGAAAGACTCGGTCAAGCTTTTCCCCTTTTTTTCCTTTTTTCCGAATCAACGAGACATTAGCTCGTTCGTGACCGCATTACACCCTAAATGTGCCTAGAGAATAAAATATAGATCAGCGCTCTCAGCGGACGCACATTATGTTAGTTCATTGCGACGGGCACAAATGTTATATTGGGTGAGGAATGAGGGAGGGAGGGAGTAGTAGAAGTGAACAAAATATGTCCTATCGCGGAGAACTATACCAGCGGAAAAAAATGTTTTTTAATCTCCCCACTCAAATTCCCGAAAACCATACCTTCCAATGTCCTTGTGTGCTACTCTGGCGCCACCATCGACCCGTGTCAGAACTACGTCCCCCTCTTTGGTCGTCCAACAAGACTCAGTTGCGTATTGGTGCCCCTCCGCCCCCCTCATCCCTTCCCACTTTACTTTCCTACATCACATCTCTCCCAGTCCTTTGCCTCACCTTCCCCCCTCCCCCTTCCCTTCCCTCATTTTTATTTCCCCCACCCAAAACCCCATTCAACCCCACACCCCCACTCTGCCCCACCCTCCCCCCCGTCGTCTCTTCAATCCCTCCCCCCTCAGTAAAAATCCTCCCTACGCCCTCCATTCTCGATATATCCACCCTCCCTCCTTGCCGTTCCCACCCCCTAACAGGACCCCCCACCCCCTTATGCCTCCCCTTTGAAATACATTCCCCTCCAACTCTCGCCCCTCTCTCTCCTCCCCGTCTTTCCCATCCAAAAAAACATACTACGTCGTCTCTCCCCCCGACTCCGCACATTCTATCCATCGCCCTCCTCCCTCCCGCACCACACCCCCCCTCATATCCCTTCCCCTCCGGGTCGCTCTTTCTCATCTCTTATCCTTCTCCCCTCCTCCCCGCCATTCCCCTCAACAGTTCACCCGTCTCCTCCTCCCCCCTCAAAACCCCGCCATGGCGGCCTCCGGCCTCCCTCTCCCTATTCTACCCCTCCGTCCCCCCCCCCCCCCTTGCCCCCGCCCCCCAACTTATCCACTCTCTGTATTTCGCTGACGTCATTCCCCGGCAAAGGGAGTTGGGAGAGCGCTCACGAGAAGGGAGCAGAGAGAGAGGGAAAAAGAGTGTGAGAGAAAGAGGGATAGCGAGAGAACAAGAGATAGAGACGAGAAAGAGATCTCGCAGAACACAAACGCCTACTAGGCGACTTTCAACTGTCTTCCCATCACGGCGCAGCGGAGTTCTCCGAATAGGGCAATGTATCCGCCACATTTGAATCGGAGTAATTCTTTTGCTTGTTCCCCTAGCACCTATCGCTCACTTACTAATGTTAATTAAAATAACTCTAGGAATATTTTCCAAAACAATACGTAGGTATAAAATTTAACATTAACATAACAATTATAGGATTTATACAAGTGCAATTTTCCTCTGAAAGAAGTACATTTTTTCTTGAAACATTACTAGGCGCCAGCGGATTAAATTCCATTTACTGCGATCGTCTTTATTTATTTCTCTACTAATATTTACTTAGACTATTTTTCCCGCGTGGATATTTTAACTACTTTTTTCTAGATTTACTCTGGTTTTGATTAGTACAGAACAAATTCTTACGCATCGTCAAACCAGTTGCCAATGTAATTTTGACATTAAAATACTGTCGCTGGCTCCGCAGAAATCCGTGGGGGAAAGTTGCGCGAGTTTCGATTTTTCCATTAATTCTGAATGAATCATCTGATATGGTAATGGCTCCACACATTTTACTCTGAAATTATTTTCAAATGCAATCAATTCAAAAAAATTATAGCGGCTAAAAAAAACCGCCTACTAAGGAAAATGTATGCATATCTAATTACATTCCGAATTAGTGTTGGTGTACACGAGTATTTGCCCTCTTGTGACTTAACTGGTGAACTAATGGACACTCAACGATGAAATTGCGTTTCATTTTTTTATCAATGTTGTAAATTTGAGGAACAAAAATTAACTAAAACTGGCTTAGAAAATATTTTGCGATCGAAAAAAATGCATAGATGAAATGTGCGCAAAGAAATTACTAATTATACTTTAATGAGTCTTGAAAATAGTTATGCCTGAAAAGCGAAGTTCTTTTCTTAAAATTTCCATAGTAGAGTTAACTGCATACGTCAGTTCGTTCGGATGAATCAAACCTCTTCAGGGATTATGTGGAGCGGATTATGGAGGGAATTTTTGAACGATATACCCTGGTTACGCTATCCTATTTGCTCCTCTCTCTCATCCTCGTCCCGCCAGTAACTTTTACCCTTTTCATCCTGCGTTTTCCGTTTATTCCAACTATATACGCCACACCATCTCAAACCAAACCACCCTCTCTCCCTCAGCATACACATTTTTTCCTTCTTTTTATTCCCCCTTCCCGCTCGTTGTCAGGATCCCTAGCCCACCACCGCGCCATTCGTCCTTCTGCTGTTTTTCTGGCGTGCGCTTCTCTCCTTTCTTTTTTTCTCTCCTTCCCTCCCCCTTTCCGCCCCTCTCTCTCTCCCCTGCTGTCGCCATTGATCGAGGCTGCCGCCCTCATTCCCTCCACCTCCTCCTCCCCACCCTCCCCCAACTGCCGTCCTCAAAACCCTCCCCTTATTTCCCTCGCTCGCCGGGCGAGGGCAGCACGGGGCAAAGCGATGGCGGCGGGTCTGGATGGCGTCAGGGGGCGGCGGAAAGGGGGGAGGCACGGTGGGGTTGGGGAAACGAGCGGGTGAGGCAAAAGGCCGTAGAAGAGGAGGCGGGGGTGGGGGGTGGCAGGTTTTCCCTCGATGTGTCGAGAGGGCGTAGGCGGGGGATGAGGCGGCCTTAGTTTGTGTGGGGGCCGTATAGAGGGAGTTAAAATAGGGTATAGAGAGAGAACGCCGGGGGCCGTGTGTAGTGGGGAGAATGGGGGGTTTACCCTGTGTGTTGCATGTGATGTGGGAGCAGGGATGATGTGTATGTATGTGTGAGCGCATGTGGTCCCTTCACAGCTCTTCCGCTCACTTCGTGGAATGGGGCCTCGCGATGAACAGCGTTCCTCTGTTCACCCCCCCTCCCAAACCCTCCACAACATCCCCTCACCCCTCCCCCCACTCTCTAATGCTAACTCACCTTCGCGTAGTCTTCTCGCTTCTATCTAACGGTTTTTCCCCTCGCTCTCCGTCGTGCACGAAGGAATATCTACGTATAATACGTGCATGCGTGGCCGGAGGGGGGGAGAACCACGAAGAAGACGAGGTTGCACGAACACTGTTTGGAGCTCGATGGGGCATTCGACGGCTCCGGGTTCCGCGGATCGGTCGCCGATTCTACCCAGGTGGAAGCTGGGTAGCCTCGTTTTACGCAACGCGGGGGAAAAATCAAATTACAAATTTTTAAAAGCGTAGTTTTGTTTTCGCTGCGTGCTCTCGTCGCTTAAAGGGAGCCGCTGAGCTTACCATGATTATGCGTTTTTAGACGCCCGTATCCCAAATATAAATATGATACTCTAATTATGCTCTACGGCATCAATCCCTTCCGATATCATGCACAACTCAGCTAAAATGCTCTCTCCTCGAAGTCAAACGCGGCGCTATGCGGGAAAGTTGGAATAAAATGAACGCTTACTGCCAAGAGACGAGTAGCAATGTTTATGCTCTTATTTTGTTTAAAATTATGTAATATCATCTATTTTTAGAAAACTGCAAGCTCGTCGTTTTATTTTGTTGTCTGGGTACAACTGAAATTTAATATCTTACCAGTTAGCATTGTCCTTTTAGGATTAATTGCGAAACAAAACAAATTTTATCGCCAAGAGGAAATAAAGTACGCCCAAAAATGCAACGCGAGTGAGCAGAACCCCCTTTTGGATGAGCGAATAATTACTGTCGCCACGGACCGCGCGCAAGTTTGAGGGATCGCGCCGCTGTTTCCCACGAAAAATTGGACGAGAGAGCTCGTAAAATTCCGCGCGCCCGGTACCAAAAAAGAAGGCTCCGCCGTGGAATTTTCCATCTTTCCCGGCGGTATAGGAACCGGGGGAAGTCGGCTCTGCACGACACAGCGGATCCCCGTCCCGGACGCCGCCGCAAGGCGGTTTGACCGACCGATGGCCATTTCTTCCCCGTCCGCAACTTCCTCCAGCCTCCTCCCGCAATGAGCCGCCGCGGTGGCTGGCCCCCCGAAAAAACACCGCTCCACTTCTTGTGCCTTTTTAAATGAAGGAGCACCACACAACTGATGATGAGGGGGGTTGAGGAAATGTGTGTGTACATGTGGGGGCCCTTCTTCGAGTCACTTGTTGAATGCCCCGTCGACCGGACAGTCGACAGTCTCTGTGCGTTCATCAGGGTGAGCGTCATAATTCTTTGAATTTCAGTGCTGCTGGACTGGCGCCAAGGTTAGCCAGCCAGCTAGTAGCCCCTTGCTGTAGAGCAAGAAGAGAGAGAGGCACAGCACAGCGCTGTTGAGGAGTTGGGGGAGGTGGATTGCGAAGGGAGGGGGCAATCGATATTGTGTGTGTGTGGAGTGGAAGGGGTTGGGAGGTGGCGGGCGAGAGGGTGGTCGGCATTCTGAGGGGAGACTGGCGGGTCGAAATAGGGAAGGGGGATGGGGGCAGAGTAATGGACGGGTGTGGGGCGGGAAGATTGAGAGGAGAGGAGGGTGGGGTACGGTTGCCGTGTGTCTGCGTGCTGGGTGGGGTGAGGGAGGGAGGAGGAGGCAAACGAGAAACGGGATTGGCTGAGCTAGTGGCGAGGACCTCTCTCTATCTCTCTCCGCGAAGGGGGGAGGGTTGAGTCTGGAGGGGGAGGAGGGGGGGGGGTTAAAGCCATCCTCCCTCCCTCTTGCCGCCCCTCCCAACCCCTTCCACCGCCCACAACCTTCCCCTCTCCTCGCTTTGGGACGCCGTTTCACTTTATGCAGCTGTGAGACGATAACAACGATGGGCTATAGGACTCGGGGGGCGCTGGGGGAAAATGCCAGATGGGCTATAGGAAACGGCGGGAAGAGCGAGATTTTGAAGCGGAGGGAGAACTGGGGGTCGCCGTCGACGCCGCTGCCTGGACGGCCTCGGTTTGCTGGGGCGAGGAGTGCTGGGGGGGAGGAGAGAGGGTGGCGGTGGTGTAGGGTTTGGGGAGGGACAGGGGGAAGAGGAGGAGGCAGAGAACTAGAAGCCCTCGAAAGAGGGAAGGGCCACGAGTGAGGGCCACAGTGGCCCCGATTGTTAGTCCAACCCGAATCCATGATTAAACTAGTCGGTTAGGGTGTAATAATGGGGGATGTTCTCCAAAGTAATTGGATGATTTTTTAACACCAGCGAAGAGATAGTAAATATAATTTTCATACGAAAGGTCATAGCTTCATATCATTTGCTAGCAACAACTATTTCTTCATCTCACGAAAAAATCAAGTCATAACGCTGATCAGTGCATGAATAAGTATATTTTTAAATTAATTTACAATTATTGGATTATGTTAAAACCATTGTTCGCATAGATTATTTTAAATATGTTCTAAAATGATGGTAATATCAAATTTAATTAATTTTTAGTGTTGGAAACCGTACTAAGTACATAATTTTCCTATTTATTCCGGATTGAAATTGTCATATGTATTGATAAGTGTAGTAACCTGAAAAAATATAAAAATGCCCTACGATAGTAATAGAATATCTATATGTAACTCCATCAATGCAATCGTGTCAAATAATCAAATGTAATGTAAAGTAGTTTTATCCTCAAGTAGCATATCCATAAATCTTGGAAAGGAAATTGTGATGTGCTGCACAATCTCTAAGGTATACTTATTTAAAGTCATTTAATTAAAAAACAAAATTACACTAATTAGCTTTTTATATTATCGAATTTCATGAAAATGCAGGCTCTATGTTTTCCACAAATTGAAGCTTTCAATACCAAACACGGCGGAATTACAAAATGTTTACGCGATAGAAAAATCGGAAGAGCGCTAGCGCAGAGCCGATCTTTATAAGGTGTTTCGTAAAAAATACAGAGGTCGTTCTGTGGTACGTACGTCAGCGCTCCACTCAGCTTTTTTGGGAACTACAACAGAAAAAAACCATACATGGTGACTTTCCGCTGGATTTATCTTGAGACGCGCTCTGAAATGCGAGGTATTTTGCGCTAATTTTTTGAAACTCTTAACATTGAAATCGAACGACAGCTTAAACATTTTCAGTAACAATTAAGTCAATTACACGTTACAGTGACCTATGTTTTCCCCCTGATTCTTCTTTACCCGGAAGACATTTCTCTTCCGATCTCGATTTTGCTGGGACCAATCCTGGAATACATTTTTCTCTGTCAGTAGATTAATAAAAGCAATCATATTTAAATAAAGTTAAGTAGTGAGAAGCAACTAATGTAAGAAGAATTAATATTTATTAATATATGGCTGAAATGACTTCGAAGACCCGACAACACTATGCATGTTTTCTAGCAATATGAATTATACATATATTAAACATTCAAAAAAGGCAACCGACTAGGCGATATAATACGGGGGTATAATACTCGCAGCTATGTAGGCGGGTTTTCTGACCAACTATTGAGCACGCAAGCATGGCAAGTTTAGATTAGTCAATTTTATTCTCTTTTGGGTGATAAAGGAATTAGTTCAAGGTATTTATAGGTTTGGTCAGTAGGATCAAAGTTGAAAATATACATCCGACCAACAGTTCACGATTCTGTTTTAGCACACTGTAGAAGCAAGACGAACAATATTCAGTCACTTATACATCGAGATACTCTGGAAATGAATATAGCTTGAATCTCTCGACCGATCCACCGCTTTATTCATTCGTCATTTGCGTCATCGTGTGGTTGCCGCTTTCGTCACTAGATAGCGAGACCAGTCACTATGGCTTCTCAGATGGGGAGGGGAATCCCGAAAACTCTTGTGAAATGTTAACGGAATATGCAGAGTAATATATCAACCGTGTAAGTTCTTAACATTAGCGTAATGAGCTCTTACATTAACTCATCGTATTACTGAATCCTTCTGCAAACCTGTGAGTAGCAAGGGTGCATCATTAGTCTCGTAACTAGATAAATGCAGTTGCGGTATTGATGTGGCATATTGTAGGCGTCAGCGAAAACGGTGTTTCGCATCGCATCTTTCCAAGAAATTATGATTCGGACGGATAACACTTCTAGAAATACTGTAGCTGAATTAAAAGGCCGTTGATATGTAGGTGAGTCACTTGCTGAAAACCTGATTATCGTGAGTATATATGCTGAGTCACATTCGTAATGCATTAAATATCACTGTGCATCGATTTTGAGAATTTCGATCTGACAATAAATAATTGCTCCGCTGAACATGGAAGAAACCGAGAAATGCGTGTATATCTAGACTAAACGAGTTAAGTCATTGCACTACCACATAATTATTAGTATTGTGTATTGTGGCATTTTTGAGGTTAATTTCTCTCGGTGAAGGACGTATTACCCTTGTCTAATATTTGTACCCCAGCAGACTAAAGTTTATTATCACAATTTGATGAGTACAGGTAATATTCTAGGAAGCCGCAGCTTATCACTGAAATGGAAAATTTGTTCGGAAAATAAATGAATTTATTTACAAATTTATAAAAATGTACAGTTTTCGGCCCCATGCGCCGAGAAAATATTAACTAAGCATTAAATATCACATTATAACAAAAACTAAGAATCACAAATCAAGACTACTGGAAAATTAAATTGTTGTCGATCACCAGTCGACCTTAAGACACTAAATGAAATTGATAGTCACCAAGAATAGTCCCTAATAGTTTTCATTCCTTTGCGTCGCCAATTCCATCTGCATTAATAGCAAACATAGCTTCAGTTTCAGGAAGGCACGGGGAGTCATAAATCTTACAAATTCTAGTTTCACCTCTGCCCTTTCTCAGGTACAACCTGAAAACGAATAATTGCATTAAACTCATTCCATAATTAATTCATACTTTCACAGCATTTCAACTTTGTTTATAAGACAAGTCTCTTCTATAACAGCATATTTTCAACCGAGAAGAGTGATCAAAAAGAACCTATTTTCCAAAGGTGAAGGATCACATAGTGGGATTCAAGGAAATAACTGTTTTTAAGTTAGGAAAGAAGAGATCTACAGAATCAAAAGTTTGAAAATTTTCATCAGGGAATGGATGGAGGCAGAAATTTCACTATATCTTGGACTGTATTAACTGCAGATGAGAAAAGGAATGGGAATCCATAGCCTTAATACCAATAGGTACTCTTTATCAGTTGGAAAATTGTGCTATCCCGATTTCTCTCCATTTGTCTGTATTCTACTCCTCAAGGGCCACCAAAAACATGCAACCACAATGGATTCATCAATGATCCCATTAAGATAACCAATTGTTTCATCAATAAAAATAGAATGTCATCTACCATTTCCAATTCCCAACAGTTTGACTGCATTAATTCCATGGTTTTGCATATACTAGCTAAAACCTTGTTCTTTTTATGATTGAACAAGGCAAAAATTGGAAAATCATACTTAACTCACTGTCAAACAATATATTTTCTATTGATAAAAGCTGGCATTGAGGGTTTGGTCAGGAATAACCAGCCAGCCATAACCAGTTTGGTCAATAACCAGCTTTTATCAATGGAATTTACTGTGGTCGAAAACTATGATGACAAATATATTTTCCAGCAGCTATATTCTTCGCCCTCACCCAATGACAATGCATGGAATTTTGCATGATGAATAGAATTCACTTCATACAATACCAGTTAGGTTCTTTATTTATACTGAAGAGCCTAGGTGGTACCGTACAGAGTGATTTATATTCATCATGCTTAATATGACAGTAGTAAAAGCTTGCTAAAACATACAGCTACTTACTAAATATATGAAAAATAAACAAGGGATTCATTATATCATCACTGCCTGAAGTTGATTTTCTTAATTTCAAATGTGCAATATCACTTACATCATACTAATACACATGGGAATGCTTCGTTGACATCAAAGATAATAGGCATCCAGAAAAACATTATGGCGATGAAATGTGCTGAAGTTAGTCAGACGAATGGACGTAGGAAAAGGCCTCGTAATTCTTACCTTTTTTCACAAAATTACCATACGACACCTTCAGAGTAATATAAGCACTCCATTCAAGGATTTACTCTGAATGATTTACATTGTGATTATAACAGAACTAATGACAGAGTTCCCAGAGGCCACAGAAATGTGATATTTGTTTTAAGCATGCTCTGTTCACTGAACCTTTTATGCTCTCTTAAATCCAAATAATAAACCAGCCACAATAGTAATATAAGCACTCCATTCAAGGATTTACTCTGAATGATTTACATTGTGATTATAACAGAACTAATGACAGAGTTCCCAGAGGCCACAGAAATGTGATATTTGTTTTAAGCATGCTCTGTTCACTGAACCTTTTATGCTCTCTTAAATCCAAATAATAAACCAGCCACAATGGACGAATGAGTTAAGTAATACAAGGTTAATAACTTCCCTGACAATACTTGAAGACTGATATAGCAAAAACAATAGGAACAGAGCTTGGACAGAATGGAGAGGTTGGTGGTCTCGAATATATATGTATTAACGTATTCTATAACTCATGTGCAGCATCATACATCATTCCTTTCCTGGCAACTCTAAATGGTCAAAGGTATGAATAAAGTTGTCCATTAGAAATATTAGAACAGTTATCTGTAAGAGTAACTTCCTCGATTAGTAGCATGATTTCAATTGTCCTGCAGAACTGGCTTGCTAATACCTCATAATTCTTCTTTGAGTGGTTGAAATAAGGAACATGATAGAAGTGTGGAGGAAAACTGTTAGATCACCTATCATCTTTGAATGCATTTCAGTGAATTGCTGAACCATTCATCAGTTGCAAATGTTCATCACATACAGCAAGGGAAAAATACCTTCCTCATCTTGATTAAATGCTTCCACGAAAGGTGTAACACGTGTAACACTAACTTATTTTTTCAATTGCATAGTTTAGAAGATATCTGGACTGGTAGCTTAGGTCAAACTGTTGACATATGATCAATTTTATAAGTAGGTATCCCACTGCTCATTATCAGTAATGGCTAAAATAATGAGATGGCTCATTATGTTGTCAGAAAACAGACTTCCTAAAATAGATATAATTTAAAAAAAACAGCACATGGAAAATTACAAGCTACATATCCCACAATAGAATCTTTGCCTTGGAAAACTCAAAACAAGTATTATCAAGTCACAAAGATATCATTAAGTACATTTTCCTTTCTAACATGAGTGGCAACCGACCCCATGTTTCATAATTACCAGATTCCAGAATGCAGATTGAATTACAACAACAAAACCATGAGAATCCACAGAAAGTTATTTATGAAAAAATTAATTTTCAGTGAATAAAAAAGCTTGTATAAGCTACCACCAAAAACATTGCTTTTACCAATAAGAAAAGCACAAAAGAGAAACAGAATTAAGTCAATTGGATATTCACTCCACATTTTGAACAATAGCTGGGAAAAATAGTATCATAATAATGAACTTATATTTTTGCACTAAATGCCAACTGAAGTGCATAATTCCAGGGTCCCGACCACACAGATGACCCCTGTATGTTGCAACTGTGAAATAAACTTACAAAGAATAATTTTACACACAGCCTCTGACCTCTCTTTCACTGATGCAGTACTAGCCCATATTGAGTGAATTCTTTCAAAAGTAATTGAAGCAAGCAACAAATCACAAATCAAATGTTCGTGAAGTTAGGTGAAGTTAGAGGACTGCTAATGAATGCAGACTAAAAAAATATGTGAACTGAAAGCAATTGCGGTAGAAAGGCCACTTATTTCCATGAAATTAATGAACATGGAAACAACAGTGTCATAAAATTCTTCCTGAAATTGTTACATATTCCACATAGCATTTTTCCAGTTTTACGAATAATGATGGGGAAGATTCTGTTTGGAATGGCATTAAATTGCTTATTTTTCCTAAAACCAGTCAAGAACTGGGATCCCTGAGCGAATCAGTCAAGACTGAAAATGGCACAAGAAGCCTTTCAGGATCCTGTACATCTTCCCTGAGTGGAATACCCACTAAATGATGAGGTGATAAATAATGAAGTTTTGAAAATGAAACATCTCAGACTGCACCCTTACGTAATCATATGCAGTAGAAAACATGTCAACAATATTTAGACCTTTAACCTCACCATGTAACTGGTCTGTACTGTAACTGGTCAATACGAAACTCTTATGAGGTTACAACTTAAATAAGGAACTAATAAGATATTTCGAAAGAACAGCAGTTTCCTTATGATGCAAGGCCATATGTGGGAAATATATTTAAGTATCGAGAGCAAAGTTGGCAAACAGGCCAACTGAGCACTGTTACACAGAATTTGAAACAATAAAATTCACCAAAATTTATTCCTGCCATAACAACCACCATTAACCTCAAGCTCCTGATACTCAAACAATAAAAATGAATAAATTCACCAAATACCATTCACTACCCAGCCAGCACAAGGGCTATACTATCTGATCTAGGGTGGCTCTAAAGTGGCTCTAGGATATCTTAGAGCCAACCTAGAGCCAGCCTATCTCAACGCGAGCGATGTAAGAATACAACTCAACGTCTTTTATGTGAAATTGTAATACTCAAAAAGAATTATTAACATGTATTTCCTATCAACACCAATATTATATATTATTCGCGGTGTTAATTGAAGAGAGACGTGGAAAATAACAACCAATGATAACCGTTATTAACTTAGTCAAATTATGCGCAACGTAGTAAAAGGATGATCCACCTCTATCAGCTGGATAGACTAGATCTGGAAACAACACAAAATCCGTAAGCGGAATAATAGTTATCAAAAAGTGAACTACAAAGTTATTTTGCATAGTAAAAATATTAATTAAAATTTAAAGGGCTATTCAAGGATGTACGAAGAAGCATGAGCTAAAATGTAGTAATTGCCTCGTCGTGAACTGCCCCTGCCGGTTCTCGCGCTTCACGCCTTTCATTTGTCAACTTTGTGAGCGCATGTGAGGAACATGGCGGATGTGCTTAGCTTTGATGCCGGACGTACTATCTTTTATGAAGAATTTACCATATAATATTTGCTCCAGAACGTACCGTGATATAATCTTTTGTACCGTGTGTACATAATTTTTGCTGCAGAACGTACCGTGTGCAAATAATCTTTGCTGCAGAGCCTTGGTACCGTGTGTATACATCGTTGTTGCGGAACGCGTCGGAAAGGCAAGAGAAACGTGTAAATGGTGACTTGACGGGTTCTGTATATCTGCCGTTTGAGATCAGGTAAGTAAATTGTTTTTAGAAGTAGATAATTAGGTATATTAATTACTAAAATAACTTCTGATACTTCACATTAGTGAAAAGGGCTAGTCTTTATATTTGAAAATCTGCTGTTTGGAGGCCCGGGCGATTCCCGGGGCGCCGTGATTGTGTAAAAATATTTTTTACCACGTTTAACTGGTGACTAGCCCGCTCTCTCGGCCGCATGAAAATTTTGTCTTGAGCCGGCCCTGGCAGTATGCGTTACTCTTTCAACCTCTTTGCCATGTATTGATCAGCGAAATTGTTGAGATTTCACTCGTTCCATGTTAAATTAACTGACCTGCTACCGAACCAGCATAATCTACAACACAATAAGCAGAGAAAAAGATGGGTAAATGTTCGCAAAGAGGCCTTGCCGCCAAAATTTTGTTTTCACACTTAGATTTTGCTAGTGTTGCACGAAATTTAACAAACTAAAATTGTTGTAATTACAAAAATAGCCAGTGAAAGGATTTTTAGTGTACCTACTTAAAGAATTTATGCTTCTAGAAAATGTGCATCTTCGGCTGGTCGGCCATCTTGAATAATGTTAAATAAATGTTCGCGAAGTGGCCTCGCGGGCCTCGCCGACAGAAATATTTTTTTCATCCCTTAGATTTTGCTAGTGCTGCACGAAATTTAACAAACTCAAAGTGTTAAAATTGCAAAAATAGCCAGTGAAAGGATTTTTAGTGTACTGAAAGAAGTTATGCTTCTAGAAAATGTGGAACTTCTGAGGTGATGTGCGGCTGGTCGGCCATCTTGAATTTTAACGTAGGTTTTGTGAAAAGGCAACAGAGGGCAATGACGCCGGAGTAGTTCGCTTTGATCTAGAAGTTCCGTGAGCAGGCACAACCGCGGCAGTTTTAAATAGTAGGTGCCAGTGGGTGCGTCACAATGATGAGCTAGCATTGCTATCAACCTCCTTGTATATAGACTTGGGTGTTAACTGTAAATAGTTTATGCAAACCAATATATTTCAGTAATGCCTGGTCGGCATTGTATAATAATATATTATATATAATGTATACGTATAGTAATCCTGCCTTATTCCACAGGAACAAGAGAACATCAGCCTCCGCTCAACAGAACCACCAGTCTCAACAGACAATCGACGTATGACTACAGGAGCAAAAAGCATCCAGCGCAAAACGACACACCTCAAATCAGTGAAGTCCAGCACTCCTGCCAGCAACAAATATACCTACATCCACACGGCGACTTGCGTGAGGTTTTGCCGGTTTCCATCAAGCCTCGGTTGATTGCGTCATTAAGCCATCCCGGATGAAAAGAGTTCCCGCAACATTATATTACTCTCAATATTCAATGTGCTACACGCCTATGTACAAAGTTAAAATATGTATGTATGTTAAATGACGAACCCTGATGAAGATGGGCTATTGCTGTAAATATGTTGATATATAGTGAGAATAATTATGATAATACTTGCATATGTGTAAATATATGTGTCATGGCAGTAAACACCTTTTGACTTGACTTAGATGCAATTGTTCCTGCCTTTTCCTTCATCAATTGTTTTTGCTATTTGTTGAGTGGTGAATTATTTTGCAGGAATTGCAGCATCTGGAGCTCTGGTAGCCAAATCAACTTGCGGTAAGATCGGTTCTCTACGTGCTGTTTGGTATGAAGGTTATAATATGAGTTACTTATTTAAAAGGCGCCCGTGGTCCCGCCATTCGTCTACTAGTAGTGAGCAGAATTGCCGTTAGGTGGCGCCACATGACACATAGTTCCCGTTAAGCTCGAGTGTGGCGCTGCGAGCGGCTAAATATGGCGGTAAGCGTTGTTACTACATATATAGATTCCTTGGCGGTAGAGATAGGTTCCACGCAAAATAGAGGAAATCTATCTAGATGATCCACGGATAGCCCACGTCGGCCATATGTATTGCATCGCTATGCCGAGAGATAGCCTATCCTTAACAGGGATAGCCTATCCTTGGACTCCAAGGATGCTATTCGTTTATTTGGGGATATGCCTTGACTTGTGCTGGCTGGGTATCACTTAACTGTACATCCAAAATGAGATGCAATATTGAAGGAGTTAAAAAGAATAAATTTAATAATATACCCAGCTAAAAATCGCATAATCCTCACTGATGCATAACGAGCATTAAGATTTCATGAAACAATGCGGTAACATGTAGCCTCCCACGCTTATAATTTGAGAAACCTGAAATACATTTATACTGTAAAATAATTGGTGATTTGCAATGATAAAGGGTTATTTTCCCCCATATCACGATAACCACAACTTATATTTAACGATTTTTAGTTAAACCCCATTCCTCTCCCAGTTCAAACTCCAACGAAGGGTCGTTCCTGTCAGTATAAGTGCCACACCTCTTCACCTTGGAAAAAGCATCTCTGTGGTCAAGGAAAATGGCATTTCATGTAACTCAAATTGCATGATTTTTAGTTAAACCCCATCCGCTCCCAGTTTAAAGTCCAACAAGGGGTCATTCCTGTTAGTAGAACGGTCACACCTCTTTACTTACGAAATGAGTTTCTGTGGTCAAGGAAAATGACCTGTGGACACTGATGCAATCACATTTAATACTTGTTTACACGTTGATTCAAGAATAAGACGAGGTAATTACTGGAACGGCATTAATACAACTTGAATTTTCCTTTTCGACAGCCTGGGAAAATAGAATTTCCTTGAAAATACGAAAAACGATGTTAATACCCAGCAAACTTTAAACCTCATCTCATTCATATTTTCCGGCAATTTTCCGATGCTAGCGCCAAAGCTGGCGACTTATGGAACTACGTTGCATTGGAATTTGATCAATCTCTCACTGGATTAAGTTCAATAACGAAGATTATCGGTAATTTTTGCTTTGGGCATTATTGCAGCGAAATTTAAAAAAATAAACATTGCAAAACTTTATCACTAAGCAATCGGCAACATTATCAAGCGAGAAAATTCGTACATTTGTACATTTCGACCGACCTTGCGGGTACTTTCACTGCAGTGGCGCCATCAGTGTCGACATAATGAAATACGTGGGTCCCGGATATTCAAAAATGCTGAAGGGCTGAAGGTTAGCTTAGACAGGCAGGTTTCCCTACAAATGGCTCATTTGCTGTCATAAACGAACTTCTACCCGTTGAACGTTAAATTCTGCCGCGAATTAAACGACTTGAGTAGTACGAAATACAGATAAATTAATAATATGGAACTATATTTAAAAGAACACATGTTGATGGATGTGCACCATCTCGCAAAATTGATTCCATAAATAGACAACCAATGGGCAAAATTTTTGCAGGGAGCAAATTGAAGCAACTATACTCAATACAACACAATCGCTAACTACGTAGCAGTAAATATGTAGAATAAAAAAGCAGTAAATTAAAGGAAATTACAGTTGAAAAATTGTTGTTGTTTAATGTAATTTGTTCAATATCTCACAACCCAATAATCAGTCAGCAATAAGCACATGTCAGACATAGTTCAAGAAAAGAAAATAATACAGAGTTCACAGCAATCGGGGGATAAAATCTGGAATGATTGAGCTTTGAAATATATTACAAACAAAGCTGTTGAGAATAATTAATTGTTTCTTCCTTAGAGTTTTACAAAACTCAATAGATGACTGATATAACCTATGATAAAAATCAAGGTTTAAAAAATGGAGATGAAAAGTTGGGGATGGGGCTAATATTCAGAGGGTATGGTAACAAATATGGTAACTTATGCTGATTCCCATTCCCGGCAGCAACCTTGTTTCTTCACTATACCACAATATGCAGGACAAAACCGAGGGAGTATTCCCCCTTCAAGCACAGGAAATGGATTTGTTGGAAATTGACCCATTTCATCAACTTAGGTCAACAGCTCTCCAGAGGTGGTGCCAAGTAATAAATAAGATCCTAGATTCTTTTACATGATATCCAATGTCTAAGTACACAATGTGGACATAAACCTCATCCAACAAACATGCACCCTAGTCTTATTAATTTGGATTGGAGGAACTGGATTAATGAAAGTGTGCGCCCATCAGGGCTTTCACTCACTTTTTGATACAGAAAAGTGAGCAATTTTTGCCAAAAAGGTAAGGGGAAAAATGGAAAAAGTGAGAAAATAATGAGATATTTGGCGATTTTACCCTATGTTAGACTTTAGGTAATAACTAAAACCATATATTTTGCAATATTTTAACCAGGAACTCGTTTTTAAAGCAGTAGCAACAGGGATATAAATTACAATACAAAGAATTAGGCAATGAAAACTTGTATTTCACACTCTAGAAAGCATAAAGAATAAAAAAATAAAATCTCGACTAGAGATGAATGGTACAAAATAGATAAGAATGAGGTACATAATGCACCATACATTGGGAGATGAAATGTAAAAATCAATTATTACAAACAATAACAATATTAGTCTAGGCAGGGTCCGCCTGCATCTTGGGATCATCATCCCACCATTTTTTTTTATTCTTAAAAAGCTGCTCTAGTAGAGACGATGTCCTCTTCTATACTTTCTTTTGCAAAGGCTCCTTTTTCTTCAGCAAGTCATCTGCCCATGACCACAGTGTTTGTGCACTCTCCAACATACCTTGGGCGATCTTGGCCTTTGTCAGATCTTTTTTGGCAATAGCATCCTCCAGCTTCTTTTTTGCCTCCTTGACTAGTTGATCAGAAGCCTTGTGCTCCTTAATCTCCCTCTCACTAGTCGCATGCAGGTCATCCTGTAGCTTGCTCAATACCTGTTGTTCCTATAACTGTGCAGCCTCTTGCCTCCCCCTCTCCAGGCAAGCATTCTCCTCTTCTTGTAATCTCTTCAGCTTGTCTTCTTTTAGTTTCCACTGAGCCTCCAGGTACTCTTCATACTTGCTGCGTGCCGCTACTGCATGCTTGAGCAGCTGCAATGTCATGGGCACATGTTCAGGGATGCCATTGTAGTCTCCAAGGCCAGCCCTGATGTTGAGCCTAGCATTAAGAGTACGCTCCAGCATAGTCGACCTGTCACCAGGGAGCTGATTTCTGGAAAGAGAAAATCTTCACTCGACATCAGAACTGCCATGGACCAAACAGAGGGCAGCTTTAGCCACTTTACTTGCAAGTGGATACTTGGGATCACTGGCAACATCTGTCTTCGTAAATATCTGGGTCCAGTAATCGTCAATCCTAGTTTCAGGTTCATACGGTGGAAGGGTTTCCAGCTGCAACAATCTCCACTCGTCTCGAAGGCCATCTTCGTCTGCAGCATCTTGTAAATGGATACAATTTTCTGCGTGGAGATTTCCTTGATGTTTTGAGGCTTCAAACATTTCAGGTGTCGAGCCTCTCTTCCCTTCGCCAGGACTGATTTCTGGAGGTGGCTCGCAGTCGCCTGATAATGTTTTAAAGCTTCTTGATAAAACTTCAAACTCTGGAGAGGCGAGCATTCCTGTTCGACAAGAAGCTGAATTGTATCCTTACCAATGTCAATTTTGCTCATTTCAATAATATTGTTGGTATTGAGAAAGAAAGCTTCTTTCATGCATTCTTGCATGCTTGTGAGCAGATCTAGCTTGCAAAACCTACTTAGCAATAGGAAATATAGACTCTCAACCTCTTCATAAAAAACATGGATCATAGGCTGATGATGTTGAAAAAGTTTTGAAAATATTTCAAATACTTTAGCACTATACATAACAAAGGCTATCTCTGCAGGGAAGGTTTTATCCTTTAGGGCATTACCAATAGCCTGTTAGCACTCGGACGCAAGGAGCTTTTCAATATCTTTGCCATTCTGACAGGGAAATATTTTAATAAAAAGTGTTTGAGACCCGTCAATTCCTCTTGAAGTCTCTCTGCTGCTGGGGTTAGAGTAAGCCACAGGGAAACAACATGCTTAAGAAACTCATTCATAGGCACTTTCATCTGTTTGAGATTTTTCAAACTCATCAAAACAACTTCGATAGTCTAGGAAGTCATATACAAGAATAATGACGTCAGATACCTACGTCCATTCCAAAAATTTCAAGTCCTTTCTGAAATGATGTATGGAGGATGTGCAGGTTGCAGAAACTAATGTAAAGACATCCTCTGTCAAAATCAGATTTGAGTTTCTGATAAAAGAGCCTAACAACGGTTTTGTTTACATTGGGGCAGTCGCAAGAGACCCTGAGCATTTTCCCAAAGTACAGTGAACCATTTTCAGCAGTAGAACAAATTAACTGAAACAGTATTTCAGCAGAGGCCCTGCCAATGAATGAAGTCTGTAAGTGACGAAAAACTACCCTTTTCTCTTTTCAGAGTAGAACCTGATGCCAACCTGCAGTTCCTTAAAGCATTTCTCATTAGTTGTCTCGTCATAACAAATATGTAGTAAAACCAAAAGCATTTCGAGCATCTTCTAGCATTAGATCCCGGAAGTAAGGGCCGAGGGCTTCAGTCCACAAATAAGCCACCTTTGTCCTTCCAAAAGACATCCCCTTCGGTACGTGACCTTCCCCGAACATTCCTGTGAAGGTATCCACGATGCAGCTGAGAAACTCGACACACTTCATTGCCCAAATTAATTTGTAAATTGCGCAAAGGGGACTGATAACCGCAGAAAGGATGGATTTTGTCATAGGATAGGCTCATATTTGCCAGAAAAATTAGCATATTTTCAAAATAGTGAGCATTTTTTTGAAAGAGTGAGAAAAGTGACCCGTTTTTGAATAAGTGAGTAAAAGTGAGACAGTGGAAGCCCTGGCCCATTCAAACCTCTCTTGGATAGGTCGGGCCATAAGCCTTTTGGAGGAACAAGAAGAGGAAGAAAGGCAACAGCCAAACATACAAGTACGTTGAGGCAGGCATCTTCTGGGTTGCGGCCACATAGAAGTTTAAAAGTATGTACAACAGTTTCGCCAGCTGTCCTGCTGGCATCTTCAGGAGAATTATTCAACTAACAAGGAGACATCGTGTGACTGACGTTCGGGATCCAAACGAGCCAATTATTTTCTGAAACTATGGAGAGAATGCGGGAAAAGTGTCACGGCTTTATTCCACATAGGCCCGGGTTCGAGAGAAAAACACTATTAAAAATCTTTCTCCGTATAATTCCTTTGCAAATGATCGTCTCTCTCATCAGTCGTAGCCCAGTGATTTGAGGCACTGAGCCAGTTATCCTCATTTGGTGGCTGGAGTTCCATCCCAGTATGCGGTATTTTTTTTCTTTAGAATATTTTATGGAATTACTTGAAATTGCCCACTCCCATACATATACGGCAGTAGCAACAATTTTTTTTTATTTTCAGCCTATTTGCTGGATTTTCAATCAACCTCCTTGGGAGACTATCGAAGATAATTTCAGGATTCTTGTTCAGCCGAAAAGAGGCTTCACATGCTGACAGACTTAGTATGTTTAGATTTTTTAAATACAAAGATAGTTCCGTGAATAGGATGGGCTTTGATTGGTAGTGGGTCTTTCTCAAGGCCGTAAACATTGAACGGATTATTACTTTTTAATATACGACGATGTACTCACTTCAAATTTCATAGGAGCCATGTTCGAGGAATGACTTCTGTAACTTTATTTCTTGTTCAATAGTGAACATGGTATTGGTAAAAAAGATATGGTAACTCTTTCCGAGGTTATGCAAAAAATATTGGCTATGACCTTTTTGCGGAGCAACATATATTGAAGCGAAGCCTGTATCTTGGGGGAGAGGAAGATATTCAAGCACAAAAAAATATCACGTAATGATAGCACTATTTCTTTTCCCACCTCATGTTTATTTCAACGGAAGGAATTTAACTTTTCATTCATGGCGTGGAATTGCATACTTTTGGATGGCAAATGTCATTACTTGAGCGTAGCTCCTGGGAAATTTTAAGTGAGTACATCGTTGCTAATTAAAAAGTAATAAACCGTTCATTGTTTACGGCCTTGAGAAAGACCTACGACCAATCGAAGTCCATCCTATTCACGGAAGTATCTGTGTATTTTTAAAATCTAAACATATTAGGTCTTCCAGCATGTGTAGCCTCTTTTCGGCCAAACAAGAATCCCGAAATTAGCTTCGAAAGTCACGGAAGGGGATAGATTGAAAATCCAGCAATTAGGCTAGAAATTTTAAAAATTTGTTGCTACTGCCGTAAATTTATGGGAGTGGGCAATTGACAGTATTTCCGTAAAATATTCGAAAGAAATAAAGTGCCACCACCTGGGATTGAACCCCAACCACCATATGAAGATAACCGGGACAGCACCTCAAACCACTGGGCTACAACGTCTGTTGGCCGAGGCGTGCACTTGCAAAGGATTTATACGGAGGAAGATTCTTTAATAACGTTTTTCTCTCGAACCCGGGCCCATGTGGAAGAAAGCAATGACACTTTTCCCGCATTCTCTCTATGGTTTCAGAAAATAACTGCCTCGTTTGGATCCCGAACAACTGTCACGCGATGTCTCCTTGTAAGTATTCTTTCTTTCTACTCTTAAGGTCCGTTTACGATTGGCATCAAAGTGAATTACAACTTCAACTACAAGTTCAATGTAATGGTGTTAATGGAGGTGTTTCCAATCTTGTAAAAAGTGTCACCTCTCAACTTCTAAGTTCAACTAGTCCCAACTTTTACATTCAGAATTGATGCCAGCACATGTGTAGCACTTGGCTTGATTAAAATTGCAGTAAACCTTCTATTGAATGGACAGAAATGATCCACAAGAATGTCTTAATATGAATAAGTAGTTTTAAAGGTAGATGTTTAACAAGCATATTCATACAGAAATCCTTTCTAATTGATAATGGTGATCTATCAAAATCTGAAGGGAATTTATGACCACCCCTAAGGTTTTATGTGGAAATATACATAATTGAAAACAGATATAGCAATTAAAAATAGTCACAACTTCAATGATATTAAACAAGCATTTAAAGAGTTAAGTAGATTTAAATAAAACCTACTAAAATATGCCCGTTTTGGAAAAAATGTCTGTGTTTGAGTGTCTACAAATGAGACAGTCCAGCTTGCACGAAACTCAACCCACGATTTGAATACTGTCCTAAATTAGAGCTGTCCGTACATAGAGGTTTTACTGCATTCAATTGTCAGCCTTTTCCTCTTGAATTCCTTGCTTTTCCATGACTAGCACGCCAATAAGAACTGATGGTTACTATTATTATATTGATCAAAGCTATTTACTTGTAAATTTATGAACCCATGAGTAGCTCTAGGTTTTTCCTCAAACACAAACCTAACAACATAGCTTTAAAGGAGAAAAAATTGAGCAGCAATTTGTTTTACAATGGTATTTATAAATTATTAAATTCAGAATGCAAAAGAAAACGAGGTGAGCACAACTTATAAATTTTTGCAAATGAAATGGAGAGTTCTTAGTCTGTAATAATCTTATCTGTTTCTTCTTTTATTAACCAAATTGCTGAGAGTAATGAAGACTCTCTTTGAAAATCCTAATGCTAGAGCAGTCCAAAGGTGTTTTTGTTGAAGGCATTTCAAAACAGTTTCATGATTATTGTTGGTCTGCATTTTTAGGCTTTTGCTGTTTCACAGGCTGGAACTGATGGTTTATTTACGTGCATCCATTGTGCATCAGTGGCCTTAAAGATGCCACTGCGGGATATATAATATTTCTACGAAAGGCGCAATCCTCAACTTTCAATGGCATTTGTCTGTGAAAAGTAATACCTAATTTCACCATTGGGCGATTCCACGCATATGACCTTACCCTAGTACTCGTGACCCAACTGGCATTGATTCTTGTGATTTTTGGCACAAAGAATAAAATATTAGTTCTTAATATTCATAAATGTAAACGATAGGGTGATTTGAATACATACAATGGCACGATGCAGTTGAAAACTATGACCCCAATAAATGTCAATCTGAAGGATCGATTTAAAATGTAATGTCATGCTAAGGAGACGACAACCTAACTTATCTTTTAACATTTGGTCACATAAACGTATGTAAATTGACATATAATCTATTCCTGTCTCTTAGTGCAGTTTAATTTTTTTACACTTTGACCACGTCACCTGTGTGAATATTCCTGAGAAATGTGAATTTCACAAAAAAAAATAAACATTTTTATGTACATATAGGCTAGTATTTATATGTAGCTGATACTGGGAGAGAGTATAGCTTCACATGACATAGGAGAAAGATTTTTTTCGAACGTGGAGTAAAGTCGCTCTCCGCTGTAGGGACCCAAAATAGTAGGTTTATTTTGTACGTCCGGCGACAATCGTGACTAGAATACTAATTTATTCATAGAGATAGACACTGCAGTCCACTTTCACTTTCGCGAATCACGGAAATACATCTGGATGTCGCCCAAATCATTTCACAACCTACAGCTGCATTCGCCTGCAACAGCGCGATATGAAATCCTCTCTTAGATACCCCCACCCTCAAATTCATCCTCTCAGATCATTACACGCATTAAACAATAGCTTTTATATCGCTTAATAATACTCCCAGCGATAAACAATTAGCACCAATGGAAAGAGGAGTTAATTTTACGTAACAAAGATCCTTATAAATTCCATCCCCAGGTCGATAGAAAGACTTCGTTTGTAAAAAAACGTAATTTTATGTAAATATTAGCATTTTTATCCGTTATTAACAAACTCAACGAAAAACCAATGGTACCACGTGAAAGCGGGGTTAATTTAGCATATAAATGATATCAAAGACCATACATCGCAAGAGTAAATTACCTACAATTAGTGATTTTATATAAACAACAATTACTCGGAAACTACGATTTATTGCGTACCCAAATTTTCGTCGTATAAATTCTAAGATGCTCTTTCATCACCATTCCAAAGTTCAACTGGATCATACCATAAAAGTTTATCATTACACGCATTAAACAATAGCTTATATCTCGCTTAATAATACTCCCAGCGATAAACAATTAGCACTAATGGAAAGAAGAGTTAATTTTACGTAACAAAGTTCCTTATAAATTCCATCCCCAGGTCGATAGCAAGACTTTGTTTGTAAAAAAAACGTAATTTTATGTAAATATTAGCAATTTTATCCATTATTAACAAACTCAACGAAAACCCAATGGTACCACGTGAAAGCGGGGTTAATTTAGCATATAAATGATATCAAAGACCATACATCGCAAGAGTAAATTACCTACAATTAGTGATTTTATATAAACAACAATTACTCGTAAAAAACTACGATTTATTGCGTACCCATATTTTCGTCGTATAAGTTCTAAGATGTTCCTTCATCACCATGCCAAAGTTCAACTGTATCATACCATAAACAAAGGATTTAGCATCCCGGGACAGACGTGACTAGAATACTTAATTTATTCACGGAGATAGAAATTTCATTCGCCTTTCACTTCCGCGAACCTCGGGAATATATCTGGATGTCGCCCAGACCATTTCCACATCCCACAGATGCATTCGATTGCAACAGTGCGATATGAAATCCTTTCTTAGGTGCCCCCACCCTCATATCCATCCTCTCAGACAGTCTAAAAGCGCGTTAAATCGAAGCGGGATATAAGCGCTGACAAGTATTCGACACGTGGGGATGTCTACCTTACTCTCCGTGAAAGCTGAGCTTGGTGGGAAGCACCAACTCCTCGTTCACGAATTCAAGGATAAAGTGAACTGCATATATGAAGTGCTCCTCCCATTACCACTACTGGGTAATAACGACGATAATGATCTTAAACTCAGCATAGAATTCCAGGAAAAATGCTATACAATCTTCAAACATATGAACAAAGTCATAAATCTCGTGGGAAAAAGTGTAGTATTCTCAGGATTTGAAAATCCTGAAACAAAGGAAGTGGAGCGCTTTAACGTCTCCACGATCAAGCAGCTGAAACTCGAGGAGGATAAGCTGGAGAAGGCTGAGAGACAAGACCCATTCATCACGTGTCACGTCTACGATATAAAGAAGAAGAACATTGTTAAGGGAAAATCCAAGTTTATTTCAAAATGTTATACAGTATCAACAGATGGTGACCAATCCGATTTCGCTCCACCTGTAACATTCACTACTGGAGAAAAGTCAGTAATCGACTATCGTACAGTTTACGATGAACGAGGGAAGCATTTGGAAACGTATACTTTTATACTGAATGTTGTACCAACTGATTATGCTTTGTTCTAAATAAAATAAAATAAAATCTTCTCATCTAGTTATCATTTCTCAATACCTTATCCTTAATATAAAGAGGAAGGATTGTTCAATAAATAAAACACATTGCGTATAGGTTTTACAAATTTATTTAATTATTTAACATATTTTATTTTGTGTACACCAATCTGCCAGTTATGACAAGTTTTTCTCGCACATAGCAGATTATTTTGAGAATACGACTCGATTAAACAACCTTTATATGTCACCAATTTCTTAAGTGAAGGTCAACCGTACATTTCCAAGTTACCCACACATATGCCTTGGAGAAGGAGACTGGTTAAGAAGGATGCTTTTTGAGCACCTTTTGGAAAAAAAACGAATAATCTACATCCCTAGAGTATTCATTCAAGCCATGATAGTTGTTCTTTAACCAAGACGTGTCTCACGCGTACATCGATCTTGCTGACGATTAGAAAAGTCACGTACTACAAGATTTCGTTTGCATGTTAATGATAACCAATTCCTTGACTATGTATCCACCATAAGTTGTGGTGAATCCTTGAAATTCAATAATGATACTCATGGTGTAATCTCTCAAACTTGCAAAGCTTTACACACACCGCCAGTGGTTCAAAATGTTACAAGAGCTTCTGACTTGCGGAATTTCACCTCATACCTTTACCGTGAAGTCTTTTTGAGGAATGATTTGGCATCAACTGAATGATGCAATCAAATTTAATATCCTCAAACGTAATAATTATCTCACGAAAAAAAAATGTGACCGTTTTTACAAAGAAACACGAGATTTCATATCAACCGTCGTTAATAGCTTACGTTAAATGATGGCACCATTACATTCATTTGGCACCTTCGTATTGTGAGAATACCAAATTACGAAGGAAAAGAAAAAAAGGTGAATAATTATTACATATTTACCATACATCTTCTGCAAGAATTATTGTAGAGCAATAGATAGTATGAATCATTGAGCCAGAGGGTGTGCGTGCACCATTGACCCTACGGATGTATGTGATAGTAGGGTGGTCCTAAATTTTTTATGAAATGGAATTTCTCTTGGGACACCCCTTAATTTTGTTCCATTTGGGTAGAAAACAAATTGTGTTTATTATTATGCAAACGGACGAAGGAAAGACGTACCGCAACGCTCTCCTAAGTTTTGAAATTTCGACATTTTTCGCTCTTTTACGATCATTCCTGGCGATTACGGAGCACTTGGTGCTTTTAACTACCTTTCTGTTATTACCAGCGACATATTATACATTTGATATGTTTCATCACATATAAACACGAGGGGAATTCAGAAAACTCTTTAACAAAAGGCACGCGCTGTGGTCATATTGACGGCTAACTCTCCCAGTACAGAACTTGAAATTATTGTTTCTTGAGAAATCGCACAGCTCATTAAACATGTGAAACTGAGAAAAACTACGTAGGTATTGTGTATGACACCCAAATTCTAGGATTTAATTCCATCTCAAAGACTTCTGATATGCAAGTTAAGCAAACTCGTTATAATTTAGGGTTTCACTGTGCTTTTAACGTACAGTACACACATGTATGGTTTTCATTTCAATATTTTTTTCCAATTTTTAATTCTTAAAAAACGTTTATTTATTCATTGCATTTTCCTACTCAGTGGTGCATACAAATGAGGGTCTTAATGCAAAGTGGGTTATAAAGTTAATTTTGTGGGGGAGAGGTGACAAAAAATTTTGTATAAGGGAGGGGTATGAATCATTGAACCAGAGGGTGTGTGCACCATTGATCCTAATGATGTATGTGATAGTAGGGTGGTCCTAATTTTGTATGAATTGGAATTTCTCTTCGGATACCCCTTAATTTTGTTCCATTTGGGTAGAAAACAAATTGTGTTTATTATTATGCAAACGGACGAAGGAAAGACGTACCGCAACGCTCTCCTAAGTTTTGAAATTTCGGCATTTTTCGCTGTTTTCCGATCATTCCTGACGATTACGGAGCACGTGGTGCTTTTAACTGCCTTTCTGTTATTACCAGCGACATATTATATATTTGATATGTTTCATCTCGAACATTTTTCAATTTCTGCCCCATAGTTTCCAAGTACGGCCCCGATAGTAAACGATTGCAATCGAAGTGAACACCAAAGTGAAACCACACGCTCCCTCTAGCGGCAACGCTCGAATCTACCAAGTCCGCTGCCGCTTCTCACACTTTCTTTTTTCGCACTCACAATCAGTGAATCATCTAAATATTCTTGATAGTGAAAATATTTTAACTTGATGATAAGTTTTCGGGGTAGTTTGTACTGAAGCTACATTAATAAACTTCTTATTTCATCAATAGAAATTTAATTGTACATTACTCTGCAACAGGAAAGCGCAACTAAAAATAACTGTAGTCTCCCTCAATAGATTTGATCATGAAGAAGAAATTATGTGGAGTTTTGGCATCTACTTCTTTTAATACAAACAGAAGGCCAAGTAAAATGATACTCTGACAGCAGGAACCCATGCTTGAGAAATAAATATACTCATAAGCTTCCTCTACGCGTGGAATCCATAGTAGAATACAGAAGTTTTGCATTTAACAACGATAGAAACATAACACTTAAAGGTACTCAAGGTAAGATCCACGCTGACTCATATAGATCTACCTTGATTCCTATCACCTCTTGCGTAAGCAAGAATGTGCTGTCATTTTATTGTCGGCATCTAACATATCGTATTGCAGAATTAAACATGTCCTTGAGAGTGAGGTTGAAGTTTACAATTGAAACGATTAATGCTGCCAGAATCTGTTGATATAATGAAGATCTTTGTGATGCTTTTAGTGCATGTCAAATGGTCAGTGCCACTTTTTGTATAAAATGCTTAAAGTAAATAAAAATGTATGCTCTGATGCTAGTCTAGCAGCGAAAGATAGGGAATTCTCAGGGATAAAGCGCGAAACTCTGAAGAACGATTTGGTGCAAATCTTAACATGTTGAGACATTACCATGAGTGGAGACAAAAAGAACTCAACTGTCAATAGGAAAAGGAATTTTAGTCGTTGTAGCACTTGATGACCTATCCATAATAGCACATTCTATACCTCGCAAATTCTCACTCTCAGGACGTACGCTTTTTCTAATCAGTTGAAGAGAAAAGGGTATATTGGGATACCTTGTAGAAAGGAGCAATTTTGTGCAGCACTAAGACAAGAAAAACAGCTTCAAGGTAACAAGAAGAATAACGGCGGAATCGCTCCAAAGCAGATGAAGAGAAATTTAATTGTACATTACTCTGCAACAGGAAAGCGCAACTAAAAATAACTGTAGTCTTCCTCAATAGATTTGATCATGAAGAAGAAATTATATGGAGTTTTGGCATCTACTTATTTTAATACAAACAGAAGGCCAAGTGAAATAATACTCTGACAGCAGGAACCCATGCTTGAGAAATAAATAAACTCATAAGCTTCCTCTACGAAGCAGATAAAGAAACAAGCAGTAAAACTCCTTGTTATTCAGTAATATAAATCTTGAGTGTCACTGTAGATCATTTTTGACACTCAGTGGAAATAAAAAACTTCCATAAAAAAATAGGTACGTTAAATGTGTTGAATTATAAACGAAATTTGCTATACTATAAAGGATAAATAGAGGTAGAAAAATAGTATTATTAGTTTAAAAGTTTTCAGTAAAAAAATCATTAAGCTGACCAAATAATTCAAATCTAAGGCTAATGCATTTCTAATTGCTTTAAATGTACCTAACCAACAAACATGCATAATTTGCTGAAAGGCTAGATGTGGTATTTAAAATCTATCGATATGATGGTGAGTGCTTGTAAACCTTCGTGCAGCTCCTGCGATAGCTTGATAAATCCTCAGGATAAGTTTCTTCCTTGCGAGTATTGTTCGCATATTTATCACTCTAAATGCACGGGTCTCGATGATTTGTCATTAAAAGCCCTACTTGACGCTCGTGAAATTTTTTGGAAGTGTATTTCGTTCCAGACTCGCAAGTTTTCGTTAGTAAACATGACGGTTGATATCGAACTATTAAAGGAGAAATTAAAACATATTGAAAACGATCGCGATGTAGTTGGTGCAAAGGTCGCGAAAATATTAACTTACTCTGATACTCCGAAGTCTGTTACTGGTAATACCAAAGAGAACGTGAGTAAAAAAAAACCGGGACAACTCAACAATTGGACGATCTAAACCTGCTACAACTGTGATACCGAAGCCTGAAGTTACAATTCAAACGGAGTCAAAGAAGCAACCTGATAAGAAGTCAAACGATGCCTTCACTGTGTGCCATCTTAAGAAAGGTAATCGGAGAAGATCTCGCATATTAGGCCAAAGGGAAACTAGTGAGAACGATCTCAGTGATCAAGTTGTTACGCATGTGAAAAATAAATTTAACATATTTTGCGACTCGTGTGTAAGAGTCGAAGGAAAAATAAGTGCCCATGAGGCATTTAAAATTGGTGTCAATTATACGCTGTGCAATAAACTAAGGAACCTCGTCCTCCGTCCACGCGGTGTCGTAGTCTCCAAATTCATTATACCTATAAGTGCTCATCAAATTGAAAATTATAATGTGGCCAACAGCAACGGTGTTGAACCTGAATCAGCTGTAGACAATAAATCGAAAAAAAATCCAATGCTCTTACTCGTATTAAATGAAAGGAAAACTTTGTTCTATTCCACCAATTTATTCTCCGGTACAACTAGTTTTGACGCAGCGGCGTCATCTTCAGGTAAGCTCTTACTCGTGTTAAATCGAAAAAGGAATCTGACAACCCTTTGTGTCTCCTCGACATGAATGTGGAAAGTCATACTAAGATTAATGTAAACAATAGTAACTGTCCCAAAAGTGAAAGTTTTATATCAAGGTTAAAGACATCCAATAATAATTTTTTACAGATTCTGCATCTGATTGTGCAATCCATACGAAACAAAACAATACCACTTTGAAGTAATAATGATTCGCCTTTTTCTTTTCCTTCGTAATTTGATATTCCCACAATACGATTACGAAGGTATTGCAATGCAATGGTACCATCATTTAACGCAAGCTATTGGCGACGGCGGTAAGGAATTAGGATGCAACTAGCGAACCCAAACATATCAACGGCTTGGCACGCATCATCCACCTCCCCTCCCCGTGAGAGGGAGGGAGGAGGGGAGGGGAGGTGGATGATTCGTGCCAAGCCGTGAGAGGGAGGGAGGAGGGGAGGGGAGGTGGATGATTCGTGCCAAGCCGTTGATATGTTTGGGTTCGCTAGTTGCATCCTAATTCCTTACCGCCGTCGCCAATAGCTTGCGTTAAATGATGGTACCATTGCATTGCAATACCTTCGTAATCGTATTGTGGGAATATCAAATTACGAAGGAAAAGAAAAAGACGAATCATTATTACTTCAAAGTGGTATTGTTTTGTTTCGTATGGATTGCACAATCAGATGCAGAATCTGTAAAAAATTATTATTGGATGTCTTTAACCTTGATATAAAACTTTCACTTTTGGGACAGTTACTATTGTTTACATTAATCTTAGTATGACTTTCCACATTCATGTCGAGGAGACACAAAGGGTTGTCAGATTCCTTTTTCGATTTAACACGAGTAAGAGCTTACCTGAAGATGACGCCGCTGCGTCAAAACTAGTTGTACCGGAGAATAAATTGGTGGAATAGAACAAAGTTTTCCTTTCATTTAATACGAGTAAGAGCATTGGATTTTTTTTCGATTTATTGTCTACAGCTGATTCAGGTTCAACACCGTTGCTGTTGGCCACATTATAATTTTCAATTTGATGAGCACTTATAGGTATAATGAATTTGGAGACTACGACACCGCGTGGACGGAGGACGAGGTTCCTTAGTTTATTGCACAGCGTATAATTGACACCAATTTTAAATGCCTCATGGGCACTTATTTTTCCTTCGACTCTTACACACGAGTCGCAAAATATGTTAAATTTATTTTTCACATGCGTAACAACTTGATCACTGAGATCGTTCTCACTAGTTTCCCTTTGGCCTAATATGCGAGATCTTCTCCGATTACCTTTCTTAAGATGGCACACAGTGAAGGCATCGTTTGACTTCTTATCAGGTTGCTTCTTTGACTCCGTTTGAATTGTAACTTCAGGCTTCGGTATCACAGTTGTAGCAGGTTTAGATCGTCCAATTGTTGAGTTGTCCCGGTTTTTTTTTACTCACGTTCTCTTTGGTATTACCAGTAACAGACTTCGGAGTATCAGAGTAAGTTAATATTTTCGCGACCTTTGCACCAACTACATCGCGATCGTTTTCAATATGTTTTAATTTCTCCTTTAATAGTTCGATATCAACCGTCATGTTTACTAACGAAAACTTGCGAGTCTGGAACGAAATACACTTCCAAAAAATTTCACGAGCGTCAAGTAGGGCTTTTAATGACAAATCATCGAGACCCGTGCATTTAGAGTGATAAATATGCGAACAATACTCGCAAGGAAGAAACTTATCCTGAGGATTTATCAAGCTATCGCAGGAGCTGCACGAAGGTTTACAAGCACTCACCATCATATCGATAGATTTTAAATACCACATCTAGCCTTTCAGCAAATTATGCATGTTTGTTGGTTAGGTACATTTAAAGCAATTAGAAATGCATTAGCCTTAGATTTGAATTATTTGGTCAGCTTAATGATTTTTTTACTGAAAACTTTTAAACTAATAATACTATTTTTCTACCTCTATTTATCCTTTATAGTATAGCAAATTTCGTTTATAATTCAACACATTTAACGTACCTATTTTTTTATGGAAGTTTTTTATTTCCACTGAGTGTCAAAAATGATCTACAGTGACACTCAAGATTTATATTACTGAATAACAAGGAGTTTTACTGCTTGTTTCTTTATCTGCTTCGTAGAGGAAGCTTATGAGTTTATTTATTTCTCAAGCATGGGTTCCTGCTGTCAGAGTATTATTTCACTTGGCCTTCTGTTTGTATTAAAATAAGTAGATGCCAAAACTCCATATAATTTCTTCTTCATGATCAAATCTATTGAGGAAGACTACAGTTATTTTTAGTTGCGCTTTCCTGTTGCAGAGTAATGTACAATTAAATTTCTCTTCATCTGCTTTGGAGCGATTCCGCCGTTATTCTTCTTGTTACCTTGAAGCTGTTTTTCTTGTCTTAGTGCTGCACAAAATTGCTCCTTTCTACAAGGTATCCCAATATACCCTTTTCTCTTCAACTGATTAGAAAAAGCGTACGTCCTGAGAGTGAGAATTTGCGAGGTATAGAATGTGCTATTATGGATAGGTCATCAAGTGCTACAACGACTAAAATTCCTTTTCCTATTGACAGTTGAGTTCTTTTTGTCTCCACTCATGGTAATGTCTCAACATGTTAAGATTTGCACCAAATCGTTCTTCAGAGTTTCGCGCTTTATCCCTGAGAATTCCCTATCTTTCGCTGCTAGACTAGCATCAGAGCATACATTTTTATTTACTTTAAGCATTTTATACAAAAAGTGGCACTGACCATTTGACATGCACTAAAAGCATCACAAAGATCTTCATTATATCAACAGATTCTGGCAGCATTAATCGTTTCAATTGTAAACTTCAACCTCACTCTCAAGGACATGTTTAATTCTGCAATACGATATGTTAGATGCCGACAATAAAATGACAGCACATTCTTGCTTACGCAAGAGGTGATAGGAATCAAGGTAGATCTATATGAGTCAGCGTGGATCTTACCTTGAGTACCTTTAAGTGTTATGTTTCTATCGTTGTTAAATGCAAAACTTCTGTATTCTACTATGGATTCCACGCGTAGAGGAAGCTTATGAGTATATTTATTTCTCAAGCATGGGTTCCTGCTGTCAGAGTATCATTTTACTTGGCCTTCTGTTTGTATTAAAAGAAGTAGATGCCAAAACTCCACATAATTTCTTCTTCATGATCAAATCTATTGAGGGAGACTACAGTTATTTTTAGTTGCGCTTTCCTGTTGCAGAGTAATGTACAATTAAATTTCTATTGATGAAATAAGAAGTTTATTAATGTAGCTTCAGTACAAACTACCCCGAAAACTTATCATCAAGTTAAAATATTTTCACTATCAAGAATATTTAGATGATTCACTGATTGTGAGTGCGAAAAAAGAAAGTGTGAGAAGCGGCAGCGGACTTGGTAGATTCGAGCGTTGCCGCTAGAGGGAGCGTGTGGTTTCACTTTGGTGTTCACTTCGATTGCAATCGTTTACTATCGGGGCCGTACTTGGAAACTATGGGGCAGAAATTGAAAAATGTTCGAGATGAAACATATCAAATATATAATATGTCGCTGGTAATAACAGAAAGGCAGTTAAAAGCACCACGTGCTCCGTAATCGTCAGGAATGATCGGAAAACAGCGAAAAATGCCGAAATTTCAAAACTTAGGAGAGCGTTGCGGTACGTCTTTCCTTCGTCCGTTTGCATAATAATAAACACAATTTGTTTTCTACCCAAATGGAACAAAATTAAGGGGTATCCGAAGAGAAATTCCAATTCATACAAAATTAGGACCACCCTACTATCACATACATCATTAGGATCAATGGTGCACACACCCTCTGGTTCAATGATTCATACCCCTCCCTTATACAAAATTTTTTGTCACCTCTCCCCCACAAAATTAACTTTATAACCCACTTTGCATTAAGACCCTCATTTGTATGCACCACTGAGTAGGAAAATGCAATGAATAAATAAACGTTTTTTAAGAATTAAAAATTGGAAAAAAATATTGAAATGAAAACCATACATGTGTGTACTGTACGTTAAAAGCACAGTGAAACCCTAAATTATAACGAGTTTGCTTAACTTGCATATCAGAAGTCTTTGAGATGGAATTAAATCCTAGAATTTGGGTGTCATACACAATACCTACGTAGTTTTTCTCAGTTTCACATGTTTAATGAGCTGTGCGATTTCTCAAGAAACAATAATTTCAAGTTCTGTACTGGGAGAGTTAGCCGTCAATATGACCACAGCGCGTGCCTTTTGTTAAAGAGTTTTCTGAATTCCCCTCGTGTTTATATGTGATGAAACATATCAAATGTATAATATGTCGCTGGTAATAACAGAAAGGTAGTTAAAAGCACCAAGTGCTCCGTAATCGCCAGGAATGATCGTAAAAGAGCGAAAAATGTCGAAATTTCAAAACTTAGGAGAGCGTTGCGGTACGTCTTTCCTTCGTCCGTTTGCATAATAATAAACACAATTTGTTTTCTACCCAAATGGAACAAAATTAAGGGGTGTCCCAAGAGAAATTCCATTTCATAAAAAATTTAGGACCACCCTACTATCACATACATCCGTAGGGTCAATGGTGCACGCACACCCTCTGGCTCAATGATTCATACTATCTATTGCTCTACAATAATTCTTGCAGAAGATGTATGGTAAATATGTAATAATTATTCACCTTTTTTTCTTTTCCTTCGTAATTTGGTATTCTCACAATACGAAGGTGCCAAATGAATGTAATGGTGCCATCATTTAACGTAAGCTATTAACGACGGTTGATATGAAATCTCGTGTTTCTTTGTAAAAACGGTCACATTTTTTTTTCGTGAGATAATTATTACGTTTGAGGATATTAAATTTGATTGCATCATTCAGTTGATGCCAAATCATTCCTCAAAAAGACTTCACGGTAAAGGTATGAGGTGAAATTCCGCAAGTCAGAAGCTCTTGTAACATTTTGAACCACTGGCGGTGTGTGTAAAGCTTTGCAAGTTTGAGAGATTACACCATGAGTATCATTATTGAATTTCAAGGATTCACCACAACTTATGGTGGATACATAGTCAAGGAATTGGTTATCATTAACATGCAAACGAAATCTTGTAGTACGTGACTTTTCTAATCGTCAGCAAGATCGATGTACGCGTGAGACACGTCTTGGTTAAAGAACAACTATCATGGCTTGAATGAATACTCTAGGGATGTAGATTATTCGTTTTTTTTCCAAAAGGTGCTCAAAAAGCATCCTTCTTAACCAGTCTCCTTCTCCAAGGCATATGTGTGGGTAACTTGGAAATGTACGGTTGACCTTCACTTAAGAAATTGGTGACATATAAAGGTTGTTTAATCGAGTCGTATTCTCAAAATAATCTGCTATGTGCGAGAAAAACTTGTCATAACTGGCAGATTGGTGTACACAAAATAAAATATGTTAAATAATTAAATAAATTTGTAAAACCTATACGCAATGTGTTTTATTTATTGAACAATCCTTCCTCTTTATATTAAGGATAAGGTATTGAGAAATGATAACTAGATGAGAAGATTTTATTTTATTTTATTTAGAACAAAGCATAATCAGTTGGTACAACATTCAGTATAAAAGTATACGTTTCCAAATGCTTCCCTCGTTCATCGTAAACTGTACGATAGTCGATTACTGACTTTTCTCCAGTAGTGAATGTTACAGGTGGAGCGAAATCGGATTGGTCACCATCTGTTGATACTGTATAACATTTTGAAATAAACTTGGATTTTCCCTTAACAATGTTCTTCTTCTTTATATCGTAGACGTGACACGTGATGAATGGGTCTTGTCTCTCAGCCTTCTCCAGCTTATCCTCCTCGAGTTTCAGCTGCTTGATCGTGGAGACGTTAAAGCGCTCCACTTCCTTTGTTTCAGGATTTTCAAATCCTGAGAATACTACACTTTTTCCCACGAGATTTATGACTTTGTTCATATGTTTGAAGATTGTATAGCATTTTTCCTGGAATTCTATGCTGAGTTTAAGATCATTATCGTCGTTATTACCCAGTAGTGGTAATGGGAGGAGCACTTCATATATGCAGTTCACTTTATCCTTGAATTCGTGAACGAGGAGTTGGTGCTTCCCACCAAGCTCAGCTTTCACGGAGAGTAAGGTAGACATCCCCACGTGTCGAATACTTGTCAGCGCTTATATCCCGCTTCGATTTAACGCGCTTTTAGACTGTCTGAGAGGATGGATATGAGGGTGGGGGCACCTAAGAAAGGATTTCATATCGCACTGTTGCAATCGAATGCATCTGTGGGATGTGGAAATGGTCTGGGCGACATCCAGATATATTCCCGAGGTTCGCGGAAGTGAAAGGCGAATGAAATTTCTATCTCCGTGAATAAATTAAGTATTCTAGTCACGTCTGTCCCGGGATGCTAAATCCTTTGTTTATGGTATGATACAGTTGAACTTTGGCATGGTGATGAAGGAACATCTTAGAACTTATACGACGAAAATATGGGTACGCAATAAATCGTAGTTTTTTACGAGTAATTGTTGTTTATATAAAATCACTAATTGTAGGTAATTTACTCTTGCGATGTATGGTCTTTGATATCATTTATATGCTAAATTAACCCCGCTTTCACGTGGTACCATTGGGTTTTCGTTGAGTTTGTTAATAATGGATAAAATTGCTAATATTTACATAAAATTACGTTTTTTTTACAAACAAAGTCTTGCTATCGACCTGGGGATGGAATTTATAAGGAACTTTGTTACGTAAAATTAACTCTTCTTTCCATTAGTGCTAATTGTTTATCGCTGGGAGTATTATTAAGCGAGATATAAGCTATTGTTTAATGCGTGTAATGATAAACTTTTATGGTATGATCCAGTTGAACTTTGGAATGGTGATGAAAGAGCATCTTAGAATTTATACGACGAAAATTTGGGTACGCAATAAATCGTAGTTTCCGAGTAATTGTTGTTTATATAAAATCACTAATTGTAGGTAATTTACTCTTGCGATGTATGGTCTTTGATATCATTTATATGCTAAATTAACCCCGCTTTCACGTGGTACCATTGGTTTTTCGTTGAGTTTGTTAATAACGGATAAAAATGCTAATATTTACATAAAATTACGTTTTTTTACAAACGAAGTCTTTCTATCGACCTGGGGATGGAATTTATAAGGATCTTTGTTACGTAAAATTAACTCCTCTTTCCATTGGTGCTAATTGTTTATCGCTGGGAGTATTATTAAGCGATATAAAAGCTATTGTTTAATGCGTGTAATGATCTGAGAGGATGAATTTGAGGGTGGGGGTATCTAAGAGAGGATTTCATATCGCGCTGTTGCAGGCGAATGCAGCTGTAGGTTGTGAAATGATTTGGGCGACATCCAGATGTATTTCCGTGATTCGCGAAAGTGAAAGTGGACTGCAGTGTCTATCTCTATGAATAAATTAGTATTCTAGTCACGATTGTCGCCGGACGTACAAAATAAACCTACTCAAAATGTCCTGCTTCAGCTGCTTTGCACGGCCGAAGGGTTAAATTAATCGATGTTTTGAACCTAATAACTCCTTTATTAATTTTTAGAAAGAACCAGGCTTAAAAGAACAACCATGACTCAGGACTCAGCTAAAAATTCATGGTCTTATATTTGCGGTGCAAAACCAAGGCATGACAAAGCAACAAAAACTGTTTGACGAAAACTTTGAAATTCCTGCAGTGTAAAGAAAGCGATGATCGACAACACATTCTAGGATAGCTGTACATTTTTATCAAGTGGAAAACTTCGTTTTTCAAAGACAAAAAAGCATAATAAGAACAGCAGGCATCTGCAGCATGTGCATCGGCTTTGCAAGTGATGCCCTGGGAGGTTATGAGGTTGGTGTGCGCATCCCCCAAGCAACTAATTTTAAATCAAATGTAATTAATAACCATAAAATCTCCTATACACAAATTTACAATGCAATCAATGTTCATGCAAACTACAAATATTTTTGTCGTAAACTCTGTGATGCCAAAATTCTTAGGCGAAATTTTACAGCAATTTACTGTTAACTGCAAGGTTGCACATATACCACCCAGGATTCAAACCTTTTTGGAAGGATTCCATTGAATCTCGAATCCACGGATTCCATAAGATTCCATCGAATCTTCGAATCTTCACCACACCATTAATTATTATCCTTGTTTCCCTTTCTTATCTAAATACTTTCTATGATTATTATGTGGTTATGTCAATGATGCCTGCCTTCTTTAAACACTATCTTCCTATGAGAGTAGATACTAATTGAAGCTTACCGAGTGGTTGAGGCATGAGCTATGATATTCCCTCCAATTGGTTTTTTAGGATCAGCAGCAAAGAGGGCAGCACCATCCACCTGGGCCACAACTTGGTTGGTAATGACAACAGCCACACCAAACTTTTATAAGGAAGATAAATAATACTATATTGAACGATTTGCTAACATATATTTATAGCATGTGAAAAATTACCAAGCATTGCCAAATTAGTAGAATTAAAAAATAAAAGAGCAATTTCAAGAAAGAATCTTCCTTAATTTACACACACAAGAAGAGCTCTACTTACAGTTCCCATTTTCACTTTTCAGTAAATGTGCTTTTATCCATTAGATAAATGACAATAAATCACAAAGAGCTTATAGTATACCAGGAATTTTTTTGACACAAAGATGTTTCCCACCAAGCATATACATATACAATATAATGCAAAATAGCATTAGAAGACACATGAAAATACACAGTCACATAAGCATTAAGTTGCCTCATTTTTCAGCAAAAACTGTGACTACTATCACCGCAAAAAAGGTAGAACGCTGAACTTTAAGCATTCGTACGAAATTCCGCCGGAGCTCCAAAGAGCCGTGTAATATATCGTTTTACTCCTTGTTTATTTGACTGCAAAATGCATTCACTGAATAGTGTTTAAGTGTAAACGTTTAGCTTCTACGGTCGAAAGAGTGAAGAAAAACATGAGAAAAATTAGGAGTATGGCAAAACTGTCATCTTCTTCATCTCGTCACGGCCAAAACATTTAATTGGTGCACTTTATTATTTTTTTACGAAGAGAACAACATCTCAGCATTACAAATATTCTTTTAAAATTAAATTTTACCCATTCTTTGATTTTTTAAATGGCCGAAAGCTGGATTTCAATTTCCGAGTTGTGAAAAAGTATATGAATATCGAAATTATGTATGCTTTATGGAAAAAATATTGCAAAACTTCTCATGTAAGGAAATTTTTATATTCTTCCACTAACTTAAAATAAACGACAAAGGAGAAAATTGCCCCGAGGCAATGCTCACTACCATTTTGCTCAGTTGGCAATTGTGATACTCCTGGCCGCGCATGACTCAAATCTCTTTGCCTAGACCCCTCTAGTGAGACCTCTGTCCAGCGCTGGAATGGGAATGGGAAAGGCTATAGGTGTTTTATATTCTTTTAACTTTATGTGGATGGATTTATATTGAATATTTCGTAATTAGATATTTAATTCAGTCTCAGAAATTACACACTTAAATTCAGTTTGTGGCAACAATACAATTCATAGAATCAACAAACTTCTAACACATAAACAAACAGTATTTTGCTGAATTAATGTGTGTAATTTCGGAGACTGAATTAAATATCTAATTGCGCAATATTCAATATAAATCCATCCACATAAAGTTAAAAAGAATATAAAACACCTGTAGCCTTTCCCATTCCTTGTCCAATCAGCACTGGACAGAGGTCTCACTAGCGGGGTCTAGGCAAAGAGATTTGAGTCACGCGCGGCCAGGAGTATCACCATTGCCAACTGAGCAAAATGGTAGTGAGCATTGCCTCGGGGCAATTTTCTCCTTTGTCGTTTATTTTAAGTTAGGGGAAGAATATAAAAATTTCCTTACATGAGAAGTTTTGCAATATTTTTTCTATAAAGCATACATAATTTCGATATTCATATACTTTTTCACAACTCGGAAATTGAAATCCAGCTTTCGGCCATTTAAAAAATCAAAGAATGGGTAAAATTTAATTTTAAAAGAATATTTGTAATGCGGAGATGTCGCTCTTTTCGTAAAAAAATAATGAAGTGCACAAATTAAATATTTTGGCCGTGACGAGATGAAGAAGATGACAGTTTCAACGATCTCCTAGTTTTTCTTCACTCTTTCGACCGTAGGAGCTAAACTTTTACACTTACAAACTATTCAAAGAATGCATTTTGTAGTCAAATAAACAAGGAGTAAAATGATATATTACACGACTCTATGGAGCTCCGGTGGAATTTCATACGAATGCTTCAAGTTCAGCGTTCTACCTTTTTTGCAGCGATAGTAGAGCCTTCATTTTCGTTTAATACACAATTCATAGACCAAGTGAAAAAAAGCCTTACTTTAAATGAATGACTAAACAAAGCACATTGAGCACAATTAAATTGAATGAAAATAATATTTTTGGCTCTTAGCTTGAGGGTATAGCATGTCCTGCCATGGACTTAAGGGTGTAGCCTTAAATTACGAGAAAATGAATAATCGTTCAGTACCCAGCCGGCACAATGGATATACTATCTGATCTAGGGTGGCTCTAAAGTGGCTCTAGGATATCTTAGAGCCAACCTAGAGCCAGCCTATCTCAACGCGAGCGATGTAAGAATACAACTCAACGTCTTTTATGTGAAATTGTAATACTCAAAAAGAATTATTAACATGTATTTCCTATCAACACCAATATTATATATTATTCGCGGTGTTAATTGAAGAGAGACGTGGAAAATAACAACCAATGATAACCGTTATTAACTTAGTCAAATTATGCGCAACGTAGTAAAAGGATGATCCACCTCTATCAGCTGGATAGACTAGATCTGGAAACAACACAAAATCCGTAAGCGGAATAATAGTTATCAAAAAGTGAACTACAAAGTTATTTTGCATAGTAAAAATATTAATTAAAATTTAAAGGGCTATTCAAGGATGTACGAAGAAGCATGAGCTAAAATGTAGTAAATGCCTCGTCGTGAACTGCCTCTGCCGGTTCTCGCGCTTCACGCCTTTCATTTGTCAACTTTGTGAGCGCATGTGAGGAACATGGCGGATTTGTTCAGCTTTGATGCTGGACGTACTATCTTTTATGAAGAATTTACCATATAATATTTGCTCAAGAAAGTACCGCGATATAATCTTTTCTACCGTGTGTACGTATTTTGTGCTGTAGAACGAACCGTGTGCAAATAATCTTTGCTGCAGAGCCTTGGTACCGTGTGTATACATCGTTGCAGCGGAATGCGTCGGAAAGGCAATAGAAACGTGTAACTGGTGACTTGACGGGTTCTGTATATCTGCCGTTTGAGATAAGGTAAGTAAATTGTTTTTTAGAAGCAGGTAATGAGGTATATTAATTACTAAAATAACTTCTGATACTTCACATTAGTGAAAAGGGCTAGTCTTTATATTTGAAAATGTGCAGTTTGGAGGCCCGGGCGATTCCCGGGGCGCCGTGATTGCGTAAAAATATTTTTTACTATGTTTAACTGGTGACTAGCCCGCTGTCTCGCCCGCGTGAAAATTTTGTCTTAAGCCGGCCCTACTCTTTCAACCTCTTTGCCATGTATTGATCAGCGAAATTGTTGATATTTCACTCGTTCCATGTTAAATCAACTGACCTGCTACCGAACCAACAATCTACAACACAATAAGCAGAGAAAAAGATGGGTAAATGTTCTCGAAGAGGCTTCCCCGAAGAAATTTTTTTTTCACCCCTTAGATTTTGCTAGTGTTGCACGAAATTTAACAAACTCAAATTGTTGAAATTGCAAAAATAGCCAGTGAAAGGATTTTTAGTGTACTTAAAGAAGTTATGCTTCTATAAAATGTCCATCTTCGTAGGTGATGTGCGGCTGGTCGGCCATCTTGAATTATGTTAAATAAATGTTCGCGAAGTGGCCTCGCCAACAGAAATATTTTTTCATCCCTTAGATTTTGCTAGTGTTGCACGAAATTTAGCAAACTCAAAGTGTTAAAATTGCAAAAATAGCCAGTGAAAGGATTTTTAGTGTACCTAAAGAAGTTATGCTTCTAGAAAATGTGGAACTTCTGAGGTGATGTGCGGCTGGTCGGCCATCTTGAATTTTAACGTAGGTTTTGTGAAAAGGCAACAGAGGGCAATGACGCCGGAGTAGTTCGCTTTGATCTAGAAGTTCCGTGAGCAGTCACAACCGCGGCAGTTTTAAATAGTAGGTGCCAGTGGGTGCGTCACAATGATGAGCTAGCATTGCTATCAACCTCCTTGTATATAGACTTGGGTGTTAACTGTAAATAGTTTATGCAAACCAATATATTTCAGTAATGCCTGGTCGGCATTGTATAATAATATATTATATATAATGTATACGTATAGTAATCCTGCCTTATTCCACAGGAACAAGAGAACATCAGCCTCCGCTCAACAGAACCACCAGTCTCAACAGGCAATCGACGTATGACTACAGGAGCAAAAAGCATCCAGCGCAAAACGACACACCTCAAATCAGTGAAGTCCAGCACTCCTGCCAGCAACAAATATACCTACGGCGACTTGCGTGAGGTTTTGCCGGTTTCCATCAAGCCTCGGTTGATTGCGTCATTAAGCCATCCCGGATGAAAAGAGTTCCCGCAACATTATATTACTCTCAATATTCAATGTGCTACACGCCTATGTACAAAGTTAAAATATGTATGTATGTTAAATGACGAACCCTGATGAAGATGGGCTATTGCTGTAAATATGTTGATATATAGTGAGAATAATTATGTTAATACTTGCATATGTGTAAATATATGTGTCATGGCAGTAAACACCTTTTGACTTGACTTAGACGCAATTTTTCCTGCCTTTTCCTTCATCTATTGTTTTTGCTATTTGTTGAGTGGTGAATTATTTTGCAGGAATTGCAGCATCTGGAGCTCTGGTAGCCAAATCAACTTGCGGTAAGATCGGTTCTCTACGTGCTGTGTTTGGTATGAAGGTTATAATATGAGTTACTTATTTAAAAGGCACCCGTGGTCCCGCCATTCGTCTACAAGTAGTGAGCGGAATTGCCGTTAGGTGGCGCCGCATGACACGTAGTTCCCGTTAAGCTCGAGTGTGGCGCTACGAGCGGCTAAACATGGCGGTATACGTTCTTACTACATATATAGATTCCTTGGCTGTAGAGATAGGTTCCACGCAAAATAGAGGAAATCTATCTAGATGATCCACGGATAGCCCACGTCGGCCATATGTATTGCATCGCTATGCCGAGAGATAGCCTATCCTTAACAGGGATAGCCTATCCTTGGACTCCAAGGATGCTATTCGTTTATTTGGGGATATGCCTTGACTTGTACTGGCTGGGTAGTTTATAATAATTATTAATAATAAACTGCACTAACCTCGTCAGCTAAACGAAGTAGCATTCTTAAAAATCTAGCCAGATGCATTTGACGAGCCGAAAGCTCTCCTCTTCCAGCATAATCTGTTCGGTACAGGGCAGTGGCACTGTCTACTATGAGAAGGGCATACCTAGAACAGGCAATACTACATTGTAAAAACATTTCAGAATTGGAGATGATAAAAATATTTATCAAATTTGTACATATTTAAATAGAAAATAATTATTTACCAGAGAGATCTCTCTGAGCACAAAATATTATCTCTCAATGGAAAAAACAATGATATAATAATATACAACCTTAGGAAACGCCTGCACTATCACAAAATTTGAACCCTGGGATAGTTACAGGTAAAAATATCATCTGTAAAATCAAAAACTGCATGTGTTGGACTAAAACAAGATAAATATAAATTGACAATAGTGATCTAGTTAAAATTAATAATTAAAAGAAGTCCAATTCACTATCATGCATGTATTTTTATTAAACAACCATTGGGCAGTTCGCAGGTTTAACTGTGGAAGTAAGATGAAGGGAATAGATAAGAGCATGTTAATACAAAATACTTCCCACATAAATTATGATAATATCTTCTCTCTCTTTAGTGACACCTCAGTCTATCATGAGATGATATTTACCGGAATAAATAATGGCATGTATCAACAAAAATGTCAAGAACTATGAAATGCAATTTTTAAAATGATTTTGCAATGGTGAAATGAATTTCCCTTAACATTACTTCCACCTGAGCCTTGAAAAGCACATGCCCACAATATGTTCAGATTCATATTCCACCAAATACATATGTACATCCATTGATAACATAAAAGGCATATCCTCCAAGAACTGTGATAACAATAAATAATTAAATGATTTCACTTGGATACAAAAACACACAACACTTGAAACTAAAGTTCTCTCATCTACGACAGCACTCAGTAGAAGACCAATAATCTAAAGCCTAGATCAAAATCCAAACAACAGAAGTATCCAAATGAATAATTAATCATTTTTCAGTTTTATACGTACGTAATAAACTGGATCAAAGAGCACTGAGAGACAATGTAATTTTTGACAAGCATACTAAGAACAAGCTGAAGCGCATAGAGCAGCATGGATATTTGTAATTTAGATAAAATACTTTTATTTGAGATTTAAAAAAGTTTATTCTTTGCCATATAGGCTATACATAGATGTCATTTGCACAGAGTAACGGGATACTTTTTTATCAGTCATAGTGCTCTTTTGTAGATGAGCTACATATTTAAAAACCAGAAATATCTATATTCTGGAAGAGACAAGGTCCTGAACATTCTGAATTAGACATCTCCTATTGTATAACCTTCTATCACAGTCTACTCAGGATAAGATAAGTGCACTAATTTTATTTTTCAAGGTCCACGGTTTTTCACACCTCCTATCAAAAGCCCAGCAATGATAATTATAAAAATATCAGGGAAAGGCAAAATCCTGAGATAAATAAGTCAATGTATGTGATTCATCATGGAGAGTGACTCCGACAACTTGGGCAAAAAATGTGAGCAGTGACTACACCCACGTTCACAAGTTCACTCCGCAAACTAAAACACTGAAATCTTTGCACATGTATGTACAATCTATTTCATGTTATGGATAATGGCGATGTAACAATAAATACCAGAGAGGTCACCTTAAGCCCTGATGATGCTAATATTAAATTGCCAAACTTTCGCAAAAGGAAATTAACTTATTTTTAAACAATGACCAACCCTACATTAAATAAATACAATTAATTAAAAGTGGTCACGAACAAACTCAACAAATAATAAAATAGGAATTTCGACACCACAATGAATTACAGATAACGAAAATACGTGAACACTTTAATCACTTTTAACAATAATAAATTCGCGTAAGAAAAAGTATTCAAACAACGAAACAAGCCATGGAGATATGTTAGGCTTTCCGTCTTGTAGCAGTTGTCAACTCGAGAGGTCTTTGAGTGACCGACCCAAGCCACCCTCCTATCATTCTCGTCCACACATAAAGCAAATGGAAGGCCGGACCCTACCCCTCCCCTCAGAAATAATCCTTTCGCAGGTCAAAATCTTCCTTCCGTGCGACTCCCCCTCACCAGCTGCAGGGAGGAAAACCCTTTTTCCATTCTGTGCATTTATTTCTATCCCACTCAAGGGGGCATGGTTTGGTCATACTGCCACATCGCCGTCAACATGGGACTCAAAAATTTTCCAGCCCCGAGGTGGTAACATTTTTTGAACAGGACTGTACCTTAGTAAAATGATAGCACTAAGTAGTTACTGATCAGGTGGAGTAATTGAGTAAATTTAATCAAGAACATATCCCATTAAAACACATCTAACCAGTGGGTATGTTTGAATTGTATGTATCAGCCATACAGCATTACAATCACACTAATAGAATGACAATCAAACAAATCTGAGTTCTTGATCTTGGTAGCCCATATATTTCTGATTCTACAAATGCAATTTCAATTTTTTTCCTCTTCACATTTAGCCTTTCATCTCAAGGTAATCCTATATTCCCATCTCAGCAATCTACACTTTTTCTCCTTTCTACAGTGATTCATCATAGATGACTTTGGAATTGAAAATTTTATGATCATTGGTTGGGGACATACATACATACATCATCTTGCAAGCTACTTGGGAGCTCAAAAAAAGGGCAGATTGGGAGTCATGATTTTACGAAATAAGCTCTCTGACATCAGGCAGTCACACGTCTCACAGTCCCTTGAGAGTTCAGTCAACTAGCATATAAAAAGAACAATGGATTCATATATGTATCTCAGTTACCACCCCATAACCCAGTCAACCTCCCTTTTTTATGGAGAGGACTTATACTACATAAGCACAGACTGTTGAGTCAGGAGTCTAATCAACTTCAGAGGAAATGAAATAATTTCAAAGCTGATTAATGAGTAGATGGCATCCATATCAAGTACAAGGACTTAAATTTACTTTTCTAAATAATCCCAAACCACTTTATGACCTCCACACTTCAGCATAATGTTAATTTATTTCTCATAACTTCTATGACCTTGATGACCTGGAGCCACTCTGACAGACACAACATGAACACGCACACACAGAAACTTAAGCCCAATCATTGCACATACCTTGACTCTGCCATCATAGCAGATGCCTGAATAAGAAGCTGAGTTTGATGATCAGTATTGTACGCCCGTGCATAAACCACATTATCAAGCACATCGGTCCCAGACAGTTTGTAGCGATCAGCCACAGCAAGAAGACGTTCTGGTCTAAATGTACCTTCTGTGTCTATGTAGAGGCATTTGCCTTCTCCTCCATTCTGGTCAATTGGAAGCTACAAGAGACAAAGAATAATGCTATATTAAATTGGCTACAAATGTAATAAATGCTTCAAACACAAGCAACTAAACAAAGAATGTATCAACTATCGAAATTACAACTAAAGAATGCATTTCTAATTTGATGCTTTCCGTTAAATAATTTCTCAGATTGTAGAATTATTTCAGAAAAACCATGTGGTAAGTATTTGTCATTGCATCAAGTTGAACATCAATGAAGTTATTGGTATCTATTTTAGTATGGTCTATCTTCTTCAGACCCAATTAATTACAAACATTAAAATATATCAAATTCTGAGGATACCATGACTCCCTGTTCCTTAAAATTGTTCAAAAAATCCACATGGGAGAAGAATGCCTCATTAGCTAAGCTGGCTAAAGCATTTGGCATGATATTGAGGGATTTAGGTTCTAGTCCTGGTGAATGATTTTTCCTCTGTGGAATTTCACATTTTTCACAAAAAGCAATCAATCCAAAAAGCATGTTGCACTTGCAATGAAAAATAGTGACAATGGGAAGAAACCTTCATTAGACATGGTGCACTACCAGCGTTATCACCATCTTATCATAGCGATGAGGTTTATGCTCTCCCATGACTCTGAGAGCTATGCCGATGATAGCAAGTTACCAGTAGAGCTACTCAAGCTATATGAGTTGATGAGGAGCCAGACTAAGAGGGAATCAGCATGGATTAGGAATGGGACTAAAAGCCACTAACCCTAAAAAAAACTTAATACTTCAGAAACCAAACTATCAGCAGCAGATGGGTCCATTTCATGTGACATGAAATTGGCCATGGAATTAGGATTAGACTATGGCCACCTAAAAGAACGTTAAAACAATCCTTCAATGAATATGAAGGAGGTAGCTGATGAAAAGCAAAAGTTCTAAATAGACACGATTTCATATCAAGAAATGGTACTAGGAAGGGTGACAATACTTGGGTGATAAATGGTGACTGAAAAGATTAAAGGTCAAATGGGCACACGTTTTATGGTAACCAAAGACATCAGATACAGACTTCATCCAGTTGAAACTATGCATTAATGCCAGAGTATGCTACATGAGGACTGCTCAGGAACATGCTCAATAAAATTAGCAAATGCTCCAGTAGTAGGAGAAAATGAAAAAAGTCAGTATTGCTCAAATAAACATGTCAAAATGACATGCTAGCAATGATAGGCACACTTCAATCCCAAAACAGGCAAAATAAATATACCAGAGACAAGTGACAGAAATGCATACAATACAGAATAACATAAAAGCAGGAAAAGTTTGCATTTAAGAAGAATCTTATTCAATCAATGAGTCAATTCATATAAAAATATTCACCTATAAAAACGGATGATAGCAACACAAACGAAGTTAACCAGATCCACCGGGTGCTGATATTTAAAAGATATCTCATTTGTTGAGGATGTCAGAAGATGCGAAGGGCCAAATTGTAATTCAAATTATTACTTAGATAATGATGAGTAATAATATAACCACCAAACAAGGTTAAACCGATGTTGATGAGGCCTTTAACTTATGCTGCAATTGGAGCATTTTTAGCTCAAAGTTTCCATCACATTGCAGTGAGCGTTTTCAGGAGCGACTTTGTGACTACCCTGAATGAAACACTGCTCCTGAAGACCCTCACTGCAACGTGATGGAAGCATTGAGCTAAAAATGCTCCAATTGACGCATAACTTGAAAGCCTCATCAGCATCTGTCAACAGTTGTGAAACCCTACAATCAAGAAGGTTAAATTGATCAACCAAAAAGGACAGTTTACTGAATTTGAAAAAAAATAAATAAATAAGTTTGTCCAGCAACATAATCCACTATAGCCTAATGTTTATGATTTGACTTAAATTACTACTTATGTCAGGATTTACAATTTTTAATGCAATGAGAAAATTGGGCTTTGCTGACAAAACATATTTATGCATAAATAAGTAATTTATGAAAAAATATCATCAAGAAAAGCATTGTCCATGTTTTAATTAGCTAAAACATAATTGTAATAAAAATGTGATGTCGTATTTAAAAAGAATGTGTAATGACATGACAGGAAATTAAAAAACTTGAACTATTCCAGTTTACAAGAAAGATCATTCATGACATTTTGAACTTGGAGGTAGACAAGGCAACCATGTGGAATTTCGACGTAGTATGGGAAAACATTTGGTTATATTATACACTATAATCATTTATTGATATTTTTTTATGTTCTCACATCATCCTCGGGATTAACACCCCCATTAACCATTATAAACACTGACGATGATGAAAGAACATATAAAGCGGTAGACAACGAATGAATATAGTGAGGGCTACTACAAACTTTAATCTTATTCCAGCTGAAATGTTTAATTTAATTGTGATTCGTTATGGATTGAGAACCTGGAGTAATTGGTCACAACAACTGTCTATAAATAACTAGAATCCCCAACATCACAACCTTCAATCCACAAAATGTTCGCGATTATGCTGATGATCTTAGGAAGAGGTCACTTTAATATTAAAATAATTTTTAGTAAGGAGACAGGATAAATTACGCAAGGCACAGTTTTCTTTTCGACTCTTGATATGACGAGCTAGTTGCTCAGAAAACCTTAACAATAATTTGTATACCTGGCAAGTCACAGCTAAAGTGTGACATAGCTGTGTTTTCCCCGTGCGGAATTCACCAAATAATTCTGTTATGGACCCAGTTTCAATTCCTCCACTCAGCAATCTATCGAGTTCCTTCGAACCGGTTGTGAGTTGTATTATCTCCGAGCGCTTTTGGTGAAATTCTGTGGCGGTAGTAAATCCCATAGGCACTAATTTCGAAGCTTCTGCCTGGAAATGAAATCTTAATGAAACATTTATAATATTTGCAATTATATCATCAATCAGTAAAATTCAACATTCTTACAATAATTTTGTCAGCTTTGGCCTCGCTGATTCCTTTAATTGTTAAAAGATGCTTTTTGGGGGTGAAGGCGACTGACTCCACAGTATGGTATCCAGCTTCTTCAAGTTTTTTCACATCCGCCGCACTGATACCAAGTCCCTGTTTAATTACAATTGAATGCCTTAATGAATAACTTCATTTACACACAAATATTTTTCACACCAACGTTCCACTAATACATGACACGACTTACCTCAAGCTTGTTTATTGACTGAGGACCGAATTCCTCGAGCTCTTCAGCCGCCTCTTGCTGGAGAGGATGTGCGGCAGAAATCATATTTCCTCCCAAAATGAACAGACAATGGCAATATGATATATATAAATTCTTCCTCTAACACGTAACAGGTAGGCGTAAAAATGTCCACTTAATACAGGGGCAGTACAGGAGCTTTAGCTTTTACACACGCAACTATTTTAAGTACGTACACACGCATAATTACTTCCTTGACCTAATCATTAGCATCGTTGTGAACATATAAAATGTCCCCAATCATTAAATCAATTCGATTCCACCTGGTACAACATTATTTCCCCATGGGATCACGACAATCACCACAACGACAAAATTAGAGTAACTCGAAAACTCTTGTTAAAACTTGACAAACGTCAGATTTTCCGCCAAAATTACGTCACATCCGGATATCCGCTGTTGAAACGCTAACCAATGAAATTCAGCGCCTTCTGATTGGAAGATGGCCGCCTGTAGCAGACGTATTAGGTCACCATTTGTGTCCACTATTTTCTTCGACTTAGACAACACTCTCATTCAGACCCAGAAAGGGGATAAATTAGCTTGTGAAAAGGTAAAGTAAGAATTTTTAAACATTTCATATTGATATATACGGTTGCTCTTGTTATAGCCACCAATTTCCGACAGGTAACTTGAGTTCTTTGATCGTCCATTTTACCGCATGCATTTCCCCATAGGCGTCGCCAACGAACTGCGAACTCGCATTTCGTTGCCTACGTTTTTTATTTATAAAAGCATGAAAACCAAAATAGAATTGGTGATAGGAGGAATGAACATGGGGGGAAACCTTAGCCAGGAACTCCTAAATTAGAACTCATCCATGAGGGTGTGTCTCACACGTGAACCGAATATAGTTTTCTTCGTGCAAGTGAGTAGAGTTTGACAATTTTTCTATTCATTTAGAACAAATATTGGCTCGAGCACACTGTGAAAGCATCAAATTTGGGTTAGAGAGCAGTTTTCGAGGGTTTCCTGCGTCGAAGTGGACTCAATCGTGGTATAAGAGGAACTTATTAGTGCAACTCTCAGCCATAAGTGAACAGAAGACCCAGCAATATTGCATTTGGTTTCCTATCTACTTGGTACAGTCTTCATTGGTTCTTAAGTGAAATTCGTGAATATTACTATTTTGTTCCTGTAAACACTTTAATAACTAGCCAAAATGGGAGACAAGTTGCCTGAGGCTGTCAAGAAATGTGTTGCAATTCTGAAAGTTGCTGATAGTGATACTGCAAAGTTCGCTGGTCTGTTTATGGTCACCAAATTAGTCAAAGCCGGCGATTGTTCTTCTGCCTCGAAAAAAGCTATATTTGAAGCTATAGGATTCAACTTCCTCAAGAAGCTTTTGCTAAGTTCTGAAGTGCCAATAGATTGCCCACCATTAGTGTACAAATCGGTGGCTTTGTCCATTTTGAGTTGTTTTTGTTCTGATCCTGAAATTGCAACACACAAAGAAATGCTGGCTAATATTCCTGTATTTTTCGACGTAATAGAAAAAGCTGAAGAATCCGATGATGACGAGCTTTTGATGGTCATTAGTGAAAGTTATGAGTGCCTTAAGTATATTGCAAGCTATCCTGAGGGACAGAAAGCGTTTTTGAAAACGGGAGTTACTTCTAAACTTTTGGGATTCTACATTGAACAAAGCTTTCAGTGCGATGAGGCTTTAAGCATATTTGTTCTTCTAGCCGGTCATTTAGGTCCTGTGGCTTGGGGAACTGATCCTAAGATATTTAACAGTATCTTGAATAAATTATCGTTAGACTTCAAGTCTGATCAAAGCGAGAAGAAGTTTGAATTATGTTCTATTTTACATACCCTTCTTTACAATTGCCCAAGAGACTTTATCGATTCTTCAACTGATGAAGAAATTTGGCCCAGCAGCACGTATAAGGGTGTTGCTGACATTCTCACTAGCAAAATCGGTAAATCTCAACGAGACCCAGCCTTAAAATTGGTATCCATTGTAATTGAACTCCTGGGTGTCGAGTGGTGTCTCGCAGATGAGGAGAGGCCAAAACAGTTCTTCCTTCTCCTGGTTCAGCTGTGTTCTGTTGAAGTACGAATGCAACTGGAAGATCGATCCCTTAAGCAGGTGATTGGAAATGCTGAACTCATAACTTCGTGCTTTACTGTGATGGAGTTAGCCGTTGCATTTGTTACTTCAGGTGGGAAGATAGATTTAGAAGAGAGGGAGAAGCAAACAATGTACACTGGCCTCAAGGGGGCCTTTAATGCTGTTATTACACTGCTGACAAAAATATCCAAGGAAATCCCCGATGGAGGTAGTGGCCCAGAGAGAATATTCACTTGTGCCCTTGTGCGAGTCTTGGCTGCATGGTTAGCTCAAGAAACATCTGCAAACCGCAATGCTGTAATAGCAATGCTTCCATTTATACTCAAGGTTGCTAATGAAACATTTAGAGCGACAAGGGCTCGTAAGTTGGCTTCAAAAACTGAATCTGCTGAATTTGAAGGAGAAGAGAGCAATCCCTGGGGACATATGGATATTCTCAGGGTGTTACTCCCAGCACTATGCCATCTTGCTGTGGATGATAAGGCTCGCAGTGTATTATTTCAGGAAGGAGAGGATGAAGTTCTTTTTGAATGCATTTCTTATCACTGGTCTATTGTAAATTACAAACGACCACCTGTGCCCAAGTCAGAGCGGAAGAAGGTTAGAGCCCCAGACATGGGCCCAGATGCCAAAACTCTTGCTGAAATGGCTGATTCTAGAGTAGCTATGATTTCTGCCTGCAACATATTCATGAATCTAACCGTTCTGGAGCCAAAGCAAGTTGAGTCATCCCCTCTGTTTGACAAGCTTATGAAATTTGTAATGGATGCTCTCCCGGAGGTGAAATCCACCCCAGAAAATTTGATCTTACAGGGACATTTGGCAGTGTTTGGTCTTTTGTTGATGAAGCAGTTGGCCAGCAGGGCACGCAAAAATGATTTCTCCATCTGTCGTTATGTTCAGTCAGTCATTCGCTTCTTGTGGGATGCATATGTCATTGATGAAGGACGAGAGACAACTGTCTCAACAGGTTCGCTGGTGGTTTCAATGATCTACAAGGAGCACTGGATTGAATTGAGTGAGCTTTGGTTCTTGGGAATGCAGACAATGAGTGGTCTCCTGTCACAACTTCCTTGGGTGTCGGAGTTTGCTGTTGAAACTGGTTGGGTGGAAGGCACAGCAATTATGCTGAGGAAAGTGAGAGTGGGTGCTTTGCCCCACAATGTCCGTGCAGCCTATGAAGATTTTCTGTGCCAGTTGCTAGCTGCCAACAAGGATGTCGCTGAGGTTTTAAAAACCAATGACATTCTCACCACATGCCGCACGCACCGGCTCATGGAGCTAGGGAAGCGTCTCTTTGGGGAATAGGGTGACATGGAAGGGTGAATTTCTATTTCCCATTCCCCAATTCACCCAGTGTGTTAGCTGCTGCAAGAAAAAGCATATTTTATTTGCTGGTATCCCTGTGTTCATTTGTGTGCCTACCACTGTAATTTTTCTCCTCCGTGTAGCTCTAGTTTGGCATTGAAAGTAGGTTGGTGGTGGCAAGGTTTTATTAGGCTATTGAGTCAAGGGGGCATCCATCACCTCTTGGGGGATCTCCATAGGTGGGGTTGTATGGGTGACTTGCTATGTTCTCCGGAAGCGTTGATCTTTTGGTGTTTTTCCAGTGAATCACCTTCTATGGCAGCTGAGTGAGTGGGGAGGCAGGCAAGGCACTTGCCATAAGTGTCTGCCTCTGCCACCAACTCCTACATCATCATCCATCCTGGGAGCCAGATCCTCAAAACTCCTGATCCTACATTCATCCTACTTCGCCCCAGGTCCCAATTGGTATTAAAAAAATGTAGCATTGTCCTTCCACCTGTAACCCCTTCATTTTGCCTTGATAGTGCTTCAAGTTCAAAACACTTGACTGAGTTCAGGACTCATTGCAAAGGGTTTTTTATGTTGCAATTTTTTTATAATCCTATTTCTCAAATAGAAAACTGGGTGTTGTTTTTGTGCAGACCATGCCAAAGAAAGGGCAAGTGAGCCTGAGAACTTTTCGTGATGAAAAGACTGAGTAGTTTGATTGCTAGTCACTCTCAAATCAGTACAAAGTGCATTGCTTACTGCTGTGACTTAAAATTAATACTGTGGTGACTAATGAAAGGAAATGTACAAAATGGACTAATCTAAATGTGAAGAATCTTTTTTTTAGTATATTTATATTTCTCTTGAATACTTTATAAAGTGTTTTATAATGAATGTTGAATTTGCTTTTACTCATTGTACTTTCTGGCATCAAAACGAGGTAACATTGAAGCAGTAAGTTTAGCTTCTTAGCACTCCTTACTTCTAAATTTTGACTCTGTAGCATTACTCCAATTGTGAATGTTGTCTGACAAGAAAAACATGTGTTGTTCTTCCAGATTTGCATTTTACTGAAGAGTATAAAACTCAATTTATTTTCTATTTGAAAATATAATGCTTCATTCCAAAAAAAAATTTTAATGACTAATTAAAATTACATCTTGAAAGAGAGTCATATCAAAATGATTCTGGGCATGGTAAACCTTATGTTCTTGCTTATTTATGTTGAATTTTTTGGTATTCTTGATCATTTTTTGTCTTTGAAATTTTAACTGTATTATCTAAACATTAATTATATTGTGTTTGACATGATTTTTTGAATCCTGTTAACTTTCTTTCTCTCTTAAAAAGCTGAAAAATAAAGCAAATTAAACTGTAACAGTAAGTTCTATTGAGTCAACTGTATAAAATCATCGTAATTGTATTTGTTTGATGACATAATAAACAATTGTTTCAAAAACATCAACATCACTCTTTATCTAAAAATTGCAATAGCAGCAGTCAGTTTCATCAGAAATAGATGTGTCGATGTTAAGATTGTGCAATTTATATGATTAATTATTAGACTTTCTAAAACCACTAGGTAGCATCTGTGTTTTAATTCTCAGAAAAGTCCATAACTGGTAAGAATTATTGGCGTTTTCATGTGTAATATTTTAGTAATTGAAAGTATTTTTATTGTATTTGGCATGTATGAATGTCTAAATAATTTTCTTGCAGCTAGTGGAAGTACTCCATGAAGATTATGGTATTCCACATCAGTTGGCTGTGCAAGCAACTCAAACATTCCTGCAGAACTTCAGGCTCTGCACTGAAAATCCTGAAATGTCTCTGAACGAATGGCGGCATCTACTGTGGGCCCAAGCTCTAGGGGATGACTATAAATCAATTGCTGGTGAGGGAATGATATTTTATTTTCTAATGTTTGCACTTCTCTTGTAGTTTTGTCAAGAAAAACTTCAAGAATCACGTAGTGCTGTGGGGCTGTAATTTTTCATTGTTGCATAACTCCAATCTAACTTATTAGTAAAATTGGCTCCCTCCAAAAATTAACCGTATGTGATGCTTGGATGTAAAGAGGCCGTAGGTGATTACTTGTTTGATAACAAGGGGACGAAGTGAAGAGATATGATATGGTGCTCAGAAAACATGCATTTTTGGTAGTCAGTCTTGGTGCCCTGGCCTGTGAATTTGAGGTTGCAGGTTTAATCCCACCTTAATTTAATATTTATATTAGTAATAATGGATAGGGTATACATTTTGTCAAAATTCACCATTGTTACTTCTCATTATGAAGCTTCTGATTCAAATACATGTATTATTTTTGTGTAGACTCATGAGGTCCAGTATGCCTCATTCTGATATGACTGATGATGGTCCTCTTCATAGGCTGCATTTACTAATATAATGATACCTTCTTATCATGACATTTATGTAATTTTTACGATTCAGATAGGGTCTTCATCATAATATATAATTGTTAAAACTTACCTCTGAAGCTGCTGAAACATATGTACAATTTTGTTTCACATGTACCATCATAGTGCATAGGAAGCAGTTGCGGATACAGAAAAAACTCAAGTGGGGGGGGGGGGGGCGCAAGTTATCGCGACGATTGTAGCTTTCAAACTGACTGCCTGGCAGCGACTCTGCTTCCCTTATATATGTAGCTCGGTTGTTTCGAGAACATTCGGTGCCAGAATGTTCGCTTCCAGACTTTTAAGGAGTGTGAACAAATACAAAGTAGAATATTCGAGACTTTTCTCAAACAAATGCCAGACAGAATAACGTATCGAGATCACTAGAATGGCCGCGACTTTTCTCGTAGGTTAGCTATCTATGTGCCAGACAGAAACGTATAAAATACGATGACGCGGACGCGTGCTACATAAGAAAGTACAACTACTCGATAACTCGACTCAAAGTCGACTGACGAAAGACACGAACTTATAGTGTGCGGGCTGACTGTCGCGGGCGGCCCCCATATGTATCCGCCACTGATAGGAAGAGCATAGGTGTATCCAGGGGGGAGTTTTGGGGGTTGTAACCCCCTCATTGATCAAAAAGTTAACATGGGGGAATTCCATACCCCCATGTAAAACCAGTGGTGGTGACCCCCCCCCCCCTTTCAGACGCATCTAGATATACATATGAGGAAAAGCATAGATAACTACTCATATACTCTTGCTTAGTATTCACTCGAAATGTCTCTCTTGCAGTTTGTCTGGCATGTGTTTAGAAGGTACACTGCCAAGTTTCTGGAAAGCAAATGTTCAAGTATAACCTTTTAGAATGGAGTCTTCTTCTTGCCAAGAATATTTTTAGCTTTATGATGACATTCTCCTGATGCAATCTTTGGTTGGCATTTCATTCTGCTATTAGGAATATGAATCCATGAACTGAACCTGTTACAAGCATCCTTCATAAAAAATTATGGCTAATCCATGGCCACATAATAACTAATGCCATTATTTCTATCAATTACCTCAATGAGGTATCTTCTATTTTAAATTGCAAAATTGTTGTTCACAGCCATTGCAATTAGGTACTTATGAAATTACATTTAGCTTTAAAATATTTTATTTGTACCTTGAATTAAATGATCTAATTAGATAATACTTGTCTTAATGATAGAGGAATGCAGTGTGTCGTTTTAATTCTACTCTTTCATTTTATTAGTTGGGTGAATATTTTGTAATCACAAATGAATATAGTGTGTAGGGTAGGCTTACAAATAATCATAGTTTTCATCTTTTTAAATGTGAAGCCCTGAATTTGATTTATATTGATTTACATTTCAACTTTTTTATGAGAAAGCTATATTTTTTTTCAAATTCTTCAACGTCAACAGCAGCCACATTTTGGTGGGTGTTATTGGCCTTTTAAAATGATGATGTAGGTATTACCACCCGAAGAGATGTTGTTCACTTCTCAGGGCATAACAGATTTTGCCAATAGATGACACTGGTTAACTTACCGCTCAATTTACATGCTGCTTAGTGCCCCATTCTGCAACTGCTTTTGCTTATTCATTACTGTATAGTAAATTTATGCTTTTTCCATTTTTATTTCTTAATCTTCTTTTTCAGTTTTACTCTGGAAGAAAGTAATGTTCTATTAGTTCAAAATACTTAAATCCTCTGAAAATCTCCTAAACTCTTGAAAAGGATGTATGATAGGTTGAGGTAGTTTTTTGGTGACTGATTAAAAAACATAGGTTAAATAGCATAACTTGAATTTTCCCAGTTGAATTGAATGTTATTGGTATTAACTTTGATTCTATAAATAAAAACATTAACTCTCAATTACAACCTGAGATTTGATCACAATGGAAAACCAGTCTTCAACTGAAGGGTCATTTTGATGATGAAGAATCGAGTTAATCAAATTGTTTGCCCTAGAGAGTGAAGCATTACAGAGGAATTGCACAGGGTATAATCCAAGACCTTGCTAGCTGGGCATATAGGAGCCATAGTTCTCTATTTTCAAGGTTATCACAAGGTTATCAATGCAGTGTATATATATAGCAAATTGAAATGTATGTGTTCGGATGTTAAAATCTATGTTGTGATTTTTCTTTGTTTTTATAGGAGAGGTAAGCCTGCTCTGGGCCGAGCTTCGATATGAATGCTTGGCCCCTGCTCCAGCTGTAAAGGCCCTTCTGCGTCAGCTGCATCGACGTCACTTTCGACTGGGGCTCATCACCAATGGTCCATCACGGGCGCAGTGGGAGAAGGTTCATCGGCTTGACCTGGCGAGGCTCTTTGATGTGATACTTGTATCAGGTGACCTGCCTTGGGAGAAACCCAATGCCCACATATTCCACGAGGCCTGTCGTCTACTTGGTGTGCCTCCATCAGCTTGTCTGATGGTCGGGGATAAGCTTGAAACGGACATTCAGGGTGGTAAAGAGGCAGCATTTGGTGCCACTGTATGGGTTTTGCCTCCCATAGGTCGTGGGAATGGGTCAGGAGATCAACCCCGGCCTGATTATACCTTAGATAAGGTCACTGATATTCTCCGGTTACTTCCTCCAACTGCTAACTGGACACAGGAGGACATGAACCATCCTTCTGCTTCTCCAGCATGGCGTAATGGAAGAAGAGTTTCTCTCACCACTCAGCCTCCTGACTTTGAGGACTGCAACAGTAATTTTAGCAATGCCAGTGATGGGAGCTGACGGGAATTGTTGGTATTGTTCATCCGAAACTTGAGGCTACTGAATACTGGTTGATTTTAATGGTTGCTTAACTGAATATTGGGACCACATCAAATAATGGGCAAGATGCGATCTCAATGTTAGGATACATATATGTTCAGTTTTCACTCTGAACTAATGGTTATCATGCCATATTGTTGGCATTGCCTTGTACGTACTGATTCACAGTTCTTGCTGGAGAACTTCACTGAACTCCGTTCTCCATTAGTTACCTGCGTGCATTATTTATGTATGCACCCTAAGTCACCTCATTTTTAGAAACCTGTTGGTTACACATTCAATTGTAGCATTTTCTACTTCATGCTAACCACTTTAAATTTATTAATAACTTATTGTTAGATTTTCAGAGTACAGTGTGTCCTCGTTTAATGTTGTTAACTCGTTCCTGAAAAACTTGACGTTAAGCGAAACAACGTTAAACGATGCAATAGTTCCCTTAAGAAACAATGTAAAAAATTAAAATCGGTCCAAACTTACCAATTCTTCATTTCAGTACAATAGCGATTTCCACACTGGACAGCAATAAAAGGCTGGAAACATGGCATTATTGAATGAAACATTCATACTAAATTTCTAAAACATTTCAATGGCGTAGCTTTGATATTTTAACTCACAAAAGTTATTTTGGAATTATTCTCTATCCTGGCGGCACGGAAACTAAGGTGATAGGAACTTACTGTTGATATTTAAAAATACAGGGGACCTGGTTGAAAGGCATTATCAATGGAATAATGCTCAAAAATGGCCCATTTCCTAAAAAATGCTGTGTTTTTATTGACCACTTCACGTCATCCTCCTCAGATTTACGGCAGTTTTAGTTACGCGTTAATTTTAGTTTAGTATATATTATAGGTAGATGAAACAAACTAAAAAGGCATTTTGAAAACAATAAGTGCCGGGTTTCCCTCCTATATTTCCGATATTTAGTGTTATTGGCACCGTTTTCCCTCCCAAGTAAATAGAAATGTTTATCCTTCACTGCGCGTTTTTTCGCGCGCGCGCGTTTTCGATCACCATAAAAAAACATGTTTTAGATTCACCTTAAACAACAGTCAGTGAATCGACTTTTTCTACCACCAATTCTATTTTATGGCGGCACGAGATTTTCAGGTATTTTTTAATGTAGATATCAACCCCTTTTCGTTCTATCGTTACCATTTTCCGTTTTTTTCACCTCCGATGATACGCCAGGATCACCACTTCTCTTTCTAAACATAATTTTTGTTTAGAAACTGCAAATATAACAGTTGTAAAACAAATAACGCGATAATTATTCGCACAGGTGAACTTTTTACACACACTATGGAGAGTAACGCAGTAGGTAACGCCAATCTTTTCCGCCAAACGGAAATTACGCATCAGATGCGCCAAAGTCGTATTCGCAATTCATTTATTTTGGTCGCGCATAATTTGAACAGCGTTATCATGAAGCAGTGACATTGTTAAACGGGACAATGTTAAACGAGGATACACTGTGTGCCTAAAGTCATCTGGATTACACGTAACAATGATTATTTAAGTAATTGTTAGCCAAAGTATCATGGAGAAATGGAGTTATGGATCCTGATTGACATGGGAATTAATTTTCCTCTTATTTTATTGAAGTTAGATTTTCATATGCTCTTTTTCATTAGGAATAAAAATATGCTTTTCTCTGCTTGAAATTCCTATGCAACTGAAGGAAAACGGACACATGAAAATAAGTATGAAGAGTCCCTTATATTGTCTTATTTTTTCCTTTATGGTTTGGTTACCCTAGTTTAGTAATATTCCTGACAAGGATTTCCTTCACAAAGTTCATTAATGATCTACAGAAGGTAAACATTAGCTAAGTAAGCTTAACTGTTACCTACTAACTTAGTATCTGCAGTCATTTTTCCATGGAATTTTTTGGTAAGGGGTCAATGGTATCTTCAAGTGGTACCATCCATTGGTTTCAGTTTGTTGTCATTCTTGTGGATACCTATTGGTTAATCTCTATAGTTGGTGATTGTGGTCCACACTAGAGGCTAAATTATCTTCAGATTGCTAATGTGATATTCCTGTGTTGCATAGGTGATACTCTAGGCAAAATTAAACTCACAAGTTTCACTTTATTTTAAAGAAGCGTCTTAGAGAAGCATCATTTTAGTGTGGAGTATGAATTCCACATTATTTTTCTATATTTCAATACCAAATACCTACTTGTTTTACACCTCAGATTATTGTTCATAGTCACATGTAATAATATTAGGTACTTGTCTCTTTTTAAGTAGAAGTAGCTAGACCTAGGACTGCTTCTGAATTAACTGACATCTTCACTAGTTTCTACCTGTTCTGAGTTTAATCAGAAAGTGTGGTAGCCCTGTGTTTTCTCTCAGTTTATATATTTTATCTTGAGTCAGGGTTAATGTTAATATTTGGCAAATGTGCATCTTAGGTGATGACTTGAAATTATTTTTGTAATTTTTATATAATTGTACATTTGCCTGATATCTCATTCCCATTCCTCTAGTATTTAAAATTTAATTGTTCCTTGGGTCCTAATGCTGAAATACTCATTGTCTAAGCTCACAATGAAAAAAAATGGTGCTATCCTCACAAAATCCTGAATTTTGAACAATTAAAATTATTTCATTGTTCCAGAAATTAATTTCCACCTACCCTGCATAATAGTTGAGCTGCTGGACAGCTGAATCTGGTAGGTTATCCGTCTTGCCCACCGAATTATCCCTGGCTGAATTCTAACCTTAGATGTAGGGATAATTTCGTATTCCCTATTTGCCTCTTTAGCCCCTGAGGAACTTGTTGACCAGGTAAGATCCAAAATAAAAAGTACTACAACATGAAGAGGTTCAAAAATTTATTTAGTTTTGTAGCCAATGTGAAGGCAAGTCATAATCCAGGTGTGAACTCTGGTGTTACCTAACCTGAATGCCTGGGGTCTTATTCAGTAAGGACTCGACATGGACGAACCTCAGGAAATCTGTGAATGTGACGTCGCTTCCCCTGACAAATCTCAACTTTTGAATGGCCCTATTTTAAATTTTAAAGGCTGTGATGTCAAAATTTTGTCGCTATCGAGGCTCGGAAATTCCGAGAACGAACAGAATAGCCCCCCTGATTATCATTTGTAATTGGAAAATCATGGAGATATGGTTTTTACCATTGAACTCCATTTTTCCCTTGACCTTTTCATCCCTCAGTAAACTGTCTGCAGGATTTTGTGACTTTGGAATAACAAGAAAAAATAGTCAGTTTTTGTCAATAGTCAATCCTTCTTTGTCTTAACTTATTAACTCTTTCTTTTCCATTATTACATACATATTTACTATGTTAAAAATCAGAAAATCTAAATAATAATCCACATTTGAAAAATGGTACTTTTACTGTTACAGAAATACAGGTTAAAGTGATGTTCCATTACCTTTCCATTATAAGCTGGTAGATCATAATTTTTTTTGTAATTTATAATGGATTTTGAGGGACAAAATACTGCTTCCTTTTTTTAAGTTAATGTAGGAACCTAGCCTTCATTTTTCCATGGTGCATTAGGGTCATCTACCATAGCTCCTTTCTCAAAAATTTATATTTAATGAATTTGATAGATCTTATGGTAGATGGATGGCAAGTAGGAAAGTCCATGAATAGCTACAATTACTAAATCTCAATTACATGGGAATCACTCACTCTAAACCCATTCCCACCTAATTCCTATGAATTATTTCTTTCTGTCACTATTTTATCAATGTTTCCATTCATCCTCCAGAGTTATATGTAGTCAGTTGTGGATGAAAAGATTGATAGTTAAAATAGTAAAAAAATGTACACATACATATTTGGTTCACATTTACTGGTTGGTAGAGTTCTCTGATGTGTTGTCAAAAAATGTATTATGTAATTATAATTGTTACGTACTTAGTCATTTTTTTGGGTTTGAACGAAATAGTTTCACAGTATTTCCCTTGCATTATGGTAGTTACCAGATTCAAACTTTCCCATTTCATTTAATTGGTCTCATATTTTCTATTGATTATTGCTTTACTAATTATGGTGAAGGGAGAAATTAAGTGTCTTAGAGTATCTGTGAGTGCATGGTTCCTTAAATTTTTATCACTGTCAAACCTTATGGATGTTATAGGTTCAGAATATTTTAATCTTTGCCTTGAGGTTTTGTTGCAGTGAGATCAAATAAGAATATTATCAATTTACTAGAACCACAGATATATTAGTTGCATTATATGAATGTTTTCATGTGAGATAGTTGTATCAAGGGTCATCTGAATAATATTCTTTTGACTGTGTTCTTACACATTCTTTCGTATTGCCATTATTTCACAGCGCTGTGTGCAGTGTGATAATTTTTACATTCAAGGCAGGGAATATTTTTTAATTTTATGGTTCACTTAACAAGTTTTTTAATTTTTATATTCTCACATCTTTCAAAAGTCAAATTTGCTATTAGGCAAGTGAAAGAATCTCTAAGGTTGTGAGGATCATTGCATTACAGTGGACCAGTTGCATTATAAGCCCCACAATTTTAACTTTCATTAACCAATGGCATGTGCAGCCATTGAATCGTTGATTTGCTTCAATATCCATTTCATGCTTGTTACTGGATGTTCTTTTCAACTATAGCTAGCATATGTCCATTACTGATCACCCTCTCTCATTTTATGCCAAAATGTTTTCTGTATTTAATTACTTAATTTTAACAATACATATTTGAGTTATAAGGGCATATTTACAACTTCTGGTCCAACTTTGTACACATTTTACCACTGATGTTTGGTGATTGCAAATGAAGTATTACAGCTTTCAATAAGACTCCCCTCTTCAAATGCATTACAGTTTCTTTGTCATGAATTGAGTGTCAGATCTTTCATTATTTTTTGCGGTGATGCCTGGAAATGCATTGAGCTAATTAGGAACATACTAAATTTATTTTTTATTATTATTTATACATTACTAAATTCGGAACAAACTAAAACACAGGTTTATTTTCTTGAAAGGGGCCAATATTTTTTGTCTAGAGCACAGGCTGGAAGTGCACTGAATCCAATGCTCATTGTTGAATCCATTAAATATTATGTATCCATTCAGAAATTTGAAAAATTCAGAACTCTTAACTAACATGGCTTATCTATGCTAACAGAATATGTGAAAAGCAACACAAAGTGAAAATCTTCTCTGGCTTCTTGCTAGAGTTATTTCAAGTGCAATGCTCTGATTTTACGGGGTTTTTTACAGTTACTATTCTGAAGAATTTTTATGTTAAAAGTTTATATATGTTAATCAGTATGCATATATTATTGCGTGTATATTTTTTTATAATTTTATTAGTTGGCACTTAAGGCCATGCTGTCATTTAAGCTAAGAAGATGTTTGAAAATGAATGGACCTTTACTCAATATGAGGACAGATAAATTAATGTATTGTGTAGCTTCATTTTTCTGAAGCTCATTATGCTGTCGTCATAAATCTTTTCTGCCAATGTATGCTTGTTCAGCTGCCTAATTTCTCTTAGTATATACTTGTCATGATTGAATATTATTGGTTGCAAGTGATTTTATATTGAGGATCCAAATTACTGTTAGCAATGCATATCACACTGTGCAGGAAAAAGTCATTACTTATTAGCTTTTTATGCTTTTTCAGGGAGGCCATAAAAAAGTTTTCAACTTGTGTCATTGAAAATACTATTTCAAAGATGTAAAAAAAAAATATTTCTGAAAATGATTCTTTTCTATGTGCTAAGATTTGTTTTCAGTCTCCTTGATATGTTTACTGAATATAGCAAAAGTTGGAACTAATGTTTTCCTCTGTGTAGTATGATATGTGGTTCTCTGGAGCATTTTGCATGTGCATATCTGGGGTGTAACATGAAAACAGTTGTTGATGGATGCAATATTGGCTTATGACTACTTTTTTTTTAAGTGAAGCTATCCATTCTTTTCTTCTCGAGTAATAATTTTCATTGCCAGGAAAAATGTCAAAAAGATCAATGATGTTGGTGATTCATAACTTACTTCATTTTGTGCTATAGACATGGCACTTGCCTACAATTTTCATCATGTTAGCATTTCTGATACTTAAATTTTTCATATTTGTGGGTGTTATTTGTTGATTATCACAGTAATGCCCATGCCTTATGTTTGCCTTAGCAGTGCACTGAGGAGTTTTTTGCTGGCAATGATGATATGTTTTATGTGCTGTATGTGTCACTTCTATATGATAAAAGGTGCTTGTGTTTTGTATAGTACAGGTGAGAGAAGACCAGTATTCTCACAAGCCGATGCTGTTTTGGTACTGCTTGGGTAAGCTCATCTGAAATAGATGGTTGAAGTTTCTGGCAGTTATTGACCAAAAGTGTCAATGTATCTGATTATTTTATATATCTTATGACAAAAGATATATATTATCAGTGGATTATTCAAAGTCACTTAGTGTAGCTCATTGGAATGTTATTTTGGCCAGTAAGTGGTTTTTGTATCTAGTCCAATGATTTCTTTCAAATATTCCTTCTGAAAGGTTTTTAAATACTTATGTCATTTAGGGTAAATATTTAATGCTCGATATCTGTTGCTCTTGGTTGGATCCTCTATCATGGCAAGTTTTTTTAGTTATTGAGTGATATTAATGTCCATGAGCTGTTAATGATGATATTTGGTTTTTGGACTGAAGTGGACAGTGTGGGAACTTCTTCAGTACCTATGCCTGACAAATTTGCACATTACCTGAGGTCCATGTGCTCCAGGAAATGAAGAGTTATAGGAATTATTTTTTAAATAATTGCTATTTTTATGGAGATATTTACCTGTGTACATGGTGAATCTCATTAATGAGATGTATTTTTGGCTTTGTCAAGTGAAGCTAAACATGTTCTGTTCTTCAGAACTGACAATGCTGCATATAGTAGAATTTGAACAAGTAACATTTTGCTCCTCTTGTGATTAGTGCTGCTATGCAGCACTTCTGACATGAATGGTAGCAAACAGCTTTATTTACAAGTGATTCCATTAGAGAATAAAGTATTTTTGTCTTTCAAAAGTAGTCATTTACTGTCCGTCCTCATTGTGATCATCTATCCTGACTTCATTTATAGCTGTATCTGATTTATGTTCACCGTGTAAATTTTTAGTCTGTTCTTAAAAATATATCGTTAGGTAATGTGAGACAGTATAATTGGGTTACTGTTGAAATTTTTTGTAAGAATTTCCACCAAAGCTCTACTCTTCAAAGAATTCAATGAATCATTATGCCATTCAGGTAGATATGAATAGGCTTAATAATTAGTTGCTGGGAGTCATTTTGTAGCAGTTTTTCTTAATAAAAACCATAAGTCTATTTACTTGTATTTTTATTTTCTAATTCAGTGTATTTAAGATACTCTGACTTCTCTAACGTTATCCTTCAAATACCAACTTTCAATAGATGTATCCTATGCTATAATCAATATATTTAATTTAATTTTCAATGGCTACTTATGTTTTACCCTGGTGAAAATGAGTTGTTCACAAACCGTTCAGAAGTGTGACACGTTTGAAACCTGTTGCCGAAGTGTTCATGAACTGTATTTTGGCCCAATTGAAGTGTTATGAACCGTTGAAATCAAGCTGAAGCGTTTGCACAGTTTGTGCACAGCCCCCAAACACTTCCAGTGAACGGTTCATTTTCACCAGGGTAGCCAATAATAACATAGGCTGCTAGTCTGAATGAAATAGCAGCCAGGCTATTTGGTAGAATTTCGACTCAAGAAGCTATTGTCAAGATTAGAGTGACTAAGTCCTGGGGCGGCATCAGACCAGAGGTTTGGGGGGGGGGGGGGGGGGGGCATTGGCAGCTCTTGGGGTATGGAATACCCTCCAGGAAAAGGGGGGTCCATAGGGGTCTCATCCCGGAAATTTGTGACAAACTATGTGCAAAATGATGTGTTTTAAGTGGTTTGGAAGCAAAAGTTTGCCTTTTAAGAAGAGCAAGTTGTTACTAAATGCATTTTTCCATTTTAGGTTACCACTAAGTCTCAACTAATTCCAAATTTATTTTGATTTACATTCGCATTTAGTTTGTGGTTGTAATAACAGTTTTAGTTTGTATAAAATTTAACTGGATTTAAAGTAAATTAACAAAACCTTCAACAACATAAAAGCAACAAAATAATTAAGGCTTTTAATTTGTCTATGACAGATAAATACGCTAGGTTTGGGAGTGGGGCAATTGCCCCTGATGCCCCCCTTGAGGCCACCAATGACCCAGTAGCAATTTGCTATTCTGAATGCTAAAATAGCCACCAGAAGTCTATTATATTTGCTAGATTGCAATGTGCTATTCTGAATAGTGGATAGCACTGGTCAGGGTCTCAATATTATTGCCCAGTCTTCGAGACCAGGCTAGACTGAATAGCGATGTCTATTTCTCACACACACACTGTACAGTATCCACCTTTAATAATATTTTTATGTGTATTATCAGTATTTATTCCAAAAATAACGAGAGAAAATCACTCCATTTTTAGTGATGGTATTTACATGAGAGAACAATTGTCTATACGACATTCAGTTGCAGGTGATGCCCCCAAATTAATTGGACATATGTGATTTGCTACTGGCCCCAGGATAATGTCATTATAGAATGGAATAATTTCATACTCCGTTATACAATTCTGTAGCACAGTGGCATATGTTTCTCATCATTGTTCTTACTTAGTAAAGGTCAACACTTCCTAGATCTCAGATATATCTTAGTAATAGTGATTAAATTATGGAGAAGTTAATTATCTTTCCTATGGTGAAAATATAATGAAAATACATTTTGGAGGATATATCTCAGTAATGAGATGGCTAAATCTGGATTTGATGGTGAGAGCTCCTGAGGAATAGAAGCTGAGATTTGCCCAGCAGACATGATAGAAAGTGGTGACCAAACTGCTACTTCTTCAGAAATTTCAGAATGAGCGTGTATTGTCTACCATTTTTATTTATTATCCTACTGCAGACTATACTATGTTGTTTTCATGCAAGGTTTCTAAAATACAGGTAGGACCTTATCCCTACAAAAATGTTTCATTCCATTTTAACATTATTGAGGACAGACACCATGAGAAAGAGCTATAATGATGAATGAGTCAGCGAGCTTGAACAGGAGGCTGTTAGGTGGAATTTTTTATCATGACAGCACATCTTCCAGAGCAATATTTTTTGTAGCTAACAAATATTGAAAGCAAATTTAGTAATGTAATTAGTCAGTGGAGTGGCAATAGGTACATCAATATCTCTATGCCAAACAGTACATTTAATTCCGTGTGTCTTAAGATTCAAAGTGATGGAAAATGTGCAATGATTCAATTAGACTGTTGGAAACTATCCAACTGTCAACTGTGACTACCCCGTAACTCCCTAATGATACTGGTTAATGCCCTACCTATACCTTAATTCTTGTATTCTTAATGGTGACTTGCTTTTTGGTGCTTTCTTTCAACTTTTGGTGTGTTTTCCCTATTACTCACCCCCCCCCCCCCCCCCTGTAACCTTCTCCCCAACTGCCCCAACCACCTCCTACCCCACAGCCACCCTACTTCCCTCTCCTCCTCCCCTGAAAATTTTGTTTATGTACCCAATCTGTTTTTGTGTATGTACCTGATGATGATGTACGTCATCGAAACCATGGTCGTATTAAATCTTATCTTGTGGAAAATTGCCATTTCTGTGCTACATTATGCTGAACTTCCACAATATCATGCCTGTTACTTCTCTTTTTGTAATCAGTTAGACTTCATATTATTATTATTTATTATGCTTTTTACCTTACTTTCAGGGAATGTTTGGGTGACATGTTTCATAGGAGAAGATAAATGTTACTAGTGGAGTTCCCAAGAGACAATTAGACAATATATTGTACCATCCACCAAGTAGATGTTTTCTCGGATACCTAAATATAGCTTTGTCCGGAATGTCACGAATAAGTAAATACCTACCTGAGTATCCCTTAGACGTGGGCTTGCTTTTGAATGAAGAAGCTAGTATTATGTTAGGTACAGCTTCCATAAAGCTGGAGAAAAATGTATGTACGTACGTAAGAATTTGAAAAGTTAAAGATAAATTTGGGATTTCTTTAATCAATCCCATTATGGAACAGAAAATTCAGATACTATATTACTACTTCAGTAGCTAACTGTTTTTCCCTCCATATTCTTGGAGCTGATACCATAAGACCAAAAAATGGACACGTTAACCCTGAACTGCCTTATCAAAAAGTGGAAATTTTAACTTAGAACAACCTTTCTACCCATATGGTGATAAACAGTTAGTATGGTTCTCATTTAACAAATATTTCTTTAAACACCGTCATGAAAACTGAATATTTAATGTCGTATTTTGCTTGATCACCGCTTTTCTTTCACAATATTTCAAGTTATTTCATAACTATAGTTGTCATTAGTACCCATGGCCATTAGTCATATTACGCGGTTGTCACACGCGAATTGATAGCCATTTGTTTACAGCACTATGTACCAACTTGAATAAAGTATACGTGGTAGACATTTAAAAATTATTCCTGGTCTTGGCGGGCTGACATCGTTTGAACTCGAATCCACTTATATCCATCAAGAATCATTCAATTTTTCGAACCAATTAGTGAGATAACTGTTTCGTAAAATCAGTATAATTCCTGGAGCAGCCCCATCGTTCCTGCCATTGATAACTTTTTTATGTTGGCTATGCACCATAGAACCATGTGCTCGATGTGATCCCTGTAAATACGACAAAAGATTTACTGGGCTCAGTCATGAAACATTTTAAGAGTTCTGTTTTGGCAGAAAAAGTCGCCGACTATGAGCATCCTGAAAAAGGTAAGAAGTAATTAATGTCAATTGGTTTTCCTCTTGTCTTCTGCGTATATTTTCGCTTTTTTGTACAATATTTAAATTGATTGGGGCGGTTACTTTTGTACTTTAAATCCTTTTTATTAGTAAGACGCTTTTTATCTGCCATAAATTATATCTTACTGAATTGTGTTGGTCGAAATGCCTGATATCTTTACTTGATTCATATCATTGTATACCATTCGTTGCTGATATATCATTTGGGTTTTGTTAGTGTAAGGCTAGGAAAGTACCATGTATTGAGTGGATTTTGTCGTGTATTTGGATTCGTTTAAAAAGTGCATTGTTTATCTTACTGCAAGAGTGAAACTCTTTGGCCTTCGGTAAGTTTGACGAGGGTCAGCCGTTCCTGGGTCTCTGACGATTTTCTTGAGTTTCAGATGGTGCTGCGGATTCCTCATCAGAGTCCGAAGCAGGTATTTCTTCAGAAGGCCCAGACTCTAACGATGAAGATTCGGAAAGTGAAGAAAGTGCACCTGACAAGGAGTTGTCGAAAGGAAACACCGGATGGGCCGATGCTATGTCTAAAATTTTGAAAACTAACAAACCGAAGAAAAAAAGAACAGTCGTATTATCACGTGCTAAGAAACTTAGTGACAGCCGGCCTACGGCTGAAAAGGGAAAGACTATTACATTTGAAATTGATGGTGAAATTAAAGAAGAGGTAGATCCTACTAATGAGACAGTAGAGAAGCCTATGCTGGGAGTCTTGCCCAAAGTGAGAGTGAGTATATATATATCAATCAATTCATTGTTTTTGTCTATTTAAAACTACGTAAGATATCCAAGATTTCTGATTCTATGACAGTTTTAAAATGATTTTTATTGGTGGTCTGTGCATTTACTTAATGAATCGAGAAATCTCGAAATTTGTTTTTGTGGGTGACATTTTTTCAATATAACATTGCAATTTCTTGCTAGGTCACTAAATTAAACTGCATGAGGCTAATTAAGTACATCCAAGCGAGTACAAATTGTATTACTTAACACATTTATGCATTTTTTTGTACATAATACTATCAAAGCATCCAGTCTGCGGATACCTCTAATTCACCTGCTTTCCCCTGCACTAATAATACCTACTCCATATATTTTCCTATGCCACAATGTGTATTTATGCCAACCTTTCATTACCTTCATTAACCCCTTCCCTGACGAATTTTTTTGACGAAATGGTTCCAAAAAGGATCATATTTTTTTATTGCATTTTTTAATTATTTATATGTTATAATGATGGGGAAACAAGTTTATTTTGAGCATTGAGCTTTTATTTATTAATAATTTCAATTTAAACCCTTATTGTTATAAATTGTCTAAAGTGAGAGAGATTCACTTCTACCTCAGCTAGAACAAGTATTTAAGCCAAAATATTTATATTTTTATTGAAAATTCTACAACCCTAACATATATAAAAAACGATTAGTACAAATTTTAATTATTTTCAGATTTTTTTGTGTGGTAAGTCCTAAAACATGATGAGAGAGAGCGTTACAACCACAGAGTTACATCGCAATCTGGGCAAAAATATCTGCTTTCCCTTCGAATAATTTCCCGTGCACATCTCGATTTCTAGTACGTAAAAAGCACTTGCGTGTTGGGCTTGCCTTCTTATTAGTGGCTAGGATCAGCTCAGGAAAGTGCATTTCTAAGGGGCGGAGAGGGTGGTGTGTTGCGGGTGGCCTACCCACTTCATGATCCAAAAATTGGGGATGTACTCCTCAATAATTTTTTTCGATGAGGTCAAGTCAATTATTCAAATATGACTTCCTTCCACCTGTTCAAAATTTGGTTGATTTTTCAAATCTTATTCAGTTTTGGATTAGTACGTATTTCTGCGACATATTCCTCATTTTTGTGAAGTGTACATTTTTCCAGATTTTTTTGCAAATCGGCGAATGACATCGTTTCCCAAAAAACGGCGTACACAGAATCCACCGTGTGGTCCAAAAATACTCTTTGTCAGGCTTTTATACAATGCTCTGTAGCATTATTAGCGCCAAGAAAACTCGTATTTCGGGAGCACTCCACGCCATTGTTCTCTGGAACCAGAGCGTTTTTCACGAAGACAGTGATCAGCATACCAATTTTTCTCATCAGTAATTAGTTATATAAATTCATAGCCGAAGAACAGTTGAAAAAACTGGAGTACACCACCATCTTCTTGAACTTGAATGATCATGAAGCTCTGAGATCTTGAGATCATGAATGAACTCTTCATGAAGCACTTTCAAAATTGAACCTTGCGGGTGCAGGAGGGGGAGCTTCGCTACTTTTCATTTCTCTCCATTGGTCGTCTTCAATAGGCTCACCTTCGCACTCGGCATCTAATATGGTGTGCTCGGAGAAGCTCGATTCAGATCCCGAAGTTTCTAAATTTTCTTTTTCCACCGCAACACCCTTTCACTCTCACTTTCTGTTGCAGAATGAATAAAGCAAAACAGTAAAAAAACACTGAGGTAACCGAAAATTGCTCTCGACCTCTAATCGCATAAAAACGGATTTCTGTGAAACGTTGATGGAGAAGAACACTTGAAATGAATGCTCAGGAGGAGAGTGAAGTACTAACGTATGTCTCCGTTGAAAATTTAGGATAAATTGAAATGATTTTATGTCGACATCCTTTGATAAAGGTAAAAGAATTTCAGGGGCACATTAGGAATATCCACGGAGATATTGACATAAGCTTGTATACCATACCTTTCCGAAGACGATAAGACAAATCGGTGAGATTTAGAGAGAAGGGAGGGGTACCGAGAAAGATAGAAATCAGGGGGAATAATAACAAAGGCGGAGTCTTCCTGCTCAAAGTCTTGCTAAATGCACGTCTAAGGGAAAATATGCCTTTTCCTTATGTGCATATTCTTCGCTTTCAAAGATTACCGCAAAACAAGCACATGAGGTCGTAAAGCAATGAGGATGAAGGCATTCTTTTCCACAGAAGATCTTTCCCATTCATAAGGGTCCGCTGTCCCACTTGAGTGAAGAAATTATGGCTCTATTATGACAGGCACCAAGCAGGGTCGGAAAGCGACCGCACGCCCAACCATTTTCCTGGGGCTTCCCAGACGGACAATGCACTCTTGGCGGCGCCCCTTATCTATTGTCCCTTTTTTCTCGGGTGACCTTGGAATAGAGGGCTGAAGCGTAGTACATGAGCGCGAGAGGAAACCTGAACGCAATGTAATGAACGGGAGAACAACCCACTGCCACTTTTCTAAACATTTTTTGAACTACATGCTGTCAAGAGATTTCTTCCGATTTTTCCCGAAAAATTACATTTACGGGGGTTGGATATAAGATGACTATCATCGTCTAAATCTCAACCTCTAAAAGCCGTTTGTTGCGTAAGTGGAAGCCACAAGAGACTGAAAGGTCTGAGAAATCACGAGTTTCACATCAACACGGCAGATTTTATTTTACTGCAACACCGCATTCGAAGGACAGGAAAGGAAGGCTAAGTATTTGAGAAATTTGCTGTAATAGGTATGCATAAGTTCAACGATTCTTTCTACTCCCAAACAATGTATTACTAGAGCATGAATATATCTAGACTAACCATGCGAAAACACACTTCACTAGTCATAGCTTTATCCGAATATTCCTTTATCCTGTATTCGCTTTTTATATGGCTGGTTGCATAACACCCCCTGCCACACGCCTGTGGTGCAGTTTACGGGTAGGTAGGTACGTAATGTATTGTTTAGAAGCGATTGTGAGGGGTTATTTTTATTTTTCCTAATACATAGTATCACCGTTACGAGTGTATATCGCGCGACTGTTATTTTTGCATCCGGCCAGTCGCCATGAATTTTTTTTTGCGCGTTTTGAACCCAAAAATAAAAACAAATGCAATATTTTTGTAAATGTAATAACATTTGAATGCGGTATACATGCATTGATATTACGCCTATATGTATGAATTCGATACCAGATAAATTTATCTAAAACAAGAGCAGATAATGCGCTAAATCTCACGTGTAATGGTCCCAATACCAAGGTAAAAATTACGAAAATTATGACGCAATTCCATACGCTAATGCAACGAAATAAGTCTCAATAACTGGCTAAAAATGAGCCAGTGCGTCCGCAAACTCCATCTGCTGCCTAGATATAGAATTTCTACGAAGGGGACGAGATTATTCGTCTTCGGAAGCTAGGAAGTCGAAAGAGCGGCCTTGGACGAGTTAACTCGTCCCTGACGCGATTTGACACACCTGGTTAGGACGAGTTAACTCGTCCTTGTCAGGGAAGGGGTTAAACCATTAACTTTTCAATACCATTCGCTAACACCTGTGAAGTGTTTTTATTTCTTGACGCCATGTTCGAAAATCTGGCCTTTTCCTCCTACTTCATTGAGATGGTACAGCGGTCGAGAAGTTACTCCTCTTTGCTTAACACACCTCTCCCATGACTTTTCCCACCTTCATTTAAAATATCCCCACTTCACTACGCATTTCACACAAACTCTTCCTCTACCATTTCACACATTTCTCCACACTTTTTTCCCAACATTCCTCTTCTCATTTACCAATGACGACATTGATGACACAACAACTACACCACCCTTCACTCGCCAACCCACACAGGGCATGTTTTTCTTTAAAAAACACGATAAAACATTGATGACACTATAACTACACCCCTCTGCAATCACCTATCCACTCAGGGAATTTTTTTCATAAAAAAATTCACTACAAAATTGACAACACTACAATTATAACCTCCTCCAATCACCAATCCACTTGGGGGATTTTTATTCTTAAAACAAATATGCTACAACATTGAAGACACTACAACTACACCCCCCTCCAATCACCAACCCACTGGGGGTATTTTTTCTTAAATAAATAAGCAACAACATTTACCACACTACAACTACACTCCCCTCCAATCACCACTCCATCACACCTTTTCCATTGACCTCCTTATGCCTAAATTTTGACTTCTCCCTGTTTTCACCACTGTGAAAATGTCTTTCTGGCTTCACGTTTTCTAAAAAAACTGCATTTTGCCTTTCTTCACCATCCAGAAATGCATTTTTTGCGTTTGAAAATGGCCATTTCGAGGCTGCGTACCATCCCACCCCAGCACCCGTTTCACTCCACAGGCCTACAACCTTGTTGGGGGTGGGGTAAGGCTATATTTTAGACGTGAAATTAGTCCTTATCCCTCTACTGGGACTTCCCACAACCTCATAATGTGGTGTAAAAATCTCATGAAAAATTTGCTATTTTCAGCATTTTCAAACATTATTTTGTCAAAAAGTACGTATCCCGCGGATATGTTTCTTACATTTCCTAAATGCTCATTACTTACACATTCCTCTTCCATTTTTCTCTTTTCCCTCAGTTCCCAAGTTTCTCACAAAAAATTTTCTCCTTGACTGCACCCTTCAATAGGTTTACCCGAATTTTATGTCAGAAAATAGTTACAGACCCCAGTATAAGAGACTTAGTATATTATAACAGGGCAATTTAGGGTAAGGAGAAGGTAAGATGTAATATTTAATGGCCAAGCAATGAGCAATGACCTGCCATAAAGGAAACACCAGTTCCTGATCAGTCACCAAAGTTAAGCATTGTTGGGCTCTACTCGAATTTGGAGGGGAGATCCTCCTATTCGTCCGAATGCTGTTGCTGAAGATTGGACTTGTGGGCCTTTCAGTTGATCTGAACAATATTATCTCTTTGTGTCATGTAGGTGCCAGGGCTTACGATTAGAAAATTTGCGGTGTTATGCTTAATATGAAAAAATCTTGAAGAATATGCATTTAGTAGGGGAACACAGTTGTATAAATATAACAGATTTAGTCAAATATTTGTGTATCATCACAAGTTGAGACCCATTGTGAGAAAAACACATTTATTAAAGAGATTTGAATTCTTCTAGTGAATAGTTTGAAGGACCTTGAATTAAAAGTAAACGAGAGGTGTTGTCTCACTCTTTTTCGACCACATTTTAATTATGCCAGAAAGACTTACCTAATCAATGAACTCCATAAAATATAAAGGAAAACTACTCATTGTTAAAAATGAACTCAAATGGTGACTGAAAGATATTTGGGACTGGGCTGGAAGATAGTAGAGACTCACAGGTAACTCACCGGGGTAAAGTTACGCTCTACAAAAATTCGTGTATCACTGATTTGAGGTCAACACTGATATTATTTAAACTATGTACTGCATCTACAGAGCAGATAAAAGTTAAAATTTAAGGAAACTTCTCTGCGAAAGAGGTTGAAGAATTCTTTTTTTCCTTTGCATTATTCATTATTACCAAAAGAGCAGAACATCTTAAAAATCTCATTTCTTAAGTGCTCCTTTTATTTCCTAAGATGGCTACTTAATCAACAATTGATAACATCTTATATACTTTTTACAAATAAACAAACTGCAACCAACAACAAACAATGCCGGTACGCACATTTTAGACTTAACTTTAACACTTCCCCTTGATGGACAATGGTTCAACATCAGTTAGCCTAAAAATATTTTTTCTTTTTAACTGATATAATGTTGCACATCTTTGAATTTTCTTTTATGATAATCCTAACATTTTATTTATTTCCTTTGTCTTTGGTCCTGAGAGGGATTTAGTTAACATACCTGCAAGGTATATTGTCACTTGGTCTTACATATTTAAAATCAATAATACCATCATTTACCTTCTCACTAATAGTGTGAAATCTAACATTTATGTGTTTAGTCCGCTCAGATAAAATTTTATTTTTGGCCACACACATAGTATGTACATTGGTTATCCACCAATATATTTATCAGTACGGTGACAATTTTTTATTGATTAAGTTCCAATAAAAATTGTTTCAAGCATACCACCTCCTTAACTGCTTCATATAAGGCTATATATTCCGCTTCCATTGTGGAACTTGCCACCACTTGCTGATTTTTGCTCTGCCATACAATTGGTCCACCTGCGAGTAAAATCGCTAAGCCACTTATGCTTCTTCTGTCTCTTGGGTCGTTTGCCGAGTCAATGCAATGTAATGCATTAGTATTTTAGTTACAGATGCAAATGCAATGCTGCGTTATATTCCGTTCCGCGCATCCCTGAACACCGCCGTTTGGACCTTCTTCATGATCTTGAGTTCATCATCATGAATCCACTTATAAAATCTTAAAGGAATTCGTTGGTTAATCAATATTGATTAACATTTATCCTTGAAAAACAGTGCATTCAACTGCCAGGATCATGCCCGGAAGAGAAAGGGAGAGGCTCGCACTGTTGCCCAGTCAGAGGGTTCTTCTGTAAGGCGCGCGAGGAATTGCCTACTGCAAGCATTTATCTGCGGGGGAAAACCAGTTATCCTATCTCTGTGCATGAGTCATTTGAACTCGGTAAATAGTGGCAGAATGGGTCATTTTTAAGAATGGTCATCAGTGTCATTTTAGATGTGTGGAAGCATACCGTCGATATGCCTCCACAAGACAAATTTTCGGCGACGGAGTTAAGGATGATTTTAAGTGCTATTAGTTTCTTTCGTCGAGAAGCCAAGAAATGTGGTGACAAAAGATATCCCACATACCGTTATGTTTCTGAGTGCCTTGGCATAACCCTTGACCCTGTAAAGAAAATAGCGTCTAGGAATCGGGAAAACGTTTCGGAAAAATCACGTACTTTAAGGATAGTTGAGCTAGACTTGTTGTTTTTATAACTAATGCTCGCAGGGGCAGCAGTGAAGAGAAGTCGCCAATTTTAAAACTGCAGCCCTCATGGAAAAAGTTGATGGGAATTGGTGAAAAAATGCCCCTGGTTATTTTTGGTGAGTACAACAATTTTTGTCGCTTACTACAGTATGTATTTCAACCAAAGTAGTTTTCCCCCACCATTAAATGCTTGCAGTAGGCAACAGTGCGCGCCTCCCCCTTTCTCTTCCGGGCATGCTCCTGGCAGTTTTTCCATAATAAATGTTAATCGATATTGATTAACCAACGAATTCCTTTAAGATTTTATAAGTGGATTCATGATGATGAACTCGAGATCATGAATAAGGTCCAGACATCAGTGTTCAGGAATGTGCGAAACTGAAAATAACGCAGCCTTGCGTTTGTATCTATAACTAAAATACTAATGCATTAAATATTAATAAACTTTGTATAATTGTTAAGAAAGATCTTTACTACAATATTTGAATAGGAAATTTTGATATCTTGAACCGTGATGTTATTACGAAGCCATAAATGCAATGCATCCGTCCAGTCCCCGAAAAGCACTAAAATTCTGTTTTTAAGTACATACTGAAATCAATATAAACGGTAAAAGGTTTTGTTTGTCATCAATGAACGCAGAAATAAACAAGCTTTAATTTGATGTACTTCATTTTAAAATTGATTGAGCTGCCTGTGAGATATTAGTCTTCAAACTCGGGTGACAGAATTTTGCAACGGATAGTACATACATACAATAATGAGGTTCTCACAATCAGATGAATAAACACAAGGTTCAGTTACACACTCCTTCAATTTCATGCCCTTTAACAGCCCATCAATATATGAATTCCATCCTCTACGTGACTGGTGCAGTTCATAAGCTCTTTTTTAATTTGCACACAAACCCTTTGGAACACTTCCCCTGTTCAGAAAAACCCTCAGGCTGTTCAACATAAACTTCATTGTGGATGGGACTTTTAAGGGAAGTACTGTTGACATCTAAATGATTAATAGCCCATTCATTTTCCACGGCTAATGCAATAAGTATTCTCACTGACTTCTTCTTTAATACAGGACTATATGTATCATTGAAGTCCATGCCTGGTATCTGAGAAAACCCTCTGGCAACAATTCTGGCTTTAAATTTGACTACATTACCATTTTCATCATACTTAAGCTGAAACACCCATCGCGTTCCTATCACATTCACGTTTGTTGGCCTACGTATGACATCCCATGCCTCATTTTCCACCACCAACAACAATCAATGCCCGGAACACACATTTTAGACATAACTTTAAACAAGGCACCAAATTTACCAAAAACCACTTCACCAATCATTGCTTTCCTCCCCTAATTACTTTTTCTTATATACTTCCTTTTTAAAGCTGGTGTCCTATCACCTGTCCTTGCAGTCATCTTGGAAGGTAATGAATCAATGTGTAAAATATCAGGCGACAACCTGCCATAATGGAAATACTGATTTTTGCTCAGTCACCAAATTTAAGTGTCTTTAGGCTCCGCTCAAATTCTTTGGGGTTATCTTCCTGTTAGTCTGAGTGCTGTTACTCCTATCTGCGAGTGGCAGACAGTAAGTGCAAAGTGACCGTAGCTGTTGAAGCCTGTTGAACTTAAGTATGTACTTTCATAAAATTACCTTGAAAATCAGGAATATTGATTGGTGTGGAAGATGGGATATTGGCCTATTATGATGCCTAATTTATTTTGTGGGAACCCTTTTCCTTTTGCGGTGAACTTCAGGTGTGTACGTTCCTGTATGTCAGTACATTCTTACTTGGTGGCGATGGGTTGCCTTGGAGTAGGAACTGCTGCCTTTTCCTCTCATCCATGACTACAATGACACAACTTTCTCCATTTCTCTAGTTATTTTCTTTTTCACTTGCATTCCTTCATTTTTTTGTTTGCATTCACTTGTTATTTTTGTGAGAATTCCCTTCTAGTTTCCCTTGGTGACTTGGTGGTTTCCCCTTCTGACATCTGTCACCTCTGCTATCTTCCTCATGAAAATTTCTTCGTTTTTTATTTCTTTGTGAATACCACATTTTTCTAGATAATGGTTTACCTCTTTTACCCATGGTACTTGAGTTTTAATTAAACTTCAGTTTCAAATTAACTATCATTTCAATAAAAACTTATTGGTGAGATATGCTATTCAAGCTCTTAATGAGATGTGTAAATGTAAAGTTGAATGAAGATATGCTTGAACCATGGCCTTACTGAAATAAGATGTGTAAGTAATGGCTCCTCATATTTTTCCTTTTACTTTCATTATTGAGAATGAATATGTCTTTCATTGGGAGCTATTTTACATATATAGTATTTAATGTAAGAATTTCTTTTCAGAGGAAAGAGTGGGAGTCAAGGGGAAGAATCAAACCTGTGTATCCTGATCCGGAAAGGGAAAAGAGTCTTTCTAAGATAGCTATAAAGTAAGTGGCATTGATTTGCATTAAAACTGCATTATATTGGAAATAAATCAGCCAAGATACTATCACGACTAGTGTTATGTGTTGATAACTAATCAATCCTGATCAAACTAATTACTGTGGATAGAAAGGAGAAATCACTGCAAATGCATCTATATCAGTGGTTCCCAAAGTGGGCAATACCACCCCTAATAACGTTTTTTTTTCCTTGGAAATGCTCATTGACAACAAGTTGTTAGGTTGGCCTAAATCCTTAAAATCTAGCCACTTACCCCATGTTTTCTTGAACTCAAGTTACCTTGTTTTCTTCCCCAATTACCAATAAATCATCTACATACATACCAATAATGAGGTTCTCAGATGAATAAACACAAGGTTCAGTTGCACACTCCTTCAATTTCATGCCCTTTAACAGCCCATAAATATATGAATTCCATTCTCTACCTGACTGGTGCACTCCATAAAAGCTATTTTTTAATTTGCACACAAACCCTTTAGAACACTTCCCCTGTTCAGAAAAACCCTCAGGCTGTTCAACATAAACTTCATTGTGGATGGGACTTTTAAGGTAAGCACTGTTGGCATCTAGATGATTAATAGTCCATTCATTTTCCACGGCTAATGCAATAAGTATTCTCGCTGACTTCTTCTTTAATACAGGACTATATGTATTGTCGAAGTCCATGCCTGGTATCTGAGAAAACCCTTTGGCAATAATTCTGGCTTTAAATTTGACTACATTACCATTTTCATCATATTTAAGCTGAAACACCCATCGCGTTCCTATCACATTCACGTTTGCTGGCCTACGTACAATATCCCATGCGTCATTTCCCACCGTATTTTGCATTACCTTTTCCATAACTTCTTTCCATTCTTTTGCATATGGTCCGTACAGGGCTTCTCGATCGGTCTTTGGTACTATCACGTCATCTTCTTGATCCCGTACTAAATTGCAACAAGGACAGGGAACTTTCTCTTACCTCATTCTTTCAGATCTTCTTGGTTCTGAGGAGATTACTTCATCTGCCCTAATAATCGTTTCTTCCACTAGTGGATTTTCCTGAAATTCATCTTCTCTCTCATTTTCCCTCCTAATGTTAAGATCTTCATCCTCTTGGACTTCTGCATTATACTCTCCTTCACTATTATCTTCTTTGCTGTCCTCCACATTTAGTGTCTCCATATCTCTATCTCTTGGAACTTTGATTTCACTATTTTGTGTTTTGATACATGGAAATATATTTTCACTGAAAATCACATCTCTGCTCACCTCTATTTTCTTTCTGGTTAAATTCCGTTATCTGAATCCACTAACATTTTCTTCTATTCCTAGAAAAATGTATTCTTCTGCACGTGGGTCTAGCTTCTTACCTCCATGTCTTTTTTCCCATGCTTGGCATTCAAATACCTTGATTTTATTCAATTCTTCTAGTGTGAATTTATATCCTCTCCAAAGTTCTTGAGGTGTCTGATAATCTGTTGATGTTCATGGGCAATAATTTCTGATTGAACAAACTGAATTTAGAGCTTCTGCCCAGAAATGTCGAGGATATCCTGATTCTATTATCTTGCACCTCACCATATCCATCAAGGTCAGCTTTGTTCTCTCAGCATTCCCATTTTGTTGAGGAGTATAGGGTACTGTTAAACTGTGCTTAACCCTTTCGCGCCGGACGTCGGCCATAGCCGACGAGCATTTTCATACGCAAACGACCGAACGTCGGCTATAGCTGGCGTGGGTTTTTCAGCGCAAACGAACGGACGTCGGCTATAGCTGTCGCGGGGGATGGGAAGTGACCGCTGAAGTAGCAATGGTCGGAGGTATTCAGGCCCTGCCTGAGTCCCAGCTTAGCGAGACCTTAGAGCTAATCCTCGGCCATTTGGCCCGACCCTCCTTCTCATTTACGATCCTCATAATAGCAGGAATCCGTGTTGAAGTGGTTGAATTGTAAATGATTTTTGCAAAGAAAAATTTATTGCAAACTCCAATTTTTTATACCTTGAAATGAATTCTTCGTTTTTTTCTGTGCATAAGCAATTTTTAAACGAAATTTTAGTGTTATTATTAACGGACTTCTTGTGTGAAAACCTTGTGTGTTCATATGCGATGAAAAATACGCAAAAAGAGAAATGTTGTCGTTTTATTGTCTATATCGTACGTGTTTGTTACAATCTGAATGCCTATTTACACTATATGTCCTCTATTTTCCGATTCCTTCATTGATCCCCTTAGTAATTACTCATATTCCGGTATTTTTAGGTAATGTATATTGTAAAAACATACTTTTAACTTCGCCTACGTTGGTCCAAAGCCCGAATGAAAAATAAGGATGGGAAGTATTATTTGGAGGTTTATTCAAAGAAAATTTCGTTTATTCAAAGACGTCCTAACTTGCTGTAAAAATGGAAAAGTCCTAACTTTGTTATTATTAACGCTAGAAATCCGTTTAAAATTCTACAATGCTTAAAAAAATGTAAGTTATTCTTATATAAGTGTAAACTGTTAAAAATCATAGACAATATTTAATTTAAAAAAATACTGCTAATGCAATGAGTTGACCGTGGACTCCCGCTAAGAAAGGGTTGGAGGGTCGAGTCCAGTGGCCGGGGTAATAGCCGGGCGCCCTGTTAAGTAGGGTCCCAAATCGGAGGGACGAGAGTACCTGGGCCACTCCACCCCAAAAAAGTGCTTCGCAGAGCGAGGTTCAAAATTTTCGCAAGCTACCCGTAGCACGGAAAAATTTTTCTTTCGTAGTCGCCGGCAGGAAAGGGTTAATGCCTTCTTGTTTCAAGAAATTCTCAAATTTTGTTGAAGTACAGTAGAACCTCCCTTATGAAACTTTCAGCGGACCAGCAAAAAAAGTTTCTTAAGTGAGGAAGTTTCACAACAGAGGTTTCATAGTAAGGGAACAAGAAACCCTTTTCAACTGTCTAATTTGGTCTGCTTTGTTTCATGGTTGCAATTACATGTTTGGATACAGGCAAATGAAACCTAATAATTTATCGTACTTACAATTAACTCTACAAATGTAAGCATGTATGTTACCAAGAAAGAAACAATGTGCATTTGCATTCCTGAAATTTGGTAAGATATATTACCAAAGTTAAATTTCATTGTCTAATAGTTAGCATTCTTGGCACTTGACCAGCAGGGCTTACTATTAGTTTCAATTAATACTTGGCACATTTTGCATTGATGTTTATGTTCTACAAACAAGCACCAACTAATGCAGGAGTATTCCTTACTAAAACATCTGGTGTGATTAATAGATAATTTTTTCCTTTACTGACCAGCTTTCTTCTAAAATAGATTATCACTAGACATGAACAGAGATCTAACTGAAAATAGTTTTGAGATTCTATTAAATATCAGAAAGCAATTGGTATTAGAAGTTATATACTTATTGTATTCATTCAGCCATTTTGAAATTATAAATCATAAATTTACCCTGATTTTTCGTTATCTAAAGAGTGCAAACCCCAAAAAAATGATTTCAAATTTTGGATTTTGGACTTGTCGAAAAAGTGACCTCCGGTTCCCGTGCCATCATTTTTTAACGGTGCGTCCGACCTGGAACCTGACGAAAAATTCAGAGCGGATAATTGAATTTTCTACATGATGCCACCCACCCCATAGTTTCCTCACCAGTCTCTCTACACCTCATAGTTTCCTCACCAGAGGGCCTGAAACGCAAAATTTCCTGTTTTTCGACTCAAGCTCCTAAACTATGAGTTTGAATTCAATTTTGACAAGCAGAGATTTTCAGCCCTTCATGAGGTCTACAACTTTCTGATTTTTGTTTTTTCTAACCCTCATAGTTCTCTGGCAGAATTGAGCCAAAGTCGGCTTTTCGTAAGATTCTCAAATATTTCATTCCCTCACATCTCCACTAATGGAGATGTGACATTAGAAGTTGACACGCGTATGCACTATGACATGCACTTCAGGAATAAGTAGCGAAAACCCAGACTTTTTATCCTAAAATAACCAAAAAAAGTTTAAAACTGCTGATATTTAAAACAGCAGATTTTTCGTCCGGTGCCGGCCTGTGGTTTTCCGTTGCGAAAATGTGGATTTTTTTTCCAAAAAAAAAACGAAAAAAAATTAAAAACGGCCGATTTTTCATCCAGTGGTCGTGCAGGCCTCTGGTTGCTTCCAAACGGTTGGTTCTTTTTCCATTCTGACGGATTCCTTTTGCTACCATTAAAATTGCCTAAAGATTGATTCCTTTCGCATTTTCCTTACTTTTACGATAAACTCACAACAATCCCTCAAAGTTGGAATTTATGAAGCTCTGTAGGTGAGTTAACTCACTGATAAGTCGTAAAAGTGAGGAATTTCCTACCACGGGACCGGAAAAAAACGGTTTATAACAGAGTTCGTCGTATAAATGAAAAGTTTCATAAGGGAGGTTAGAAATACATGGGTTCTTATGGGGTTATTTACCGGACCAAAAAAAACAGTGTATAAATGAGGTCTTCGTATATAAGAGGGTCGTATATCCGAGGTTCTACTGTATATTCACCTCAATTGTCAGTTAGTATAACGTTAATCTTTGACTCTTGGTCCACTTCAGCTCTCTCTTAGAATTCCTTAAATTTTTCTAAAACTTCATTCTTGTGTCTCATTATCTTAACACAGCACATGTTGGTGAAATCATCCATAAAAGTGACATAATATCTCCCCCCCACCTAATGATACTGGTTCAATAGGCCCTCCTACATCCTAATGTATCAACTCCAAGGAACGTATACTTTTTGACTTACATCTTGACTTAAATTTCTTTCTCTTACTTTTGTCTTGTATACAAACTTCAAATTGCTTATTAGAACCTTTTATTTCTTCTTGATTACTATCTTTAACCCTTTTTCTGCCTCTGCTCTCTTCTATTAAATTTATGGCAGCTATTTTCTGGTCCATTCCTCACCAATTTTCAATCAGACAAACCCCTTGTGCTATTTTTGTATTCATCTCTCCATACATCAGTGAAAACTGTCATGACTAATTTTGTAACTGAAGAAGCTTTCAATAACAGGGCTATTTATAACGTAGACCTTGAAGATAAGTCAAATCTGCTCATGGCAGGGGATATTAATTTGGGTTATGCTACGAAATCTGCTATCAGAAAATGCTCAGTTGAGCCATCGGGCAAAGACATATTAATATTCCGCAATGATTGTCTTCACTTAAGAGAGCCTTCGTTCAAAACATTTTAGACGAATCTCCCCTAGCCTACTCATTTACTAAAAGCATTTCCTGTCTCAGTCCAGAAATTGCCTTGAATGAGTCCATTGTAAGAAAGCGTATGGCATCCGCACTCACACATCTTACTGATTTAAATAGATTACATGGGGGAGTCAACAACGTCATAATAATTCACTGAATTTTTATGACGAAATTATGTACCGAAAATCACAGATTTATTTGATGAAATTTTCAGTTTTTATTCACCATAAATCTCTGCCTCTAATAAGAAGGGACACCTAAAGTATGTACATACATGGAATTATGGACTATGCTCAATTTGACATTGTGTCACAAGTCGTCATGCAAAAGCTTTGAATTCTTGAAATCCGATTTCCCTGCAATGATTGTGCTTTTAATTTCAAAGATTTTCAGTTTTGCCAACCATCGTCTCTGCCTGAAGCAGAGAGAAAACTCATAGGCATGTAATGTAAGGTATTTTGAAAAAGTATAGCCCAGATTTGAATGAATGAATATCCTCAAGTGGCTGTGTTTGAGTTTTGGGAAAAGCTCTTTATTTTTAAATTTATTTTTGTGATTTCAGAGGAGTTGTTCAACTTTTCAATGCTGTGCAGAAACATCAGAGTGAAATAGAGCATAAACTTCAAGATGCAGGTGCTTCAGAGATAAAGCGTGAAAAAATACTTAAGTCAGTGGACAAGCGTGCTTTTCTTGATGTGCTAATGGGGAATACCAAGAGTGAATTAGTTGACAGTCCAGTGAAGGCTGAAAACAAAATACAGGTATTGTTTTGGCTTGAATCTGATTTTGTCAATGTGTGTCGACTGATGGCTATATAAGCCCCAGGTCACTAGACTTAATGTTCTCGGGCGTTACCTGGTGATGCTATATAACTAAGTGAAAGAAAAACTTTTTATGTTTAGTCTACAAAAAAATTTTTTGTGTACTATGAGGTTTTACAAAAAAAATTTTGTGGGCTATATCAAGTTTCTCCAGTTCACTTTTGGTAGGGCTGCCAACGAGCACAGATGTCTTTGAAGGTATTTTTTTGTTCTACTTAGAAAATGCAAGAATTTTTTTAATGGATTTGATAATACATACATGCTACGTCACATATTCAGGTGTGATCATATAACAAGAGCTGGCAGAAGTGACTGAAGAACAGAAATACATACGCTGTCAAACAGATGGTGCAAAAATTCACAATGCCAATGACTGCAACTTAAACAGTGAGACACTGTCAAAACTAATCTCACATTTCATCTCTCCCTCTATGCCTATTCCCAATGCACTGTCTTACGTCTTCATGGCTGGTGTCCTAATACCCCATGCCACTCCCCCAAGTGGTGGCTCATAGGGTACTTTAATGTAGATTTGTAAAGTATAAGGAATCACACTTATTTCAAAGAATTTGAAAAATCTACTGTTTGCTGTTGCTAGATTGGTCAGGTATATCACAGACATGGATGTTTCCCATTCTATATTATCCTCACTCATTGTCCGAGGGTTACCTCTTAAAATCTTTGAGCAACTTTGGTGACAGTGGCATTTGTTTCCTTATAGTATCCGAATCTTTTTACCATGCTTATTTTAAATTCCCTGGTTTGTTTGCTTGTTTGTCTGGATGGAATCTTGTAATCTAAATATAACCCACTTCCCAATGTTCAATCGAGCTGACATTTGGCTCACTTACTTACTCTCGATAAGAATACATGAATTAGTCATTAAATTCACTAATTACAAAGTTAATCTACTAAAATTAAATGTTTTTTTTTATATTTTATGTTGTGGGTTGCGTCGTAAGGCCCCGTTTGGTTTAGTGCCCCTCTGGCACTCAGTGCGTCCTTTTCCTGTCATTGAATCCTTTACGGAGGCACGTGGAGCTTACTGTCCTGCCGCCTAAGGCCCCTGGTGTCGCTAGTAGATTTTAGCTTTTATAGTGGGAAGAAATTCTAATAATTTAAATTTCTAAGAACTGTTGCACAATTAATATAAAGACTAAAAAGTAGAAAATAATTATAATAAGTAAAAAGTACTTTAAAAGGTGGGCGCTTGTGGAATAGATATTGATAAAAAGCACCCTCGCTTTTATTTTCTGAATGATGAAAAAATATTTTTTTACTTTTTAGTACACTCTAATATAAGCATGGTTTTTTGAAAAAGTATTTTTTTTAAATATACATATTATTATTAAAAATCCTAGTTATTCCTAAATGTGAAGGGGTCAACAGGATAAAACTGGGAATGGCTATTAATAGTAATGATAATTATGCAAATTTGTAGTTGAAAGCTATCAAGCATCAAGGAGGGTATCTTGACTTGCTCTAGAAACATCCAGATTTGAAAACTTAAATAAGCCTTGCAAATCCACCTAAGTCAATTCATTGACCCCAGGTGCAAGATTTTTATCTTGAATTAATTTGGTTCCGTGTATAGTTAATTACTGACATTTGTAATACTCATGGTGATACATTTCTCCTAGTTCATATTCGTCAAAGTTGTAGGTTATGTGAACATCCTCAAAAAAATATCATTACATGAAATGAAGACCATTTGTACCCACATACCTTCTGATAAGTTTATGTTTTGTGTAATGCTGTTGATTGTTTTCATTTGAATTCTCTGTGTTTTCTAACTACAAGAACTTGTATTATCATTTTCATGTCTTAAATTTTCATTCATTTGGATAATGAGTGTATGTATTGTATTTTTCAGCTGAAAGTAGAGGAACCTCAGTCTTCGGTGTGGAGTGTTCTTCGGGATGACTTCATGACTGATCCAACTCTTAAGGATTGGGATAAAGATACAGGAAATGCGGAAAATGAAAATACATCTGAGGAAAATTTATCCACAGATGAGGATGACGTTGATATGACATAGCTGTAAGTTTTCTGTATTTTTTATGCCAAATAAATTATATTTATGTTTCCATTGTGTTTTTATGGCTTCATTCCTCTCAGAAAATCAGAATTTGCAGAAACTCACTCTGCTGAGCATAGCATCACTTGATAATTGTAATGCACCAAATTGCCACCTTAATCTTTCAACTTTGAAGGGAAGCAAATGATGTTTTTGTGACCACAATTTGGTTATCATGTCCAAATTTCCTCATTACAAAACTCAGCATTCCAAAGCTGAGCCATATTAAGAGTATCATAATGTAAGTTATGCTTCATTTGTCCCTGGTCCAAGTAAGTTAAACTTCTGAAAATGAAAATTGAGTTGAATTTCACCAGTCATTGGTTAATTCTACTGGTAAAAATATCTCAGTACCAGCTATAAGTATAGCCTGCCATTGCTTTTTCAAGCGAACCATCATATGCAAAGTGGAAGTCCATTGTGTAGGTTCAATTTTCACCAGGTGGTGCAGCAAAACTTTAACCGTTTGTTGAGCAGATTTTAAAACTTAAGAAGCCTGGGTAGAATGCTTGAAATGTCATGGTAAGTACTGGATAGGCTGGATACTTCCGTAAAATGTAAAAGCCCATAGTGAATCACCAAGTATAGTGTGTGTGCCAAGCATGGAAAATTGGTGAATCCAGAAGTTTCAAGTGCAGCTACTGTGTTTCCTCGTATTTTCCATCACAATTGTGAAGATCTTTTTGGAAATTCCCCAATTTTCGGCTGCTTTGTCAATGTATTGACGCAAGTTTTCTCATGAATGACTCCGCTCTTAAAAAACGGTGCTACTTCAAGGCATATAGGTTTCTGCTCAAATTCGGGAGTAATGAAATGGGCTGTTAAGCTCATATACATAGTCTTCTTATGCAGTGGACGTTCAGTGGTGAGGGGGACATATTCAGATTCATGTATTTTTTCACTCTGAGTAGCATTTTTCTCTTCAGATTAGATTTCATTCTACATATCCAGCATAAGTTTTTTTAGTAATGTGGCTTGGATTTGAGGATTCGATCGAAACCTATCAAATCCATGGATTCGAGATTCGATGGAATCCTTTCAAAAATGATTCGATAAATTCGAATCCTGGTTTTTCGGGTGGCATATACGTAAGGATAATGATCTCGTAACGTAATAATCTCATGAATGACATCGTTTTACCATCTTAAGTGCTGATAATCTGCATGGAAATTCACTATGACATATATATAAAATAGAACTTTTTATTATACATATTTCCGGTGGAATTCTACAACAGAACGTTATTTTTCTTCGTATGTGCCCCTATTTAAGATGTCCCATCCAACACGTTTTTGCTCATGCATAGAAGAACGTCTATACTTTGTTATGAGACATTTGGTGAGAAGAGTTATGTGACAAATAATGCTGAATAACAAGCTACTCTATGGTTAATGTACGATTCTGAGCTCCACTCATATTAACCCTTTCGCGACGGGGACGTGGAAAACTTTTTTGCTTTGCCAGTACGGAGCTTTCACTACGCTAGGATCTTCACCGGCACCTATTTCCCTGACTTGGGTCGGGGGCCAGCACCTTTTGCTCGGCCACCGGGCTGAGATAATCTCCGCCCTTTCCCGCTTGCGGTGCCCATTACGGCATGCGGTCGCGGTCAACTATATTTTATGCGATGGTTTTGCTAAAAACATTGTTGCTGCAGCCTCGATATTTATTTAATCATAAATGAATTATTCTTGTTTTACAATGACTTAACAGCTTTTAAACGAAATTCTATCGTTAATATTAAGCTATTTATCAACAAAAATCGTATCAATGGTAAAGATTCCTTTACACACAAACTACGTTAAAAATAACAGTAGAACTCAGTTTTAAATTTGTGGTTGTAGTTCTAAACATAAGCAATGCACTTATAATGCTCAGTTTGCCAATAACACAAAAACCTTGAAGTTTGTTATTCCACAACACCAGCAAGCAACTGACCGCGGACCCCTGCTGTGAGTGGGGCTCGCACTGCGAGGAAGGGTCGAGGTAATCCCCTCCCGCGAACCGAGAAAGGGTACCGACGGCGTCCTGAGAATAAGTCCTTTACAACACACACCTTTTAGGCTTGCTTAGGGCTAGCTTAGCGGCACGACGTGCTATCACGTCGTTCGTTCGCTTGCGTCGAAAAATTTACGACGCTCTATCACGTCGTTCGTAGCGAAAGGGTTAATAAATTTGTGTTCACAATCTGTTTATATAAGGGTTAAGGCAATGATTTAAATTAACCGAAATAATGGCCGCCCTCGATTCGTTCGAGCATCGGCCACATCAACCTGGTATTGACGCTGGAGGCCCACAAAAGAAGAACCACCCCCGACTGATCTTCTCAGGTTACTCCAATCTCTTTCTCGCAGGATGAGTCCGGAGCAGATGAATTTCTTCATGTTCTGGACTAAGAGGCAACAGTATCTTGAGCGACAGGAATCTTAGGGCGAAACAGGTTTTGGCCCATTAATTTAACTCGATGGAGGGACCTGTTTAGCCCATAAATGGGACTGGTGGCAAAACTGTCGTTCTAAGCTGTCCATTGATTTCCAGAAAAGTCAGAATTAGGAGGCAATGCCTTTTAAAGAGCAAGCCTTGGAGTAGCAGGACAGGACCCCCAGATGATGCTGGGTGGTGTCAAGAAATCACCCAAGCCAAATTATGAGCGAAGAGGGAAGGAGATGTCAGCCTCTGCTCATCACTGAGTGATTTACCTAAGCTTCTGAGAAGGGTACCTCGAAAAAAGTGTCAGGGGGTGGGGGGAGAGTGAGATAAGAGGTGAAGACAAACAACTCGTCTGAATCGGAGGATATAAAGGGTGCCTCCAATTTGCGGCAATAGCTGGCGATAGACGGCAATCGCCACGCCACAGTACTTTCGATTTAGCTGAATCACCATCTTTCACCGGCTGCCAGCGGCTCTCTGCTCTGGGGTGAGTCGGAGATCGACAGCATCTGCATTCAATAATCGGCTATCACCGTACTCAAATGAAAAGCACTGAAATAGACAGCTATATAACTCGATAGTGAAGAACAGACAGAAGAGTCGACAGCGTTGATAGGGAAGTCGCGAAGGTAACAATTATACTCTAAAATGTCGCAACACAGCAAAATATGGTAATACTTCTCATTAGAAAAATGCCGATGATAAATTTGTGATATTTGAGGCTACGCTATATCCTGCGGTTGTGTTTCCAAAGCCAGTGGTGCATTGTTGAAGCACAAAGAAACATCCATTATCTGCCCATGAAGCAGGGAAAGCCCACAAATTTGCGCAAGAAGGTTTACCGGCTATACAACTACATCATTCAGTGATGAGCTGTTGAGTAGTTATATAGCTGCATATTATACCTTTGATACTCTACCAAGTGGTTCCAATACAGTGATTTAAATTTACCAAGTGATGCAGATCCCAGGTAAAACATTTGTAATTATTATTAACAGTTGAAGGAACTACGTGAATTTGTTTTCGACTTTGATACGCAAGAATTGATCGTTATACTTGTCTTCTGGAACAGAAACCAGCTCTATTTATGGCTAATGAGGAGATTAATTTACCTGCCGAACTTAGCAGTGCTGATTGGACTTACTTGCAAAATGTTCAACGTATTTACAAGCCTTTCTCTCAGGCTACTGTTAGATACTCTAACACCACAATATCAGAAGTGATTCCTTTAATAAATAGTACATATATTTAAAATTTATGGAAGAACCAGGTAATTTAGGATCCGGATTGCAAAGGATGAAAAGTGATATCATTAATGAGATGAATCTCAGATTTGCTGACTTATAAAATAACAGCTTTTATGCTGTTGCAACAATATTGGACCCTCATTTTAAAGACAAAATGTTTAAAAGCAAGAAAAATTCTCAAGAGGCTAAGAAACTCATAGTGCAAGAACTGCAACTGTATTTTCAGAATGAGCATTTAGGACTGCTGGAAATTTGGCAGACAAAAAAAGGAACAGATTAGGTCCCGAAAGAGTGAGAATGTTGCATTTTTTGAGGAATAATTGATAACTTATGATTGCATTGCACTTTGTTGAAGAACTAATAAAAATTAAGTAAAACTGAAACAGCTACTCAAATTTGTTTTTATTTTTAGCTAAAGAATAAATATTGAATTTGAGGGAGCAGAAGTGTGGAACAACTTATTGGTTCAAAAATATGTACTGGAAAATATAAATGGATATGAATTTGTTTTATAAATGCAATTGGCATTGAAAAGTAACTGGGATTCATAGTTTTCTGAAATAAGGATTCGAGATTTGATGAGTGGGATTCGACAAAAAAAAAAGATTTGGATTCGATTAATACTGGATTCGACCCATCACAATTTTTTTTTAAATATATGTTTCCTAGAATTCATCAAATATCATGGCCCCAAATGAGCAATAAGAGCTTAAAAACCACGATTCTTTATGATTTGAAATGGCTAGCTATCAGCACATATCATCTTTGCAATAAGCCTTGTTATAACATTTTGTCCCTAGACTTATATTTTTCATTTCTTTCTAAGAAACTTGCTGAGGATAACTGACGATGACCAGTGGACCCTTTTCTTTTTTTCCTTGGAGTTGATGTTGAAGAGCTCGTAGGTGAAGGGGAGGGCACTGAACATGTTGGCAATAATGATTGAGCCTCTGAATCACATTCCGACAGGCTTCGAGGGACTTACAATTAGTTGTCCGGGTTAAAGTTCTTCGGATTTCTGTTTCATTATATCTCCATTATGCTTAACAAATTGTATTTCATACCTGTTGTAGTATGAGATACACCTTCTCATAATATTTTCGCAACGAAAAATTGGTACACTGCATACTTTTCATTACTTTTGTATATATATATATATATATATATATATATATATATATATATATATATATATATATTTGAAAATAATCCCACACTTCACTTGCAAATTCCACACTTTGGATATATATATGTATATTTTAACAGCAAACCATAAAAACTTGCATTCTTAATTGATAAGCCACAATGTCAACATTTGAAATACTCATACACTGGTTGTGCCAAGTTCTAATTGTGATTTGTTTGTTTTTTGTTTCTATTTAATCGCTATGACCACTTTATAAAAAAAGATTTTAAAATGAAACTTTCGTGAACAAAAATAATTTGAGAACTGCAAACACTTGACAAAAATATTTTTTTCATTTTGCACGCTGATGAAATTATTAGTATAAAAACACTGAAGGAATGAGTGACAAGAATGGCTGTTCCATTCTGTGACACATCCACTCAATAACTCTTTCGTAGCCTGTTCATATGAGTAATTTGAATAATGCAAATTTGGTAAATAATTTTTATAGATTGTTCAATAAAATTGCACAATTCGGCATGAAAAAATCTTTGGACTTGACGGGGATACGAACCTGGATCTCCCAATTGCCGGGCAGGTGAGTCATTTTTCATGGGGATTTTCTCCCTCTTTGGTGTACATTAAAGAGTGAAGAGAACTCACTTCACCCACGCAGGTGACTGTATGCCACATTATTTGTGCAATGGCAATGATTGGAAAATTTGTTTGATAAAATTTAAACATTACTGCCGGTTGCTACCAAAATATCAAATATTTCTTGCCATATTTTGTACAGTACTTGAATCAAGAGCTCAATTTTTTTCCAGAATATCGAATATTACGAATACATACTTCATTATTCGTGATACTCGACTTTTTGAGTGTCCCATCTCTACTTAACGTAATTGAATTTCCTGTGCACCTTGCTTGTAAGCTCATAGTTTATAGTATTTGAATCATTTAAAAAATCTTCTAAAGACATTGCACTTGTTTCAGTTCTTCAAAACAATATTAAGCTCATGACTTAAAATTAATTATAATGTTAATTATTTTGAAAAACATATTCATTAGAAATAACCTGTTAGAGTACAACCACCTTCCTGCTCACTATGATTATTTAGGAAAGAACAGAATTTTGAGCGTTAGTCGCTGGTCGTTGTGATGTCTGCATCATAGTCGGAGGCCGTGGAGGGTCTTAGGGCACATTAGCCAGCATTACTGCTCTGCTTCATCCCTCTGAGGTATAATCAAATATTCATCATCATCAGTGGTGTCTCTTGAGTTCACCATGACAATTTATATTACAAAGATGACTTGATTATTGCTGTTTCTCCCACCATGCTATAAAGGTATGTGTGTGAGAGGAAAATAGCCTTTCCAAAAGAAAATGCGTGGTCACTTTGCCTCTATACTTCGAGACAAAATATAGACATGCACTAAATAGACCATGTATGGTAAAAAATCATATATATGCGTAGTTGGGCGGACGAAAAAAGAGGCAACATTTAAAGTCAAGATGAGTGAGTTTCATTTGCATTAACATATTTGACGGCATATAAGATGCATCTTTTTCTCCAAAACAATCGTTTGAAAATCACCGTTGACTTATCTTAGTCTTATCCTCAAAGGTGACTCCACATGCAGGCTAAAGTCACCCATGATGCTCCACCGAGGACAAATCTTACCTCAGATGGTCTGTACAACCCAGCCCTTCCCTAAGTTTTATTATTCATCACGGGTATTATTGTTACGAACAGGACTATGCTCAATATACAATATATGTACTGTATTTGTCCTAATATAGCCCCCCTCCATTTATAATCAATCCCCAACTTTTCATCTCTATTTTTGGAAATGTACACCTAATTTCTACCCATATAAACTATGAGACATTGCATTTCCATCGTATTAATCTTATATTTTTTAATTATCTTGGTTGTTTTTTTTTCAGTTTATCCACAGATCTAATGTGAGGAAAAATTAAATTAGATGCATTTGTATTGCAGGTTGCATGTATAGACATTTCCATGGCATTGTAGATCTGTAGAAAAATCGTTACAATGGAAAATTAATGAGATTATAAACATATTTCATAAACTATAAGACAGAATTATCGTTGAATAGATGAGCAAAGTTGATGGTCTAATTTCAAAAGGCATTTAAGTTTAGGGGGTTGTGGTTGCCTGGTGAGTTGAGTGCTGGGCTACCAACCGGAGTGTCCCGGGTTCAAATCCGGGTGTAGCCTCTCTGGACACCCTCTCTGAAAATCCTCGTATTGCAACTATCTGATTGACAGAAATTCGTTGAAAATTGCAGGTGGGCCCAGGAAAGGCATTTGGCCCTCCTACACTGAATGTGTGGCTTTCACATACGATTGGCTTAGTATGGGGTGAGCTGTACTCTCACTCATCAAAACCAACCTTTGGGCTGAAACACTGAGTGAGTGACTTAAGTTAGAACGGAAAAGTATTTACGTCACATATGTATTGCGGGTGGCATAATGTATTTACAGATTTCCCATCCAGCTGTAAAACTTTAACAATATTGACATGGGGAAAGATTAATCAAATAATATAATACTTATCTTTAATTACTCAAAATAAAGTTGGTTGGGGTATGCTGTCATATTCAATAGCTTTGTTTGCAATTTCTATAAAGTATTGCAAAACTATGCTCTAATTAAGAAAATTTGACTGTAGAGAACAGAGTATGACTGTGTAAAAACAAAACACTATGTAAAATAGAGATGCTACGTCATATCAAGAGTTTACCATTGTAATACCCTATACTTCCACACCAGACCTTAATATGTAATGTATTTGGTTTGAAACGGCCGCGGCATTGCATTTCGTTGCCGTTTTTTCATTGCCTTACTTTCGGCCTCACCCGACGTTGCTAGCTGTGGGGTTTTAATAAAAGGGGCCTGTCCTTGTGTAGAGGGGGTGGGCAAACCAGAAACTAAGAGAATGCTTCATTAATAAACATGCTAACATGCAGTTACTGTTTGAAATACTATTACTAATGTTGGTATTACCACTGAGGAAATTCTAACTCTATGGTATTATTAATCCTAATAATTAATTGATTCTATAAGATACTGATTCGTGCGGAAAGTCAAATCATGCGGTGCATTTTAAGTAGGATGAAGGGCAAATAAATCATAAAACACAAGTTAGAAGTCAAGTCTACCTAGCACCATTCAGTCTTGTATGAATACTCTATAGCTATAGAGTGTTCCTGACGTGCAAAAATTATTAAAAAATTATAGATATAAAATCAACAAGCATAGCATGCAGATATTTATAACTGAAAAAATGTACAAAAGGGCTAAAATAAAGCAAACCTACCTATCCTTACCATGAATACTATTGAGGGCTTCGATTATATCTACATACATGTTATTGTCTGTAATCGTGTGCAGTCAAAAGAACACTTTAAACAATATCTGTGTGTAGGCTTAAGTGAAATAATAAAATTCATATGTTGAGGCATGCATTAGCCTCGTGGATGTTCATGAGTGCTTTGAAAGTTTTCAAAATGACTGAACAAGTGACGGAAGTGGCATATGCCCCTGGAGACCTGCAACCAGCAAAACTGAGAAAAAAAGTTTCTTACTGATGTGGGGGAAAATGGTCAAACCACCACCAGTGAGTAAATCTTATGGCCTCAACATTTGCTACATTGCAGTTTCCAAAGCATTGTGATGGCACACTGACTGTTTTCATTGAATACTTGGGGATTGATCAATGAGAGTATGTTCTATATGGCCACTCAGCAAACTAAAATCATGAAGTGTTGTGGTAATTGCGGGATGCTATTTGTCTGTAAAGGCCAAAATTTCATCAGTCCAAAGAAAGACAACTCAATGATGAGAGGGTGCATACCCATTCATTATAGGTTGTACGCCAGTTTTTGGCCAAGCATGAAATTTCCCAGGTGTGACAGCCACAGTATTCCCTCTGGCTCTTTCTAAAAATGAAGTCAAGCAGGAAAGGTCGAAGATTTCAAGATGTCAAGAAAATGCAGTGAGGTATCTTCTCGTTATCCTAGGAAAAGAGATCATGGCATACTTCCAACTTTGGAAACAAGAGATGAAGTATGTGGCTTCAGGAGGTATTTAGTTTGAAGGAGGTAAAGTGCCGAATCAATAAATATAGTTTTTTGTAGTAGCCTCAGTCCTGGTACTTTTTGATTACACCTTGTGAAAGGAAATGGTTTTCGGAGAAGAAATTCCTTTGGAATAAAAGATAGCAAATTTTTGTTGATGAAGGAAAAATGAAATGAAAGGAAATATTTAATGTGCCATCGAGATAATGGAGTGGTAAATAGGAAATTAATTATTTGGAATTTTTTAAAATCATTAATGAAATGGCATTAGCATTCATCCAAATACTGTGCATATCTCTTCCAGTGTAGGACTAATGACTGAGGGTAGCAGCTGTTAAAAAATTGGTTATGTCTTAATCTAAGGACTTATTGAATGTTAAGTTTAATGTAAGGCATCTCCTCAAAATCTGACTTGTATTGCAACTACAAGCCATGTAGAATTTATGTTTTGGTGTTGTTTAACTTAATGGGACTTGTAACTCTTGTATGCCTGTTTAAATATGCAATCCTTATTTTTTTATTAATGATTCTGCTTTTTTTTAATGATACTGATCCTTACCATCCTCTGTAGCCAACCACAAGGAGGATTGTTCAATTGAACACCCTATGATCAGTGGCGTAGCCAGGTTTTGGGTATAGGAGAGGCAGAAAATATTTAGGGAGTGCCGACTCATAAATAAAGGAGTTTACTAAACTTAACAAATTTTGGTGATGCAATAGGCAGATGGGCTTGTACAAAATATGACACATTCATTTTTAGGTAATTGGGACTTAAGAGTGGGAAAATACACAGACTTAGGGGCGCCAGAACACGGGTGGGGGCATTCGCACTCCCTGCCCCTCCCCCCCTGGCTACGCTATTGCCTATGCTGCTCTGCATTTTAAGTTCAGTTGGATTTCTGTTTTATTTTAATTCTCAGAAAAATAATGTACACAAAAGTTAGTCTTTCGAATTAAAATGCTTAAAGGGAAAAAGCATTTATTCAACATCTTGCTGGTAGTATATTGCACATAAAAAGAGGATCAAATGGGATGGAATCACAGTATTAATTTATGCTTTCATTTTGTTATTAAAATACAGTCATAAATGCAGCTTTCAGTTTTTAGAGTCCAAAGTAGGGCAACTTCTAATTGTTCTCCTCACTGAACATGGGAACACCACCAGTGGATACATGGTTATACATGGTAATAGGTATTAGCAAGTAATGTTATTTTTTAACTCTGTGCAAATAACTTTCTTGGAAAGGTATGAATTGAAAAGTTATAAGTTCCATTATTGTTTTCCCCTCCATGTATCTTCCATTCATGGAGATTATTAAGGCAGCTTCGTATCTTTTTAATACATTTCCTTCTTAAGAAATAATCATTTTATAGTTTATTTTATATTAATATGTAAAATATGTTATGGTTTCCACATTTAAATGTATGGCCACCAAAAGAGTTCCTCTATTTATATGTCTGCAGCAAAATAGCACAAAACTGGAAATAGTATGAATTAGTTTTTTAATTTTAGTTTACCTAATCCATGCATCAATGAGCATCAGTCATTCTATGGTTAGTCAAACCAAGTTGTGTATTATTCATCTTGAAAACTTATACATGACATTAAATGTGAATAAATTTATGTAAGGCATTAATATATTCTCAATGACCTATAAAACTCAATGGTTTTATGGACATTCTTGTCATGCTTAGAGTATTCTCAGTAGACATCAACATTAATCTCTTAAAATTTCGAAACATAAGTACACATTTGTTCAGCTTTTAAGAATATGTATACAAAAACATGTTATTCTATACAAACTTTCGAAAACTTGTTAGCTAGTATTGTCTTTCGCAATAATACTATCCTCTTTATCTTACAAAATATCAACCTTACTATACAACTCAATCACTAACAGTTATAATTAATGCCCATATAGAACTTTGATGTACACTTTCAACTTAGAAAAGAAGCAAACTTTCAACAGTGATTTTTGTGTTACACATTGAACACATCATATACATTCCATTCCTGTTCCCAAGCATTATAATTATCAATTTAGAATAAATTATCAAGCTAGCTGCTTTGAAATCAGGTACAAATCTTAGTGCCTAGTTGCTTAAAGAAAGTAGTAAGCAAAAAGACTTCATTTAATATCACATGAACAAACTTGCTGTCTAATTTGCTTTGCAATCATTGTTACTGAAGCACTTCTTGGTTTCTTGTGCTTTAAAATTATATGCAACTAAGGAGAAGCTCACTTACTCACACTATGACCAACTTAAAGTTTTCATTTAAATCTTCCACATTGTGTGCCTGTATTTTAGAATTGTCCGTTAGAGGTCACCATCAACTATGGACATAATTTTTAGGACTCGTTATTCAGATTATACTCATGAAGTAGTTTAATTTTATGGAGTAATCATCAACTTTTTTTTTGCTGATATAATTTTACTCTTGCATTTAAATGCAGGGAGATTTTTAGTACTTAATTAAAGTGAACAATCAAGTTCTTGCTGGTACATATTATTTTATCATTTTATGAAGAAAAATCTTCTATTTTCATTGGTGAGTTTGTTTCATGATGTATTCCTGTCAAAATGAGCCACAATCTAAATAAAAATAAAACTAAGCAAGGCATAGTGCTAGTTCCAATGCTGATTCCAATAAGAAAATAATGCCTTCCTTAAAAAAATCCTTATTTAGCTCACTATCAATATACTTGCAGGAATATTTGGTGTATACTTGAGCATGCATTTTGGTAGGCAATGAAATATATCACATTGTTTTGGAGAAAATTATGTGAGTCAAAAAGCTTAAAGAGATTACTAAAGTTACTTAGCAAAATAGCTACACTTTCATTGAAAAATGTTCACCAAATAAACCTATAACCATGGCCGAGAAGAAAGATGCCCGAAAGTCCAAAGCATGAAAAATATTGAATTATATGTCATACACTAATGCTCTTACATATCTCAGCGTTACTTTGGAGGCAATATTTTATGGTAGTCATTCATAGTTAAAGCCTGACGATGAACTTGGTTTAGTATTGAAAATGCTTGGAGGAGATCAAATAGGAAACTCATTACATCCTTACTTTGTGATAGCATTAGAATCATGTTGCACAAGATATGGATATTTTCCAGCTTTGCTAGTAAATTCATCATGTATTGGGCATCTTTTAGGAACCAATATAACACTCAAATACAACACACCCTGGCGACACATGGAAAAGGCTAAGGCAGGCAACTTGAGAATGGAGATTTCTTTTAAGAAGTTCTCATAGAAATAACACTTGCTGCTTTCAGATTTCGAGGATAAGGCGATATTTATTTCTAGAAAATAGATGTCCTACTCCCACCGTTGGGGATAGAATTCTATCGTTTTTTTTTAATTTATCACAGTAACTCTTTCTGGAACCTTGTCGAAAGGTCAAATCTCTCCCTGTTATACTCTGCTCTCCCTGATTCTTGGCTCACATACCTCTCCCTCCATGTAGCCTGCACTTCTCTCTTCCCCACTGCTCTCGTGTTCACTATCTTCTTCTTCCTCCTCCTCCTCATCCTCTTCGTCATCCACATCGTCGATTTCTTCCTCCTCCGCTAACGTAACCACAACCCGTTCCTCCTCGGCCACTCGGGTGCCGTCCACGCCAATATCCACCTCCTCCACACTCCCTTGTCTGAGACTCGCCTCCCTCGATTCCTCTTCCTCCCAGTACCTATCCTCACTAATCTCCCGAAGCATGATCTCCTCGGCACGGAGCTGCCGGAGTATCTCGTCGTAGGAGGGCGGCAAGTCCGCCAGGCCGTAGATGGAGTCGTACGAAGGGGGAGGGAACACGGGAGCAAGGGACGCTAAGGACCCCTTGGTTCCCTCCGAGTCCACCGGCGTAGTGTTGCCCTCCGACTGAGACGGCGGCGTCGGTGCGGGCAGGGCCGGTAGGTCCCTGACGCTGGCCTCCCCCAGCTCCACCAGGTCGACCCCGCTGTCCGCCTGCAGACGCTCGAACACGCTGCTGTCCACGACGACCATCCTCCCGTAGGGCAGGAGGATTATCGTGGGCTGGGATATGCCGAAGGCGGAGCGGGAGAGCTGGGACTCGGGGTCTATCCCGGGCCAGAAAGCCGCAGCCCCCGCCTCGGAGCCCCAGCCTCCCTCGGCGTCATCGCCCTCGAATCCGGGGCACCGCCTGCGGCAGAAGATGCGGCAGCATGCACCCCAGCAGCAGTACGCCACGATGAAGCACAACACCAATATCATGACGAGCAGGGCGACGAGACCTTGATGTCCAGCCCCGCTGGACGAATGGGTACCCATTTTTTTTCTTTGTGGAGTTTTTGTATTCCTTCAAGTGTTTGCTCGTGGAGGGCAGCCGCCCTCAGGTTGGTTGCGAAAGATTTAAGGGTCTCACGGTCATGTCTTGGCGGCCGTTGTTGATTCCGCAGTCTGAAATGGACGACGGTGTTCGATGAAAAAATAAGAGGCTCAAGAGAGTGGCGGAGGGCGGGGTTTAATATCGATTACTTCCCCGTGGCGGGCTCGGGGGGTTAGGGACGCAGTGCTTTCTCGTACGAGAATTCACGCATGACAAAGAGTGGAAAACAAAAGGTTGTGATAGAGGGGGCTTACTTGGTGAAGGTCATTGAATGAATTTATTGTTATTTTTGGTTCGAGTTTTGCAGTTGAATGATGTAGTCAGGAGTATAAATCCGACAAAATCATCCTCTATGGCATGTATTCCGGAGTCTTTATGCATTCTCTTGCAATTGCTATTTTTTTCTGAATAGCTTCTCGTCGTAAACGAGTCTGAAGTCTATGTTTGTATAAAGTATCTTATCATTTAGTGCGTAAAACTCGAACTTGATCCATGTAGCCTGCCCTATAGAAAAATTCCAGTATTATATGGCCATGTAGACATTAGGTTACAACAATTGTACAATGTCGGCCCTATGCCTCAGCAAGGATGATGTCAGAGTATATTTACACACTTTCGTGTTGATTTGGACCCAAATGGCAGTTGGGAAAATATATGTAACTTATTAGTATTCAGGATTATCTTGATCTCATGCGACCTTGTTCTCTCTCGCTACTTTGAAGCGTAAATCTCTGCCTCCGGTTAATGTGCACATATTTTTTTTCGGAAGTGTATTTCTTTCTCGTGGAGTGCGGGACAAAAAGATATAAAACTGTCGGTGTTTAGTTACCAGTGTTTGTTGCTTAATTTTGTGATCCAATTTAATTTGACCTTTGCAACAATCTCTGATATATTTTGGTCGAAAGATCGATAACACAAGCTGCTGAGTTTTCGGAGAGAAATCGGGGGACCAGGCACGTATACATGGGCACATCTCCAACTACGCAGAAACGATGTCTTTTTTTCGTTGAATTATGACGGCAAGTTTTCCATCAAAGTATAAATACGCCGCATATTAAAGTTGAAGTTGTGTTTCATTTACGAGCGCAGACTGTCTTGATTCTCTAAGACGAAGAAATGGCATACAATGTGTGGAAATACCTATTGTTGTTGATTGCCCTGTTTCTTTAGAAGGCAGAAGTAAGAGTCTATGGATCAGTTTAAAGCATTGATAAGGCAATGGAGTAGGTAGTACAAATGTCCAGAAAGTAGTTTATGAAACCCAATTCCCTTGCGTTGAGGTCTAATCATTAAATGCATGAATAGAATAGATTTCGGAAAGATCTAGGTAAGTAATCGGAATAACCTTGCCTTGACATTTTAATACATGAATTCGTTTTACAGCTGCGTTTTATTAAAAACCATTTACCTGTTCGAATACGGCCGAAGGTGAAAATAAAGATCAATGATACTGTACCGTAAATACGATATCACTGAGGATGGGAAATTTATTTGGTTTAATTGGATTTGGTTGAATTGGAATTTCCTGTTAAACATGTGCAATGCTCATAAAGGTTATAATTGTCATTATGTTGAAGGGCCACCGACACCTATACTTCTAGATTTACGTAAAGTTGTCTCGCACTACCTACCATAAACCTTCGTAAAACTGGAAAAAAATACTCTTACCGGAATCCATCTCTTGTATAATCGAAAAAGGTGAGGGAGTTTTTGGACTCGCTCGAGAAGACTGCATACATTCTTATCCAAAGCTTGGAACACGCGATCTGCCGCAAAAAAATAACGTAAATGATAATTAAGATCTGATTTCCGTTCTCGTCGAGCCTTCCTCTTTAAGCTATTCTTCGGCTCGATCGCATTGCCTTGAGATCGCGTAATAAATGATCGGCAGTTTTTTGGCCCTCGGGAAAGGGAGCTGAGCCTGCGCAGTTTCATTGAACAACACTCATTTCCCGTTTGCGTACAAACTGCTTGAAAAATTACTCATTCGAACTTAAAATGAATTAATATTTTGCCCGCGAGAGTGAATTTCATCTTCGAGAACTTTCTATCTGGGTCATAATGACGATTATAATTCACGAGATGTAAATTTTACGTGTGTGTACATTTTAAATGCTCCAAAAAAATCAAGTGTCCAGTCGCAGGGAACCTTCTTAGCTTGCCAACGCAATGATGCGGTCGATGGAAAGTTTTCAGCGTGACGTATATCAAATTCGAAAAACAACACTCGACGCTGCAGGGCCGCATGGAAGTGACAGCTCGCTTTTTTCATAGGCGTGTTATTCGCCGGAAAACGTTTAATAGAGATGATATACTTATATCATAAATTCTACGTCATCTTGTCACTCTTCATCAATTTTGGAGCCTGCTTAGATGATGTTACATAATAAGGAATTAGCGACGATCAGTTATGACAATTGAACCAAAATTAAGCATTATGACCTGTACTTATAATTTAACTTCCGCGTGTGTTTTCATGTGGTTTTATATTCATGCAATTAGTTTTGATAGCTTACAAATGCATTATTTACAGCTATCTTTAAAATTAATCAAGGGTTTACAGTAGCATGCGACCATTTTGAGGGTCATTTTTACACACAATGCCAAAAACTCGCTTCGGAAAAGTGTACTCGTAACTATATTTGTTCACGACTTATTTTATGAATAATTTGCACATACCCATTATTTAGCAGTTTTGGTAAACTTTTAGGATTTTCCATCTTCAACAATTACATTTTCAGAAGCTCTTTGCGTTTTATGTAAATTCCAAAATATCATCCATTTTAAAACTCTAAACAGGAGATAAATTATTTTCTGAGTACAGAATCTGATATTTTTCGTACGTTCGTAATTCACCTCACTTCACTCCAAATTGCTGTAGATTTACTCCGAATGGATAAATGGATTATAATTCCTGGAAAAGTGGTATGATCACTGAGTTGGAATATGGCATGTTTCAAGGCATTGAGACAGCACGAAATAACCCGCAACCCACCAAATGCTCGTACTTCACGGTTTTCGAAATGCCCGCGAAGTGTAAGCTTTTTCGTGTAAACATGTAGCTCCAAAAACGCACGTGGCTGAAATATTCATGGTTCTCTTCAGTATCTCTATTCATTTCACAAATGCCCTAGGTTTTGGGGGTGAAACCTGTCATTGATACGTACTTAAGCCTATTAAATATTAATTAGGGCATATTTTCCGGACAGATGTCTCGGTGGTCGTACAAAACTTTTGTCAAGAATTAGTTTTCTCGTTCAACTCTTGTTTCAGTATTTAAGGTGGCGAGGGCCGTATGCAAATTTATGCAAATCTTCCGAAAACATCGCTCCTATGTCATTTATGAATTAGAAAGGAGAAATCCATGTCAGTAGAAGTCTGCACTGCATGGGATTACAGTCTACCGGGTGTATCGTTTCAGTCTCTTCAGTATTCTCGCAGTGAATACTTCAAAAATCAATTATCAAGTTCTCTCTGCCTAAAAGGTCCCTTTAATTCTGCTTCCACAATTTACAATAAAATTGCAAATTAAATTAAATCTACCTACTCACCTTTTAGTTTATAATCGAGAGGTGTTATTACACTGTCACTGAATATTTAGAAGATTCACTGACTGTTCTAATCTGATACTAATTAGTAATTAAACTTTAGTTAGTAAATTAGTAAATAAAAAATTAGTAAAAAAAAATGAAAAAATATTTTTTTTCTCAAATTGTAACTATACGCAAAAAATAGAGATATTTTGAAATATATTATAAATATATATATAACACAGATGTATATATCTGTATACGATACATATCAGAATCTCAAAAATATACTTAAAATATCCTTTTGGTGTGATCAGGGATCATCAAATGCGTATTAAATATGTATAAAATACAGATTTGTGAATCTGTATACAGATATATTTCGAAATCATAAAAATATACAAATATAATCCTTTTTGTGCTACTAGGGAATCTGTTATAATTATGTGTTTATTTTATTTTTTTCTTCGGAATTACTTTTCATGTCTATGTACTATATGTATTGCCTATGACGTAACCTAAGCATTTATTTGCCAACGGTGAATATATTTAAATTTGAATAATATGAATATTAATATTTTGCCCGTGAATGTGAAATCTTGACTAGTGTCAGGCTACAGCTTCATACTTTCTTTTATCTCCGCCGTTATTCATTTTGACCCATTACTTTACTTATCAGAAGATTTCTTTATGCCTGTAAGTAGTACAATAAAGAATATCGTTTACAAAGTGCATTGCAAAAGTTGTGTTAAACTCCCGAAGAGATTCCCCAGGTTGCTGGGTCTATTGAATTGAATAATTTCAAGAACGACGCATGTCGTAATGTGGGTTGCGGTATATTCAGGATGTTTTTTTAAAATTTTTAGATCTGTGAAGAAGCGTAAACCAGTAGCGTAGCCAGAGGGCGGGGTAGGGGGGTGAATACCCCCCCGCCCCGTGTTCTAGCGCCCCTAAGTCTGTATATTTTTCCACTCTTAAGTCTCGAAAACGTATAAATAAATGTGTATAATACGTTGCCAATTGTCATATTTTGTACAAACCCATCCGCCTATTGCACCACCAAAATTTGTAAAGTTTGGTAAACTGGTTAATTTATGAGTCGGCGCCCCCTAAAAATTTTCTGCCCCCCCTGGACTCAAAACCTGGCTACGCCACTGGCGTAAACCGCTTTATTTGAAACTTTTACTATCACAGCAGCTTCTGAAAATGATGGTTAATATTATAGATATGTAAATGTAAGTCTTTCTTCAGAATTAAATATTGGAAATATGACTAAAATTCTTGCTAAAATAAAAAAAAACGACATGGAAAGTGCTTGGATAATAAGTTTAAGATTAATTCTAGTAATTTCTCAATGAAACTGCAGCGAACATTCCTATACGATGTGATGAAATATTTGAGGAAGGCTTCCTGAATGGAATCCTTTTGTTAATTTAAATATAACGAATAGTAGTTTCACATCAATTGCGGGTAGAATAAAGCGAGGAATGAGTTGCGTATCCGATATTTGAAAATAAGAAAAAACAGACGTCAGGGAAATTAGATGAGCTGGTGCAAGTCAGAGGACTTTCTTAAACTGTGAAGGGTGATGTATGATATAATGCTTGATTAGAAAAGCGGGGAAGTCGGCAATATTTTATCCACACACGCCTGATATTCCTCTCATTGAAACACTATCGGGAGAAGGGAATAGTTTTTCTCGCCGATAACACCCGTAAAAACAAACTCTTTCCAAGCTCGGGTGAGATAAATGAGGAAATTGAACGAAACACAAGTATTATCAATCAATAACTGAACTATCAATATACGATATACAACTCGTATTTCACACATAGAACCAACCAAGTTACAAGCAATTGACCCACAGGTCGAGTGCCAGGCGACCGTAATGAGAGTTTCCACTCAGAATTGATTTAAGTATACAAGTACGAGAGGTTGAGCTTCTCTCTAAGTACAAAAATGACTGAAAGCCAGCAGGTTCACCCAACGGTGGTACTCAGTCGCCATCTCGACTGCAAAAGAGAGCGTTCTCAGGGATGAATCAGCTGAGGAGGGGGTTTGTCGGCCAGGACGAGGTGGAATGAGTAAGCTTAGGATATAGGCGATTGGTAGCCTTGTAGGGGAGGAAATAATGGGATGGGTGATAGATGGGGTGGCAGTTTTCAATTGGAGCGCCAGGAACTGTTTTCTGGCTTCGGCCACAGAATACAGGATCACAGCCTTTGTGCCTTGGTCAGAATGACCGCATTTTTGGAATCCTTCCTCACTTTAGGGGCTATATAAACGATGCAGGACCCAATGGAGTCACAGTAGACAGGAATTTCACTTTTATAAAACATGTTAACGAAATCCGAGCGAGGTGCAGCAGACGGGCTAACCTGATACGCGCGGTCTACGCAAGAGGGCGTGGAGTTTCAGTGAGGTGCAGCGTGCTCTTGTACCGGTCTTTTGTGAGACCGGTCATGGAGTACGCTGCCCTCGCCGTCCTCCCTTTAAGACGGAACTTGATGCCGTACGCCACCCTGGAGCGTCGGATCCTGCGTCAGGTCTCCGGACTGCACTACCGGACTGGGAACAAATCTATCTACCTAATTACTAATACTGAACCTATCCTTCACAGGCTATGCCGTCTACGGTGCAACGCAGCTCGTCGTATCGCCATCAACAATCCGGGCCTACTCCAAGAAATATTATCCAGAGGCAGAGGACCTTTACCGAAGGCCAACAAGAACAAACTCTACTCGACACCACGATTCATCAACGACCATCTGCACCTGTACTACCCAGACATCAGCCTCCCACCAGCTGACATCCGGCCCAGCGTTCCTGCACCACCAAATCTAACCATCACGCCGGGCATACCGCTTATCCCTAAGAAGAGAGAGAAGCCGAAAAAGTGATTCCCTAGTGATATCCCAGTGATTTTAGTCAAAAACAATCAAAAACTATATATACATATTGCTATCCCAGTGATTTACAGTCAAAGACTATAGAACTAAAACTATATATATATATATATATATTTATTTATTTATTTATCTTTTACACACCATAACTGTTAATTTTCAAAAATCTAAAACTGTTATTTTATTGTTATTTTATTTATTGTTTTATTGTTATTGTTACTTATTGTTACTTGTTACGACCTGACGACGGTTTTTGCGGGTTTCCCGTCGTCCTAGGGCAAATGCCAGGTCAAGCTCTTCCCGCACATCTACCCAGTGATACACAATCCAGTGAAAGGTGCATTCCTACCCTGAAGAGGCGCAAAGCCTACAGCAGGGTCCACATTTGCGTTGTTATTTCTGTCTTGTTATTTTGTTGTTACTCTTCTATTCTCTGTATCTTTTGTTGATTTTATTGTTGTTATCCTTCTATTTTCTCTGTATTTGCAAATGTGGAAATAAACACTTTTTGAAATGAATTGAATTGGTGAGGCAAAGGCTTGGCAGAAGTCGTGGCAGAAGTTGCTGGCAGGAGTCGCTGCATTTTGGAGTCGTAGGCATTTTGGCCGTCGTTGGCGCCGAGGCGCGTCCCGCCATGAGCGCTAAGTCCTTCGGCTAAGTCCGGAGGGTAAACAGTCCGCAGAGGGGAAACTGTCCAAAGAGGGGAATTTGCCAAAAAAGGGGGTGGGGGTGTATGAAAAATGCCACATCATTAGCGGCTATTTAGTTACTTTGACGTCAGGAAGATATTCCAACAATCAGGAATAGTTATTCATTTTCAGGCGCATGTCTTTACTAGTATCTGAGAAATACTGGAAAGGCGTCAGTATTCTAGATAGACTAAGCACAATTAGAAAAAAATCATGACTCATTTGAGGTGTTTCCTTTGGAATGGGGTGGGGATATGTCTCATATCTGTGCCAATGAGTTGAATGTAAAATATTAGACAGATGCTTGTTTATAACATTCAAAACTTTGATAATGGCCAACTGTCTTTGACTTTTACGCCCTTAATATGCCCTTTAAACAGTTTGAGTGACGAACTCAATACTTTCGGGCATTCCTTGGTGGAATCACTGCATAATGAATAGTAACAATAACTTTGTAAGCTCCACAAAACATTTTATTGGTACAGGTTTGTATACCTGAAGATGCCGTAACTGGCGGAACCGGTTGCACCAATAAAATGTTTTGTGGAACTGACAAAGTTATTGTTCCTGTTCATTAGTTAGAGTGGCCTTCATAAAATTCATTTCACCAGGGAAGTTATTCTTCGCCCTAGGTTTGTGGTCGCCAGAAAACCGTAAAGACTATTATTTCAGAACATTTATGTTGATTAAATTATTGGTTCCTTTTTTAATTTTTTAAGGTAATTTTGACTACTCCTAGCGTCTGCCTTATTTCTATTAGTGTAGTGGCAATAGTTTAATCCCTGGGTGTAAATATGAGTTAGATTTCTCACAAGAATGGAATCCATCATAAGCACATAGAGAAAATTGTGATTATTGTATCTCAAATAAGCCAGCTCTTGTTCACTACTAATTATGAAGTTTCCTAGAAAAATACCTTTTTCAAGACGTATGGCAACCCTAGAAAATGACGGGGGAGAAGCAAGGGAGGCAACGAGAGAGAGAGAAAGAGTGTGAGGCAGGGTCTAACGCTAACTACTTCGCCTAAAAACCTCGAGGTGCACACACGCAAGGCTGATGGGCAAATGGTTAAAATCACCCATCGCTGTGAGTTTATCAGGGACCGTATCCTGAGGTATCGTTTTGAGACGAGTCAAAACGGGACAGCAGGTAGCTGTGAGTCATCCTAGTTATCGAAGCGCTCGTGTGTAGGCAGCAATTAGAAAAGTTTTCTGGCTGACCCTCCGTACTTAGCTACCTTCCTCACCCGTTTCGGAATATTGGAGCATTTTGAAAGAACCCTGGGCCTTGCGGTGGTACAGTATACCTAATGGGTGGCGGGGCTGGCTCCCGCCAGGGGCGTCATCACGGAGGGGGCGGTGCGGCGATTATGTTCCCCTTAAAGATAGGATAATTTTCAAGTAAACAATCTCATCCTCATATGCAATTAGAAAACTGTAGGGAATATAAAATAAAAGCAACAAGGTGAAAATAGAAGATATACAAGAGGCGGGCCATTTTGCCTGGGGCGCCAAAACTATGCCAACACACCATAAGCACAGTCTAAACAGTAGTTTAGACTGTGCCATATTAAGTACACCACTGATTGTGAGCCCATGTCCCAACATCGCGTCCTCTGTGCAGCGCTAGGAACTTTTGCGAGAGCTATCCTTGGGATAGCATCTGTATTCCATTATTATAAACGCTTAAAGTACATTTGGCTGAAAAGTTACTCTCACATATGAAACCAATCCTCGAGTTGACATATTGATGGAAGCGTTGCTGTGTGGCCGCTTAGATAGGGAGGAGATGACCTAACAGCAGAGAGTAAGTAAAAGGCCGGCAGTGAGATAATGCATATAGTCACTATCATGGCCAAATAAAATTTTGCCAACCATATTCAATAGGATATTCGCCTTACTACTGATTGTGAGTGCCTGGCGTTCGAGGGGAAATGCTTTTACCGCCACAGGAATGAGTACCCTCTGAAATAAGCAGCGCCTAATACCGTTATCTGTGCTAATTTACGACTTGAGGATTGGGTTAGATGGGATTATGGCGAATGGCAGTATACACCTGTTGAATGCCTAAACGCAGTTCCCAGTATGCAGATTCAGTTTTTCAAAGTTCTAATGAAGTAGGCATTATATGTAGGTGGGTAATGTGTAGGTGGGTCGGGTCAACATTTATTTTGATTGGAAAAAAGTCGAAGTGTCGATTACGTATTTATCCTTTGAAGATTCTGGACGAATTAATCTCAATCTCCGAATTCATAAAATAATAAACACCTTCTGGCATAAATTAATTGTGTTTGTTTGCACCTTTTGGAGTCGGCACTGCTCGAGAATTCAATTAGGGTGCCAATCTTGCCGATTACATGTTGCTTGACTCTTTCGCCGATGACGGCGCCTCTGGCGTTAAACATGGCGTAGGGCGTAGGGTAACAACATGTGAGAACGTCAAAGGTGGTCAAAGGAGTACGTCGAACTGTTGTAATTTTTATGGTGATTAATTATGTTTGTCGACGAAACATATTGGAAAATTGTGAATCCATGTCTGGGCGACCAGCCTAATTTGGCCTATTCTACTCTAATGATTGACTATTGGCGGGCAAGTACTAAGTAAATACTTCGGGATGCCGACTGTTTGCTGTGCTATCGGGTGCAAACATGTCAGTGGGAACGGTGCTTGTCACTTGAAGCGATTTCCCAATGACAACAAAAGAGCTCTTATTTGGACTGAAAACGTCAGAGGAAGTAATTGGCGTAGAAAAGGTTGGGAGCTCTTGTGCGACGTAAGTCTTGTAAGACCTCAGTGAATAAGGATGGTATTGTCCTGAAACTCTTAAAAAACATTATAAAGTAAAACACGGTTTTTTTCTCTCTTAGTGTCATTTTGAAAGCTCTCAGTTCGAGAAAATTAGAGAAGACGGAGCCAGAAAGCTTAGGCACAATGCTATACCTACGTTATTTCCAACCCACACAGTATCCTTGGTTTGTATATTATCGTTGCTTTCAATTGCTCTTCACATGTGAAACGTATATTCCAATAATCTGCAATAATTTATTTTTTATTTTTAGGATGATGGCTCTAACTTAATGGGAACTTCTAACACATTAGAAGTAAGTAGGTATGTCTTTTCTTGTATCTTCATGTTCTTGTCCACGACGTTAGGTATTTTTAAGTTCGCAATAAATCGGTCAGTTTGCTGAATTGATCGAGAAAGTCGCGCCTAGAGTGAATGTCTCTGCAAAGGCAGGGTTTCGTTTCTCTTCGGGAGTGAAAGAAATTTCAGATACAGGATGTCTCTTTCATGCAAGATTTGCAGTTCTCAGTATATTTTAAATAAAATCATTAAACTATTTCACAGCCATTTTATGTATTTGGAAGTATACTGCGCTCTTAGCTATAGAAATTGCGTTCAACAGTGTATGACCCTATGCCCTAGCTCTTCATGGAAAATATCTTGATATCATCTTGTGGACAATCAAAGTACTGCTGGTATTTTAGTTCAGTGGCCTTAGCCGGACGGTTGTTATTAGGATCCTCAACCATTATTGTGAGATGTATGTAATTGAAAAATTCCATGAAATCTTTCCCCCCTCTATTATCTCTCCAGTAATTATAAGCTCTTACAATCATTCAGTAGTTGGGGTTGTCCAGATGAATATGCTTAAACGGCCGAGGTCATGTTGCACTTACTCTATACCTGTTTCAGACAGGAACAACAGCACTCAGGTCGGATAGGTGGGTCTCTCCTCAAAGAAGTGACAGTAGCAGTTTTCCACAGTTTGTATTTAAAAAGTAATAAAAATTACACAACACATGTTTTGGCTTACCAAGCCATCAGGTACACAATTTGTCCATGAAAGGGATGGGGAGAGGAGAAAGTGGGAAGGGGTGAGGGGGTGGGTAGATGAAGGGTAAAGGAGAAGGGGGAGCGCATTGAGTTGCCAGTGGTGTGAGAGGAAGAGAGGTGAGGAGTACTCTTAAGGAGTTTGTCCTTGGAAGGTTAATCGGAAGAGAACTAGGGAAGTGGTGAGGGTAGTTTTGTAGAAAAGGTATAGCAAACAGTGGGGAATGGTTTCGGAACAGTTGATCATTTAACTATAGATTATTATCACTATGCAAAATTCCCACTGATCCCACGCATCTAGCCTTGGGCATTTTCTTTCAATATGTAGAATCTCCGGTTGAAAGAGGCAGTGGTGCGATGTCTCCAGGAGTTGTTTAGCCAGCAGTGACGAATTTTCTTCTTTATCCAAGCACCTTTCTGTGCTCTTGGAGTCTGGTGCTGAAATCCTTACCTGTCTGCCCAACATAGAATTTATGTTAAGTCACTTAACTTTGTAGACGCCTGAATAGAATTTGGGGTCAATGGTGTCCTTATTTTTACACCCAATGTAAGGTACGCAGATTCTAAAAACATGCTTTAAATTTGTACTTGGGGAATTTTATAGGAAAGTTTAACCACAAATGGTAACTTACACCAGATCCTTTTGTTGGGTTCAAAAGAAGAAATCACACTTATTTCTGAAATTGCCATTATGGTGTAGGAGTTATGGTATGGTGCTTTTTGCGTAGGAGTTTGTTTTTGGCTGCTTGAGAGTATCCTTTTGATGTTGCAATTTGGCATATGATTCCCATCTTCTCTCTCAGACTTGGCAAGGGCCTAGCTATGTTAAAACACTGGTTCCTGTCAGATCACCGAAGTTAAGCAACATTGGGTCAGGACGGAGGTTGGAGGGGTGACCTCCACCTCCATACCTCCACCGTGGTGCTCTTGTTCCCTGTCTGCAAGTGGCAGGCAGGTTAAATGTGGGATGGAAAAATGGACTCAAAGAGGTCTGAGTGGCAGGAGGGCTCCAGAAGGCCCTCGCCCACCCATACAATCTATATATCTCTCCGACTCAGAATTTAACTGTGAGCTTGAAATAAGGAACAAGCATACAAAATTACATCACTTGGATTTAAAGGCCATTAAAATTCAACGTCTCACATTTCAATTGTAACAATGTAGTTTTATGTAATTGTTACAGAAATATACCACTTGTTGAAATATACTACAAAAATAATCAATTGTCATCTTTGAGGTGGAGTATATGCATTTTCTTGCGTAAAATATCTCAGTGGTATCCGTGATGGGTGTATGGCTTTAATACAGCTTTTGTCTTTGATCAAGTCTGCAGGAAGACCTGTGGATACAAATTCTGCAAAGAATTTTAATTTACATAGTTTCCTTATTTATAATTGTGTTTTATATTTCTGCAATTGTTTACTTGGTGAATGATAGTGCGAGTATGAGCCCTATGACATGGTGCCGCTGAGTGATGTTGAGATTCAGAAGTTACCAGACACAGTACCTTTAATATTTCCTGAGGAGGCAGATTTCTTTGAGCAGGTATTTCATCTTTTATTTCATTCTTTGCCTGGATTTTTGAATGTGCATGTAGAATATTTATTGGTTATTGTACCAGTATACTAAAAATATATTTGTGGTTAAAAACTTGTGTGAATCTATGAGTGAATCCTTGAAGGTGCTATAGATGCAGATTTACATGCTAAATTATTCAAGTGAATCACATAGGTAGCTTAAACAGCCATAGGTATATTGATTGGCTCAGATTGAAAATTATTTTTTTATGGAGGGTCTCTCGTAAAAGACAGGAATTCAAAGTCTACAGTTGATGTTTATCCCGGGGAAAAAAATGCAGTCAGTAGTGTTATTGGAATTAAATCTCGTGAAGGAATCTGGCCGCAATGTAATCCATGCATTCCCTTTTCCGAACCCACTTCCTTCTTCTTTACCCCAAATTTGGGGCCTGGAAGGGAATACCACAGGACTCACTCTCCTCCTCCCCCCATCCTTCAAGCCCAGCCTTTTACGGAGCATGGGCCAGAAAGAGGAAAGGAAATTGGTGGCAGCCATGTTCCCACAGAGCAGTGGCGGATACAGAAAAAACTCAAGGGGGGGGCGCAAGTTATCGCGACGATTGTAGCTTTCAAACTGACTGCCTGGCAGCGACTCTGCTTCCCTTATATATATAGCTCGGTTGTTCCCTTCCAGACTTTTAAGGAGTGTGAAGAAATACAAACAGTAGAATATTCGCGACTTTTCTTGAACAAATGCCAGACAGGATAACGTATCAAGATCACTAGAATGGTAGTGACTTTTCTCGTAGGTTAGCTATCTATGTGCCAGACAGAAACGTATAAAATACGATGACGCGGATGCGCGCGCGTGCTACATTAGAAAGTACAACTACTCGATAACTTGACTCAGAGTCGACTGACGAAAGACATGAACGAATAGCGTGCGGGATGACTGGCGGGGGCAGCCCCGCAAGGGGGGGGCGCGCGCCCCCCATATGTATCCGCCACTGCCACAGAGGCTAAGAACCTACATGCCAACACCCGAGACAGTTAACAAACCATCTGTTTATTGATCTGGTGCGTTCTTTTGTGTTTTGTTCTATTGTGTTTGACTTACCTTTTATTTATGAGTTTCAATGCAATCCTCACTTTTCTTTTTAATCTCTTTATTTTAATGTTATAGAATTAGGGATCGCTATTATGTTTGAGCCTTTTCCGTGGAACAAATTTTTCAAGCCCCTCCCTTAACAATGCTTTAAAAGAATTTCATATATCGTCGAGGTTTGCTACTTGACCTGCCCATTTTGGAAAATTATCTATCAGCATATTCTGGAACCTGTCCACTTTACTCTTTTTAAAGTTCCAGCAATACGTATCAGCTGTTTTCTTCGAGATAGTTGATGCCTCTGTAGCAGCAAGGAGCTGTATAAATTCCTGTTATTACTAAGCGGAATTCTAGCATGTTGCTTATTTCCTCTTGACTCCCTTAATGTGTGAAATTAACCAATGATTGATGGCGAAATTACCGAAAAACGTTAAAAGTACTCAGGTAAATCCGGGAAAATCGAACTCGAATACAAAATAAGGTCATCACGAAATTTTGCGCTTATGTATTTGAAAGACCTAGAAGTTTGAATAGAGAATTTAAAGATTTAATGCATAATACACTTTGACAATATTTCGGGTGTTACACCAATCGCCTCATTTAAAGTTCGCGCCGTAAAAAAAGAGCATCTACTCGCGATAAGGACGTGCGATCGCTGGTGGTTGGTGCATATCTGAGGCGTGCTTTCCATGTAGGCAATGTTAATCTGTGAGGTAATGGGCTTCGATTTGGATGAAATTATTCGATGCTATTCCAGGAGATACCTTATATCGTTTTGGAATTTGTGAAAATTTAATAAGCACCTCAGTCCGCCATGTTGCATCCTCATATGCTTTAATTCCGGAATCATAATGGTGGGTTGTTCCGCTGTAAACTGCTCTAATAGATCAGACCAGGGATTCAAAACATACAGAATTCCCCGCGATCCAGATCGCCGGAAGGCGTGGATTCGTTTAATCGGAAGAGAAGGTTGGATTCCGGGTGCAGGAGCGTCTATCTGTGAGGTACAGTTCTTGTGCTACGTATAGGAAGAAAATAAACAATTTTTTCTTTACAGTTTGATAATTAAACTTATCTCCGTCTGTATATTTTCGGCCGTGATATGATATTGTGTCACTTCTAATGACAGGTTGAAATGGTTTCCTTGTGATTATTTCGGTTTAGTTGTCTTATACTTGCGATTATTGCCCTTGTCGTTTTCATATACCTCATAACTATGCACTTGATGTCGCCCAATTTATCATTTTCATCTGACATTTGGCGAACCGCGTAAAAAGCTAGGACTGTATCACGTATGCCATATTTCATTGGAAACTTACCCCAGACACGCCTGTATGAGGTGTTAATGTTACATTTAAGCTGCTGGATTTCATTCCTGACTTCTTTGTTTTCATCTTTTGGTGTTGAAAAAAATGGGAGACTATTGTTTTCAAAGCTATTTCCATTAGGGAGGTAATAATAAGCTACACACTTTTTTCCCAGGCTCACTTTGAGGAATCAGCCTATGAATCGCAAAGGGCAGATGGTTTGAAGAAACTGAAACAAAATGCTGTTCCTACAATATCTGTGTCAAGCCCAATTATTCGGAGCAAAAGGAAGCAGACTGTTCAACCAAGACTTGATTTTTCATTTGATGACGATTGTGAGGATTCCTTTGTGAGTTAATGCCTTTTAGTTCTGATTTATATAGCTGTAAGTTATTATTTGGCCGCATATTATTCATCAAGAAGTGGTGGAACTCTCCCAATCCCAATTGCAATTCTCAATTTCAAAATCGTTAAGAGAATTTATTTAGTATAGGTTTAAGTTCTGTACTACTGTAGCAATGGTAAAAATATGATATTTATTTGTATTCTGATTGCATGTACCATGAGAATACAAAAATGTATTTGCGAAGTCCTTTCTTTTGCCAGGGGGTCATTCCTTGTCAGTTCATCCAGGCATGACACCCACCGACTTGGATTTTGATGAAACTTGGCAATTTTCATCCTTCCATGTAGGAATGAAACAGTGTAAAATATTTCTTGGCTACCTCTAATAGTTTTTTTTCCACGACCATTTGAAGTTTGGGTGAAACTGCAGTTTTTCAATGAATGCGGTCTCCAGAGGCACTTGTACCTCCAGAGGGAAATAATTTGTCTCAGCCACACTTTTCATCCAATTCTTATGAAAATTTGCAGGTTTACAATAGAAGTCATGAGGATTCCAAATACTAATTGAAAAATATCCTAAGGGATATTGAAAATTCTCTAAACTCATATGTTTCATAAGATTTATGAAAATTTTGCGTCAAAAACATGGTACTATAAAACATCAAATTTTGACCTGAGGCAATATGTGAATCAAGCTGAATTATTTTTTCTAATATTCCTTAAGGTATGACCCACCACCTGTAAAAATAAAATTCATGGCTTTTTGCTTGCTTTGTTGTTAAAAAAAATTTATGTGCAAAAAAAATGTCTTTTCACGACTCTAGTAGTCAGTGTTGGGTCTTCCTTCAAGTGTGATGAAATGCTTGTGTTAACTGTTTTCTATGTCTAAGCAAATGTTTATGACATGAATCTAGAACATAATAAGTGCAAAAATTAAAACATTTTTTATGTGCAGGTTGTTTCTCTCCCGATAAGAAATATATATATATATATTTTTTAAATAGAATATTTTAAGGAATTCTTAGCACTTACCCATCATTGCTGAGGATAACTTGATTGTTGCTTTACAGAAACCATCAAAATACAGGATGCATGTCAATACAAGTTAACTTTCTCCATTTTGCATTGACAAAAACTTCACTAACAAGTTTTACTTGATTAATGTTGCACAACTTATAAAAATAATATGAGGAGAAGATACATTGTCTAACCTTGACCAGCCTTTACTCTAATGAGGACTAGACATTAACTTGTAGCAGTATCTTCTTTGAAGAAATGATACTTTTTAACTTTATAGTGGAGCTGAGAAAAATATCAGATTACATTGAAATAATGTAACAATGTAACCACATCTTTTAGACCTTGAATGGGGTTATTTGAACAGAAAGTGAAAATGAACTGAATTAGCCCTGCCACTTGAACTATTTATACAAAGTAGTTTTTCTCTCAGGAGGTAGGTATTGTTTGCCCTTTTCCTACCCCAGTTGCCCTCCAACTTTGGCAGTGTGAACATCAAGTTTTTTCCAATAAGTTTTGTGGTTAATATTTGTGTCCATCTCTAGAAACCAGGTATGTAAACCTTAAGGAAAATATTTTGACACAATTTGTTATTTCTGTCTCAGTTAACAATCATTTGTCATTGTCATATTTTGATTTATCATTTAGGCTGATGTCTTTATAATGGCCCAGTATCAAGAGCTTGGTAAATGTAGTCTAGGAGAACATAGTGGTACAGAGTGCCATAAAACTAGCTACACTCAGTTAGTGAATCTCCTAAAATTTGAAGATTTAAGTGCATCAGAAAGACAAATGATTGAACTCAGGAGTGGCATAAATTCTGGACTTCTTTTGAGTATTTGTGAGCACCATAAAACCTACTTCTTAAAAAAATATAAAACGTATCAAATTACTTGCTATGATCCATTTAGATGTCATAGGAAAAAAATTAGTAAATCACTACGAACAGTAACACCAGCATTTGCATTCAAGATAAATAGCATACCAGAAATTGTTGAAGCAATTCCAGGACAAAAAATATGTAATTCATGTAGAGAAAAAGTGGATAAATACACACACCATATCGAAGATAACTGTGGCATTGAAGAGCTTATCCCAATTGCTGGCAGTGATGATAGTATTGTAGATTTGGACGAAGATTCATTGAAAGAAAAAGCACTGGAGGAAATAAATTTATCATTCAAGGATATTGGCATGTCTCCTTTAAAACTCCATGCAGTTGCATCCCACAGCAAATCAATGTATACTAAAAGGAAACTGAAAGTTGCAACTTCTACTTTGAACAAAAAGGTTTGCAAAGTATTGGATAAAGATTTCATTCCAGAGCATGATTCAGAAGTTCTTGATAAAGCGAGTGATATGGATGTGCTAGTTGGGTTACTAAAAGAAAAACTGGTTACAGCAGGCAGTCGGCGAGAGATAATTCAGCTACTAACACTAGCTCCGACTTCGTGGAGTAGGAAAAAAGTAGCCACCGAATTTAATGTTAGTGAATATGCAATTCGGCAAGCTAGGGAACTTCTGAGAGTGAAAGGCATCATAGCCATACCAGATCCAAGGAGGGGCAAAAACATAGAACAAACTACAGTGGACTTAGTTCACTCATTTTACCAAAATGACGAGTATTCCCACCTTATGCCGGGAATGAAAGATAAGGTGAGTGTGTCCAAAAATGTCCACTTGCAAAAAAGGTTACTACTAAGTAACCTAAATGAGCTGTATGCAGCTTTTAAATTTGAATACCCACATGTAAAAATAGGGTTTTCAAAATTCTGTCTGTTGCGACCTAAATGGTGTGTGTTGGCAGGTTCCTCTGGAACCCATTCTGTATGTGTCTGTGCTATTCATCAGAATGTATCACTTCTTCTCCATGCATGCTCCATAGAGGAGACCTACAACGACCTATTTGATTACTTAGTATGTTCCAAAGATAACAGGGATTGCATGCTACGGCACTGTTCAGAATGTATGTCTGACAAACGACTGAAGGAACATCTGAAAAGTAAATTTGAGGAATGGGACCCTGAAGATGAAATTACATACAGTGCATGGGTGACAACAGATCGGACCCAACAAATTAGGCTAACAGTGACTCGGGATGAATACATCAATAGTCTGATGAACAATCTGGAAAAACTTCTCCCACATTCCTTCATAACCAAATCCCAAGCGAGATACCTGAAAGAACTAAAAAATAACCTACAGCCAGATGAAGCTATTGTTTTGCTGGATTTCAGTGAAAACTACCATTATGTGATACAAGATGAGGTTCAGGGTCATCACTGGAATCAGGATGGTTCCCTACATCCAGTGGTAATTTATACTCATGGACAGCCACTGATAGACCTCTGTGTGTCAAGTTTGTGTTTTTTCTGACAATCTAGAACATGATGTAGCTTTCGTATTCGAAACGCAAAAAATAGTCACTCAGTTTTTAAAGGATAAGTTCCCTGAAGTAAAAAAGTGCAAGTATTCGAAACGCAAAAAATAGTCACTCAGTTTTTAAAGGATAAGTTCCCTGAAGTAAAAAAGTGCAATATTTCAGTGATGGTTGTGCTGCCCAGTATAAGAACTGTAAAAACTTTATAAACCTGTGCCATCATCACCTGGACTTTGACTTGCATGCTTCTTGGTCATTTTTTGCAACTAGTCATGGGAAATCTCCATGTGATGGGATAGGCGGAACAGTTAAGCGAATTCTTACTAGAGAAAGCCTTCAACGGGATCTGGGTAACACAATGACTTCCATTGAAAATGTGTATGAGTTCTGCAAGTGCAAAGTGGATAAAATTTCATTCTTCGTTTAAAAAACAGAACAATTATCAATGATTCGGCAACAATTAGACACTCGCTGGTGCCATGCAAAAACAATCCCAGGTACTCATAGCTACCATTCTTTTATTCCAATTTCAAAAAACATTATTGCGACAAAAAAAATTAGCTTTGATACCACTTTCAGTTCTGTCCACAATTTCTTGGTAAAGCCAAGTTGGGAACTAATTATGACAAAAATTTGTACTAATTCTTTTGTGGCCTGCTTGTACGACAATCACTGGTTTTTTGGGCTAGTTATGTCTAAGTATGTTGATCAATGTGATATAAAAGTGAAATTCTTGCATCCTTATGGGCCTGCAAGATCATTTTACTGGCCTACAGAGAAAGAAGATATATGCCATGTTCCTGTAAATAATGTCATTTGTAATGTGGAAACTCCAACCACAAAAGGCTCAGGACAAATGTATTACTTCTTAGAGAAAGACATTGAACGTGTGAACCAACGGCTGTTGGATTTAAAAGGAAAACTTGGAATTACCACTACTGGGAAAGAAATGTAGCTCTAGTGTCAACTGAAATATTTGCTTTCTCAGAGATAGGCCTCAGTGAAGACCTTGGATACTGTGCTATTTAACCACTAACTGATGCACAGACAAAAGTGACTATATTGTGATCGTTGATTTATAAGTTGTGTAACATTAATCAAGTAAAACACATTAGTGAAGTTTTTGTCAATACAAAATGGAGAAAGTTAACTTCTATTGACATGCATCCTGTATTTTGATGGTTTCTGTAAAGCAACAATCAAGTTATCCTCAGCAATGATGGGTAAGTGCTAAGAATTCCTTAAAATATTCTATTTAAAAAATATATATATATATATTTCTTATCGGGAGAGAAACAACCTGCACATAAAAAATGTTTTAATTTTTGCACTTATTATGTTCTAGATTCATGTCATAAACATTTGCTTAGACATAGAAAACAGTTAACACAAGCATTTCATCACACTTGAAGGAAGACCCAACACTGACTACTAGAGTCGTGAAAAGACATTTTTTTTTGCACATAAATTTTTTTTAACAACAAAGCAAGCAAAAAGCCATGAATTTTATTTTTACAGGTGGTGGGTCATACCTTAAGGAATATTAGAAAAAATAATTCAGCTTGATTCACATATTGCCTCAGGTCAAAATTTGATGTTTTATAGTACCATGTTTTTGACGCAAAATTTTCATAAATCTTATGAAACATATGAGTTTAGAGAATTTTCAATATCCCTTAGGATATTTTTCAATTAGTATTTGGAATCCTCATGACTTCTATTGTAAACCTGCAAATTTTCATAAGAATTGGATGAAAAGTGTGGCTGAGACAAATTATTTCCCTCTGGAGGTACAAGTGCCTCTGGAGACCGCATTCATTGAAAAACTGCAGTTTCACCAAAACTTCAAATGGTCGTGGAAAAAAAACTATTAGAGATAGCCAAGAAATATTTTACACTGTTTCATTCCTACATGGAAGGATGAAAATTGCCAAGTTTCATCAAAATCCGAGTCGGTGGGTGTCATGCCTGGATGAACTGACAAGGAATGACCCCAGGACAAAGTGGAAAATTTGTGAAATTCAGACCAGAATGAGCTTGTTTACGTATTTTGATGCACAGTATATTTAAGAATGACAATGTGTGCACTGAAGGGAGTACAAAGTTTTAAATTTAATGCTCGTATCTTGTAGCAATCCCCCTTCCTCCAATGATTAATCTCAATCGCTCCCTTTTTATTTCTCTTCTCCACTCCTTACCTGACTATGCTCTGCACCTCTTGTGATTTGGTTTCTGCAGTTTGAGACGAGGTTGTGTCATGTAAAATAATAACAGCTATTTAAACAACTTCCGTTCACTTGTCAAAATTGAAAAATGTTCATACTTGATTTATAATATTTATTACCCTATAAATTTTATAATATACAGGGTGTTTCATAATGAATATCGGGGTTTTAAGACTTTGTAGTATTTATATCATTTGACTTACAATTATAAATGATACATCAAATGAAAGCAACTCAAACAGTTTTTGTTTTATCTAAGTGTTCAATGTGAGCACCATTTGTCACACAGCACACATCCGGTCGATAGGCGATATCTGCCCTTACCTTGATCAGTGTGTCTGGGGTAATTGATGCAACAACTGATTCGATCCTGTTTCTTAAGTCGGGTAGGTCAGCTGGTAGCGGAGGCACATACACATGATCCTTTATGAACCCCCGAAGATAAAAATCACATGGCGTCAGATCGGGTGAACGTGGAGGCCATGCGAAACAAGCCCTGCCATCTGTCCCCTGGCGGCCAATCCAGCGGTTGGGTACAACGTCATTTAACCAATCTTTACTACTAGTGCTTTCTAATGGAAGTTAGAGGAAACACTGCATGCGTACAAGTGTACAACGAAACTATTTTGAGTTGCTCTTTCATTTGATGCATAATTTATAATTGTTAGTCAAATGGTATAAATTCTACATAGCCTTGAAACCCCAATATTCATTTAGAAACACCCTGTATTAACATCTAACTTTCTGACACAGCTTATGGAGCCCAGTGCAAATGTAATCTTAAATTAAATTGGTTGTGTATATTTCATTAAATCCCCAGAGTGGTTCTCCAATTATGAATTTACATCAACTGAAATAGTCACTCATACTTGGAGTATGGAACGGTTACTCTCAGGTTGTAAGTTCATTAGTAATGAAGTCCCATTTCTTTATGTTCTTTTATCACTTTGTTAAACAATGCTTAAACTTTCTCTTATCCCATTTCTAGTCAACTATCACTCATGCCACCTCCACTCCAATTCCGGGATGATTTCCTCCTTTTTCTTGGGCTGTCTGCCTTGCTGCTTTGGAACCCCTTTCTGCGGGTGAAATCCAGCCTGGGATATTTCTCCTCTTATTAGGCCTGAGAATCTCGTGGGCTCCTTTCCTCTGTACTACTATTTTGGCGGACTCCCTTTTATCTCCCTCTTTTGCCGTGCGACCTCCATGCTTTATTCCCGATCACTGACTCTTGCTGTAACTCATTCTTGGTCACATCATCCCTACTTGCTCTTTGTTTGCCTGTATTAAGTTTGTAATGATCACTATGGTTTCCGTCATCATTGCTGTTTTTTTTAAGTTGGTTATTTTGCTCCAATTTTTTTTGTCTATGATAATTGCGTAGTGTTCATTGGGGAATATATTGATCAACTGTGAGGTACCTTTGACCTTGGGAAATAGTGTACCATTAGAATCTGATGCATAGACTTAAGTTGTAGAGATTTTCATGTACTGCAGTTCACTTTGATTTGAGGGGAAATTTTCAATTCAAAATTGGTCCTTTTTTGGAAAACTCAGTGGTATGGCTGTGTACTATAAGTATTATATTTTCATATCGTTGCTGTTGGTCGGTCATTTGTGATAAATTTTCTTCCTCTCGATGTATCTTCCTTTTCTAATATTTTAACGAGGTTTCAATTTCATCACATTTTGAATGAGTTTTCCACTGGTGGGTTGTTTTGTGAAAGTTTTCATTGATCTTGATGCAGATTGCTGGAGGGTCTGTGGCTCAAATGTCAGTTGATGATGAGCAATTCCCAAATATTAGCACATATGGATGTGGTATTGATGGAATGGATGAAATGTCCTCCCAGATGAAGGGTTTGAAAACTGTGCATATTATGGAAATCATCAACAAGCCAAAACCAAAGGTGAGAAATGATAAGTCTGACAATGTGCCTGAATTGGTCTACTCTGTAAAAGTTATCCTCTAATCTATTATTTCATTTTTTTTGTGTGACAGGATGCCATTGTGAACCCTACTAGCACCACTGCATTTAAGGTGATAGAAAAGAAAGGTTTTGAAAGCACAAGTAAAGAAATCAAGAGAAGAAATGCTGTTAGTTTATCGGTAAATATTTTGAAAATAATTGCTTTCTAGATGTCTATTTGTGAATAATATCCAGTGATGTGATGTAACGAAGTATGAGTAATCGAATTACTTGTAACGATTACATTTTTGGTAATTTTTACTTGTAATCGATACTGTAACGGTCCCTAGTCCACCTGGATTAATTTTGGACCGGGATAAAGTTCACATTCAAAATACTCGTGATCTCTCCCGCAAGAGACCCACGGGACAAACCTGCATCACCTTGGATATAAGAAAGGCCCCTGTAAAAGGGGACAAGCAGGGGACAAGCAAGTTCCCGACCTCGTTCAGTTCCATGTTCTTCCTGGCTTTACCACTGGGGCAGGGCTAATGAGGGTAAAAGGGATGTGGTGTGGGGTGTTAGGGAATCTCATTCCTCAACCCGTAGAGTATGGATGAAACTCACACACACTCAAATTCATTTGCACCACACATTATTATTTGCAAAAATTAGATAATCCTCTTTAAATTAGTGATGATGAATGATTGAAATGACAACCCTTTCGCTACGAACGAGGTTTTAACACTGCATAAATTTTTCTACGCAAATGAACGAACGACGTTTTAAAGCTGCGTAAATTTTTCTATGCAAAGGAATGAATGACATGTTTAAACAGTGCTGCTGCTAAGCTAGCCTTAAGCAGACCTAAAAGGTTCTGTGTGTAATAAAAGACTTCTTCTCAGGTTGTCGTACCCTTTTTTGGTCCGTGGGAGAGGAAAATCTCGACCCTTCGTTGCAGTGTGAGCCCCACTCACAGCAGGTGTCCGCAGTCAGTTTCTTGTAATGTAGTAGAATAACAAACATAGAAGTTTTGGTGTGATTTGCAAATTGAGGGTACATTCCTTATGTTTAGCTCTACGACTACACATTTTAAACGGAGCTCTACCGTTATTTTTAACGTAGTTCGTGTGTAAAGGAATCTCCAAACTAATTATTTGTTAGTTATTTAGTTGGTTGAGTGATTTTTTCTATGGTTTTAAGTTAATTAGGGAGTAATTATGTTTTAAGGTAAACAACTGAATGCTATTCTTTTTATATGAATTAACAACCATATTTTTAGTGAGTTAAAATGTTTATTTTTCCCTGAAATTAATAATGCTTATTTGATCTTGACAGCTGACTATTTCAGTTCTGTTTTCATTGGTCAATGGTTAGAATCCTAAAGAATACAGTGATTCCTGGAAGTATTTGAATCCCAAGGTGCACAAATGTTGAAGGTATAGCATTCCCTTCGAAAAATTTCTTATTCCTAAAATCAGGTGATTTTAGGAATAAGAATAATAAAAACAGATGGATGGGAAATTTTTAAAGAATCAACATATTCGTACGTGATGAATGTGATTATGCATAAATTTCCAAAAACAAGAGTTCCGTAGACCGTACATCTCATGAATTAACTCAGTGAAAATTTCTAAGTACCACTTCTTTGATTTGTGCTCTGATGATGCCAATAAGGAAATTTTAATTATAATAATTTTTATTGTTCAATAATGGTCAAAACCATTTCTTAGTGTGAAATGCAATGATGAAATTATTTATTTAACCATTGATGATTTGTTTTTGCTAGAGAGCTTAAAATTAATGGTAGAATTTCGTTTAAAAGCTGCAAAGGCATTGTAAAACTAAAATAATTTATTTCCAATTAAATAAATATTGAGGCTGTAGTAACAATGTTTTTAGCATAACCATCGCATAAAAAAATAGTTGACCGCATGCCGTAATGGGCACCCCAAGCAGAAAGGGGCAGAGATTATTTCCACCCGGTGGCCGAGAAAAAGGTTCAACGCCCCTCTGTGCTCCGAGCCTAGAGCACACGATGCTCTGGACTCTCCTTCTGGCCGGTTTATTAGGAGGGTTGAATCTGGTCCCTTATCACGGGCCATGCGTGGGAGATTAATGCCCACGCAATGCTGGTTGCACAGTCTCTCGTTGTAGTTCCTTCTTGAATGGGCAGAGCTTTCGTATGCTAACATGCTTGTAATTAAGTCTTTTGGCAGGCAGAGCTTCTGTCTACTCGTTGTCGTAGGAAACAAGTCTCTTTTTGGCAGGGCTTCCGCCTGCTTTTATATGCCTCAGGGCTGCCGGGGGTGGGGGTTTTGAAGTGGGGGAATACACTGGGGAAGGGTGAGTGACGTCACCGGTTGTTGGGAGTACCCGATGCCTCACACCACTCCTTTCTTTGAATTTCACAACCTCACTCCATTGACCTTGACGGCCGCACACCATCCACTCACTTGCACTCCATTCACTCTCACACACTGTCTCACCCTTATCCATGGGTTGATTTTAGAGGAGGTGGGGTAAGGAGAGGGTCCAGTTGAAGAAATGTGGGATGGGGAGAGGGTCGGTCCGAGGGAAGTTGGGGTGGGAGGAAAAGGTTGGGTGAGGAATGACAAGGTGTAATGGGGCCAACCATTACAAAACATTTTTCAAAAAGTAATTTTTACTGGTAATCTACTTCAAAGCACATTTGAGTAATCGTTACATTTGAGTAATCATTATATTTGAGTAATCGTAAGTGAAAATTTGAATGCCTCGTACATTGAACACATTGAGAGATAGTTTTAACTATGTACATTGTGCATCCTGAGCTGAGTCTCGGTTGTCTCTTTCACGGAGGGGTGACTCGCCGCTTCTCGCTTGACCCCTCCGTGAAAGAGAGAACCGAGACAAAATTCCAACAGTGTTTTTAATGTGACACTATCACATGGAGTAAGTTTCACATGGCTCCTACCATTTGACCTACCTGGCATAGGTGGTACTACTAGGATCAGTTGTTATTGCTCTCGCCTGTGCGATTCTGAAGGGCATTGGATTGTGCAAGCCCTTCCACCGTGTCAAGGTTGTAGTCCATGGGGAGGTAATTTGGAAGTTGCCCATCCCAATTCAAAATCAATTGGGTCTTCGTAGAAGAATTGTGAATTTGGATGTAGAATCCTTAATATGCATTGTTTCTCTTTTTTTACCTCTACATATGTATATTGATTTCATCTGAAGTCAAATTTCATTCTGAAATCTGAAAGATAAAAGCACACTGCTGATGTGATCTCTTGCACTATCAGGCATGCATGCAGTCTTTGTTGTACCAGCTCTTAATGGCAAGTCTTAGAGGCTACATTGGATTTGATTTTTCCAACTGTTACCCATAGAGAATAAGAGAAAATCAGACAGCACAGGCATTCGTATGATGGTGGTAGAGAACCCCTTCTCTTGCACTTTGCCTCGCCACACACAGGATAGTACTCATTTGCTTTCCTTTCAAAAATATTATGCTGTGGCATTATGTTCTTCTTTAGTTACAGCACTTTTACCTCACGAGCTTCACCTATAAGAAGAGAATACTTGTGTACTAGTACTACTGTAGAATACTGTGTGTTGACTATCATAAGGCCTCTTTAAATTATATTCTTTAAATACGGTGATACTTTCCCTACAAATCAGTCCAAGCGGTTTTCCCTTATTTTCAATAGGAAAATACTTATATGTCATCTGATTATTAAAAGCTCTGCACTCATCCTCTACTTTTCTCTTCTTAGTTAGTTTTGAAAAAGGAATAATTAAATAAAAACATATGAAGCAAAAATGCTGAGCACCACACTACGAATCGCAATCACATAAACTTCAACTTTTGAAAGGCATGGACAGAAATGCACCAACAAGTTGTTACAAGTCAGCTTGACTGACGGCAATGGACAAGCGTAGTTCAACGTCATGAATCGAAGAGGCCTCTGCATTAACTGGGGTCGACTCACTGCTCTGTATGTCACCAGTCACAGCCTGCCTACTTATTAATTTTAAAGGTTTAGTGCCGTGGCTTGGCTTTATGTACAATGCCTTCTCATAAGCTACACTCATTTTTAAAAATGTTGTGAACCGCTTATCACTCTTGTCATCTCAAGTATTAAAATAATTATCGGATATGAGTTTTGCGGGCCGCATGAAACTGTTTCAACCCCATGGCAAGACCATTTCTTTGTGGTATTTCATGTTGTAGTTTTTTAATTTTTTAAAAGCTAATACATTTATTTAATGCACAAAGGTTATTTTCCAAATATTTGGTTGACATATTGGAATTAAATGGTGACAATGAAGCCAACCAAGGGATGTAAATGGCAATTATTTCCCCACCCACACTACATATGGTTAAACTAAAACGGTTTCTAGCTTGCAGTGATACATTTAGTTGATTATAAATAATCCATGACCATGATAGAACTATGAACCGTCAACAATAACTGAAGCTAACAATCTAAGCATGTTGCAGAATAAGATCAGTAAAACTCCTATCACTATTTTATCATCATTGTGTGACCAATTTAGCACCAAAGTTCAGTTCAGCTGTAATGTACAGGATAATAATCTAGGGATGAATTCAAAATACTTTTCACACTTGTCTTTTGATTAGAAATTAATCTCTCTTTCAGTTGTGTAGTGTTCCCCTGAAGATAAGGCCCAGCAATCTAACGTGAACTTCTTTTCAGACAAAAGTTTTACCGGTGACCAAAGTTAAACTTGGGAGGCCACTCAAGCGGAACGGAAGGGTGAAAGTGATGAACAAACAAAGTGAGGAGATAATCAAAAAGAATTCTCCTGTCGTAGGAGGCAATCAGGATGAGAACGAGGTGAGAAAGATACATTTATGTTAAAATCTACAGGTGAAATAATTTTTCATGTAGCAGTCTTTTCCTCAAGTGATATTGCCCCAATCTTTTGGAGGGAAATCTAATTTGGAAAACAAAATATGTATGTACATATATCTTCAGTGGTCCAATTTTAAGAAAATTGATTGTATATTTTTCTTGCAATACCACTTCTGGTGAGTGGATTATTGTTGCTAAATATGATATTTTATCAATGGAAATTTATAAGTAGAATCAAAGATCTAATGACCGAGTCTTCTCTTAGTATTTTAACTACAGTAAGACCCCTTGTTTGCACTTTTGTAGGGACCCTAGACTGAAAGTGATAATTGCGGGAAAGTGCAATTAGCTGGAAGAGGAGAATATTCACTTAAACAGTGTAGTGACAGAGTAGTTTTGATATTGGACCAGCCAGATCAGTGTAGGTTCCAACATGAGAATCGACTTGTTTTTTTATTTTAATTTTGTCATCTATTGAACATTTTCTATTTTAACCTTGTTTTTCCTTTGCCAAGCAAGGTAAAATTTACATTCCAGAGTGATTAAGGAAAACTTAGCTCATGAGAATATGAGCTTCCTCACAGTTTAACTAGTGCCAAGAGCCATCTCCACACTTCTTCAAGCCAACTTAAACATTTTTAGAAAAATTACTTTTGGTTCAATGTGGCTTACAATTAGATACGATAAAGCAAGTATCAATAAGTTTGTTTTCAAGGACTTGCATTTTTTACGTTTCATCATAACTGGGGGAGAAGTCATTTTTACTCTTCATGATTTCTTCTGTCCAAAATGTATACTCTCCTGCAGGTGTTCTTACAGTGCATAAACTATGTAGCAAATTCCTAACTCTACAAGGAATACATTTCATAGTACTATTGGCGTGAAGATACTAGTCTTTCCTGAGAAGATAGAGATTACGAGTTTAAGTATTACAATTTTTGTCACTAGTGTCACTGAGTACTGCCATGCCACATTCAAATTCCTCCCTAAAACAGTTCACATTACCTCAAACGAAAAACATCTCGTCTGTATTTCTCGTCTTAATGCACAAAAAAGAAGTTGAGCTTTTTTATAAAGCTATACTGCCTACCACAGTGATAGGTTGCGTTACTTGCTACACCACAGTAAAACCAAGGAATTCAAATCCATCCTTCAATGAATTGTTTACAGTTATGCCTCGTTTCGGGCAACCTCCATTAGCGAAAATTTGTCTCTCAGTGGAACTTTCCCAATGCTGCCCACCTGAATTCCTTTATTTCAACCTCTCTTGAGGCAAACTAGTCATGAGTACCAACAAAGTTGCTCTCACTTGACACGACTTGAAATTATTTTTAACCTTTACTCTTGTTAGTTTTTGTATTTTAATTGAAAGAAAGAAAAATTATTGACCAGAAAAGTTCTCATTGATGGGCTAGACCTTAATAATGACAGTTTTTGCGAGGATGATCCAAACTTTGAGCGTAGCAGCACCGTGGAATGTCAAGGATTGAGATAGGAGAATAATGTTGAAGTTTGCCAAGTCCTGTCTAGCACATGATGAGCTTTTAGGAAGAAATTCACTAGACATTACGTGGAGGCTTTGTGGGACTCAAATATGTACTAATAAATTAATGGATAAGAGCTTTTTGCTGCACTAGAATTATTTGTCAAACAACTTTGAAAGTCGTACCCAGTATTGCTAATCACTCTCAAGGTTCGTAACTGACTGATATTTTCAAATAGTGGTGAAACGGGTTAGCATTGTTAATTGTTTCTCTTGAAAACAGTGATAAATTGGTAATTGTGGCCACAAAGACGCAAAAGATAATAATTTTAAAATTTGGATAATCAGGGATTCTGATCTTCCACCAGTCATTGAATGGTGGAAAGTTCCAGCATTCGTTCATTGAACGACTCTTGATCAGTTCAATGAACGGCTCAATGGCCCCCTCTGGAGAGCCGTTGGCTCAGTTTTGTGAGTCACTCAGATCCTCTTTCACAGGCATCGCTACGTGTTCGTCTTTGTTTTTTGAGGTATTGGTGCCAAAAAATGGAAGAAGAGATTGGTGAGTCATAAGGTTCAGTTAATATTATTTAGATTTGTTAATGTTTGGAACGGAGATAGGCATCTGCGAAATCGCAATACTCTTTTAAATTAGTTTTCAGAAGGATTAATATTTGTTTTCATAATGTCATTAGCTAATTGATGTTCATTCTTGCTATTTCTAACATCATCGCGCATTCTGAATTCAATGGTGTTGTATCAATCGGTCGTAGCGTGTGTTGTTAATAAACCAAATTGATCTATGGAACCTTTAGGAAACCGTAGAGTGAGTTTTGTGCAGAAGGAGGTGATGCTGGAGTTCATGCACGAAAATCGGGTCCTTGCCACCGGCCTTAGCACTGGCCCCGAAGGAGCCGCGGCAAAGAAGGTGCTGTGGGAGCGCCTCGCAGCGCTGCTTAATGCAATTCCTGGAGGCAGTCTTAAGTCGGTGGAGAGGTGGGGGAAGGTTAGTATTCCATTATCACACGTTAGTTTTCAATAATTGTACTATATTGACCAAGATTTAACCTTTGGATTTTGCCATACTTGATGAAATATTGTTTTGATAAATCTTGAATTCAAAAGTGCTATGATGCAATTCCATGCAGTTTTTGAAAGCTATTCACGACTGACATGATTTGCAATTCTATGCTAGATAGATGAATTTTGCTCACTTTCCCTTGTAATATACAGTTGTACCTTTATGATTCCGCAGCATGTACTTCAAATGCATTTCTCTGAAAAATGGATCCCAATAGCATCTGACTCTTAATTTCAGTCATGGCGGGACTGGAGAGGCGAGGTGAAGAAGAAAGCCTCAGTTCAAGCCCGCCATGGTCGTGGCACTGGAGGTGGATCTGAAAATCTTCAGTGACCAGGAGGAAAGGCTTCTAGCCCTTTTAGGAGGGAAGGAGCTCCTGGTCACTGGGGTAGATGTTCCAGATGATTTGGAGGTAAGAAGTTATGGGTTATCAATATTAAATGTATGTCAGAGATCTCGGTGATAGCAGTATTGTATTGCAAAATGCCTTCTGATGATTTATCATTCTTTTATCAGGGTACCACCTTCACGAGCACCCCCTCTTCACCTACCCTCACTCCTTCCGAGCTGCCCCCCTCTCCCTCCTTCACGACCCAACCTTCTACCTCCTTCCAAACCCAACCCTCTTCCTCCTTCCCAACTCACCCTTCTCCCTCCTTCCAAACCCAACCCTCCACTTCCACCCTATCCTTTCTACCTCCCCAACCCTCAACCTCCCAATCCTCAACACCTTCCACATCCTCTCCCCATATCCCGTCTCCTCAGGGTACACCAATGCCAGGTGGAAGGAAAAGGGCCAGGAGCAAGTCTGGTAATTAAAAGTAGTCTTTCAATAAAGCTTTTGTAGACCATAGTTATGGCTTCATAGTAGAGGAAGACATTAGAATAGTAGAGGAAGACATTAGAATGTAATAATACTGTCAGTCTTCAAAGTGTTTTGTAGTTGTTACAAGCAATTCTGAATTGTCTGAATTCTGCTGTAATTCTTCCTTGGTATAATACATTATGACGATGCTTTTTTGACAAAAAAATTAAAATGCACAGTGCATAGCACACTAAAGAGTGACTTTCCTTTTAAACAGATTCCTACGAAGAAGCCATCCTCTTGGTGAGGGCAGGAGACCTCCAGATACGGAGGGAGGAGCTTCTGTCCCGCCAGAGGATGGAAACTAGAATGGCAGCGATGGAGGAGAATTTAAAAACAATTGCTGCTCAGTTGGAGCAAAGCAATCAAAACCTGCAACAAAGGAATATCGCAGACCTCACAATCACTCAGGTGATTTTGAGAAACGAGGCCACAGTAATGGAGGCAGTTTGCTTGTGAGCATATTGGAATAGTGAGATATGACAATGATTGGCATATTAGAGGGTAACTTGAAGATATTCTGTAAGACAATGATGGTGCAGAATGTTTCTAACTGTACATGTTTTCAATTTCTTTCAGGTATATAGATAGTCATAAGTGGAGGTAGTTAAAATAAGCTAACAGTTTAATTGTTTTGTATTATTTTGTTTTCATTATTTTTATATTTTTATTTTTAATTACTTTGTTTTCATTTATATTTTTATATCTTACAAAGAGTTAAAAAAATTTTTATCATTACTGTAAACATGACATATTTTTTCTTTCAGTATTTTTCATTTCTTTATAATAAGAAAATATTTATTTTTGAAAGTTTTCATTTTGATTATTGCATATATTTTTCAGGTATTCCTTTCTTTTTCTTAGTATTTATTTTTCAAGGAGAGATTTTATTTATATATATTACTTTGAAGGAATTTTAATGTTGTTAATTACATTCATGTTTACATTTTTCCTTTATTTTTTATATATATTTTTCAGGAAGAGACATTTTATTTATAAATTACTTTGAAGGACTTTTAGTTTTGTTCATTATATTCATTTTTTAATTTTTCCTTTCTTTTTTATTACATTTATTTTATCCATCGAGGGTTATTCTCTAATGCCTATGTATCAAAAAATAAAAGAAATGTTGAATTACTGATTGTCATTTCATTGATCAAATAACCACATTATATAGTTTAAGGAGACTTTATTGTAGGACGTATTTCATGGCAGGTGTTAAGAGAAATGAGACAATTACAGCCTTTGTAATACAACACTTGAATTGCAAGAAATCCATTACCTAAGCAATATAAATGAAAATACAAAATTAGCTTTGCACAACTTTATTTTCTACGCACAATTGCACAAATATGGAATAATTTTAAATTCCTGCAGAGGCGTAGAACGGAGAGATAGGAAGAGAGACTTCGGGAGAGAATAATTAGGAGGAACTACTTGAGGCTCATGAGGGATAGTGCAGATCCTTTCGCCTCATCAGAACATGGTTTCAGGGGTTTGTATCGTCTTTCGAAAGACCTGGTGACAGCCCTCATCGAAGATTTGGGACCCCGATTTCCAGGACCGTATAGAGCTGGAACCATGCAAAATTTCATTAGGTTTTGTGTGCCATGCATTTCTATGGGCAGGGTTCTTATCAAAAGTGTATTGGAAGCAATCATAACATGGGACTCAGCCAAGCAAGTGTGTGTAGGGCAATACAGGAAGTTACAAGTGCCCTGAACAACCACGTCATTGTGGAGAAGTAGGTGAAGTTCCCGTTGGATAGACCATCTGTAAGGGGTGTTGTACAGAAGTGAGTCTGAGATCACCTTTACCAGGAGTTCTGGGGTTTGTATATGGAACACATGTAGCAGTAAAGGCTCCCATCCAAAATGAGCACCTATTCGTCATTTGGAAATCTTTTCATTCACTGAACTCATGTGATGCCGACCTATTAATAATGAATGTGCTGGCAAGATACCCGGGGAGCAATCACGATTCCTTTGTGTGGGCCAACTCTGCTGTCAGAGCAAGGATTGTAGAGATGTGGACCACCAATGAAAAGTGCTGGCTGTTGGGTAAATATGAAATGGATGAATATTAGTAATGTATGGCTTTTAGAAAAGCATCATAGTAAGCTAACATCAACTCACAGGTGACTCAGGATACCCACATGAGCCATGGCTGCAGACACCAATACTGAATGCTCTCCCAGGATCTCCTGAGGATATGTACACTGATCTTCACGTAAGAGCTCGATCAGCAGTGGAGAGATGCATTGGATTGTTGAAGGGAAGATTTCAATGTATACTCCGACATAAGAGTACTAGAATATGATTCAGTAAAGGCTGGCAGGATTGTCAAAGAATGTTGCGTCCTTCACAATGTGTGTGAAGGCAAACTTGCCACCACCAAGGTGATGAACAGCCAGAAGCAGCAGAACAGCCAGATGCAGCAGAAGGTCCTCCAGAGGAAACAAAAACCCTCCTGGTCTGCTGGGCTTCCAGAAAGCATGGCCAGTAAGAGAGTGGTTAATCTGCAGCCTGAAATGAATTGTATTGGGGAACGTTATGGTATTACTATGTTACCCAATTTATTGATGAAGTAAATAATGAATTTTTCAAATACCATAAGGTCATACTTTTATGTTACACAATCATGATTGTTCATAACTCCATAAAAAGATACGTGCAATTTAAAATTCTCCAGAAAGCCTTTCCAATATTAATGAATTTACGTTATTGACTATAAAAAGACCACAAAAAAGATGTGCACAGAATGAGGAAAACTTAAAATAGTAGAAACAAGACCCAAGGGTGGTATACATTGTAAATACTAAGCAAGGCTGCGGACTATTCTCTCTCTCACTGCTCGTGCTTCCTGCAAGCACAGCCAGCGAAGGCCCCCTGGAACTTCTGCTGCCTCTGGTTGTTCCTCACCTTCCCCTGGAGGAACTTCTGCTTCTGGCTGTTCCTCACCTTCCATGGCAGGCAATGGTGGCAGGTTTGCATTCACGCACATGTTGTGAAGGACGCAACATGCTTGGACAATCCTGCCAGCCTTTTCTGGATCATATTCTAGTACTATATGTTGGAGTATACATCGAAATCTTCCCTTCAACAATCCAATGCATCTCTCCACTGCTGATAGAGCTCTTACGTGAAGATCAGTGTACATATCCTCAGGAGATCCTGGGAGAGCATTCAGTATTGGTGTCTGCAGCCATGGCTCATGTGGGTATCCTGAGTCACCTGTGAGTTGATGTTAGCTTACTATGATGCTTTTCTAAAAGCCATACATTACTAATATTCATCCATTTCATATTTACCCAACAGCCAGCACTTTTCATTGGCGGTCCACATCTCTACCATCCTTGCTCTGACAGCAGAGTTGGCCCACACAAAGGAATCGTGATTGCTCCCCGGGTATCTTGCCAGCACATTCATTTTATAGGTCGGCATCGCATACCTAATATGTAGGAACAATCTTAAGTTGTGTATAAATGATACACATATGAATCACAGAAATGACAGAAACTTACAATTTGGCAGTTCAGTGAAGAAAAAGATTTCCTATTGACAAATAGGTGCACATTTTGGATGGGAGCCTTAACTGCTACGTGTGTCCCATCTACAAACCCCAGAACTCCTGGTAGAGGTGATTTGCGAGAATTTCTGAAAGAAAAGCACAACTTAGCATTATCTGTGCTTTTTACTACAACAAATAATCAAGTACATATCATACAAATCCTATTTAATGTGATGGTACCATGCATCAATTCAAAGCAATCAATAATAAGTGAAGTATAACTATCAAGTGATAACTTGAAAGAATATGTAATCTCAAAAAATGTAGGTAAAAATTTATCAATGCTTTCTGCACAGATAAACTGAAAATATTAAGATTGAGGCCAAAAATTATACTAATGCCTCAAATATTTAGTTACAACTCAATTTGAATGAAAATCATTTTCTTAAAAGAATGTAGTTTGCTACTCACTTCTGTACAACACCCCTTACAGATGGTCTATCCAAAGGGAACTTCACCCACTTCTCCACAATGTCGTGGTTGTTCAGGGCACTTGTAACTTCCTGTATTGCCCTACAGACACTTGCTTGGCTGAGTCCCAGGTTATGATTGCTTCCAATACACTTATGATAAGAACCCTGCCCATAGAAATGCAGGGCACACACAGCCTAAGGAAACATTACAATGAATATGGTATTATTGTGTCCTCGATCGTTTACGATTTCTTCATGATTTTATTCCACAAAAAGTGAATACCTTAGTATCAATAGGTACGCTTCCAGCTCGTTAGGGTCCTGGAAATCGGGGTCTCAAATCTTCGATGAGGGCTGTCACCAGGTCTTTTGAAAGACGATACAGACCCCTGAAAACATGTTCCGATGAAGCGAAAGGATCTACACTATCCCTCATGAGCCTCAAGTTGTTCCTCCTAATTATTCTCTCCCGAAGTCTCTCTTCCTCTCTCTCCCTTCTACGCCTCCGCAAGATTCCAATCTCCACTTCCCAGTCCATCTAAATTAAGTGTATAGGAAGGAAACCAAATTAAATTAATCCGTATCAACATTTTGCCCTTTCCTTTTTGGTGAAGCATCTTAATAACGTGTGCCAAAACAGCATAAAAAAACCAAACATGATAGAGCATCACCACTTAAGAATCACGGTTTAGAGGGAAAGGCTTTTCGTGAATACGTTAAATATGTGGTTAACAAAGTATAAAGACATTAGTAAAAATACTATCAAGGGAAATTGCAAATTCTCGCTAATATATGTAATTCCGAACGTCACAAACTTATGCCGATGTCCAACTTACCTCGAAAACGCGAACAAAACAAATGTCTACCTTCCGCATGCTTAGTTCCGTCGGAGAGTTTCCACCACGACACTAGCGCTGTTCCACCAAGTGCATGACGGGTGGAAGGGAAGCTTGACTTTCCACCAGTCATTGAACGATGTTGTGAACGATTCTATGGTGGAAGGTGGAACATTATGACGTCGTGTCGGAAAGTCATGACGTTTTGGTGGAAAACTTGAACATTGGGAAAGCATCAGAATCAGGCCCTAGATGTGTAAAAATTATTTTTTTTTGTTGCAAATTTGCAAATCTTTCCAGGGGTCTCATAACCAGGATAATCCAGTAATAATACATATGTATTTAATCATGTAATGCAGTGTGCTGAATAATTCTATATTGAATGCTACAATTATTTTAAACATCTCTACGAATGGTTGGTACATGTTTCAGAGTTTTGGGGAACCTTCTGAATGCACAGACCTCCTTTACATGCCCAGTCATATATGTTAGTGTAACACAAATTTGAATCCGGAACCAATTTTTACATTATTATGTTATATTATGTATTGATGAAAATAATTCTGTAATTATAGTTGCTTTATTTTCTCTTGTTTTAGGCATCCGTTATGCCAGTGGTCAAGCCAGACAATGCTGGAAAGTCTGTTGTAAGATGTTTTGTTTGTGATAAGGTGATCACTCCAGGTTTTGATGTGCACCTAAATGTGCCTGCGGAAGCCTCAAGAACAGTTCTCCGTCAGTGTTTGGAAGCTGTCTTCAGTTTTGAGTACAGTGTGAGTGATCATGAGGTGGTGTGTAGAAGGTGTTGCTCTCTGTTGAATTACATCGATAGGACAGAAGCAGAGGTGGCTGTGCTTAAAGGTGCTATGTCAGTGTGTGTCAAAGAGCGGAGTGATAAACAAGACTTGCAGAGCAAGCCTAAGTTGATGAAGAGTGAACAGCTGCTGGAGAGGTTCTCTAGGGACATAGGTGAGTTTACATTTCTAAATACAAAATCTGCCTTCTTCACCTGTTTCTCATTGTGACTTGATTTTTCCTGTATCTGTTGGCCTCGGTGTTAGAAGGGTAAAGTCCTTGTTTGCTATCCCAGAAGTTGTGGGTTCAAGTCCCACCTGGGTGGGCTTTTCACCTTGCTGGACATGGATGTTTGTGCATAATTATTTAAGAGTTCATTGAAAGAAAGGACTGTAAAGTCTTAAATGCGCTTGAAAATAAAGGCTGCGTTATTTTTGCCATAGTTAATGGACAGTGAATGGATTCTAATGTACAGTTGACTTCCTACTATTAATCCAGCATGCATGGGACCATGGGGGTTACCGGTTTGATGAATATGCCGGTTTCTGGAGGTAAATACTGGAAGAAATTTCTGGTTTCCAGGGTTTCCGCTGCGTTGATCCATTTCTCCTGGACGATATTTTGCCTTGCTATTCTGCAGGCTTCTTCAGGTCAAGTAACGAGAATTTTCGGGTCAAGCAGACTTAAATGGGGTGGTTCTTGCCCCTTTATTTGGCTCCACATCTCTCATTGGTCCGCTGAGGTTCCGTTTGATTTGAAATTCCGTTTTAAGTTCAAACTGTTTAGCAACTTCAAATTTTAGTGCTGGTTGAATGAGAATACCAGTTGCTTGAGTACCTGATAACTGAGAGCGTATTGTACAACCATTTTTAATGATGAGTTATAATTTGCAAGGATTTGAATTTCTGACTAAATTGATTAAAAAGCATCTTTTATGTCATTCACAGATTATTTTACATTCATTCCTTCTCATTTACTTAGTAGTTTGGGTTTCAATGTGTGATGATTTTCGGGCACCAAAGTGATAAATGGTTATACTCAAAAGCATTAAACTTTGTAATAAATACAGTAGAAGCCCCATATAATGAGTAGGGCATATAACGAGAATCTTGAATTTGCGAGGGATGGCCAAAGAACGATTTAAAGCCCTATGATTTACATGTAAAACAAATTGGAATTAGTGAGGATAACAACCAGCCTCCACTGGGGTCGTTTACTATTATGAGTAGCAAATGTCTGATTCAATCTCGACAAACGTGCACAAACTTGTGCTCTGTCATTGGAATTATATGGCTAGCAGTATTTTTTCCGCACTATTTGACGTTCAAATGCTCACTTCGGACATTCACGTCATGCCCGTGTTCACACAAATAAATTTCTCGTAAGTTCATGCATTTCGTTGTTCTTTTGTCATCCTCCCGCGTTTTTATAAGTTCAGTCCTGATACAGCATCTTGGCTGGGAAATGAAATTCATTGGATCTGAAGGCTAAAATACGAATTATTAATGAATTTGAAAATGGTGATGGGTACAAAAGCGAGATTGAGAGGCGATTTGGCATATCTTCCTCGACCTTATTATCAATTCTGAAGAATAAGGCAAAATTACACACAGCAGTGCTTCAAGAAGAACGTCCAAGCGGCCAGGAGAACATACACAGTTAGAATCTGCCCTTTTTTTGTGCTTTTGCCAGCAAAGAGCAGCCTGAATTGCGATAAATGGCCCATCGATGAAGGAAAAAGTGGAGTATCTAAGTGAGAGGCTCGATATTGACAAGTTTAAATGTTCCAATGTTGAATACGTTAATCATTATGAAATCTGAGTCCCTATATTTTTAGTTGCCTACGTATTGTATTGTCTTTTGTAATTGTTTCTAAGAGTATTAATATGAAAAGAGGTCAGGATTACTCATTTCGATGTGCATGAAAGGTTCGTACTATAAATCAAATGTCTATCTTGCAGCAGGGAGTGTAGTCAGTATTCATGGTATTCATTAACAAGTTCCCGCTGCTGCCACTAGATGTAAGTATGGCAGAAAATATTATGTGCATCGTGATGGAATTCATTTTGGAACTTACAACCTTCGGAACTTTCCATCTCACGCTCAAAACTCGCAGCAGAAACAAATAACGTATATGTACCATGGAATATATAAAAAATAGTGAATTATAAAAATGTTGATGTGCCCTGCCACCTAGCGGCCGCAACGTGCACTATCGCTAGGAAAATACGTGTTTCACGGAAGCCGATACCGTATTCGCTAGCAGTAAAAAGTTTCACGTCTTATCTAAATGCAGTCGATCCTTGAAAGTCTGCGTTGTGTTCCCGCTCCATGCTTACAACTGTCATATGTGGGCTTGCTTGTAAGAATTATGTTTCCATAAATTCAAGAGAGTATTCCATGCATAATTATTGTAATAATACAGGCAGTCCTCGACTTTCGTACACAATGCGTTCCTGAAGACATATACGAAAGTCGAACAATTAAGAGTCCCATACTAATTCGGGGTTACGTTCCCGGAGGGTTAAATGTGCATAGTAAAACCTCATATCAACTGTAAGGAAATTTTATTTTTAATACAAAAGTTTAAAATACATTAATTATATTTAAAACATTATGTAATTACTTTAAAAACTACGCAGTCGTGATAAACGGTTCTAAAAGAATACCATTGTGTACTGAGTAAACATACGCAATACGCATTTCTAATTTTTCCCAAGCAGAAATTAACATTTCACTGATAATATCCACTATCACTATAAAGACACAAAACAAGAAGAATCACGATTAATTTTTGGAACCTTAAACTCAATGTCATTTCCTAAACTGGACGAAAGATAAACGAAAATAGAATGATGTTTCCTAGGTACATGCCGTACACAACTTTGGGAATTTCGCATTGCACTTCCCAGCATTTCGTACATGGTCTATAATTTTATCTTTCCCCTTTACTATTGAACACACAGTTGAATGGCTTAAGTTCAATGATTGTCTTGCAGCAAAAGATCATCCCAGTTCAGCACTTCTAATAATTCCCAACTTTTGCTCGACAGTATTAAGTTTATGCGACCAACGCATATTTTTGTTGGTCTCAGTCACATCATATTTACGTTTTCTACTCATTCTTATCATACGACATTAATTAAATTCAGTAAATAAACAAGTAATACCATGCTCTAAGTTAACCCTGCCCATAGTCGCGCATACTAGCGAGTGAGAACGCCAGATGAAACAGTTGAATGCCGGGATGCGCCATGCACTATCGCGGGAAATTCAAAAATATTGTTTGACAAATGTCCAAAAGTCTGAATTTGGTGTCCGAAAGTCAAGTAATAGGTATCAATTTGGAGCGTACGAAAGTGCGAATTGTATGAAAGTAGAGGACCACCTGTAACACAAACGACAGTATTCTGTTAAGGGCTAATCATAAATGCTGGTGATATTGGGCCCTATGATTCTGAAAAGCCAAAGTCAGCTGTTTTCTGAGGTGTTCTTACAGACCTTGGAGTCCTCTTCTTTATTTCCACCTTTTAACTGGAGAAGATAGCAGCCCGGTGCTTGCGTGGAATGAAATCCCCGTAGGTCATAAAAAAAGGGAGGAATGAGGCGAGATGTTGTGGAATATGAACATAATAAGAACTAAGATATTGCAGTTTTCCACAGATAAGTTTTAATCGACCCGGGTTTCGATGCACTGCATCATCATGAGGTGATCTGATGATGATGCAGTGCATCGAAACCCAGGTCGATTAAAACTTTATCTGTGGAAAACTGCAATATCTTAGTTCTTATTATCCCGTAGGTCATATCTTGGACATTAATTTATCTAGTATTTTCGCAAATTTTTATTAATAGAACTTTCTCCGAACCATATATCCGTTTTCTTACACTTTTTAGAGAGGTAGGAGGTATGAAATTTTTTCTAGTTTTCGAAGTGTTTGCTGTTTTTAGTCTGTTGAATTGCTAGTACTTGCAGCCGCGACATATCTTGCGCACCCAAAACATCGCGGCAATAACAATACCGCAATGCGCAGTACAGTACCTGTGTCTTGAAGTATCAAAATTCGATGTTTAATATTCCAGTGTATGACATCTAACATGGAATTTGATGTCATCGAAAGTGAATACGATCATAAGTAATTGAAGTGTTCGAAAATATGATTTTTAATAGCTATCTCAATAGAATGTTTTCGCCACTCACCAAAACTTTCCACAATAATGGCTAATTTAGCATTACAGTTGTAGGAATTGACTGTGGAGTGATTATTTAATCATCTTCGTAATTAACGAGAGTTCTATTTAGCGAGTGATTTTTCAGATCCCGAGAGCTCTTGCTATATAGAGCTTCTACTGTAGGTACATAATTGTTTCCTTCATTTACTTGTACCATTACTTATAGGTGTAAACTGGACATAAACCTGATAAATGATGTCAGATTAATTGGCTTGAGCCTGTCTCCTCTTCAGAGGGCAAGTCTTCTGTAGGTAATGTCTTAGCCATTCCTGGTGTCTGCCATTATTCAGTTGTTTTCACATAACCCGAAACTATCACACACATACCCATAATGGTATATGTGCTATAGGTTGAGAGCCGCTGTTTTAAATCCTCTGCGGAACTCGCAGTTGAATAGGATGCCCAGTGAACATAATTGGTCAAAAGACTTAGTGCTCAATTGGGAGATCAGGGACCAAATTCTTGTCATGTATGAGTTTTTCATTGGCAATTTCTTGCATTTGTTCCATGCTGTTCTATTTCAAATTCATTTTGTTGACTAAATTTGGCCAGTTCCCTCAGATGTTCATGAGGGATGTGTAGTTTTGATTTTTCTCTCAAACATATCTCCTTTACAGGTGAAAAAAACTATGTGATGGACTTAGAAGAGCTGTTTCTTGAAAAGGTTTGTGTGGAATGGTTATTCTCTGTAAATGTGCTAATCAGACGTAGTGTTTGATTGTAGTGTTTAAATGGCACCATGTATCATACTGAGACAAAAAAGCTTCTCTAATGTAATATAGAGTAATTGGTGGTTTTTATATGTGAGAATTTTGATCCAACCTTATATCAAGCACTGTTTGTCTTGTTAAGTGGAATGAAATTCTTAATGTTAGCAGATTAAAATAGAAAATGAAGAGAATGATTTAAATTAATTATTCACAATTAATCTTAATTAAATTACACAAATAATGTTATTATATTTAGTTTAATTTTAATTTCCAGACTGATGAGGAAAATAACCCTGGAGAAAGTGATGTTTGGCAACCTGTTGCTGCTGTAGGAAAATCATTTTCTAAAGAAGGTAATAGCTCCTCAAAAGAATCAGATATGGTAGCTATCAAGACAGAACAAAATGTAAATGGAGATGGTCTTGGACAAATAGCTGACCAAGAGAGAAATGAAAAAGAAACTGCTACCATTCAAGGGCTGGATCATGACATTGATGAGTTGCATAGCATAGGCGAGTCTGCCAAGAAGAGAGAAACCAGAAAAATGATATCAGAAGAATTAGGTGAACCAGTTGCTTGCCGTGGTGTTGCTGACGAAATTGAAAAGTGTTCCAAAACTGGGAGCTCAGAGAAAACAGTGTTTACAGATGATGATTTGAAGCATTATTTAGGTGGTCAGCAGAAAACCCATGAGTGCAAAATTTGCTGTTTTAAAACTAATTATGAATCAGTAATGGTTTGGCATTTGCGTGCTCATATGAAAACTCATCGGTGGTGTGATTTTTGCTGTGTGGCTATCCCAGAAAAAGAGTCAGTGTTTGCACAACTGGAGAAAATGAAACCTATCAAATCAAAATGTCGAAAAATTACTTCAAAAACCCAATTTATTCTTCCTGCTGTTCCTGTAGAGGCCACCACTGTATCACAAGTTCCTTTGTCCTCCCTCAATGTGCCAATATCCTTGGAGGATGTATCATCTGAGTCACCTGTAGTTCTAGTAGACACCCAGAGCTTGGGAAATGAATTTGTTCTGGAGTCAGAAGTGGAGAAGGGTGGGGAAAGCATTAGAATGGAAGATAGTCAAGACAGTGGAGTAGTAATTGTGAGTGAGAATGTTCTTCTTTCAGAGACTACCGAATTACTTCAAAGCCCAATTCCATCTGCTGTTGCAGCAGCTTCTTTGTTAGATAAAAGTCAGGCAGAACATTTTTGTAACGAGACCAGTTTATCTCCAGTTAGGCAGGAAACTGAAGCTTTAGAAATTTATTGTGGAATCCTTAGACCGCCAGAAGTTGATTTAGACAAAGTTGATAATCCAGAGGCAGATGTTGTGCTCAGTGAATGCTTGAGTAACTGTTGCGATGTAGATGGGAGCAGTCCTGTTGATGGGCTTAGTGGTGAACCTTGCAATATAACCTCTAGTGAATGTGCTCATCCCAGTGATGGCTTAGAAGACAGCATGGAGACCAATTTTTTGGATACCCTTTCATCCCAACCTGTGACAAAATATCCAGAAATGCTACCTGAAATTTGTGATGAAGCTGCTGACCAGAATGGAGTCCCTCCTGTCTGTGGTGTTCCAGATGATAATATAGCCAGTAACGATGTTAATTTTGGTCGAAATAATGCAATAGGTGAGAGTGATTTGGCTTTGGCTTATGAAAGCAGTGTTGCTGCACTTATGTGTCAGAGTGATGATTCAGATGGGATATTATATTAATGGAAAACTATTCCTCGGTGATAAACTACAATGTGTTATAATGTGATGCGTAGAAAAAGCAATTTAATATAACCACTTTTTTAATGATACTTATAACATCACTACTTGCAACTGCCTGTTACAGAGTACACATTCTGGTATATGTAGTTATAAATAACAATTACAAGTTTCTTAAACATAATTTTCCAGTAACTTCTACATCACTCTGTTGCTTTAATAACATTCTTAATGATTAGTAAAATCTTCTCGGGTTTACCACCGGGTAAGGCTTTTAAAGGCCTTTCGGTGGCAAACCCAAGAAGATTTTACTAATATTATTCGCCGGGAAAACCTAAGATCTTTTATTTCTTAATGATTGTTATAGTTTTTAGCTAGATTTGCTAGCTTTTTTGTTGTATTTATCCTGCATTTTGTTCGTAGGTGATTTCTATTGCCCATGGCACTGTGGGATACATTTTTAATTTCTTTACCTTCAATTCATTACAAATCATGAGGCATCTACCGTCTCTCCCTATAACTTGAAGAGATTAATAGAAACAAAACTTTGTATGGAGGTAATATTTTTATAGGGATTGGCATTTTCCACTAATGGAATGATGGTAAATCTGAATCAACTCCTGTGAAGAGTTTGTTTTTCTTGTATATTTACTGTTGACATACTGAGACTGAATTGCCATTCAGTTGTATGAGTGGCATTATTTACCCTTTGTATTTTCTATTTTTTACCATGAAATAAAGTTAATTTATCTATTGTATGTACATATTTAAAACTTATTCACAGTTAAAGATTTTAACAATTAATGTTGATCCCTGACTCAGTGATTTCCACCAGAAGATTGGCCTTATTCATTGCAGTTATTTCTTAGGATGCTGTTTAATGTTGTTTGAGTTTCTATTAGTTAACTATGCACATATGGATGATACATTTTGAAGGGCTAGTTTGAACTGGATTGAAATTCTCACTTGTGTAACCTGGATATTGATCATGTGATTGAATTTATGTATGTATTCTGTTTTGGGAATTTAAGGGAAATTCACATGTTGATTATCTTAACTCCACAGTTAAAAAAATATCTTCAATTCCAGGGTTGTGATACTAGCAGTTTCACAGTCTAATTGTTCTAGTGGAAAGCCGTATTTATCTCCTTCCACATGTTTCTTCATCTCAGTGTACGTCCTACCTCTCTTTATTCTGTTCATAAACCCTATTCTTTCTCTTCCCCTCTCCCACATACCAAGCAGCTTCCCCTCTATGACTGCCATAAGCAACTCACTACTTCTTCCAACCACCTACTTTGGCGCCTCCTAATCTCATCCAGAAGCTTCTTTACCTCACCCTCCCTGCAGAGCACTTCCTCGCTTGTCTCCCATTCCATCCATCACACATACATTATCCTCCACTCCCACTTCTCAAATGATTTTAACCCATTCTCATTCTCTTTCCTAGTAGTCTGTGGGTCAATCCATTTGAAGTGGTCCAAGATGATTGCTTGACCAATTTAAAAAAAATGAACCTTTCCTAGTTGTTTCCCTCATGTCTTAAGACATTAAAACTATTTTTTTTCAAATTTTTATCTCAAGCGGTTTACCTTGGGCAGCCATTTTTATGATGTTGCACAAGCCCATTTTTGCATTTGTAAAGGTTTACGTAAAAGTCAATAACTATAAAAGTATTTATCCTAGAAGGATGAAACAAAAACCATTTTGTTTGCTATGTTTCAAGGTAAAAAATAAGACCAGTGGTTTGTTTACCTATCTCTATCCTTTCTAAGGTAAAGCTACAAACAAAGTTTAAAAAAGTTTCAATTGAAATTTCAATGTAAGAGATTTTTTTTCTAATAGTAGGGATGGATTATGCTGTTTGAATTATTGTTTTATTTGTAGATATATGCTAGTAGGTTTATCATAAAACAATATCAATAGTGATATACTTACCCTTGAATTGCTATAAATTTTTAAAAAGTCAGTTTTTCAAAGTTTGCCTTTGAATAACTCTGATGGGGTTAAAGATAAAAATCTCAAATTTGCAGAACTTAGTCTTTGTGTATGTGTACATGACAAATAAATTATGTTGTGTATTTTACTCATGAAAAACTTCCGGAAAGCATGAAAATGGAGCTGTCATCAAAGTGGTCAGTGATGTGAGCTGCAGAAGTGAAGCCGATACAGCTAAGCAAAATATGTATAATGGTTACCAAGGTGAAAAGTGTTGTGGGTAGTGAGGAAGACGCTACAATTGCACATGTTGTGCAAAACATCTAGTCAATCAATTCAGGGATATAAGTCATTTAGTTCGGGACATATTGAACGCAAGTGGAGGACGATTGCAGCCAAAATACCATATCCTACTTTGAAAGGATTTTTGGTTGCTCAAGCTATAAAAGGATCTTCCTCAGTTAATTTCACCAATTTGAATCTTGGACTTAAAACTCACAGGTCCAAAATTTACACTCATGACTGATCATCAGTCGATAATGATTTGGCACTTGCGCCAGCATGACGAGAAATGTGGTCCAAGGTGTGATTTCTGTACCATTGATTTGTCTGAGCAAGGGTCCTCTGTCTCAGTCAGATGGAACGCAACAACAGCGGACCAGATGCTCTTTCTGGTGTATCAGATGATGAAACTCCAAATCTGATGGAATCAGAAGCTCCTGATTACCCTGTTGTGGAAGTTGTTAGTTCCTCTGAGAGGTCTTATAGAAATGAATGCAAGCTCTGCTACTTCAGAACTGATCATGACTCTGTGATGGTATGGCATTTATGTATGCACATGAAAACTTATTGGCAGTGTGATTATTGCTCTGGAAAGATTCCTGAGTATAGTCCTCATCATAATGTGGCCTGTAAGTTGGTAGAAAGGGTGATAAAAAATGTTCCGAAAAATGGTAAAAAAGGGTAATGAGTAGGTTGAACAAATAAGACAATCAAATAAGCAAACTGAAGAAAAGAATTGTTGAAGTCTTGGGGTAGAAGCCATTCAAAGTGAAGTGCTGGCATTATTTCCATCTTCTCTTGAAACAAATCTGGTAGTGCCTCATAGTGTCCCTTCTATAGATTCCCTCTTCCCTTATTTGTTTACTTTGAATTTTATTCCTTCGAGATATCGAATAGCCCATCCCCAAATGGATGTAGCTGAACATAATCATATGAAGGGGCTTGAAGTAGTCGCTCATGCCTAAGGAAATGATGAATTGTCAGATTTTTGTGGGACTCTGTTATCTATAAGATAAAATGTGTCAGCTCTATAATATGGAATATGGAGTGGATGTTTCAAATGCAACAAATGAACATTATTTTATGTATTTATTTACTTGAATGATGAAAGTATGTGCCTTATATAATTTCCTACCATTTGGAAGGCTTCATAGGGGTTATTTTGAATGGCTATCGGACTTTTTATCTCCGTTATAGACTATAAATAAGAGAAAGTCTGTCATTAAAGGTAATATTTATCTCAAGAATTCATGAAAGCCTTTAAATGGACTGATTTATTTGCTTGTTGGTTATCAGGATAAAAAACAAAGCATTTAAAATTTACTATGTATTTTACGATTTGTATTTTTCTTTAATGGTGACATGGCCAAACAAGTTTTCCTGCTCAGAATTTGCTTTTTTTCTTATGGTGAGAAGTGAAATGACTTTCCCCTCCTGCTATTGTGCCTCCTCCCTTGCCAAAGTCATTTCTGCATCTTACTAATCTAGTCTCTCTTCAGAGGCGTCTCTACGTTCCTGATGAGTTTGTTGCATTTAGTGATAGGTGAGCAATAGGATAATGATGGTGTGGGAAAACCATTTGTGCTCAAAGAATGCATAGTGAGTGTGATCAAGTGAAAAGCAAATAACTTTCAAAATTGTTGGTTATATTTATTTAATTTATGCATTATGTAAATACATGGGTTTATTTTAATTTTAATATATTTGACTGTCTTTAGATACTATAATATAAACCATTACTAACTTTTATTTTATTGAAAAGGGAATACTTACCAGTACTACGTTAATCTTGGCAAGGCTATTGAAACAATCCAGAAAAGCAAAAGCAATGTTTCAAGGAGTTTCTTACTAAAGATATTCTGTTAGTAAGAAATCTGTGTTGAGTTGAAAAAATTAATCTTGAAAATAATCACACAAAATAACACATAATGTGAGGGAAGGAGTTAAATAGATTCGATACAGTGGTAATGATGGATTTCCCTATTTAAGGCCCTAAGGGACAATTTGACCCTAGATTGGTCCATTGTGTCATAAATCTTATGAATTACTGAGGGCCAGAAAGTCCCCAATGGATAAATCCATCATGCTGTCCCCTAGAAGAACGGGAATATGACTAGAAAGGTTATGATTCTGAGACCTAAGTGATTGCTAAGCATTGACAGGATAGATGGGATGTGATTTCCTCTTGAGCCATTTATGTTCACCCACCCTCATTGATGGGATTGTTGCAAATTTGTCTTTTCCTTAGAGTAACCTTTGAAAGTTTGTGACTGAAAGTTTATTAATTTTATTTTATTGCTTCAACCAGTCGTACATAGTTAATGGACAGACAGGAGCAACAAATGATGTCTTAAGAGACTTGAGTTTAACCCTTTAATGTCTTAATGCAGATTTTTCAAGAATGCGAAGAAATGGACAAGTGCTGTTCGCAGACAGGGTTTGTGTTTGATTTCATATGTTCAGAGCTCCACTAGCTCAAATGATCCCAGTGTTTGTGTGAAAATTGATTGTACAAATTTACAATATACTGTGTATACAGTGTGTCCCATTGATTGTGTGTCATTTTTTATCTATAATTTTAGACACTTTCGTTATTGCCACATTGATGAAACTTGGCACCAGTGTAGAAAAAGGTGGTATGTTTTGTTAGGTACAAGCGAAGTTTTATAAATTTGACCTTTTGATCCCTGAATGGGGGTCCAATCTAAAATCCAAATTTTGCCTTATGGGCTTTCAATGTTAAATTACCTATTCAAGATTATTGGAGAGAAATCCAGCATTGGCATTAACTTGTTGGCATGAGTACTCTAAGGCAGCCCATTTCCTTTGATTGTACCCCTTACAGCTGGGTTCCTTGTAATATGGGAATATTCTAATAGTACCCCTCTTGTGTTTAAACTTTTTTTGCATACTCTTTAGGCAAAGTGTACCCCAGGTCGGGAACCACTGATTTTAACAGTAGTCTTCTGTGTGCCATTGTTGATGGATAATAGTCATTTTCCTTAAGTATACAAGCATTTTTCCATTGTTATGCTTTAGGTAGGCCATCTTTCTTTTAAAAACTTAAAGTAGGTCAAAGAAATAATTTTTTTGCAGTTTTATTTAAAAAATATCCACTGTGGTTACAATTTGCAGTAAATGCATTGTACACTTCCTAAGGTACAAAATTGATTCATTAAAATACCATCATTATACATTACATGAAGTATAAGAAATTTTATAACATTACATATGTAATTAATTTATTTGAAAAAGTAAGAAAATTATATTAAAATTAAAATATCAGACAACATTAGTTTAAATCATGAACTACTATGGTTGCTTCACCTTATTCATATATGCATAGATAAAACAATTTATGTTGTTGCCATAAATGCCCCAATTTTATACATCACAATTGTTATGTGCTATGCATCTTTTAGAAAAGCCAGAAAGCTACTAAGATCTATTTTACCTTTGGATATTTAAGGGGCTTGTATCATGATTCATTTGATTATGTAATCATTCACGATGATCACAGACATAGCACATATCTTCTTAACATGAATACAACCTGCATGGTCAATAAATGTAATTGGTATAGGATATTCCTAAGATAATCTAATGAAAGGTGTAGGAATAATCAAGATAGCTGGATTATGGAATTGCCTCTTTACACAATTTTCACTACAACACCAAAAAGCTTTTTCTCCCAAACTTGTACACTCATGCTTTGAACAGTATCATTGGAGAACTTGATCCCTCATTTGCCCTTTTCTCATTTGTACAATTTAACATTACTACATGGGTCCCATTCAACAAACATACATTTTTTGTGCGACTTTCAAAATTTCATATGTGTAGTTTATGCATTGGGAATGAATGTTAGATTCGTAAAAATAAACTTTGGACATCTAGCTGTGCAAGAGACAGCAATATGTATATGTAACTTATTGTAAACTATTTCCTAAAATCCCTAGCTACACTTGTGCGATCCATTCAACAGTCTTTTTATGTTCCACCATGTTGATGTGAGGATGTTTCAAATCCATGTTTTTTATAGCATTATTCAGTCACAGGACTTCCCAGCCAAAAGTTTTAAGGATTAAAAAAATCCTCTCTTTAGCACATGAAGTGAAGGAATCAAAGAAAGTCAAAAGACAAAGGTGCTGATTAAGAATAAGAAATATTGTAAGGATATGATTGCCTACATAAGACTGGCAATCAATGTAAAGTATTCTCAATTAAGCTTTACGAATTCCTGAAGCTTGATTGTGCAGTAATCGATCATCACTAAGGTTTACTATTCTTGGAAAAAATGCATAAGATAAAACAGAGAAAGTGAGGACTTTCTTTCTGGGTTAGTAATCAGCATGAAATGATGTATTCTCCCAATAAGTATTTAATTAATACAATTGCAATGTAAAGCCCTATATTGTTCAGGTAATGTTTTCTAAGGCAAAGTAATTAGGTAAATGATAATCATTCAAACCATAGCATTTGCTTGAGAAGAATGTGAATACCTGTTTATAGGTAGAATCTGCATCATGAGTACAAATTATACATATTGCAACTTCTCTTTCATTATACCTAGGTGCTTAATCACATCACTGAACACATGGGTAAAAATGGAAGTGTAGAAATATCAGCCGATACAAAAATAATTCTTTCATTAATTTTGCTGTGAAGATGTCTTAATACTCATGTACATTAAATGCATAATGTCCTTGGGATGAAATGAATAAATCTGTAAATGCAATTACTGCATTAAAAATTTGAAGTAAATGAAGAGCTTTCAATGAAAATTTATTCTGAATGAGCCATGGGCCACCTATTCATTGTTCTAATTTCAATGTTTGCTTGCAATGCAAAATATAACCTAATGTAATACTTCTGTCAGCCTATGTTTACATTCCTCATTCAAGCATACAACTCTGATACACACACTGGAAATAAGTAATTAACGAGTACTTATGATATCTGATTTCGCAGTTTCTATGCTATCAGCCACACTTGAGGCCATCTATTATATATTCTTTTCTTTATCCAACCTGGCTATTTATGCCTAAGTTAAAGACTTTTCCAAATGGTCTTAATTAAATCTTTATTGGCAACTTGATGGGTACCTAGGTTTTTCTTCAAGTTTATTTCATTTTAATGGAGGAATGAAATGCCTTGGTATGTTTAATTTTCAATTTATACATTGATATTTACTTTTACCAGCATAAGATAGTCCCATTGGGTATCATATCTGCACTGCTTAACTTTAGCTTAGGTAAAGTTAAGGTTATAGTAAATGGATTTGTCAAACTCATAGAAAACATCATGCATTGTGTCTTCTTAGATGAACCAACATTTGCATTTGATAAAATAAAATTTAAAGATTGTTTATAAATTTAACAGTGATTTTTAGATTTAAGAGTGAAGTGCTGCATATATTAAAATACAATTATCAAGATGAGTTACCTTCAAAGAATATCACAATTACTAGCCATTGAAATGCCACAGATTGGATTATGCTCTTCTCTCTTATGTAATTAGTTCTCAATCCCTTATACCTGTACTTATGATTCAAACAGCCTTATGACCACATGCATATTCTTATGTAAATATGGGAAGTGGAGATTGCTTGAGTCATGAAAAATTGATAAAATTCTTTGGTATAACCACAGATATTGACAGCAGAGTACAACAAGAGTCTTTTCAGATAGAAATTTGTAGATAATAACACCCAGTAAAACATAGTTGTTTAACCATCAAAGTTTCATCATACTTTATCCAGTTATCTTTTACAAATTGGAAAATATTTCCTCTCACATAGAAGCAAATTAGAGTAGGAATCAAGCCATTCCTGACAATATGCCTCAGTTAAGACAAAGAAGCTGGCAGAAATGGTAAACAGGCAAATACCCTTTTATGCAATATCTGTTCTCGACGACAGAGAAGCAAATTTCCTGGCCCTAATACCAGAAGGGGGCTCTTGCCATGAACATGGCGAAAACCGTACCAAAAGACCCATAAGAGTTCATCATTGAATGGATGAACCACATCCTCAAGCCCATCTCCATTCAGTAACAGAAGTTACAGAGAATTTGGCTTTGCAGCAATTGCTCCTGGATGAGCCTTGCAGCCTCCAAGCATAGACAGCAAGCACAATTAGATTGAATGAAGTGTGGAGTGAGATGGGGGTTAAGTGTTGAGTCGGCTAGTTTTTTTGGGAGCAGACCCCAATTGGAACACTTTCTTCTCAAATGTCAGAAAGTTCCTTTGCGGTTAAAGAAATCAGAATCAAGGTAATTTGCCCTACGATTCCAGCAATACATGCCACCGACATATCTGTTCACCCTTAGCATCCCGCATATCATTCCAATGGGCTAACTCTTCTTCCCCTGAGCTGTTCAGGCCAAGGGAGAACCAACCGACCATCTCTTTGCGTTTCATGCTTCGCTTATTATAAACTGATATCATCAAAGTGACATCTGGAAGCTGGAAGAGGGCCACCTGAAATTTGTGAAAAAGCAATATTAGTACTATCACTTGGCCATTTCGTCATTCTCCTTCAAGTAAAACACTAAAAATTATTATTATGTTTGAATTAGCTATGCTAATTTATTCACAGCACTGCTCCCCTGGTGAAAATAAACCGTGACGGACAGTGTGACAGAAGCGTGAACACAGTGTGCATAGAATGTGACAAGAGCGTGATTACAGTGTGACCACAGTGTGAATGCAGTGTGCCAAAAGCATAAATTGGGACTCAAAAGCGTGATATACAGTGTGAGGACACCATGTACACAGTGTGAGGACACCATGTACACGGTGTGAGGACACTGTACGCACAGTGTGCATACACTATGACTAACACCCTCATACAGTGTGCAGCACATTGTGGTCACACTGTCCATCACGCTTTAAAGGGAGCACAGTGTGCATACATTGTGACTAATACAGTGCATTGTGGTCACACTGTCCATCACGCTTTAAAGGGAGCACAGTGTGCATACATTGTGACTAATACAGCGCATTGTGGTCACACTGTCCATCATGCTTTAAAGGGAGCACAGTGTGCATACACTGTGACTAATACCCTTGGACAGTTTGCAGCACATTGTGGTCACACTGTCTGTCATGGTTTATTTTAACCAGGGCTACAAATGGCACATTTTTATTAGGTTTATATTATGTTTTGAGGGAGGACATTACAAGTAGGTGAAGCATTGTTCTGCAGTAGGTAACTACAAGGAAGGAAAATTATAGAGAAATCAGAAATTTTTGTAATCTTATTGTTTCAGTGTTGCATTTTGTATATAAAATTGTTGCTTTCAGTAAATACTGATAGCATTTATTTGAAGCATGAGTGTTCGCCTATCCTTCACTGGCTCTGTCAGGCAACAGTCAAAGTCAGCAGAGGGGTCGGCAAAAGATCACTCTTTAAAATATGCTATCAGTGTTTGCTAAAGATTATTAATTTGACTCTGCCCTTTTTGGAAGTGGCTAACACTTGTGAATTAATTCATGGAATATCCCTTGAGGAAGTGCCAAAACAAGCTTTGTACAATGACTGTATAGTGTCTGTGTAGGTGGCTTCACAGACTATTATGAATCCATTGGGAGCACTTTTATTAGCTCTTGCTCTTGAAAGAGCATAATGGCTTTTATCATTTCCTTTTGGTTGCAGAAAGTATTCAGTTTGAACAAAAACTGACTAAAACATTGGATTCCATGAACTATGGTTTTTCCTTTACCTCTAATCCTTTATTTTACTGAGGTAAAATCTCAGTTTCATCTTTTGAAGTTTTGTTTTAAATCTTACAACTAGCTTTGAACTCCTCTTTTGTTTCTTTGTTAGCGTACGTTAGAACTGTGGCTATGTTATTTTTGACCCACATTCCTTAAGTTTTCTCTCCTCCCTTACTTGAACGTATGGATGGAATGCAGGAATTTCATGATTTTTTAACCCTTTTACTGCCAGCGGGCCGATATATCGGCCCACATTGGATGTGCGAAAACTGCCACGGGCCGATTTATCGGCCCAACTTTAAATACCTGAATTCAATGACCCAACTTTAAAAACCTGTAAAAAGCCTTGGCAGTCTTCGCACATCCCACCCTAAATGGGCTGGCAGTAAAAGGGTTAAATTATTGTACATATTTCATAAATGCAAATTATAAATATCTTGTAAGGTTTATCTCCTTAAAAAAAAGTCCCAATTTTTCTAAAATGGCAGTGGGGTTAATTTTGGAGTTGTTTGCAAGGTTTCAACAATAAGAATTTTAATTTTTTCATGTTTCATTGTCTCTGTTTCATCAGTGTAATCAGTATGGCGTATGTATAGCTTTTTATTACTATCATTTTTGGAGCAAGTATAGTAGAACTTGGTCCAATCACTAGTGAGGATTTGTCAGCCAGGGAAGGCTAAGCAAGAATGGATCAGCAGACAGAGGAACTGAAAGTCTCCCATTGCAGGGACCTCTCAGTATTCCCAAGTCTCTTTGCCTCAACACCCTTTAGTGTTTTCTTCTCCGTGATGTCACATTATATGCAGGCAAGTGCCACAAAGTTCTCCGCCTTCTTTGCCACAACTAATCAATAATGTTAGAAAAACATGTATTGCGAATATGGAAATTGAACCTTGCAAAACCCATTTTATATATTACACATCCAGAAATAATTTTAGGTAATTCAATTTGCCATTTTCAGTCCTGTTGTATTCCTGATGAGTCAGTCTAAACAAAATTATTTTTCTTCTGTTTAGCTACAAATTCATTAAAATATTATATTTCCTTCTGGAAGTATCCCACGAAACTACCTAAATTATTCAAGGAATGATAATGGTGGAAGAAAATGATGGCTCAAAAATGATCAATTTGCAGTTTCAAGGGCATGGAAATTTCTGCAGCTCTAGCAATAAGTAGTGGTACATTATGTGACGATGCAAAAATTAGGAAATCTGACTTTTGTCTCCATTTAACTTCTTGTTATTAGAAACACCCTCGGATTATCTTTCTAATTAAGATGAATAGCTAAATTATTTTTTCAGGAATATGGGCAAAAGCAAAAACAACTACACATATGATGACAATCAAAAGCTTGTTTATCAAATGCTTATAAAATACTTAAAGGCAGTAGCGTACGCAGGATTGACTTCTGGGGGGGGGGGGGGGGGGTTCATTAATATTTATGTGCATCATCATAAAATTATATTTACATTATTATTCACTAAAACAATAATTAAATTAACATTCTCTTTTCGTGAAGACAATTCAACTATACTTTTCAGCCCAATAAGCAAAATTCTAAATGCTAGTTCAGGTAAATGAACGAAAACTAATTCAGGTAAACATATTTCTAGGGGGGTTTAAACCCTAACCCCCCTATCCGTACGCCACTGCTGCACTTCTATATAAAAAATACTAATATTTCATCATGGGTCAAAGTTACCTGACATGATCCCGGGAAGTATTTTTTTTCTGTGAGTAACAAGGGTACATAAATAATGCAATGCCAAGGCAAAATGCTGAATTTCTTTGTGGATAGTTCCTTCAGGAATGGTGCCAGCATTCATCCCAGTATTCTCATCCTTTTTATAGCTCCACCCATTCTTAGGACTATCCCTCTGATTTTCCAAAATCTATTAAAGTACATCATGCTATTTATCTCTAAAATAAGAATTTTTGCCACACCTGAAGAGAAAGTTCGTTTTTAGGCCCTATTTTGAGGGAAGAAAGTACTGCTTTTGCTCACTGTTTTATTCACGTTACATCATGTTTACCTAGTGACCCTAGTGACAACGTATTTACACTAATGAAAGTTACCGTTTCGAAATAGATAAATTGAAAAATCAAATTAGTCAGTATTATTAATACAGTGAATTAGATCTAAACATGAGTTCATCGGGAGATTCTATTGATGGTAATGAAGAATTCTGTGATTTTGGTTTGAAAACTCGAAATATTTCAGATAATTTGTTCCCTGAAAAATCAGTTGGTCGATTTAATTGGTGTTATGAAGAATTTTTTAAATGATAAACAAAGAATATTTTTACAAACTTTCCATTCAGATGTGGCAAAAAATCCTATGTGTAACCCAGGGAAGAAGTGGGACATAGCAACCCATGTTTTGGCAATATCACGCGGGTTGCATAGTCCAACTTCCCTCATTAGTTACATTATATTTATACTACCTATTTTATTTAAATTTTAGATTCAGTTTTTCATTAGTTTCCTGTGCCTTAAATGGTGATGTGTATGGTCGTTCAAGTGCCCTTGGTGAAGTTACCTTGCATCTGACACCAGTTTGAATGAACTTTTATAATTTTATAGCTTGTAAGTGATTTTTTTCAAGCAGATATTTATTTTGAGCACTCTGCACCAGTAATAGTTTCAACTTTTCCTCAACACAGGAAAAACGTTGATATTTTGTCTTTTATTTAAAAATGATTTTTAATTTGATTGAAACTGAAGAGCATGCCGACAAGAACATATATATTTCAGTCTGTGAATGATGCATGGGTAAATAATTCTCACCATGATCTATTAGGAAGGTCTCATTAATAGTTGAGCCTTACTCACCTGGAACATGAAAACTTCTTTGAACAAAGGGTTTGGCTGACTCCTTCTCACAGATGTTTTGCTGTGAGCCAATTCTTGCCCACTACTGCTGACTAAACACAGCCTTACATGGGTATCAGGAGCTCTAGTCATTGCCATATCCCTGAAAAAAGATCAGTCACTATGAGTATAATTGTGTGAAGATGTTTTCATTAGCTTTATCAACTAAGGAAATATAACTGTGGCACCTCACGCTTTCCTATTTTCTATCATTGGCTATTTCCAGTCTTCCATATTTTAATTCTTTACCGCTAACTCCTATTTTTTGCCTAACTTTCCAGTATATCATTTGTATTAGTGTGAGTCCTTAGTTTTTTAAAAATGGATAGTAACTTGATGCTGAGGTGTGTAAAATTGTCTAATTTGTCTTTTAATAATGATTTTTGATTTACAGTAATAAATTTTACTTGAAGAACTTCACTGACTTCTGAAGTTGAATCAGTATCACCAACAAAATGGATAATTATAATTACGTCTCCTCTTTTCACATAGATGTGTAATTATTAGTTTCTCAGGATAAAATTAACCCTGTAATCTTATTCATTGCTTAATCCTGTTTTTCTTTTTTACGAACAAAGAGAAAAATCTTGTCCCTTCGACTATTTATTCTATATTAAACCATTTATTTTTTAATCAATGAACGTTTATTTTTTTGGCGACTAGGTAATGGTTTTCATCAAGAAAACCAAGCAAAACTTGAAAACGGAAAAATTAATGATTCTCAATGACGTAATTTATAAAGATATTTTCCATTCAGACTTGATTTATGGATTATGAAGTTCTCAAATAAAAATGCATCTACTATGAAATATATTTGCAATTGTGGATAAACTGGAATAAATAAAAACACCAAACAATAAATAAAGAGAATTTACCTTGCTGTTTGTTTAAAATATGTTTTGCATTAAAGCAAACAAAAAGCATGAACATTTATGAATCATAAGTGCTGGTATTAGAGGGAATATTTTCCTACCGTAATAATATAACTGCATGCAAGTGAAAGCTGCTAAATTTGACTAATGAGAAGGAAACATCAGAATTTGTCTTTGGAGAAAAATTGAATGATGAAACCTTAAAATTTTATTTCAGTGTCATTTTAATCTATTTATATTGCCTGTCAAATTTTTCATAGTGTATTCCTCCTTGTGAGAGTCTCTTAAACCACATTTACCTATGACTTCCTAGATCTGCCTCTAATTCTCTTACCATTCACCCCTTAATCATGAATCTATTTTGTTATTCAACTCTCAAATATTCTCTCCATGTTGCCAAACCAATGGAGTGTGCTTCTTATGGATGTGTCCATTATGAAAGCATACATTCCCAGTTCTTTTGTGACCCTCTCATTCCTAGCCCCATGCCAGAAATACTTCTCAGATACCCCATACCCACTGCATTTACCTGGCCTCCCATTTGGACTAGTCTCAAAAAGAGACCTCAAGATATGGTCGCTGGTAAAGACAGCGATCACTAGCCTTGCGCGTGTGCGACTCATGCCTTTTTAGGAAGTAGTTTGGTTCCCCACCTCACTCTCTTGCATTGCCTCCCTCTCTTCCTCTCCGCCTTTTCCCTGACATGTAGGTGCCCTATGCAGCAACTGGCCTTTTGCACTAAGGAACATAGAGCAATGCTCTTAGGGGCTATTCAAGTACAGTAGAACCCCGCTTAACCGAAATCGGGTTAACCGGAACCCGGGTCAACCGAAACGGTTCCGTAAATAATTACAAGCAAACGAAAATCACTGATTTCTGTAATACGTAATGTACAATGCTGTAGTAACTTCAGTTGTTCAGTTTATAGTATTTTCTAACCCATTATAACATTTTTTGTAGCTGAAATAAAACACTGTATTATATAGACATTGTTTGTAAATTCATTTTTCCTACACACCATGTTAATAGGCTATTTTTAGCATATGACGGTTTAACTGAAAAATTGGTTATCCAAAATGGCTCTCCCCCCTTTATTTCGGTAAACCGGGGTTCTACTGTATTATGTAATTCGATATTTACCACTTTTTAACACCCCCCCCCATGTAAGACAACCTAAGATTTCACAAACCCTCCCAATCTTACATAATTTATCAGACATTTTTGAAACCATGGACATAGTAAACTTTGGGGTATTCTATGCCAAAATGCACAAAAACTGATCTCATCACGGATATCGATAATGGTTTTTGATATTTTGCAATTCGCTTTATTCACAACTCACAAAACATGTGATCTTTAAAATTGCGACACCTCCGAATGCAACAATGAATTGGTTGTAAGCTTTTCTATAGTGTAGCATACATTCAGGCGTACCGCCATGGTGGTGATCCTAAAAACTAAGATTTTTCCTATGAAAATAATTTTACAAAGTGATAAAAATATGAATTCAGAAGTGACAAATCTTACGTAAGACTGTCTTGGACCCCCTCACCTTCCTACGTAAGACAACTTAAGAAAAGCCCAACCTCCCTTCCTCCCCAAAACGTCTAACGTAATACATACTTGAATGGCCCCTTAGGGCTCTTGGTTTTCATGAGCACTGAGGAATGGAGCAATATCTATTGCTATTTAGTTTTTCAGAAGGAATTTCTAGCAAACTCAAAGCTATCATTTTCAAATTTATCTCACAGAAATTCAATGGAAAAGTATTATTGGAAAAGGATGCATTCGGCCCTTGTTTTGAGATATTTCCAAGAGAAAAAAAAATTGTTGAAAGAACCCTTGCATGATGTAACCCACTGTACACGGAGTGGCACTTCCTATACATACGATGTACTTGTACATATTTATTTCCTAATCTGAATAGCCTTCGGGTAACAGTTAAATTGGCTGAGGGATAGATGCGTGGTTATTAATATTTTTACTTTTGTTCGAACCTTTCCTACGGCAAAATGTTTTTATTTATAAATTGATTTTTTTAATGTATTATTTTAGTAGTACCTATGTATGTATATAAATTACTCTATGTAATTGAAATTTAAAATAATTTGTTCTGGCCAGAATTGAAAATTTAAATCGATTCCAATTCTAGTTAGTGGCAGTTAGTATTCATTATTCAGATGTTCTTCTCGGGCTTCGGGCCGGGTTAGGTTCTCCATTCTGCCGACATTTTGATGGCTCTTTCATTCATTATTCAGGCAAGTGACCAACAACTGAGGTCAACAAGTGGGTAGGTTGGTAAGGAAAGGATTATTTGGAGGAAGGGTGGAGCTGAACTCGATTCGGTATTGGCTGAACTAAAGGTGCCAAAGGGTTTTCCAATTTGACAGAGTCCCATTCCCAGCTTCCCATTAATTGGACAAAGTATGTTCTTATAACATGAGGTGCTCACAATGGGAATTCGAGTAGGAATTGGGATTTTACTTATTGTTAGAAATATCTGACTCTTCCTGGATCTGAACCCTAGACATTGAATCATACCATTTTCTGTCATCTTAAAGAAGCAGATTCATTTCTGTGCATGATGATGGTACTTTCTCAGACTATTCAATAGAAAACCACATCTTTTTTCCCCCATTTCTTCCTACATTGTGACTCAGGAGATCCATACTGAAATCTTAATGCAGCAGATCCAGTCTCCCACTTTGCCACCAATCACCAAAGTACCTAGTTAACATTGCATCCAGTCCCAATCACCAAATAAAAATTTAACATTGTATAAGAGACCTTTTTTATGTATGGAACCAAAATTGTCATACAAAGATTGTTTTTACCTCTGGTATCATGTGAGTGAACATCCCTATTTTTATCCCAGAGGTGTTTTTTTAGTAAGTTTATAGAATCACGTATTAAATAAATGTGCAAGGAATGGTGATAATTTTATTGCAATCGAAACATTTCCTGCAGGACCCTCTAGCTTTTAATTTTAAGCCTAGTTCTCAATGCACACTTTTGGAGGGTGAGTATTCTTTTGACATTTCCCTGTGATGAGCTCCCCCAGTAGATGATGCCATACCTGGCTACAGACTCAAATGTACATACATACCAAGGGATAAGGGAATGAGAAATTCTGCATTTCAGCAGTTATCAAGATTTTTAAAAAGGAACATGGCTGAATATAATTTTTTACTGCATTTTTCTATGTGGAACTTACACCTGAACTTATTATCTATTTCTTTACCTAAACAAATTGTGTGTTCCTGCTCAGAAATTAATAGGTTTACTACTGCCACTGAGATGTTTGTCTAAAGGTCTCTGTTACTAGTATGTATCAAAGTCAACTTAAAAAAAAAATAAATTGTAGATTGTTGTCATATAGCCATTGAGTAACAAAGTTCACCAAAGCGTGCATTTTAATCTCCAATTGAAATTATTTGGGATGAGGAGCTATTAGGGTAATAGCATCTGCATGAAACACTATGTTGTTATTTTCTGGAGAGAGTATAGCCTTTTCTATGTTATTCACATACACCAGGAAAAACAGAGATCCTCATATAGAACTTTGTGGAATACTATATTTAATAGTTTTCATTTTTTATGTATATGTAGTTCTATTTTTCTCTTTACACTAACCATAGTTCCCAGAAGGCTGTTCATTATGCAGTTAAGAAAGTTCCTTATGGAATGCTGATTGGTTACCCAGAATTTTTGAATCATCGACAAGCTTAGTGGAAGCAAGGCATTTCCATGTCAATTTTCAAAACTGCTGAAAACATATGAATATTTTTCATGAAAACCTATCGTGGTTCAATCTTGGTCTGAGTCATTAAGCAGGCAGAACTTCCCTCATTTATAATCAATAGGTCTCAGATGTAATTTTCCACTAATTTATTTTACAAATTCGGTGGATTTTTACATTTTCACATTTTCCTCAGGTTGTGAAGAAACAGTTTCTTATGTTCTGAGTTATATTTTTTAGTTGTGGAGTGAGAGGGTATTTTTGGGTAGTGGGGAGGGGGGAGGTAAGGCTAAGTGCAGATCGGTGTAATTGGTGAACATAACAGGTAAGAAATTTAAT